>JAQPPZ010000807.1:0-1200000 GCA_028583015.1 Wollemia nobilis
TGGAAATGAGTCAAATCCCTTTAATTTATATTCTAATTTTAATTCTTTGATTTTGGGATCAATAATTATGTCGTATGGCTTTTTAATTTTGTGGGAAAATATTTTAATAAAAGAATTAAATCCTGATGATAAATGACATTTCTTCATCGCTCGATTTAAATGTTTGCTTCGTTAGCATATGCTTGCTAATTGGAGTATTCAATTTTTCAACTTACTTTTAAACTACTGGAGCGGTGTGAAAATTCAACCCTAATTTTTAAGAAGGGTCAATAATAAGGAATTCCTTAGAGGTTCGTCGGATTATTTTTGGTAGTTTTTTTATATTAAAAGTTTTTATATTCTTCTAAGGAGTTTTACATTATGTTATAAAGTCTAATAATAGATTAGTTTATAGTAAATATAAGTGAGTTCTTAATGATATTAATAATATAGAATTAGTTTTATATTAGTATTCTTATTAAATTGTTTTTATCAAGTATTAATAGAGTAAGATTTATTTAAAAATTCTTATAAAAATGTGCAGTATGTAAAAGTATGTTATGTTCTTTTGATATGCTGTAAATTATGTTTTTAAAATATTTTACTAAATTTAGAAAAGGGATATTTTTATAGAAACTAACTTAAAGTAAATAGAGTAAGTTAAAATTTTAGATGAACATTGCTACTACCGATATATGATATGTGGGTCTATTTTATAATAATAATCGAACAACTGAATAACAAATTAGTTCTTTTATATATCACATATTTATGCTTTATTTTTAGTAAAGATAGGATCCAATAATAATTTAGATAGATTATACTTAGTATTTAATAGTTTTTTTTTGTTATAATCTATAGAAGATAGTATTCAAATTAAAATACTTAATATTTTGCTTAGTTGATTTTTCCTTAGCTATGTTAACATTATGTTCTACAATGAAGTAAATTGGAATTCGATCAATTAATAAAATCTTAAATTGTAAACCTTGGACAAACTTCAATTCCTGTGAAACCCGTGATGTTAACCACCAAAAGAAAAAGATCAAACCTAGATGTTTACGAAGCATTCATCGAGTAGGATAAACTACTAATACCATCGAGGAGGATGTACATTCACCCAACTCCAATAGTGCACAGTGGTGACTATTGTGAATCGGGGACAACTATTCTCTAGCAAGGTTAGCGGATTCCTAGTTATCAAGAGTAACAAACGATGGTATGGGACGTTGTTCTAGGTTTTTGTACGATGTAGTACGTGAGGGTTCTCAAGATCATCATGAGTTGTTGAATTGCCAACTAAACTCAAGGCTAGGGATTTGGTCCTTGGGGTTGGAAGGTCCAGTAGTAGATGGTATAGGCAGCATTATCGTCAACTAAAAATTAATCTAGGACACCTGGTCCAATAAACCAGACAATTGGTGAACCTTGATAATACTTTAGGTGAAAGTCAATAATCAAAAACTGCCATAGCTATGCTGACTCAAGCATAGGTTAACTATATTAATTGGATTAGTGGACTAGTAGGACAAGATTTGAATCATAGATCTAAAGTCCTCCATACTATGAGATGGGGAATTAGTGTGTCCACCCTTCTAGGTGTTATGGGCCCTGGAAGGATAACCCTATGCCAAGATCCAAAAATTCAAGAAATTAAAAAACAATATCTCATAAATGGTAACCTACCATGGGAAGTTGGTCGGTCCTGAGCACTTGAGATACTATCTACAGCAGTATAAATTCTTGAAGTGTGATCATATATGCCTAGGTACTAATTCAAATTTGGGTGTGTTACATCAAAGTGTATCATTTGCGTGAACATCAGTCAATTTGTGATTATGCTATTGAATTTAATAAAAAAATTGTATTTGTGTTTTCTTACAACCAGGTGAGTAGACTTGGGTTGTTATAGTTGGTATCAAAGCCTAGGTTATGAAACCCTAGGTTATAAACATGAACTATTTAATTGACATAGCTCTTTTTTTACTAGGTATGGTGGGAATATCAAGAAGAATGAATGCTAATCTGCAAGAGGATATTGCAAAATCCTCGATGAGGGGACTAAGATTGCTCGTGAGGGAGTCAGTTTAAACAGTTGAAGTGCCTCGACATATTATAAGAAAATATAAAGAGATAGTAGCTGCAAGAGCTACATAGAATGATGAGAATATGATAAAAATGATTCAATTAATGCAAGAACAACTGAATCAACAGCGAGAACAAATGGAGATCCAAAGGGCTCAAATGAGTGAGCATATGGATCAACAAAAGGTACAAATGGCTCAGTAATAGGAGATCATTACTCAGCAACATAAGGTTATTGAAAGTCTTACCAAAAGTAAAGAAACTAAAAATATTAATGAATTTCTAGAAGGATCTTTGAGGAGAAAAGTCAGTATTGAGTTGCAAAAAGAAATTAAGAAACATAATATTTTTAAATTTGATGGAAAGGGTGATGGTGAAGCAACCGTTAATTGGTTGAGTGAGTCTGAAGGGTATTTCTCAATCTAGCCTCTTTGTGCGAAATCCAAAACAACTTGGGCAATGGCACATTTAGTAGGTCCAGCCAGATATTGGTGGACAACCTATAATAAAATCACATAGAAGAAGGTTGCAGACATTCCTTGGGAGGAATTTAAAAGGGAATTTAAGGATCATTTTCTTACACCATAATTTTATATTGAGAAATACGCCGATTTCACCAATTTACGACAAGATAATATGATTGTGATTGAATAATATCAAATATTTGTTCAACTTTTAAAATATGCTCCAAAATATGATAAGCATTAGGAATTCAAGGTTCAAAAATTTGTAATGAGACTACATCCCAAATTTGGAACATATATTGGAAGAAAAGTACCTAAAACCATGACAATTGCTTATGATGTTGCCCGCTATGAGGAGATAAGTCAAAAGAATGCAAATGTTTATTACCAAAAATTTGAAAAAGAGGATCCTAAGAAAAGAAGATACCCAGATATGGATAAGGGCAAAGATCAGTATAAGAAATATAGATATGGTGGTCATTACAGAGGAGATAATAGATACAAAGGAAATTTTTGGGGAAATAAGGGGCAGGAAGAGAAATAATTTTCTAGACAAGGGAAAGAATGGAAATAAAAATAGATAAGGGGATAAATAAAATAATAAAGGACCTAATATATGCTTTGTTTTTGGAGCCTAGGATCACTATGTGAATCAGTGTCCATAGAGAGCCAATAACAAGAATCCAACAAAAGAGGCCTCACATAGGATCTATGTTGCTATAGGTAAATCTAAACTTTTAGAGCAAGCTACTCCATTTCTTATAAAAGGAAAACTGGGTAAGAAAAATATTCATATTTTGATAGATAGTGGTGTAACTGATAGCTTTATATCAACTAGTATTTTGAGGGACATACCAGTTAAACCTAGGATCATGGCAAATGCATGGTAATTTGAGTATGGTTCAGGATAGACCTATATGGTCAACCAATGTTTATTTGACCCTCAAATAGATATAACCTATGGAAAAAATAGTTGGCATCTTTATGTAGCACCTTTACATGCCTTTGATATTGTCCTAGGAGTAGATTAGCTAAAATCCCAAAAAACCTTGCTAAATTTTGAAGAGAGGTGGTTGGACTTCACATATGGTTTTAATCAGTGAATCTGTGTCCATTGTAGTAGATCAACCTTTAAATCCCACTTGATGATTGCAATGCAAGTCAAAAGATCTTTAAGGAAAGGGTGTAAACTTTATGAAGTTAAACTAATAAGAAGGAAGAAACTAAGTCTAGCTCCAATCTGTTTCAACAGTATCCTATTTTGAATGAGTTTAAGGATGTCTTTCTTGAAGATCAACCCGAACTTCCTCCTGTAGACACTAAAATCATGTCAATTTGATTAGATTACCAAGACAATGTCTAATTCACACCATATGGCCCTCTAGGGTAGCCCTCGGAGGTTACATAATGGTCTTAACCACTTATTCAAGGTTTTGGAAGTTTCTATCCCACTTTTGGGAAGTTCTAGCTTCATAGGCATGATCATCCCACCCAGGTATGAATACAAATTATGACCATCCCATCTAGGAATGGTCATAAGCAACCATCATTGGGTGGGACAGCCAGGATCTTTGACCCACAAAAATTTAAACTTGGGACAAATGGCACCCAAAAACTACCATTTATCCTACCTATTCGAGCATGCAGGTCTGAGGGCATAGAATCCTTATGATATGCTACAAAATGGATGTCAAAAAGGGAGATTCTCTTCCCCCTCCAATGCATGTTAAGTTTGGGATAAATGGTGCCTCTTGCCCTGCATGCCCATTTTCCCATAAGCCTCATTTTGCTATAAAGTGGATCCATTTTCCACCCAAATCATAGAAAGGGATTTTATAACATTGCAATGAAGTGCTGCTAATATTTCCCCTCAACCTTTGTGCCCTTTTTCCCTCGAAATATCTACCTAGTGAAAGAGGATCTTGAATGATTCAAGAGATGCAATAAGTTTATAAAGTCAAACCAATTGAGTGAATTTCACCCCAAATTTGATGACATATTTGAGAGAATTTTGGACCAATTCACAAAGGAATTGGTGGTAGAAAAAAAAATTTACTTGGTGGTTGGAAAGGGTGTGGAACCCAGTTTTAGGAAAATATCTTACTTTTCATATTTTGGTTAGAGGATGGATAGCTTTCTCCTTTAGATCAGTTGAGGATGCATATAAAATACTTTAGAGTAGGTGGTACTGGGGTTCTTATGCTCTATTCTTAAAGTGGTGGTCTCCATTTTTTGATCTGAGAAGGGAGTTAAAAGTGATACAACCCATCTAGATCAAGTTGCTAGGATTACCTTTAGAGTTGTGGACTTCTAGGATTTTGATGGAAATTTGTAATTTTTTCGGGACATGGGTGGATACGAATCAAGCGTGCTTGAGTGGTTCTTCATGTACTATTGCTAGAATACTGGTGGACATGGATCTATGAGAGGGACTTCTAGAATATATAGAGATAGAAATAGAAAAGTGGTATTATGTTTAGATTCTTGACTATGTGAAGATCCCCTTTTGTTGTTTGCGGTTTCATATTTATGATCATCTAATGGAATATTATGGTTTAAAATTCTCAAAAAGGGAGTGGAGAAGGAAGCGAGATGAAAATCACACTCTTAGGGTGAGATTGGATGGATTAGGAAGTAATGTGGAGGGAGACTAAGGAATACAGGATGGTGGGTCAGATAACTCCTTGGAAGAAAATGTTTTTTTAGTGGAAGATCCTAAAATTATTTTAGAAAACATTCATTTATCAAAGTATTGGGACAGGGGTGTTGGTATGGGTCAGAATAGTGGACAATCTGAAGGTTTGTTTGAATCAACATAAATAAGAGAGGAGGTACCCACTCATGGGTCAAAGAATTTTCCTCTACCACATATCATATCTCTTGGTACTTTGAACCATTCTTCTAACCCAAAGCAGACTCTTAGGGAAGTGCCTTTCATCACCTCTAATCCCATGACTTTATAGGTTGGTAGTCAAAAGTCCCACATGAAGGGACAAGTACAAGGTAGGAATACTTACTAAAGTTACCTTCAAGTAGCCCTCCTATTTTTTCTAAAATATTAACACTTTCAAGGACTCCTTTTATCTCATCCTCCCTTGCTAGTGGAGTGAGTTGTAAGGGATCTAACATATACTTTCTTATATCTCTAAAATCAACAACATTGCCTAAGGTGCTTGAAATAGTAGGAGGTCTTAGCTCGAATGTTGGATCCATTCCAACTCTAGGGAGGAATCAAATATCCAAAGAGCTAAGGATAAAGCTCTGAGGGAGGTTAATAATGGAAAATAAAAATCTATTGTAGAGGCATTTAGAGCATGCCATACCCCAAATTTGGTAAACTAATGATAATCCTTTCTCATAATATTTGAGGTTTGGGCAGTAACTCTAAAAAGACTACCCTTTGTAGGTTAGTTATGTTACATCAACCTAAAATTTTGTTGCTTCAAGAGACTATGGGCATAGGCTCAAAAAGTGAAGGTCTACTTCATTCCTTTTTAAAAGAGTGGGACTTTCTCTCTTTGGATTCAAAAGGCAGATTTGGAGGACTGGTTTTGGGCTGGCAAAAAGAGAGCTTTTCGGCTCAACAATTTATTTATTTTCCTCTGGATTAGGAGTTGATATTTTCTTGTTGGAGCTAGGGAAATCTTGAGTGGTTTTCAACATCTATGGACCTTATGAGAACAAAAGACAATATTGGGATGCACTCTTTGCAAATTATTTCGAGGATAATTGTTCTCTAGCAAAATTTGAAAGAGGTCAGAGAATATTATACTATAGATAGTAATGAATGGATGTATGGTATGTCATTCCAGGTTGTCATATGAGATAGTACATGAGATTTTTTCATAATTTATACCCTAGTTTTGGAATAGCCAACAAAACTCAAGACTAGAGAGTTGGTCCTTTGGGTTGGAATGTCTAGTGGTAGATGGTATGGGCAACATTACTGTCAACTGGAATATGATCTAAGATACCTGGACCCAAAGCCATAGAATTGGTAGGCCCTGATAGAACCTTAGTTAAAGGTCCATTATCAAGCACTAGGCATAATACGCTAACTCTAGCATGGGCTTAAAAGCTTGATCAAAATAAAAATAAGTTCAATGGACCTTTAGGACAGAGATATGGTCATAGACCAATTTCCTCCATGCTAAGATATGGGAAAAATATGCATCCACCATAACAGGTATTATGGGCCCTAGAAGGATAACCCCTTGCTGAGTACTCAAAACTCAAGTTAGGAGAAGATGGGTCTCATGTATGGCAATATATAGTGGGAAGTTGGTCGGTCCCAAGCACTTGGGATTCAGTCTACAGTGGTATAAGATAAGTGTGAACATCTATGCCTAAGTACTAATACAAAGTTGGGTGTGCTTACATCAATGTATGGCATTTGGTTTAATTTAAATTTTGAAATTGTGTTTTTGACAACTAGGTGAGTAGACCTGGGTTGTTACAGTTGGTATCAAAGCCTAAGTTGTGAAAATCTTGGGTTACAAACCTGTGATTTATTGAATTGACATAGCTCTTTTTTCACCAAGTATGGTGGGGACCTCAAAAAAAGTAAGTGCTAATATGTAAGAGGATATTGCAAAAGTTTCGATAAAGGGAATAAGACGACTCGTAATGGAGTTGAAATGATTACAAACTACCGAAGTGCCTCGATGTGTAGTAAGAAAGGAGAAAGAGCCAGTAACAGCAAGGGCTACTCAGAATGATGAGAATATGACAAGAATGATTCAGTTAATGCAAGAACAACTAAATCAGTAGAGGGAATAAATGGAAATGTAAAGGGCTCAAATGAACAAGTATATGGAACAACAGAGAGCTTAAATATTCCAATTGCAAGAAATTATCACACAACAATAGAGGGTAATTGAGAATCTGACCAAAAGTAAGGAGTCCGAGAGGATAAGTGAATTTCCTGAGGGATCTTTGAGAAGGAAGTTTTGTGTAGAATTACATAAATAAATTAAGAAGCTAGATATTTCTAAGTTTGATGGAAAGGGTCATGGTAAATTAGTTATTAATTGGTTAAGTGGAGTTGAAGATTACTTCTCAATCCAACCCCTTTGTGTAGAATCCAAAACTACATGGGCAATGGCACATTTAACAGGTTCGGCCAGAGATTTGTGGACCACTTACAAGAAAACCAGTCAGAAGGAAGTTGTCGATATCCCTTGGGATGTATTTGAGAAGGAATTTAAGGATTGATTCCTTATGTCACAATTCTATATTGATAAGTATGTCGAATTTACCAACTTGCACCAGGAGAAAATATCAGTAATTGAATATTATTAAAGATTTGTTCAACTTCTAAAATATGCATCAGAATAGGATAATCGTGAGGAATTTAAAGCCCACAAATTTATAATGGGTTTACATCCTAGAATTGGGACTCCTATTGGTTGGGGTAAGCCCAAATATTTGACAATAGCTTTTGATGCGGATCATTATGAAGAAGTGAGACAAAAAAAATAAAAAGGTTTACTACCAGAAATTTTAGAAGGAAGAACCTAAGAAAAGAAAATACATAGAGCTTGCTAAATGTAAAGACCAATATATAAAATATAGGTATGGTGGCCATTACAGAGGATACAATAGGAACAAAGAAAAATTTCAAGATAATAAGGGACAGTCGGATAAGAAATTTTCCAAAGAAAGTTGTATAAAGAGTTGACTCTGAAAACTGAAAAGAATGGTGCTAACCGGAACAAGGTTGGGAAAATAGAAAGGAACAGAGGCCCAAATGTGTGTTATATCTACGGAGAAATGGATCATTATGCTAGTCAATGCCCAAAAAAAATGGACAAAAGGGAACCAGGTGGGAATGATCCTCTTAATATTTAAGCAGCTATAGATAACCACATCCTTTTATGAGAAAATGATGACAATTAAGAGCTAGTAATTTTTTTTATTAGCACTATAAGGGACATATTGGAAAGCATGGTATTATGTCAAGTAGGTGGCAGACCGAGTATGGATCTGGTCCAACCTATTCATTTAACTAATTATTGTTGATAGAGCATATTGATAGGGTCAATCAGATAAAATTTGACATATTGTGAACTCATGCCAGGATGGGCATAAGTCTGTTTAAAAGCCTATATGGACTTAAGTTATGAACACTTTTTTTATTTGAGATAATCTGTACGATCGAGTATGATTGAACCAGATACTGAGAAATGGAGGTCTAGTTAAAATAAAACCATCAGTGGTTCAAAGAAGCCACAAACTGATAAGAAGAGCTATGCTGATCTTGAACAATCATCTAAAGAAATTGCTATAGGCAATAAATTCTTTTAAAATGCAAACATATTATTCAAGTGAATGAAAGCCTTGATATCTGATTTCCCTTCGAAATGCAAAATTATGTCAAATTTGAAATTATAAAACTCTCATATAACAACAAATTTAAATAATTTTTATAAATTTTAAATGGCTTTGGAATGGAGTCGAAATCATTTTGAATGAAATATTGAAACTCATTCTTCACACCCATGTATTTATTTTTTGAATTTTAATTTTCTAATTTAATTTTATTTTTTGAAGTTTTAAAATAATCTACAAAAGAGAAGAGTTAGAAAAATAAAAATAAAATCTAGAAATTGACCAAAATGCTAAAAATATAAACATGCAAATCCTTGAAATCTAATTTTCCTTCAAAATACGAAATTATGTAAAATCCAAAATTATAAAACTCTTGTATAACAACAAATTTAAATAATTTGCCTTCGGAATGGGATCGAAATTGTTTCAAATGAAATATTGAATCTCATTCTTCACACCCTTGTATTTATTTTTAGCATTTTTTTTAATTGTTGAAGTTTTAAAATAATCTACAAAAAAAAAGGGTTAGAAAAAAATCTAGAAATGAACGAGAAATGCTGAAAATATAAACATGCAAAGCCTTGAAATCTGATTTACCTTCAAAATTTGAAATTATATAAAATCCAAAATTATAAAACTCGCATATAATAGCAAATTTAAATATTTTTATAAATTTGAAATGGCTTCAGAATGGAGTCGAAATTATTTCAAATGAAATATTGAATCTCATTCTTCACACCAATGTATTTATTTTTGGTATTTTTATTTTTTTTATTTTTATTTTAATCGCCGAAGTTTATAATAATCTACAAAAAAGAAAGGTTAGAAAAATAAAAATAAAATCTAGAAATGGACTAGAATTTTGAAATTATAAACATTCAAGCCTTGAAATCTGATTTTCCTTCGAAATGCAAAATTATGTAAAATTTGAAATTATAAAACTCTCATATAACAACAAATTTAAATAATTTTTATAAATTCAAAATGGCTTTGGAATGGAATCAAAATCATTTCGAATGAAATATTGAAGTTCATTCTTCACACCTATGTATTTATTTTTGAAATTTTAATTTTTCTAATTTATATTTTATTCATTGAAGTTTTAAAATAATCTACAAAAGAGAAGAGTTAGAAAAATAAAAACAAAATCTAAAAAATGACCAAAATACTAAAAATATAAACATGTAAATCCTTGAAATTTGATTTACCTTTGAAATACAAAATTATGTAAAATCCAAAATTATAAAACTCTCGTATAACAAAAAATTTAAATAATTTGCCTTCGAAATGGGATCAAAATTGTTTCAAATGAAATGAAATCAAAAGAAACATTTGTTTTTTTAATTTTTAAAATAATCTACAAAAGAGAAGGGTTAGAAAAAAATATGGAAATGGACCAGAATACTAAAAATATAAACATTCAAAGCCTTGAAATCTGATTTACCTTCAAAATTTGAAATTATGTAAAATCCAAAATTATAAAACTCTCATATAATAGCAAATTTAAATATTTTTGTAAATTTAAAATAGCTTCGGAATGGGATCAAAATTATTTCAAATGAAATATTGAAGCTCATTCTTCACGCCCATATATTTATTTTTTGTATTTTAATTTTTTTTTTAAATTTAATCGTCGAAGCTTATAATAATTTACAAAAGAGAAAGGTTAGAAAAATAAAAATAAAATCTGGAAATGGACTAAAATGCTGAAAATATAAACATTCAAGCCTTGAAATCTGATTTACCTTTGAAATACGAAATTATACAAAATCTGAAATTATAAAACTCTCATATAACAACTTTAAATAATTTTTATAAATTGGAAATGGCTTCGGAATGGGATCAAAATTGTTTTGAATAAAATATTGAAACTCATTCTTCACACCCATGTATTTATTTTTGGCATTTTAATTTTTTTTAATCGTCGAAGTTTTAAAATAATTTACAAAAGAAGAGAATTAGAAAAATAAAAAATAAATCTGGAAATGGACCAGAATACTAAAAATATAAACATGCAAAGCCTTGAAATTTGTTTTACCTTCAAAATGCAAAATTATTAAACTCTCATATAACAACTTTGAATATTTTTTATAAATTTGAAATGGCTTCGAAACGGAATTGAATTATTTTGAATGAAATACTAAAACTCATTTTTCACACCCATGTATTTATTTTTTGCACATTAAATTTTTTTTTTAATCATCGAAGTTTTAAAATAATCTACAAAAGAGAAGGTTTAGAAAAATCAAAATAAAATCTGAAAATGGACTAGAATGCTGAAAATATAAAAATGCAAAGCCTCGAAATCTGATTTACCTTCAAAATGAAAAATTATGTAAAATTTGAAATTATAAAACTCTCATATAACAACATTAAATAATTTTTATAAATTTGAAATCGCTTCAGAATGAGATCAAAATTGTTTCAAATGAATGATTGAAGCTAATTGTTCACACCAATGTATTTATTTTTGGTATTTTAATTTATTTTTTATCTTTATTTTAATCGTTGAAGTTTTAAAATAATATACAAAAGAGAAGGGTTAGAAAAATAAAAATAAAATCTGGAAATGGACCAGAATGCTGAAAATATAAAATACAAAGCTTTGAAATCTGATTTACCTTCACAATACAAAATTATGTAAAATATGAAATTATAAAACTATCATATAACAACTTTAAATAATTTTTATAAATTCGAAATGGCTTCGGAATAGGATCAAAATTATTTTAAATGAAATATTGAAGCTCATTCTTCACACCTACCTATTTATTTTTGGCATTTTAATTTTTTTTATTTTTCTAATCACTACATTTTTAAAATAATCTAAAAAATAGAAGGGTTAGAAAAATAAAAATAAAATCTAAAAATTGACCAAAATATTGGAAATGTAAACATGCAAATCCTTACCCCAAGTGTTTTAGGTGAGTTGGAAAGGAGAGGGCAATCCTCCAAGGGAGGTCCCAGGTTTGAATCTCCCCCTACCAAAAAGTTGAATTGGGTAGCCAAAATCCAATTGATAATGTTGGTGTGGACAGGGCTGGCCATAACTCCTAGGCGACTTTAATAGTGTTGAACCCCCTTATCATGGTCTCTAAGACCAATGCAGACCCACAAGGGGTTTTTTGCTTAAAAAAAATGCAAAGCCTCTAAATCTGATTTACCTTTGAAATATGAAATTATGTAAAATCCAAAATTATAAAACTCTCATATAACAGCAACTTTAAGTATTTTTTATAAATTTAAAATGGCTTCAGAATAGGATCAAAACTATTTTGAATGAAATATTGAAATTTATTCGTCACACCCATGTATTTATTTTTTGTATTTTATTTTTATTTTTATTTTTTAATCACTGAAGTTTTAAAAAAATCTGCAAAAAAGAAAGGTTAAAAAATAAAAATAAAATCTAGAAATGGACTAGAATGCTAAATATATAAACATTGAAAGCCTTGAAATCTGATTCATATTCGAAATGCAAAATTATGTAAAATCTGAAATTATAAAACTCTTATATAACTGCAACTTTAAATAATTTTTATAAATTTGAAATGGCTTTGAAATGGGATCGAATTGTTTTGAATGAAAGATTGAAGCTCATTCTTCACATCCATGTATTTATTTTTGGAATTTTAATTTTATTTTATTTTTAATCATTGAAGTTTTAAAATAATCTACAAAAGAGAAGGTTTAGAAAAATAAAAATAAAATCTAGAAATGGACCAGACTGTTGAAAATATAAACATGTAAAGCCTTGAAATTTGATTTACCTTCGAAATGTGAAATTATGTAAAATTTAAAATTATAAAAATCTCATATAACAACAACATTAAATAATTTTTATAAATTCAAAAAAGCTTCGAAATGAGATCAAAATTATTTCGAAAAAAATATTGAAGCTCATTCTTCACACTCATGTATTTATTTTTGGCATTTTAATTTTTTTTACTTTTATTTTAATCACCAATGTTTTAAAATAATCTACAAAAGAGAAGAGTTAGAAAAATAAAAATAAAATCTAGAAATGGACCAGAATGCTAAAAATATAAAATGAAAAGCCTTGAAATCTAATGTACCTTCGAAATGCAAAATTAAGTAAAATTCAAAATTATAAAACTCTCATATAACAACAACATTAAATAATTTTTATAAATTTGAAATTGCTTCGAAATGGGATTGAAATTGTTTCAAATAAAAGATTGAAGCTCATTCTTCACACTATGTATTTATTTTTGGCTTTTTAATTTTTATTTTTATTTTTATTTTAATCACCGAAGTTTTAAAATAATCTGCAAAAGAGAAAGGTTAGATAAAAATAAAATAAGGAAATAGACCAGAATACTAAAAATATAAACATGCAAAGCATTGAAATCTGATTTGCCTTCAAAATATGAAATTATGTAAAATCTGAAATTATAAAACTCTCATATAACAACTTTAAATTATTTTTATAAATTAAAAAATGACTTCAAAATGGGATCGAAATAGTTTTAAATGAAATATTGAAGCTCATTCTTCACACCATGTATTTAATTTATGTATTTTATTTTTTTATTTTTATTTTAATCACCGAAGTTTTAAAATAATCTGCAAAAGATAAGGGTTAGAAAAATAAAAATAAAATATGGAATTAGACTAGAATGCTAATATTATAAATATGCAAAGTCTTGAAATTTGATTTACCTTCAAAATGCGAAATTATGTAAAATTCGAAATTATAAAACTCTCATATAACAACTTTAAATAATTTTTATAAATTCAAAATAGCTTCGGAATGGGATCAAAATTATTTCAAATGAAATATTGAAGCTTATTCTTCACAGCCATGTATTTAATTTTAGCATTTTTATTTTTTTATTTTAATTTTAATCGTCGAAGTTTTAAAATAATCTGCAAAAGAAAAGGGTTAGAAAAATAAAAATAAAATCTGAAAATGATCCATAATGCTGAAATTATAAAAATGCAAAGCCTTGAAATCTGATTTACCTTCAAAATATGAAATTATGTAAAATATAAAATTATAAAACTCTCGTATAACAACTTTAAATAATTTTTATAAATTTCAAATGGCTTTGGAATGGGATCAAAATTGTTTTAAATGAAATATTGAAGCTCATTACCCAGGTGTTGTAGGTGAGTTGGAGAGGAGAGAGTAATCATCCAAGGGAGGTTTGAGGGTCAAATCTCCACCCTATCAAAAAGTTGAATTGGGTACCCAAAATCCAATTGATAATGTTGGTGCAAGCAAGGCCGGGCTTGACTCTCGGGTAACTTTGACAGTGTAGAACCCCCTGGTCATGGTCTATCAGACCAAGGCAGCCCCATAAGGGATTTTTCGCTTAAAAAAATAAATATTGAAGCTCATTCTTCACACCCATGTATTTATTTGTCATTTTAATTTTTTTTAATCATCGAAGTTTTAAAATAATCTACAAAAGAGAAGGGTTAGAAAAATAAAAATAAAATCTATAAATGGACTAGAATGCTGAAAATATAAACATGCAAAGCCTTGAATTATGATTTGCCTTCGAAATGCAAAATTATGTAAAATTTAAAATTATAAAACTCTCATATAACAACAACTTTAAATATATTTTATAAATTCAAAATGGCTTCGAAATCGGATCAAATTGTTTCGAATGAGATATTGAAGTTCATTTTTCACACCCATGTATTTATTCTTTGCATTTTAATTTTTTTTTTTAATCACCGAAGTTTTAAAATAATCTACAAAATAGAAGGTTTATAAAAATAGAAATAAAATTTAGAAATGGACCAGAATGTTGAAAATATAAACATACAAAGCGTTGAAATTTGATTTACCTTCGAAATGTGAAATTATGTAAAATTTGAAATTATAAAACTCTCATATAACAGCAACATTAAATATTTTTTATAAATTCAAAATGGCTTAAGAATGGGATCAAAATTATTTCGAATAAAATATTGAAGATCATTCTTCACACCCATGTATTTATTTTTGGCATTTTAATTTTTTTTATTTTTAGTTTAATCACCGAAGTTTTAAAATAATCTGCAAACGAGAAAGGTTAGAAAAATAAAAATAAAATTTAGAAATGGACCAAAATTCTGAAAATATAAACATGCAAAGCCTTAAAATCTGATTTACCTTCGAAATGCAAAATTATGTAATCCAATATTATAAAACTCTCATATAACAACTTTAAATAATTTTTATAAATTTGAAATGGCTTCGGAATGCGATCAAAATTATTTCGAATGAAATATTGAAACTCATTATTCACACCCATGTATTTATTTTTTGCTTTTTAATTTTTGACATCAAAATTGTGTCTTAATATGATCAGAATACAAATTGTAGTCATCCTTGAAAAATGAATACCATAGTCAAAATCATGAATGTGATATTTTTGAATTTAAATATTTTATATTAATTTTTTTGTAGTTAAATATATATGTTGTTTCGCACAGATGATATCCTGGATAAATTTCATATTTTTCTTATAAAAATATATTGTCTACCTTGGGTACAAAGATTTGAATATTTCATATTTCATACTCTCAAGCTGGTAGTTTTAAAAATACTTCTACTCACTAAGAATGTCATCCTTTCTATGCAATTGGTGGTTGATCAATATCGATCTAGACTTTAAAAATCTTCATTAAACTATTTTCTCAATTTGTGACTAGCATCTTGTTGTAGGTAGGCAGAAAATTACATTATGAATGAATTGTGGAATCCTGTTGTGTTTGTGGTTGATTTACGCATCCTTTTGTGGAAATTGTTGAAAAATTTTAAATGGAAATTTTAGATGCTGGATCAAATCCCTAAACTAGATAATACTAAATAAACTATTTGGTTTTTAAAGTGTCATTGTCAAGTATTTTTTTTAAGAAATCATATTCATTTTTGAAAATATTGGTATTAATATAACCATTGTGTTGTCTACTCAATTGTATATTTTGACATTGCTTCTTCCTCGTCATTAGTTTAATATCATAATGTTGATGTCTTTTTGCCTTGAGAACACCAATATATTTAAAACTTTTAAATCGAAACCAGTCTTGTTTTCTATCGTGCATAGAAAATCATAACTCGTCAATGTATCTATGATTTCTTATCGAACTAGCGAAGAGCACTTGCTACCAAGATTGTAATAAACCCATACTTTGGAAATGAGTCAAATCCTTTCATTTTATATTCTGATTTTAATTCTTTGATTTTGGGATCAATAATTATGTCGTATGATTTTTTAATATTGTGGGATAATATTTTAATAAAATAATCAAAGCCTAATGATAAATGGCATTCATTCATCACTCGATTTAAATGTTTGCTTCATTAGCATATGCTTGTTAATTAAAGTATTCAATTTTTCAACTTACTTTTACACTATTGGAGCAATGTGGAACTTCAACCGTAATTTTAAGAAGGGTCAATAATAAGGAATTCCTTATAGTTTCATCAGATTATTTTTGGTAGCTTTTTTATATTAAAAGTTCTTATATTCTTCTAAAGAGTTACATTATGTTATAGTCTAGTAATATATTATTTTATAGTAAATATAAGTATGAGTTATTAATGAGATTAATAATATAGAATTAGTTTTATATTAGTATTCTTATTAAATTATTTTTATAAAGTATTAATAGATTAAGATTTACTTAAAAATTCTTATAAAAATGTGCAGAGGATAAACTTGAATTCCTGTGAAACCCATGATGTCAACCACCAAAAGGAAAAGATCAAACCTATATATTTTCAAAGCATTCATCGAGTAGGATGAACTACTAATGCCATTGAGGAGGATGTGCATTCACCCAACTCTAATAGTGCATAGTGGCAACTATTGTGAATCGAGGACAATTGTTCTCTAGCAGGGTTAGTGGATTCCTAGCTATCAAGAGTAACAAACAATGGTATGGGATATCGTTCTAGGTTGTACAATATAGTGCATGACAATTCTCAAGATCATCACCAGTTGTGGAAGTGCCAACTAAACTCAAGGCTAGGGATATGGTCCTTGGGGTTGGAAGGTCCAGCGGTAGATGATATGGGCAGCATTATCATCAATTGGAAATTGATCTGGGATACCTGGTCCAATAAATCAAAGAATTGGTAGGCCCTAATAATAATTTAGGTGAAATTCAATAATCAGGTACCGGCATAGCTATGCTAACTCAAGCATGAGTTAACTATATTAATTGGGTCAGTGGACCAGTAGGACAAGATTTGGATCATAGATATAAAGTCCTTTATGTTATGAGATGGGGAATTAGTGCGTCCACCCTTCCAGGTGTTATGGACCGTGGAAGGAAAACCCCATATCGAGATCCAAAAACTCACAAAATGAAAAAATATATCTCATAAATGGCAACCTACTACGAGAAGTTGGTTGGTCCTGAGCACTTGAGATACTATTTGTAGCAGTACAAATTCTTGAAGTGTGATCATATATGCCTAGCTACTAATTCAAAGTTGTGTGTGTTTACCTCAAAGTGTATTATCTGGGTGTACATCAATCAATTTGTGATTGTGCTATTGAATTTAATCAAAATTTTGTATTTATGTTTCTTACAACCAAGTGAGTAGACTTGGGTTGTTACAGTTGGTATCATAGCCTAGGTTGCAAAACCCTAGGTTGTAAACATGAACTATTGAATTGACATAGCTCTTTTTTCACAAGGTATGGTGGGAATCTCAAGAAGATCAAATGCTAATTGGCAAGAGGATATTGCAAAAGCCCTAAGGAGGGGACTAAGATGACTCGTGAGAGATTCAATTCAAACAATCTAAGTGCCTCGGTGTGTTATAAGAAAAGAGAAAGAGCCAATAGTTTTAAGGGCTACACAGAATGATGAGAATATGATAAAAATAATTTAGTTAATACAAGGACAACTAAATCAGTAGTGAGAACAAATGGAGATCCAAAAGGCTCAAATGAGTGAGCATATGGATCAAAAAAGGCACAAATGGCTCAACAATAGGAGATCATTACTCAACAATATAAGGTTATTAAAAGTCTTACCAAAAGTAAGGAAATTAAAAAATTTAGTGAATTTCTAAAAGGATCTTCGAGGAGAAAAAGTTAGTGTTGAATTGCAAAAAGGAATTAAGAAATTAGATATTTTCAAATTTTATGGAAAGGGTGATGGTGAAGCAGCCATTAATTAGTTGAGTGAGGTTGAAGGGTATTTCTCAATCCAACCCCTTTGCATGAAATCCAAAACAACTTGGGCAGTGGTGCATTTAGTAGGTCCAGCCAGATATTGGTGAACCACATATAAGAAAATCACATAGAAGGAGGTTGCAGATATTCCTTAGGAGGAATTTTAAATGGAATTTATGGATCATTTTTTTATACAATAATTTTATATTGAGAAATACATCGAATTCACCAATTTACGCCAAGATAACATGACTGTGATTTAATACTATCAAATATTTGATAAAAATTTGAAATACGCTCTAGAATATGATAAGCATGAGGAATTCAAGGCATAAAAATTTGTAATGGAACTGCATCCCAAATTTGGAACACCTATTGGAATAAAAGTACCTAAAACATTGACAGTTTCTTATTATGTTGCCCGCTATGAGGAGATAAGTCAAAAGAATGCAAAGGTTTATTATCAAAAAATTGAAAAAGAGGATCCTAATAAAATAATATACCCAAATATGGATATCGGTAAATATCAATATAATAAATATAGATATGGTGGTCGTTATAGAGGAGATAATAGATACAAAGGAAAGTTTTGGGGAAATAAGGGGCAGGCAGATAGAATAAACTTTCAAGAGAAAAGGAATAATTTTCCAAACAAGGGAAAGAATGATAATCAAAAAAGAGAAGGGGATAAAAAAAATAACAAAGGAACTAATATGCTTTGTTTGTGAAGCCCAGGATCACTATGCAAATTAATATCCATAGAGAGTCGATAATAAGAATCTAACAGAAGAGGCCCCACATAGGATCTATTCTACTACAGGTAAATCTAACCTTTTAGGGCAAGCAACTACATTTCTTATAAAAGGAAAACTGGGTAAGAAGGATGTTCATATTTTGATAGATAGTGGTGCAATTGATATCTTTATATCAGCTAGTATTTTGAGGGACATACCAATTAAACCTTGGATTATGGCAAACGAGTGGTAAGTTGAGTATGGTTCAAGACAAACCTATATGGTCAACCAATATTTATTTGACCCTCAAATAGATGTACCCTAAGGAAATATTAGTTGGCATATTTATGTAGCACCTTTACATGCCTTTGATATTGTCCTAGGAGTAGATTGGCTAAAATCTCACAAAACCTTGCTAAATTTTGAAGAGAGGTGGTTGAACTTCACAGATGGTTTTAATCGACAAATCCATGTTCATTGTAGTAGAGCAGCCTTTGAACCCCACTTGACAACTATAACGCAATTCAAAATAGATTTAAGGAAAGGGTGTAAACTTTATGTAGTCAAACTAATAATATGGAAGAAACTGAGTCTAGCTCCGCTTTGTTTCAATAATATCCTATTTTGAATGAGTTTAGGGATGTCTTTCCAGAAGATCTACCTGAAATTCCTCCTGTAAACACTAAAATCATGTCAATCTAATTAGATTACCAATATAAGATATAATTGACACCATATGGCCTCCTAGGATATCCCTCAGAGGTTACAGGGTGGTCTTAACGACTTTTGCAAGGTTTTGGAAGGTTCAATACCACTTTTGGGGAGTTCTAGCCTCATAGGCATGACCGTCCCACCCAAGGAAAAATATAGATCATGACCATCCCACCTAGGAACAATCATAAGCAACCGTCCCTGAGTGGTATGGGCAGGGTCTTTAACCCATAAAAAGTCAAAATTAAGATAAATGGCACCCAAAAACTACCATTTATCCTGCATATTCAAGCATGCAGGTCTGAGAGTGCAAAATCCTTATGACATACTACAGAATGGAGGTCAAAAAGGGAGATTCTCTTCCCTATCCAATGCATGCTAAGTTTGGGACAAATAGTACCTCTTGCCCTGCATGCCTTTGCATGCCCGTTTTCCCATAAGCCTCCTTTGGCTATAAATTGGATCTATTTTCCACCTAAATCATAGAGAGGAGTTTTAGGACATTGCAACAAAGTGCTGCTAATATTTCCCTTCAACCTTTGTGCCCTTTTTCCCTTGAAATCTCTACCTAGCGAAGGAGGTTCTCGAGTGATTCAAGAGTTGTAATTAGTCTACAAAACCGAACCAATTGAGTGAATTTCACCCTCAAATTTGACATATTTGAGAGATTTTTGGACCAATTCACATAGGAATTGATGGCAGAAAATCAATAGAGTTGGTGGTCTTCCCACCCGAGGATGGTCCCTAGTTTGTGATAGTCAAAACCATCCCTGCAAGGGATAAGTATATATTGAAGTATTATTTCATTATTTTTTTTAATAGTATTATTCTAGGATATATTATGAACCTACTATCCAAATTTCATGCAATTTGGATTTATATTGAGTGAGATATCATATTTATAATATTTTGTAGGTTTACGGGGCCTATCTGAAGGTGCACAAAAATATATGATAAATTTTATAAATATAATCACATGGGCCCTCTTTAAATCTCATTTTATATATTCTATCCAATTTTTGTTTGATTTGGAGATGTTTAGGGCCAAAAACTCATTTTGGATTTTATAGGCTTAATAAGTGTACTACAAATGCAACATAGATTCGGATGTAATTTCTATTTTGTTTTCAATTATATCTTCTCAAAATCATATTTTATGCATGCCTCTATGATTTGGAATCATTTGGATTTTTTTTAGATAGGTGCATTACATATTTACACTTTCTAGTCTATAGTTGCATGTATTGTTTTTGCATGTTTCATAATCTGTACTTGTTATTTAATGAATCTAGTTTCCTTGTGTGTAGGTGCAGGTTTTACAATGCATGAGGAAGGAGCATAGGATCAAAAGACCAAAGAACCAAGCGACAACATTGTAGGCCCACCCACTTCAATTGTGGGTACGAGGAAGAACATTGGAAGTGCACCCAAGTTACTTTAAGGATTTGATCCTTGGGCACCATTTTGTAAACAAGGGTATCAATCTAAAGCCCTCAAGGGGATATTTATATAACCGTGGTTTGATCCATCAAAATAATAAAATAAAACTTCATTTCTCACATTTTTCTTATCTTATCATGTTTACTTAAATGCTTATTTTGGAATGCTTATCCTACATTAGTGATAGATGTATTTTGTTTAGCATCGTTAGGTGCAACGTTTTTCCCATACTTCAGTGGCGATCATGGTGGGATCTTGTCCCAATTATTTTAATTGAATGTTTAACCTTGTTTATTTCTTTGCTTATATTGCAGGTATTGGCCGTTCTAGCCTAAAACGGCCTCTAGACTGCTACTCGTGCCACTCAGGGATGGTTGCATAACCGTCCCACCCTAGTACGGCCATTAAACTAGCCACCATCCCACCCTGGGACGGCCAAAAAATAGGAGTTGTTCTACTCCAAATTCTACCATTAAAATTTATTGAAATTTGGTTTTTTTTTCTTCCCTTGATTTCTTGAAAGGTAGGAAGATAGGTTTCCTTTTTTTATAAGCACAAAAACAAAAAAAATAAAAACAAAAAAATGAAAATAACTAACTAGAAATGAACCTCTATGGTTTGATTGCTTGTAGCCTACCTAATGGGTAGGTTATCATTTAGAGAATGCATTTTGTAGGTTGTTTTTTATCTAGCTTTTCTAAAAGTAAAACATCATTTTCTTGCATTTAGTGAAAGATCATTGAGTGCTTCATTGTTTACTTTCTTTAAGCTTAAAAGGAACCACACACACTTGCATACATCACAATAATATTGGTAAGGTTGGATTTCATCACCAACCTCTAATTCAGATCGGTGATGTTGGATTTCACATCCTTCCATCGGCTTGCCCACTCGACATGTTAGATAGAATAGGGTACTCTCTTAAGATGGAATAGGTCACTGGTGTTCAAACTCCCTCCCACTATTGGAAATTTTTATCATTTTAGAGTGGAAGAGCTAGGTGAACCCTCCACTCATTGTGGGTTTTAAGTGGTGTACCCTAAACTCTTTTGAGGACCTCATGTTTGGCACTAGTGGCCCTAGTCACCACTTTGGTTGAGTTCCCTCATTCTAATTCCAAAACATGAACAAGAGAAACAATAAATCTAAACACACCAAACAACTTAGGGATTCACATCTAAAACTTAAAGGAGATAATAACATTGTTTGTTTGTGTGCTTCTTTGATCATTTGATTGTGTGTTTCTAAGATTTAAAAGAGATAATCATACTCATCTAATCCTTAAAAGAGATAATCATATTGTCTACTTTGTGTGTCTCTTTATTGGTTGGGTAATCAACATCAGATCCTTCATCTAGGACCAAACCCTAATTTTTCAAAAAAAAAATTCTCTGCAGAAGAGAATGGTTAGAAAAATAAAAATAAAATCTAGAAATGGATCAGAATGCTAAAAATATAAGTATGCAAAGCCTTGAAATCTGATTTGCCTTCAAAATACGAAATTATGTAAAATCTAAAATTATAAAACTCTCATATAACTGAAAGCATGAGATTTTGGAAGTAAAAAAGAAATACTAAGATGCAATGAAAACAAAAACTAACTCGATGCATGAAATAGGAAGAACGTAATCAAATCGAGACAAAATATAAAGAGAAAGCAGGGGCACAGCCCTTTTATATTAATTCCAACTCGGTCACAATACATCTCCTCAGTTACATATTTTCAGTTATAATTATTATTAGTAATCTTCTTTTCGCATGCCCACATGTGAAACGGGCGGGCCAAAGTGCTGCCACCGCTTATGCTGATGAATCCTTGCTTGCTGCTATTTCTCCTACGATCAAAGAAACACAGAGACATTAGTAGCACCTACAACAAAAGATAGAATGTCTGAATTTTAAAAATCAATGAGAAATACGTGCAGAGACTGATTAAATATGTGAATAAAATAACTCTACGCAACCTGCAACTCTGACAGAAAACGTCACCAGATGGCCACTACCATTGAAACGATCGACCAATCTGTTGTCGAATTAAACGTCAGCCCTGCAGGTTAGTGGGATAGCAAATACCGCGAGAGCATGATAATATTCGATAAAGCATAATGCATGATAATATTCGATAGATATGGTAATACAAGATATATTCACAATGACAGAATAAATTAATCATGCAACAAACAAAAGTGTGGGGTGCCCAAGCGGGCCACCCCCATTGAAGCTCGACTTTGATGCCAATCCACTAGGGATGGGCCCAAAACCTCAGAGAAGGGGTTGTCAGCAAATTGGTTGATTCAAGTGGCCAAAATGTCGGGTTTGAAGGTTTAGATTCACCTTCTAGCAGCCACCGATAACCTCTCCTGCGAAAGAGATTACGGGTGTAGAAGGGATGAATCGGAAAGGAGCGCAATCGAATGTTTGGTCTGACAGCACTTCGTTCCTTTCAAATGCTTCCTAACTTGTCTTTTGGGTGGAAAAATCCACCATTTTATAGACCCAGGGGGTCTCTTTGAATAGGCGTGCATAAGCGCCACGTGTTGGTCAAAGGTGCCATGTGGCGGTCGTGTCTCCACGAGAGAGGAAAGTCCTCCATGACTCAAGCTTTCATTAATGCCACTGTGACAGTCCTCCAACGGCCCATGTAACTGACTGTCTTTCACTACCAATTGTTTAATGCCCATTCTCGTATCTTTGTCAAAATGCCTGTATTTGTTTAAAGTCCACCTTTGTTGGTTAATGTGCTCTTTTAATTTATTTAATGTCTACTTTTTAACGGGTTGAATTCTGCCTTCGAATTCCTAAAAATCCACCCAGTCGAAAATGCCGAAGTGTCGCGATATCGCGACGTCACGATATCGCGACGTCCTCGGCCGTTCGGGCCTTAGGTGTTGTGATTTCGCGACGTCGCAAAATCGCGACACCCTCGGCCGTTCGGGCCTTAGGTGTTGCAATTTCGTCCTTGATTGGGTGTGTGCTTTTTGATTGGTGACTAAGTGTGACTACCCCCTCAAGCGACGAATCGATGAGGGAATGACCTTCATTAGAAAAGAGACGAGTCGCTTGACCCAAGATGACTTGTGCAAGAGTGTCTTTAGGTGTTTTACCGTTTAAGCACGTGCAATTTCTCAACATTTGGACCTATTTTTGGTAGGTGTTAACCCTTTTGGTGATGCCATAATGGGGTGAAGTCATCAAAAACTTGTCTTCCCGTGGAGCGGTCCAGCTATGGTAGCCTTTTTGGGGAAGTAGGAGAGTGACAATTTGAACCCCGACATCGATTTTTATATGCCAAGAGGTTAAGTGCGAGAGCACTTGTGTCCGGCAATGCTTATTGCTTATGTTTTTGTGTTACATTTTTGTGATGTTTTTGTTGTTTTGATTTTCTTTGTGTATATGTCATGGTATTATGTTATGCATAATAATTGATGTTGATGGATGCATGCTACTTTATATTGATGTATGCATATGGTATGATAAATGTGATTGTTGTATGTTGATTTGTTTTGATGGATGCATATGTTGTGATGAACGCAAATGTTTTTGATTTATATGTGATATGCAGAGATGAAATGGATGGATATAATTTGTGATGTTTGGCTATGGCACCATAGACTATTTATGACTTTGTTATTTTGTCTTTTAGGCGATTGCTGTAGTGGATGACTTTGTATGTATACATGTGGTTTTTCTTTTTTTTGTATTTTTTGATGGTATTGTAAGGATGAAAAGTAGTGCAATTGGTTTAGAAATGTAGCTAAGGTTTTCCGAGACTCAGACGGTTTTAACTTACTAGCCATGATTGTACTTTATCTTACAAGACTTTTGAACAAGGTATGAATCGGACTTGTTTTTGACCAAGCTATTTCACATCCCCGTGTGTGCAATTGAGTTCATTTATGTGGTATTTGTCGGGATACCGCCAAGTGCGGATGGGCTTTCAACCGAACCTGTACTGAGGATCACCTAATTAGCTCCACTAACTCCTTTGTTGTATTTAGTTAGATTAATCTATGATGTTATCCAGGATACCATAAGCTAGCTCATCCTTATGCAAACATTGGTCTATACATACGCAAAGCGAATGTGACAGACATATCGTCATGCGGGTAGGATACCACCATTGCCAGATAGGCTATCAACCAAACTTGTAATGAGGATCACCTAGATGGTTTTTGAATGCTGAGAGAATTCCAGGGATTCAAGTTCAGGATGTTTGTTGGTTGAATGATTTAGAGAGTTGCTCGTTTATATAGTGATGAAAATCACTGTTTATTTTCTATTAATTCTTTTTGAGCAAGGATTTTGAATAGTGGTGATAACCACTGTTATTTGATTTTGTATTTTGAGTATTGTGAGTTTGGGCTTTGATCCTCGTGGCCTTGGGGATGACTACCCATCCTGGTTAGGGGCGGATAGTACGAATCCTTACGACGTTGGGAACCAAGGGGGTGATGGAGATTATGGAGCAAGGGCATTGATCTCGTTAGGCCTTGGGGATGACTACCCATCCTGATTAGGGGCGGATAGTACGAATCCTTACAACTTGGAGATCAAAGGTGAATGGAAAGTTTTAGGATGATGATTTGTTGGAATTTTTGTTTGTGAATGGTGTTGATCCCTTTAGGTCTTGGGGATGACTACCCATCCTTGGCAGGGACGTGTAGTACAAATCCTTACAACTTTGGGAACCAACTATGATTGGAATTTGGTAGTGGTGAAAACCACTCGTATATGGAGGTGAATGGATAGGAAAGAGCTTGTCCTTTTGTCAATTTTCAGCATTCCGGGACCATTCGCATGGGGGGATGAGCAAGATAACCGTTTCACTTATGGTGACATGGATTACTGTGCAGGTTTCATCTTTCATTCACACAACTTGGGAATTTTTATGTGTTTTAATTTGTGTTGGGATGTTACGTAACAAGGTGTATTTCAAGTGTAACTCTACCTTCATAAAATCTGTCCGACTTGATACATTACATGGCTAAAGAGCAAAATGATGACTGAATCACGAAAACTCTTGATACATTAAAAGACCACTGACTCTAGTGTGGTAAAAAGCAATGCATGGTGTTTTGTTGTTTTTGTAAAAATGGAACAGTGTGGAACAAGATGGACTAGCAGAGCTATTACAACCTATGGTGCCTTTGACCCGTACGACCACAAATATGCAATGTATGGATGCAATGCTTTAATGCAACTATGTATTTTTGTATTTTTGATGGATTGATTTTGGTGAATATGAAGATGAGGTGCGAGAAGAGCTCTCTATTGATGAATTTGAGTATGCCTAGAAATGAAATGCAAAAAAATTTTTGTTGTTTTTGATGATTTTTGTTGTTTTTGAATTTTCTTGATTTTTGACCAAGCGATTGTGGAAATCCTTGGAGCATTTTTGGGATTGACCAAGCGATTGTTATAATCCTTGGAGCATTTTTGGGATTGACCAAGCGATTGCAAGAATCCTTGGAGCCTTTTTGGGATTGACCAAGCGATTATAAGAATCCTTGGAGCCTTTTTGGAATTGACCAAGCGATTTTATGGATCCTTGGAGCCTTTTGTTTGGATTTGACCAAGCGATTGCGATAATCCTTGGAGCATTTCTGGGATTTGACCAAGCGATTGCGATAATCCTTGGAGCATTTTTTTTTGGGATTTGACCAAGCGATTGCGATAATCCTTGGAGCATTTTTGGGATTTGACCAAGCGATTGCGATAATCCTTGGAGCATTTTTGGGATTGACCAAGCGATTTCAAGAATCCTTGGAGCATTTTTGGGATATGGCTCTCTTAGATATAGAATGGTCGCAAATGACTGATATTCAAGGGTTCTGTTTCCTTGATACCATCGAGAGAAGCTAGCCGGTATGTCCCGGGTCCTATTTTGCTATCAATGACATATGGACCTAACCAATTTGCCGCGAACTTGTCCCTTAGGTGGGATGGCAAATTAGAGTTCTGTTGGTTTTCCTTCAAAACCAAATCACCAACCCGAAAGTCCCTTAGGTGAACTTTCATGTTGTAAGCTTTCTTAAGCCGCTCTTGATAGATACGTAAGTGCTCGAGAGCATTAACGCGTCGTTCGTCAAGCAACGTAAGTTGGTCTAACCGGGCCTATCGCGCAACGTCATCATCGATGAACTCCTGCATTGATATGCGGAGGGAAGGAATTTCCAACTCTAGAGGCATTACTGCCTCAGAGCCATACACGAGCAAAAATAGAGTGGCCCCAGTGGGCGTCCGAATGCTAGTGTGATAAGCCCAAAGGGCAAGTGGGATTTGGATGTGCCAATCCTTATGACTGTCTGCGACCGTCTTTTTAAGGATGGCAACTAGCATTTTGTTTGACGCCTTTGCTTGCCCATTTGCCTACGGATAATAGGGTGTCGAAAAACTGTGCTGGATTTTGTACTTTGTGGTCAAAGCACGCACGTCTTTGTTCTTGAATGATGGCCCATTATCCGAGATTATTTTGGATGGAATACCAAAATGACATATGATGTTATGCAAAATGAACTCCACAATGCGGGGTCCTGTCGTAGAGGTTAGCGGAATTGCTTCCACCCATTTGGTAAAATATTCTGTGGCCGTTATGATAAACGTGTGACGGCCTGACGATGCAGGGGAGATTTTTCCAATTAGATCGAAGCCCCACTGCAAAAATGGCCAAGCATACTGGACTGTCTGCAAGGCCTGGGAAGGTACGTGCATCAAATTGGCATGATGTTGACACTTCACGCACTTCTTGACATATGCGCAACAATCTCGCTCTAAATATGGCCAATAATATCCCATGCGAAGAATGCGCTTTGCAATGGCCATACCACTAAAGTGGCCACCACATGTACCATCGTGCGCTTGGGCGACTGCCCAAGTGGACTCTTGCTGGTCCAAGCAACGAAGAAGGATTCCTTCATAGCTACGATGATACAAAATGTCTCCTATCAAGACATACTTAGTCGCTTTCTGCTTGAATGTTCGTTTTGCGGCGTGCGTCAATCCAAGGGGAAGATTACCTAACTTGAGGTAGTCTCTAATGGGTAAATACCGACCTGTTGATCGAAAACCTCGACAGTATGAATAGCCAATCCCTTTTGAAGTTCCTCCCTAACAAATGCTGAGCAGGATAGAACTTGTAAGAACAGCGTTGTGTTGCTATTGATGGGAGTAGGGGAGAATAAGGACCCCCAGTTGGCATGTTTCAGACGATCACGGATTTGAGAGAACTTATCCGAGGATGGTTCAATCTGGATCATGTGGATTCCTGACGTCAAGTCAGAGCTTGCACGCTCCATCACGGATTGCGATAAGGTTTTGACTTGAATGGTTGTCATATCACCGTAAAGGTCTTGCGGGATTAGTGACCCCAAGGAGGCCATTGTGTCCGCAAAATGATTCGATGATCGAGGGAGTGCCTCGATGTCGTACCATTCAAGTTTTGCCAAGAATTTGTCCACAAGGGCTTTATAAGCCTGCAAAACTGGGCATTTGCATTTGTATTCCCCTTTTACTTGATTGACGATTAACAGCGAATCACCAAAGATGTTTAGTCATTTGATGTTCATGGCGATTGTTGTCTGAAGACCTAGGAGCAAGGCTTCATACTCTGCATTATTGTTGGTGCATGGGAAGTTTAATTTAAATGACAGGGGCATTGGAGCACCCTGCGGTGTGAAGAATACAATTCCCGCGCCACCACCTTGCTCACATTTAGAACCATCAAAAAATAAGGTTATGTCGGCTCGTGACTCGAGCTCATCGAAATCCGGCGATTCCGAGACATGGAAGACCCCATCATCGGGTAGTTCTATGACTAGAGGCTGATCGTCTTCAAGAGGAGCCTCTGCTAGTTGATCGGCTATGACTTGTCCTTTGATAGATTTTTGTCCAATAAATTCTATGTCAAATTCCGTCAACAACATGATCCATTTCGCCGTGCGACTACTATGATAGGTATGACTCATCATGTATCGCAATGGATTCTCCTTAGACACAACATACGTAGTGTTGCTCAGCATGTAGTGGCGTAGCCTCTTGGTAGCAAACACCACTGCCAAGCAAAGTTTTTCAACGTATGCATAGTTAAGTTCGTAACTGACCAGGGTGCGGCTAAGATAGTAAGTAGCCTGTTCTTTGTGAAGTTCATTCTTTTGGGCCAACATGGCGCCCAATGCCACCTCAGTAGCTGAGATGTATAAGTAGAACGACACTCCTGGTCTAGGTGGTGCCAATACTGGCGATGAAGCCAAGTATCATTTGATTTCATCAAAGGCTGACTGGCACTCGTCATCCCAGTGAAATGTAACCCCTTTGTGCAATAATTTGTTCATGGGTCGACACTTGTCAGATAACTGTGCTATGAAGCGCTTAATCGATGCGACCTTTCCTTGCAGACTTTTGAGCTACTTGATAGTGGTTGGGGGAGCCATTTCGAGGATTGCCTTGACTTTCTTTGGGTCCACTTCGATGCCTCGCTTTGAGACTATAAAACCCAAGAGTTTTCCAGATGTGACGCCGAATACGCACTTCTTGGGATTCAGTCTGACCTTATGCTCTATGAGGCGATCGAGAATCTTGCTTAAGTCACCGAGATGATCTGAGCGCAAAAGAGACTTGGCTAACAAATCATCCATGTAATCTTCCAAAGTTTTATGCATGTAATCATGGAAGATGTACGTCATGGCACGTTGGTAGGTGGCGCCAACATTTTTAAGGCCAAAAGGCATGACCTTATAACAAAATGTCCCCCAAGGCGTTGTGAACGCCGTTTTGAGTTGATCCTCAAGATTGATACGAATCTGATTGTATCCCGAGAAACCATCCATGAGGGATAGCATTTCGTGACCTGCTGTAGCGTCTACCAACGCGTCGATGCTTGGCAAGGGGAAATCATCCTTAGGACTCGCTTTGTTTAGATCTCAAAAATCAGTGCATATGCGAATCCTCCCGTCGGGATTTTTGATGGGCACCATGTTGGACAGCCATGGTGGATAGTCCACGCAGATGACAAACTGTGCATCCAACAGCTTTTGCAATTCATCTTTGACCATCAAGGCCACTGTTGGGTGCATCTTTCGTAGTTTTTGCTTAACTGGCTTGATTGTCGGGTCAAGCGTTAGATTATGCGTGACTAGCTATGGATCTAGTCCCGGCATGTCTCTGTATGACCATGCAAAAACCTCCTTCTTCGCTTTGAGAAGGGCAATGTAGTCGGCTTGCTCTTCGGGGATAAGCTTACCCCGACTTGATAATCTATGGATTCATTGGGTCTAAGCCGATGTCTACGTCGATCATTTCCTCGACTGACATGTGGGATCCGTCCTCCAACTGATGTGGAGTTGGGATCAAATGGATATCATTAGCTGAGTTTAGATCTACGTTTGGAACCTCGGGTCCCTCTTCAGCTTGAAAAATATCCTGAGTTGTCCCTGGGGTAAAATGAGGCATTTCACCGAAAGGCCAATACTCTGATGGGGAGAGCGGTGAATTGACGCGATCCCAGTCGATGGCATCTATGTCTAGATGCAATGACCGTGCTGGATCGGCCGGATTGTGGATGGGTGCGGTCAAATCAATGGAGATCATGTGGATGAAATGAATTTGGTCTCCATTACCGCGGGTGTGATAACTCGAACATTCTGGATGCTCCCTATGCTCTGGATCTGGTTCTGTAGGTACGGGCATGAACGGATCGTCCCTATGTGTTGATAGGAAGACGGGGTCTTCCCTCGACACTGATGTCATTATAGGGTCTCGGGGTGGACGGTGCTCATCGTGAATTTGGAGCCATGGATCCAACACTTGGTCCCACCCTGCTGGGTCTACCCACCATTCATGCCCTAACCTTATGCCCATCTGTCCCATTAGATCTTCATGAGTTAAAGGGCGATTATTCCATCGTGCATGTCTGAGATAGATCATCTCAGTCTCATCTTCTGAATCGCTTTCGGAGATCCAAAAATGTTCATTCTCTTCAACAACTATTTGTGACGTTGAGGGTTCTCCTTGTTCCAACAAATTAATCTGGTCCCATTGCGGTTGTTCCACTCTTGGTGGAGGGACCTGATTCTCTTGACACTGTATTGACTCAACTGGAACCTCTAAGGGGAACAACTTCAAAAAGATGTCCGAACACCGTTTATGTTCTCTTTGGGGATTACTATCCGAACTTTCACCTCTCTCTTGCAAAGGAGGGGAATTACTGTTGTTGCCAAGGGTGTTTGTTGACCATGGGAGGTAATCTCCCAATGTATATTCTGTATTTGGGTTGGCATAAGGATCTAATGCCAATCCACCCTTGCTGCCTATTTCTAGGCCTTGCATGTTTTCTACCAAGATGTCTAAGGGCAGGGGGTGGTTGAACCCTACTCCCGACTTATCATAAGGCATTTGATATCTTGGCTGGCAAAGGACACGCACCCCTTGCTCATACCTGCCTAACCCGTATCCGTGCCAATTGCATTGGCCTAGATATCTCAGAGCGAAGTCCGGGTTCGACAAATAATTGATATTTTTGGCAAAAGGCTCTTCGTCCTCGTCCTTTTGCTTGCATGGTTCTACACCATGATCAAGGCCCCCATACACAAAATTTGTCTGGTTTGGTGGGTAACCTAAAGGAACAATTGTCCCTATGGGAAGGCGAGGTCTCCCCATGTCCTGCACTATTTCTAGCGCGGGCGTTGCTACAACATTTTGCACCAGATATTCTCCCAGGCCCGTACTGGCCATTTCAACAATAATTGTTGACGATTGAGAGGGAGGAAATGGAAGGCCTTCCTGAGTCCATTCCATGTTGGGTGGATTAGGAATCTCAGCTTCCATTGTGCTAAGTATTTCTTCTGTTGAGACAGTTGATATCGTTGGCAACACCTCTTCTAGGGGTTGAGCCTCTTCCAAGATCTTTTTTCCTTTGTCCTTCTGTTTAGCCATGACAGGTGGCATTGGTAATGAAGGAGCCGATGATGTAGATGCACCTGGCTGGGGTTTCGATGGATTAGTCATCCGTGGTGTCTATGGTATCGGACCCTGTCTAGATGGATTTAACTGGAAATCCAAGTGCGTCGACGGGAGGGTCGATTGCGGCATCAAATGCACTGCATTGCAATATTTGAAGGGTTCTAAGTCCATCGGGACTACATGTATTTCTCCTTCAAATGCATACTTCAAACACTGGTGAGCTATCGAAGGGACACACTTCATGTCCCTGATCCATGGTCGCCCTAGCAGTATGTTGTATGCCATCTCGCCTTCCAGAATGTGGCACAATGTAGGTATCATCTTTTGTCCTACCTGGACGGGTAGAACAATTGTGCCGACTGTTGAGCATATTGCATCATTGAATGCTCGTAGTGTGTATGTTGAGGCCGTGATATGAGAGGCTGGCAGCTTCAGATGTTTTAATGCTGCAGTGGTAATGATGTTACTGGATGAGCCAGTATCTACCAACACTCTCTTGTACGGGATCCCGTTGACCCGCGCGATAACGTGCAGGGGTGGATCTGCCATGTCATTCGGTACTGCTTTAACTTCATCCTCTCTAAAGGTAATGACTAGCTCTGTACATCATTTTACATGTCCTACAAAGTTATTGAAGGAATTTGCTTCGTGAGGCTATAATTCGATGGCTTTCAGAATTTCCATGAGAGCTTCTCGATGGGGCGCTGACTGCTGTATAAGCTCATAAATGGAAAGCCTAGCCGATGTGGTCCGCAAACTCTGCGTGAGTTTGGTCCGTATCGTGACCTCGGGTCTAGGCGGAGGCAATTGCACAGTGGGTTGTTGAGGTTGCGATGTTGAAGGAACTGCTCTTGTAGCTACCTCCGGGGCAGCTGCTGGGTACTTTTTGTTCCTCGTTACTATGCTGATCATTCCCACATATCCTTGCATGGGGAGATTTTGTCGCACCTCATTAACCTAAAGAGGTTTTGCCTGTGCCTCATGGGCAGGCAAAGGGTCCTTGAATATCCCCATCTGTTGATTATTTGGTGCTATGGGGTTGTCCACTGCCAATGTTTGATTATCAATTAAATCTTGTATCAGTCCTTTGAATTTCCAACATCCATTTAAGTCATGTCCCCTTCGCCTATGGAACCTACAATATAAATCCTCTCTGTATCCTTTAGGCTTGGGAGCGTTAGGATCTATGGTTTGGATTTCAGGAAGGTTGATTAGATTTGCCGCTGACAAGCGGTCAAACAAGGAGTCCCTGGACTCCGTATAAGGGGTGAATTGTCGCCTAGGGCGACGCTGCTGATTCTGCTCCTGTTTCTTATTATCTCTTTCATAACTAGGAGGCACTGCCTGGTAATTAGCCTTTTGAGGCTGTATTTCTTGCACAGGCTTAGGGACATTTATCGTGACTTGATTAACTGCAGCGGGTTTTGGTTGCGTAGTCCCAGTCTTAGTGTTTTTGTTCCACTCTTTCTTTTTAGGCTTGGCGATTGCGCCCTCTCCTATTTTGATCTCTTCTATAACTCTGGCTTGCGCCAAAGCTTCTTCTAAACTGTCGTATTGCTGCAGCAGCAATAGCCCAGAGATTGATTTTAAGCAACTCCGTGCAAACATCTGTGTGAGATCAGACATAGGGGGATGGTAGGGTAGCTTAGAAAGCAAAGCCCTCCATCGATTCTCGTATGCTACCATTGTTTCTTCCTCATATTGCCTGAGGCTGGCTAGATCACTCAGTGATGCCTTCTTCCTTGTGTTGAAAGCAAAGCGTTCAAGAAACGCATCTACTAATTGATCTAGGTTGTTTATGCTGTGTTTTGGTAATTGTGTGAACCAATCCGAGGCAGGGCCTACGAATGTGGTTATGAATGTCCTAAGCAACAATGCGTCATTATCTTGGATGCCGAAGCATTGGCTTAGGAATCTTGTGACATGTTCTTGTGCGTCCTCTTCACCTTTAAAGACTGCCAATTGAGGCAACTTGAAATGTTCAGGGTAAAGAGGTGTGGGCACTGAGGGATGCACTGGATGACTACGGAGTTGACGTAACGTGGGCTTTTGATGCCCAAAAGCTTTTGTCTCCACAGACTCCAAACGCTCTAATAGCGCTTTATATGCATTGGAAGATTTAATCTCTTCTTTCGTAACTCGTTCCCATTGGGCAACTGGGGGCCTGTGGAGGGGTGGCTGGATAGCACCTCCTCTGCCTTGATATGGCGTTTCGGCCCATTCTTCTTCTTCATACTCCTCATAAGCTTCCCGAGGAGTTATTGGGCGAGCTCGATGAACAGGAGTGGGCGCTCGCGAAGGGTGCCCATCGTCATTCTTGGGAGTGGCCTCCCGCTCATGTCTTGGGTGTCTTAAAGGCACCTCTTGGCGAGGTCTTGGGGACCTATCATGCACTATGAGGTTGTGCCTCTCGTACCTTTCTGCCCTCTAGAGTTTGGGGGGTCTCGAACCTTTTCAGGCACAGTGATGCGGAGCAGCTCATTTGTTTGGCATCGAATGCGCTCTTTATTAAGGTGATATAATTGTTCTAGCTGCTGCTGATCCCGCTCAAGCTGCTTGATCTGCGCTTGGCGGGCGGCATGTCTAGCAAATGATAGGTCAATTTGCTCTGTTGTTTTAATTCTAGGAGGCCTAGCCACCTTTTCGATGTATCTATCTTGGTTTTGAGGATCCGGGACTTCTATGTGGCGCTTCCCTCTATCGAGATTAGCGGCATTTACTTGAGGCTCCGACCTTAATGGGTGATCATTATATCTAGCAGGTGCGGAAGCGCAAGGCTCCCACGCTGTACGTTGCTCTCGAGGAATGCGATGATCTTCCTCGTTCTCCCTTTCATGAGTGTGAAAGGGGCGGGCAGAGTTAGCTCGTCCTGTGTAAAGAGCCCTGCGCTCTGGATTTTGTCTTTCTGTTCTAATGGGAGGCAAAGAAGAGGTACCGTATTCACGTTGTCTCTCCTCATGGACACTATGCCTCTCTAGCGCTTCATCGCACTGTAGCCACTCATCTCTAGCCTCTAAAGGCGGTTGTCTACTTACATTGAGATCTACATGTAAAGCTTCTTCTCGAAAGGGGCTGTGTTGAATGGGTATACTCCAATGAGGAGGGTCCCAATAATTCCTTTTAGACATGGAATGATGTGGATTCTCTTGTGGCCTAGACCGCCAAGGCGGTATGACCAAGTCTTCAGGACTAAAGCGAAGGCGACTTGTGCCTGCTTCTTGTGTACCTTCCGGAGCTTCTGCCCTTGATTGGGCTTGGCTACGGGTGTACACCATTGTGGTGCTTCTCTACTATCTAAACAGATTTTTATCTTGTTTATGATGATTTTTGTTTTTTGTTTACACTAAGCAGAAATGAACACACACATACACAAACCGTGATTATCTCTTTTAAGGATTAAATAGTGTGTCCTAAACCGGTTTAGTGCATTTTGATGTTTTGTTTTGTTTTTGCAAGTTTTGAAGAACGTTTAAATGCATAATGTTGGCTCATATGACTCCCATAAATGGTCGCCCCTTCAATATACCATTGTCGGACCGATATACCAACCTCTCTATATACCCGCCCTTACGAGAGGGAAACTATAGGTACGTGAGAGCAGATGGTACGTGGAACATAGGCGGTACGAAAGGGGGGATTGTCCTGTTAATGACACCTACCATAGAAGACTTATCCTCGCGCGCATGGGAATCACCCCAGCAACACTCGGTCAGCTTTCGTCAGGATTTACGCCTAACAACAATGACAATCGGGGGAAATGGATGCAAAGCTAAGCCAAGGTGGTGATGAACCCACCGTTGGTCTTGCTCAAGGGCTGGGGTTTTACGACCAGCTCCTTGGTTTAATTTACCACGTGATGTGTGTGGAGTTCATTTTATTTAATAAAAATGAAACAGCAAAAAAGAAACTTTCCCTAAGCCATGCAAACACTACAAACCGGAAAACAAGCAAATAGAAATTGGACGGAATTTTTTTTTTTTTTCAATTAAATAAATAAAGCATGAAAATTGACTACAACTTTCTCTACCCTTCTTTAACAATTAAAGAAAAAAAATGAAAGTAAAAAAAATAAACAAATAAAATGATTTTTTTTTTTTTTAAACAATTAAATAAAGTAAGAAAATTGACGGAATCTTTTCCTACCCTTCTTTAAACAATTAAAGAAAATTCATTTTCTTTGAATTTTTTACTTTAATGAAATTTTTAAACATAAACGAATGAAAGTAAACATAAACAACAAAAAAAAAAAAACAACGGGAACAGTTTTAAAACCCTTACCTTTCTCTGTCCAGACTTGTTGTTTCTGATCTTCGGCTCTAAAATTCACAGACAGAAATTTGTCCAAGCAAAGACGAATAACAGTCAAAAATTAAAAAGGTACCTGTAAGCACAAAAACACAAGTTTTAATCAGTTCCTGTGATCTCAAAATTCATGGGACAGGGTCCCACCGTGATCGCCATTGAAAGCATGAGATTTCGGAAGTAAAAAAGAAATACTAAGATGCAATGAAAACAAAAACTAACTCGATGCATGAAATAGGAAGAACATAATCAAATCGAGACAAAATATAAAGAGAAAGCAGGAGCACAACCCTTTTATATTAATTCCAACTCGGTTACAATACATCTCCTCAGTTACATATTTTCAGTTACAATCATGATTAGTAATCTTCTTTTCGCATGCCCACATGTGAAACGGGCGGGCCAAAGTGCTGCCACCGCTTATGCTGATGAATCCTTGCTTGCTGTTGTTTCTCCTGCGATCAAAGAAACACAGAGACGTTAGTAGCACCTGCAACAAAAGATAGAATGTCTGACTTTTAAAAATCAATGAGAAATACATGCAGAGATTGATTAAATACGTGAATAAAATAACTCTATGCAACCTGCAACTCTGACAGAAAACGTCACCAGATGGCCACTGCCATTGAAACAGTCAGCCAATCTGCTATCGAATTAAACGTCATTGCTTGCAGGTTAGTGGGATAGCAAATATCACGAGAGCATGATAATATTCGATAAAGCATAATGCATGATAATATTCGATAGATATGGTAATACAAGATATATTCGCAATGACAGAATAAATTAATCATGCAACAAACAAAAGTGTGGGGTGCCCAAGCGGGCCGCCCCCGTTGAAGCTCGACTTTGACGCCAATCCACTAGGGATGGGCCCAAAACCTCAGAGAAGGGGTTGTCAGCAAATTGGTTGATTCAAGTGGCCAAAATGTCGGGTTTGAAGGTTCGGATTCACCTTCTAGCAGCCACCGATAACCTCTCCTGCGAAAGAGATTACGGGTGTAGAAGGGATGAATCGAAAAGGAGCGCAATCGAATGTTTGGTCTGACAGCACTTCGTTCCTTTCAAATGCTTCCTAACTTGTCTTTTGGGTGGAAAAATCCACCATTTTATAGACCCATGGGGTCTCTTTGAATAGGCGTGCATAAGCGCCACGTGTTGGTCAAAGGTGCCATGTGGCGGTCGTGTCTCCACGAGAGAGGAAAGTCCTCCACGACTCGGGCTTTCGTTAATGCCACTGTGATGATCCTCCAACGGCCCACGTAATCGACTCGTCTTTCACTACGCGCTTGTTTAATGCCCATTCTCGTATCTTTGTCAAAATGCCTGTATTTGTTTAAAGTCTGCCTTTGTTGGTTAACGTGCTCTTTTAATTTGTTTAATGTCTGCTTTTTAACGGGTTGAATTCTGCCTTCGAATGCCTAAAAATCCGCCCAGTCACAAATGCCGAAGTGTCGCGATATCGCGACGTCGCGATATCGTGACACTTCGACCGAGGTTCCCTTTTGGGCCTTAGGTGTCGTGATTTCGCGACGTCGCGAAATCGCGACACCCTCGGTCGAAGCTCCCTTTCGGGCCTTAGGTTCACGACACCCTCGGCCGAAGCTCCCTTTCGGGCCTTAGGTGTCACGATTTCGCGACGTCACGAAATCGCGACACCCTCGGTCGAAGCTCCCTTTCGGGCCTTAGGTGTCGCTTGAAAGTGACACCCTCGGCCGAAGCTCCCTTTCGGGCCTTAGGTGTCGCGATTTCGCGACGTCACGAAATCGTGACACCCTCGGCCGAAGCTCCCCTTTGGGCCTTAGGTGTCGCGATTTCGCGACGTCGCGAAATCGCGACGTCGTGATTTCGCGACACCTAAGGCCAAGGTTCCCCTTTGGGCCTTAGGTGTCGCGATTTCGCGACGTCGTGAAATCGTGACGTCGCGATTTCGCGACATCTAAGGCCAAGGTTCCCCTTTGGGCCTTAGGTGTCGTGATTTCGCGACACCTAAGGCCAAGGTTCCCCTTTGCTTAAGGCTTGCTTGCTTAAGTTTTGCTTTGAATTTAAGGCTTGTTCTTGCTTAAGTTTTGCTCTTCCTTAAGACTTTGTTTTGCTTAAGACTTTGTTTTGATAAAGGCTTGCTTTTGACTTTGATTAAGACTTTGTTTTGATAAAGGCTTTGTTTACTTTCCGACCTTCTGAACTGCTATGTAAGTGGCTAGGACCACTGTAAGACCTCTGAGGGCTGCCCTGAAAGCTGTGTATGTCAATGCGATCAGTGTTTGTAGTCACTTAATCGGATTGGTGTTGTTTTGGTGTCTACAATAACAACTTTAAATAATTTTTATAAATTCAAAATGGCTTCGGAATGGGATTGAAATTGTTTCGAATGAAATATTGAAGCTCATTATTCACACCTATGTATTTATTTTTGGTATTTTAATTATTTTTATTTTTATTTTAATCATCAAAGTTTTAAAATAATCTGCAAAATATAAGGGTTAGAAAAATAAAAATAAAATTTGAAAATAGACCAGAATACTAAAAATATAAAAATGCAAAGCCTTGGAATCTGACTTACCTTCGAAATGTGAAATTATGTAAAATCCAAAATTATAAAACTCTTATATAACAACAACTTTAAATAATTTTTATAAATTCAAAATGACTTCAAACTGGGATCAAAATTATTTTGAATGAAAGATTGAAGCTCATTCTTCACACCCATGTATTTATTTTTGGCATTTTAATCACTGAAGTTTTAAAATAATTTACAAAAGAAAAGGGTTAGAAAAATAAAAATAAAATTTTAAAATGGACTAGAATGCTAAAAATATAAATATGCAAAGCCTTGAAATTTGATTTACCTTCGAAATGTAAAATTATAAAACTCTCATATAACAAAAAATTTAAATATTTTTTGTAGATTTGAAATGGCTTCGGAATGGGAAGGTGGTCCCATCAGGAGTTTTCACTTAAAAAAAACAAGATTGAAGCTCATTCTCCAAACCCATGTATTTATTTTTGGTATTTTAATATTTTTAATTTTTATTTTAATCGTCGAAGTTTAAAAACAATCTACAAAAGAGAAGGGTTAGAAAAATAAAAATAAAATTTGGAAATGGACCAAAATGTTGAAAATATAAACATGCAAAGCTTTGAAATCTGATTTACCTTTGAAATGTAAAATTATGTAAAATCCAAAATTATAAAACTCTCATATAATAATAACTTTAAATAAGTTTTATAAATTCAAAATGGCTTCGAGATAGAATCGAAATTATTTTGAATAAAATATTGGAGCTCATTTTTCACACCCATGTATTTAAAATAATCTGCAAAAGAGAAGGGTTAGAAAAATAAAAATAAAAATAAAATTCGAAAATGGACCAGAATACTGAAAATATAGACATGCAAAGCCTTGAAATCTGATTTACCTTCAAAATGTGAAATTATGTAAAATTCGAGATTATAAATCTCTCATTTAACAACTTTAAATATTTTTTATAAATTCGAAATGACTTCAAAATGGAATCAAAATTGTTTTTAATGAAATATTGAAGCTCATTTTTCACACCCATGTATTTATTTTTGCCATTTTAATTTTTTTAATTTTTATTTTAATCGTCGAACTTTAAAAATAATCTGCAAAAGAGAAGGGTTAGAAAAATAAAAACAAAATCTGGAAATGGACCAGAATGCTGAAAATATAAACATGCAAATTCTTTAAATCTGATTTCCCTTTGAAATGTGAAATTATGTAAAATATAAAATTATAACTATCATATAACAGCAACTTTAAATAATTTTTATAAATTCGAAATGGTTTGGAATGGAATTGAAATTTTTTCAAATGAAATATTGAAGATTATTCTTCGCACCCATGTATTTATTTTTGGAATTTTAATTTTTACCTTATTCGTCGAAGTTTTAAAATAATCTACAAAAGAGAAGGGTTAAAAAAATAAAATATAATCTAGAAATAGACCAAAACACTGAAATTATAAACATGCAAATCCTTGAAATCTGATTTACCTTTGAAATAAGAAATTATGTAAAAGTTGAAATTATAACTCTCATATAACAACTTTAAATAATTTTTATAAATTCAAAATGGCTTCGGATCGGGATCAAAATTATTTTGAATGAAATACTGAAGCTCATTCTTCACACCCATGTATTTATTTTTGCCATTTTAATTTTTTTGATTTTTTTAATCGCTAAAGTTTTAAAATAATCTGCAAAAGAAAAGTGTTAGAAAAATAAAAATAAAATATGGAAATGAACCAAAATGCTAAAAATATAAACATGCAAAGCCTTGAAATCTGATTTCCCTTTGAAATACAAAATTATGTAAAATTCGAAATTATAAAACTGTCATATAACAAAAAATTTAAATAATTTTTATAAATTTGAAATGGCTTCGAAATGGAATAAAAATCATTTCGAATGAAATATTGAAGCTCATTCTTCACACCAATGTATTTATTTTAGGAATTTTTATTTTATTCGCCGAAGTTTTGAAATAATCTACAAAAGAGAAGGGTTAGAAAAATAAAAATAAAATATAGAAATGGACCAAAATACTGAAAATATAAACATGAAAATCCTTGAAATTTGATTTACCTTCAAAATACAAAATTATGTAAAATTCAAAATTATAAAACTCTCATATAACAGCAACTTTAAATAATTTTTATAAATTCGAAGTGGCTTCGAAATTGGATCGAAATTATTTCGAATGAAATATTGAAGCTCATTCTTCACACCCATGTATTTAAAACTCGAAATTTATTTAAAACTTTTAAATCAAAACCAGTCTCATTGTTTCTATCATGCATAGAAAATCAAAACTCATTAATGTATCTATGATTTCTTATGGAACTAGCAAAGAGCACTTGCTACCAAGATTGTAGTAAACCCGTACTTTTGAAATGAGTCAAATCCCTTTATTTTAATTCTTATTATAATTCTTTGATTTTGGGATCAATAATTATGTCGTATGAGTTTTTAATATTGTGGGAAAATATTTTAATATAAGAATCAAAGCCTGGTGATAAATGGCATTCCTTCATCGCTTGATTTAAATTTTTGCTTTGTTAGTATTTGCTTGTTAATTGGAGTATTCAATTTTTCAATTTACTTTTAAACTATTGGAGTGATGTGGAAATTCAACCCTAATTTTTAAGAAGGGTCAATAAGAAGGAATTCCTTAGAGTTTCGTCGGATTATTTTTGGTAGCTTTTTGATATTAAAAGTTATTATATTCTTCTAAAGAGTTTTACATTATGCTATAAGGTCTAATAATAGATTAGTTTATAGTAAATATAAGTATGAATTTTTAATGAGATTATTAATACAGAATTAGTTTTATATTAGTATTCTTATTAAATTTTTCTTATCAAGTTTTAATAGATTAAGCTTTATTTAAAAATTCTTATAAAAATGTGTAGAGGATAAACTTGAATTTCTTTGAAACCCATGATGTTAACCACCAAAAGGAAAAGATCAAACCTAGATTTTTACAAAGCATTCATCGAGTAGGATGAACTGCTAATGTCATCAAGGAGGATGTACATTCACCCAACTCCAATAGTGCATAGTGGCGACTATTGTGAATCGGGGACAACTATTCTCTAGCAGGGTTAGTGGATTCCTAGCTATTGAGTGTAACGAACGATGGTATGGGATATCATTCTAGGTTGTCATATAATATAGTATAGAAGAGTTCTCAAGATCATCACTAATTACGGTATTGCCAAATAAACTCAAAGCTAGGAAAATGGTCCTTGGGGTTGGAAGGTCCAACGGTAAATGGTATGGGCAGCATTACCATTAATTGGTAATTGATCTAGGATATTTGGTCGAATAAATTAGAGAATTGGTGGACCTTGATAATACTTTAGGTGAAAGTCAATAATCAGGCACTGGCATAGTTATGCTAACTCAAGCATGAGTTAACTATATTAATTGTGTCAGTGGACCAGTAGGATAAGAGTTGGATTATAGATATAAAGTCCTTCATGCTATGAGATGGGGAATTAGTGCATCCACCCTTCTAGTTGTTATGGACGGACACTAGAAGGACAATCCCATACCGAGATCCAAAAACTTGAGAAAGGAGAAAAAAAATCTCATAAATGACAACCTATCGTGGGAAGTTGGTCGGTCCTAAGCACTTGAGATACTGTCTACATTAGTATAAATTCTCAAAGTGTGATCATCTATGCCTAAGTACTAATTCAAATTTGGGTGTGTTTACCTCAAAGTGTATCATCTAGGTGTCCATCAGTCAATTTGTGATTGTGCTATTGAATTTAATCAAAATTTTGTATTTGTGTTTCTTACAAGCAAGTGAGTAGACTTGGGTTGTTACAGTAGGTATCAGAGCCTAGGTTGCAAAATCCTAGGTTATAAACATGAAATATTGAATTGACATAGCTCTTTTATCATTATGTATGGCGGGAATCTCAAGAAGAGCAAATGCTAATTTACAAAAGGAGATTACAAAAGCCTCGAGGAGGGAACTAAGATGACTCGTGAGGGAGTTAGTTCAAACAATCGAAGTGCCTCAATGTGTTATAATAAAATAGAAAGAGCTAGTAGTTTCAAGAGCTACACGGAATGATGGGAATATGATGAAAATGATTCAGTTAATGCAATAACAATTGAATCAGTAGTGAGAAAAAATGGATATCCAAAGGGCTGAAATGAGTGAGCATATGGATCAACAAAAAGTACAAATGGCTCAGTAATAGGAGATCATTACTCAGTAATAGAAGGTTATTGAAAGTCCTACCAAAAGTAAGGAAACTAAAAAAGTCAATGAATTTCTAGAAGGATCTTCGAGGAAAAAATTCAATGTTGAGTTGCAAAAAGAAATTAAGAAATTAGATATTTCCAAATTTGATGTAAAGGGTGATGGCGAAGCAGCCATTAATTAGTTGAGTGAGTTTGAAGGGTATTTCTCAATCCATCCCCTTGGGCAATGGCATATTTAGTAGGTCCAGCCAAATATTTGTGGACCACCTATAATAAAATTACACAGAAGGAGGCTACAGATATTCCTTAGGAGGAATTTGAAAGGGAATTTAAGGATCATTTTCTTACGCCATAATTTTATATTGAGAAATACATCAAATTCACCAATTTACGCCAAGATAACATGACTGTGATTGAATACTATCAAATATTTGTTCAACTTTTGAAATATGCTCTAGAATATGATAAGCATGAGGAATTCAAGGCTCAAAAATTTGTAATGGGACTACATCCCAAATTTGGAACACCTGTTGGAAGAAAAGTACCTAAAACCTTATGATGTTGCCCGCTATGAGGAGATAAGTCAAAAGAATGCAAAGCTTTATTACCAAAAATTTGAAAAAGATGATCCTAAGAAAAGAAGATACCCAGATATGGATAAGGGTAAAGATTAGTATAAGAAATATAAATATGGTGGTCGTTACAGAGGAGATAACAAATACAAAGGAAGATTTTAGAGAAATAAGGGATAGGCGGATAGAAGAAACTTTCAAGAGAAAAGGAATAATTTTCCATATAAATAAAATAATGGTAATCAAAATAGAGAAGGGGATAAACAAAAGAACAAAGGACCTAATATATGCTTTGCTTGTGAAGCCTAGGATCACTATGCAAATTAGTGTCCATAGAGAGCTAATAAGAAGAATCCAACAAAAGAGACCCCACATAGGATCTATGCTGCTATAGGTAAATCTAACATTTTAGGGCAAGCTACTACTTTTCTTATAAAATAAAAACTAGGTAAGAAAGATGTTAATATTTTGATAGATAGTGGTGCAACTGATAGCTTTATATCAACTAGTATTTTGAGGGACATATTGGTTAAACCTGAGATCTTAGCAAACGGGTGGCAAGTTGAGTATGGTTCAGGATATACCTATATGGTCAACCAATATTTATTTGACCCTCAAATAGATATATCCTAAGGAAATATTAGTTGGCATCTTTATATAGCACCTTTACATGCCTTTGATATTATCCTAGGAGTAGATTGGCTAAAAGCCCACAAAGCCTTTCTAAATTTTGAAGAGAGGTGGTTGGACTTCACAAATGGTTTTAATCAGCGAATCCATATCCATTGTAGTATAGCAACCTTTGAACCCCACTTGATGACTGCAATGCAAGTCAAAAGAGCTTTAAGGAAAGGGTGTAAACTATATGTAGGAAAACTAATAAGATGGAAGAAACTGAGTCTAGCTCCGCTCTGTTTCAACAGTATCCTATTTTGAATGATTTTAGGGATGTCTATCCTAAAGATCTACCCGAAAATGGACCAAAATGCTAAAAATATAAAAATGCAAAGCCTTGAAATGATTTGCCTTCGAAATACGAAATTATGTAAAATTTAAAATTATAAAACTCTCATATAATAGAAAAATTAAATAATTTATATAAATTCCAAATGGCTTCGAAAAAAGATCGAAATTGTTTCAAAATAAATATTAAAGATCATTCTTCACACCCATGTATTTATTTTTAGCATTTTAATTTTTTTTTTTTTTTTAATCACCGAAGTTTTAAAATAATTTGCAAAAGAGAAGGCTTAGAAAAATAAAAATAAAATCTTAAAATGGACCAGAATTCTGAAAATATAAACATTCAAAGCATTGAAATCTGATTTGCCTTTGAAATACGAAATTATGTAAAATCCGAAATTATAAAACTCTCATATAACAACAACTTTAAATATTTTTTATAAAATCAAAATGGCTTCGAAACAGGATCAAAATTATTTTGAATGAAATATTGAAACTCATTCTTCACACCCATGAATTTATTTTTGGTATTTTTATTTTTTTATTTTTTTTATCGCCGAAGTTTTAAAATAATCTACGAAAAATAAAAATAAAATCTGGAAATGGACCAGAATGCTGAAAATATAAACATGCAAAACCTTGAAATATAATTTTCCTTCGAAATGCAAAATTATATGAAATTCGAAATTATAAAACTCTCATATAATGACAACTTTAAATAATTTTTATAAATTCGAAATGGCTTCGGAATGGGATCGAAATTATTTCAAAAGAAATATTGAAACTCATTCTTCACATCCATGTATTTATTTTTGGCATTTTAATTTTTGGCATCAAAATTATATCTTAATATGATCATAATACAAATTGTAGTCATCTTTACAAAATGAATACCACATTCGAAATCATGAATGTGATATTTTTGAAGTTAAAGGTTTTAAATTAATTTTGTTATAGTTAAATATATATGTTGTTTCACACGGATGATATCCTAGATAAATTTCATATTTTTCTTATAAAAATATATTGTTTACCTTGGGTACAAAGGTTTGAATATTTCATATTTGATACTCTCAAGCTGGTAGTTTTAAAACTACTACTCACTAAGAATTTCATCCTCTCTATGCAATTGGTGGTTGATCAATATCGAACCAGACTTTAAAAGCTTCATTAAACTCTTTTCTTAATTTACGACTAGCATCTTGCTGTAGGCAGGCTAAAAATTGCATTATGAATGAAATGTGGAATCCTATTGTGTTTGTGGTTGATTTATGTATCCTTTTGTGGAAAGTGTTGAAAATTTTTAAATGGAAATTTTAGATGTTGGATCAAATCCCTAAACTAGATAATACTAAATAAACTATTTGGTTTTTAAAGTGTCGTTGTCAAGTATTTTTTTTAAGGAATCATAGTCATTTTTTAAAATATTGGTATTAATATAATCATTGTGTTATCTACTCAATTGTATATTTCGATCTTGCTTCTTCCTTGTCATTAGTTTAATATCATAATGTTGATGTCTTTTTGCCTTGGGAACACCAATTTATTTAAAACTTTTAAATCGAAACCAATCTCGTTGTTTTTTGTCGTGCATAGAAAATCAGTACTCATTAATGTATCTATGATTTCTTATCGGACAAGCAAAGAGTACTTGCTACCAAGATTGCAGTAAACCTATACTTTGGAAATGAGTCAAATCCCTTCATTTTATATTTTGATTTTAATTCTTTGATTTTGGGATCAATAATTATGTCGTATGAGTTTTTAATATTGTGGGAAAATATTTTAATAAAATAATCAAAGTCTGATGATAAATGACATTCCTTCATCGCTCGATTTAAATTTTTGCTTCGTTAGCATATGCTTTTTAATTGGAGTATTCAATTTTTCAACTTACTTTTAAACTATTGGAGTGATGTGGAAATTCAACCCTAATTTTTAAGAAGGGTCAATAATAAGGAATTCCTTAGAATTTTGTCGGATTATTTTTGGGTTCTTATATTCTTCTAAAGAGTTTTACATTATGTTATAAATTCTAATAATATATTAGTTTATAGTAAATATAAGTATGATTTGTTAATGAGATTAATAATATAGAATTAGTTTTATATTAGTATTCTTATTAAATTATTTTTATAAAGTATTAATAGATTAAGCTTTATTTAAAAATTCTTATAAAAATATGTAGAGGATAAACTTGAATTCTTATGAAACCCATGATGTTAACCACCAAAAGGAAAATATCAAACCTAGATGTTTACGAAGCATTCATCGAGTAGGATGAACTGCTAATGCCATCGAGGAGGATGTGCATTCACCCAACTCCAATATTGCACAGTGGCGACTATTGTGAATCGGGGACAACTATTCTCTAGCAGGGTTAGTGGATTCCTAGCTATCGAGAGTAACGAACGATGGTATAGGACATAATTCTAGGTTGTCGTACAATGTAGTATGTGAGGGTTCTCAAGATCATCACCAGTTGCATAATTATCAACTAAACTCAAGGTTAGGGAGTTGGTCCTTGGGGTTGGAAGGTCCAGCGATAGATGGTATGGACAGTATTACCTTCAACTGGGAATTGATCTGGGAAACCTGGTCTAATAAACCATAGAATTGGTGAACCCTAATAATACTTTAGGTGAAATTCAATGATCAAAAACTGCCATAGCTATGCTAACTCAAGCATGAGTTAACTATATTAATTAGGTCAATGGACCAGTAGGACAAGAGTTGGATCATAGATATAAAGTCATCCATGCTATGAGATGAAGAATTAGTACATCCATCCTTCTAGGTGTTATGGGCCCTGGAAGGACAACCCCATGTCGAGATCCAAAAACTCGAGAAAGGAGAAAAAAGATCTCATAAATGGCAACCTACCGCGAGAAGTTGATCGATCTTGAGCACTTGAGATACTATATGCAGTAGTATAAATTCTCGAAGTGTGATCATCTATGCCTAGGTACTAATTCAAAGTTGGGTGTGTTTATCTCAGTATATCATCTAGGTGCACATCATTCAATTTGTGATTGTGCTATTGAATTTAATCAAAATTTTGTATTTGTGGTTTCTTATAACCAGGTGAGTAGACTTGGGTTGTTACGATTGGTATCAAAGCCTAGGTTATAAAACCCTAGGTTATAAACATGAACAATTGAATTGGCATAGCTCTTTTATCACTAGGTATAGCATGAATCTCAAGAAGAGTGAATGCTAATTTGCAAAAGGAGATTGCAAAAGCCTTGAGGAAGGTACTAAGACAATTCGTGAGGAAATCAGTTTAAACAATCAAAGTACATCGATGTGTTATAAGAAAAGAGAAAGAGCCAGTAGCTACAAGAGCTAAACATAATGATGAGAATATGATAAAAATGATTCAATTAAAGCATAAACAAATGAATCAGCAATGAGAACAAATAGAGATCCAAAGGGCTCAAATGAGTGAGAATATGGATCAACAAAAGGCACAAATGGCTCAGCAATAGGAGATCATTACTCAGCAATAGAAGGTTATTGAAATTCTTACCAAAAGTAAGAAAACTAAAAAAATCAGTGAATTTCTAGAAGGATCTTGGAGGAGAAAAGTAGGTGTTGACTTGCAAAAAGAAATTAAGAAATTAGATATTTCCAAATTTGATGGAAAGGGTGATGCCAAAGCAGTCGTTAATTGGTTGACTGAGGTTGAAGGGTATTTCTCAATCCAACCCTTTTGTGTGAAATCCAAAACAACTTGGGTAGTGGCACATTTAGTAGGTCCAGCCAGAGATTGGTGGACCACCTATAAGAAAATCACACAGAAGTAGGTTGTAAACATTCCTTGGGAGGAATTTGAAAAGGAATTTAAGGATCATTTTTCTACGCCATAATTTATATTGAGAAATGCGTCGAATTCACCAATTTACACCAAGATAACATGACTGTGATTGAATACTATCAAATATTTGTTCAAATTTTGAAATACACTTTAGAATATGATAAGCATGAGGAATTCAAGGCTTAAAAAATTGTAATGGGACTACATTGCAAATAATGCAAAGGTTTATTACCATAAAATTGAAAAATAGGATCCTAAGAAAAGAAGATACCCAAATATGGATAAGGGCAAAGATCAATATAAGAAATATAGAGATGGTGGTCATTACAGAGGAGATAACAGATATAAAGGAAAATTTCAAGAAAAAAATGGGTAGGAAAATAGAAGAAACTTTCAAGAGAAAAGGAATAATTTTCCAGACAAAGGAAAGAACGGTAATGAAAATAGAGAAGGGGATAAACAAAATAACAAAGGACCTAATATATGCTTTGTTTGCTGAGCCTAGGATCACTATGCGAATTAGTTTCCACAAAGATCCGATAAGAAGAATCCAACAGAAGAGGTCCCACATAGGATCTATGTTGCCATATGTAAATCTAACCTTTTAGGGTAAGCTACTACATTTCTTATAAAAGGAAAACTAGGTAAGAAATATGTTCATATTTTTATAGATAGTGGTTGAACTGATAGCTTTATATCAAATAGTATTTTGAGGGACATATCGGTTAAACCTGGGATCATGGCAAACAGGTGGTAAGTTGAGTATGGTTCAAGATAGACCTATATGGTCAACCAATATTTATTTGACCCTAAAATAGATATACCCTAAGGAAAGATTAGTTGGCATATTTATGTAGCACCTTTATATGCCTTTGATATTATTCTAGGAGTATATTGGCTAAGAGCCCACAAAGCCTTGCTAAATTTTTAAGAGAGGTGGTTGGACTTCACAAATGGTTTTAATCAATGAATCCATGTCCATTGTCATAGAGCAGCCTTTGAACCCCACTTGATGACTGTAATGCAATTCAAAAGAGCTTTAAGGAAATGGTGTAAACTTTATGTCGTCAAACTAATAATATGGAAGAAATTAATTCTAGCTCTATTATGTTTCAATAGTATCCTATTTTGAATGAGTTTAGGGATGTCTTTCCTGAAGATCTACTCAAACCTCATCTTGTAGACACTAAAATCATGTCAATTTTATTAGATTACCAAGATAAGGTCTAATTGACACCATATGGCTCCCTAGGGCAACCCTCGAAGGTTACACAGTGGTCTTAACCACTTTTGCAAGGTTTTAGAAGGTTCTATCCCATTTTTTGGAAGTTATGGCCTCATAGGTATGACCATCCCACCCAAGGATGAATATAGATCATGATCATCCCACCCAGGTATGGTCACAAGAAACCATACTTGGATGGGACGACTAGGGTCTTTGACCCATAAAAAGTCAAAATTGGGACAAATGGCACCCAAAAACTACCATTTATCTCGCATATTTGAGCAAGCAGGTCTGAGGGCACAAAATCCTTATGACATGCTACAAAATGGAGGACAAAAAAAAAGATTCTCTTTCCCCTCCAATGCATGCTAAGTTTGGGATAAATACTACCTCTTGCCTTGCATGCCCTTGCATTACCATTTTCCCATAAGCCTCTTTTGGCTATAAAGTGGATTTATTTTCCACCCAAATCATAGAGAGGAGTTTTAGGACATTGCAATGAAGTGCTGCTAAGATTTCCCCTCAACCTTTGTGCCCTTTTTCCCTCAGAATCTCTACCTAATGAAGGAGGTTCTTGAGTGATTCAAGAGGTGCAATTAGTTTACAAAACTAAACCAATTGAGTGAATTTCACCCTCAAATTTGACATATTTGAGAAATTTTTGGACCAATTCATAGAGGAATTGGTAGTAAAAAATAAACAGATCGTCTCACACCAGGATGGTCCCTAGTTTATGATAGTCACAACCATCCCTGCAAGGGATGAGGACATATTGAAGTATGATTTTATTATTGTTTTTTAATAATATTATTCTATGATGGATTATGAAACTACTGTCCAAATTTCATGCATTTTGGAGTTATATTGAGTGAGATATCACATTTTTAAGATTTTACAGGTTTACGGGGCCTATCTGAAGGTGCACATGAATATTTGATTAATTTTACAAATATAATCACATGGGTCCTCTTTAAATATCATTTTCTATATGCATTCCAAGTTTGGTTTGATTTGGAGATGTTTAGGGCTATAAAATGCTCGTTTTGGGTTTTTTAGGCTTAATAAGTGTACTACAAATGCAGCATGGATTCGGATGTAATTTCTATTATGTTTTCAATAATATCTTCTCAAAATCATATTTTATCCATACCTATAATATTTTGAATCATTTGGAGTTTTTTTAAATAGGCACATTACATATTTACACTTTCTAGTCTATAGTTGCATGTATTGCTTTTACATGTTTTACAATCTGTACTTGCTATTTAACAAATCTAGTTTCCTTATGTGTAGGTGTAGGTTTTACAGCGCATGAGGAAGGAGCATAAGATCAGAAGACAAAAGAACCAAGCGGTGGCATTATAGGCCTACCCACTTAAATTATGGGTACGAGTAAGAACATTGAAAGTGCACCCGAGTTACTACAAGGATTTGATCCTTGGACACCATTTTGTAAACAAGTGTATCAATCTAGAGCTCTTAAGGGGACATTTATGTAACCATGGTTTGATCCATCAAAATAATAAAATAAAACTTCATTTCTCGCATTTTTCTTATCTTATCATGTTTACTTGAATGCTTCTTTTGTAATGCTTATCCTACATTATCGATAGATGCATCTTGTTTAGCATCGTTAGGTGCACCATTTTTCCCATACTTTAGTGGCGATCATGGTAGGACATTGTCTCAATCGATTTAATTGAAGGTTTAACCTTATTTTTTTCTTGGCTTTTGTTGCAGGTACTGGTCGTTCTAGCCTGAAACGGCCTCTAAATTGCTACTCATGCCACCTAGGGACGGTTGCATAATCATCCCACCCTGGGATGGTCATCAAACTAGCCACTGTCCCACCCTAGGATGGCCACAAAATAGGAGCTTTTTTGCTCCAAATTCTAAAAATAGTAAGCTTATAGGCCATCGAGGTAAGTGCCTAAACCCTTAGTTTTCATTTCTACTATACAAATTTGTTGAAATTTAGTTTTTCTTACTTCCCTTAATTGCTTGAAAGGTAGAAAGGTTTATTTTTTTTATAAGCGCAAAAACAACAAAAATAAGAAGAAAATTTGAAAAAGAAGTAAGTAGAAATGCACCTTTATGGTTTGATTTCTTGTAGCCTACCTAATGGGTAGGTTATCGTTTAGAAAATGCATTTTGTAGGTTGCTTTTTATCTAGATTTTCTGAAAGTAAAACATTATTTTCTTATATTTAGTGAAATGTCATTGAGTGCTTCATTGTTTACTTTCTTTAAGCTTAAAAGGAACCACACACACTTGCATGTATCACAATAACATTGGTAAGGTTGGATTTCTTCACCAACCTCTAATTTAGACTAGTGACGTTGGATTTCACCTCCTTCCATCAGCTTGCCCACTTGACACCTTAGATAGAATAAGGCTCTCTCTTAAGATGAAATAGTTCATTGGTGTTCAAACTCAATCTCAATGTTGCAAACGCTTGTCATTTCAAAGTGGAAGAGCTAGGCAAACCCTCCACTCATTATGGGTTTTAAGTGGTGTACCCTAGACTCTTTTGAGGACCTCATATTTGGCACTAGTGGCCCTAGTCACTACTTTGATTGAGTTCCCTCATTCTAAGTCCAAAACACGAACAAGAAAGCAAGAGCAACAATAAATCTAAACACACCAAATAGCTTAGGGATTCACATCTAAAACTTAAAGGAGATAATCACATTGTTTGCTTGTGTGGTTCTTTGATAATTTGATTGTGTGTTTCTAATATTTAAAAGAGATAATCATACACATCTAATCCTTAAAATAAATAATCACATTATCTACTTTGTGTATCTTTATTGGTTGGGTAATCAACATCGGATCCTTCATTTGGGACCAAACCCTGATTTTTCAAAAAAAAAAAATCTGCAAAAGAGAATGGTTAGAAAAATAAAAATAAAATCTAGAAATTGATCATAATGCTGAAAATATAAGCATGCAAAGCCTTGAAATATTATTTACCTTCGAAATACAAAATTATGTAAAATTCAAAATTATAAAACTCTCATATAACAACAACTTTAAATAATTTTTATAAATTTGAAATGGCTTCGAAATGGGATCGAAATTGTTTCGAATGAAAGATCAAAGCTCATTATTCACACCTACATATTTATTTTTGGCATTTTTTTTATTTTAATCGTCGAAGTTTTAAAATAATCTGCAAATTAGAAGGGTTAGAAAAATAAAAATAAAATCTGGAAATAAACCAAAATGCTAAAAATATAAAAATGCAAAGCCTTGAAATATGATTTGCCTTCGAAATGCGAAATTATGTAAAATCTGAAATTATAAAACTCTTATATAACAATTTTAAATAATTGTTATAAATTCAAAATGACTTCAAACTGAGATCGAAATTGTTTAAAATGAAATATTGAAGTTCATTATGCACACCCATGTATTTATTTTTGGTATTTTTTTAATTTTTTTTAATTGTCAAAGTTTTAAAATAACTTGCAAAAGAGAAGGGTTAGAAAAATAAAAATAAAATCTGGAAATGGACCAAAATGCTGAAAATATAAACATGCAAAGCCTTCAAATCTGATTTACCTTTGAAATGTGAAATTATAAAACTCTCATATAAAAACTTTAAATAATTTTTATAAATTTGAAATGGGATCAAAATTGTTTCGAATGAAATATTGAAGCTCATTCTTCACACCCATTTATTTATTTTTGACATTTTAATTTTATTTATTTTTATTTTATTCACCAATGTTTTGAAATAATCTATAAAAGATAAGGGTTTGAAAAATAAAAATAAAATCTGAAAAATAGACCAAAATACTGAAAATATAAACATGCAAATCCTTGAAATTTGATTTACCTTCGAAATACGAAATTATGTAAAATGCAAAATTATGAAACTCTCATATAACAATAACTTTAAATAATTTCTATCAATTCGAAATGGCTTCGGAATAGGATCAAAATTGTTTCGAATGAAATATTGAAGCTCATTTTTCAAATCCATATATTTATTTTTGGCATTTTAATTTTATTTTTTTAATCGTCGAAGTTTTAAAATAATCTACAAAAGAGAAGGGTTAGAAAAATAAAATAAAATCTAGAAATGAATCAAAATGTTGCAAATATAAACATGCAAAGCCTTAAAATCCGATTTGTCGTCGAAATACGAAATTATGTAAAATCCAAAATTATAAAACTCTTATATAACAACAACTTTAAATAATTTTTATAAATTTGAAATGGCTTCGAAATGAGACCGAAATTGTTTCAAATGAAATATTGAATCTCATTCTTCACACTCATGTATTTATTTTTGGCATTTTAATTTTTATTTTAATTGTCGAAGTTTTAAAATAATTTGCAAAAGACAAAGGTTAGGAAAATAAAAGTAAAATCTGGAAATAGACCAGAATGTTGAAATATAAACAGGCAAAGCCTTGAAATCTGATTTGCCTTCGAAATATAAAATTATGTAAAATCCGAAATTATAAAACTCTCATATAACAACAAATTTAAAAAAAATTATATATTTGAAATGGCTTCGGAATGGGATCAAAATTATTTCGAATGAAATATCGCAACTCATTCTTCACATCCATGTATTTTTTTTTTGCATTTTAATTTTTTTATTTTATTTTAATCGTCGAAGTTTTAAAATAATCTACCAAAAGAAAAAGGTTAGAAAAATAAAAATAAAATCTAGAAATTGACCAGATTCTTGAAAATATAAACATGCAAAGCCTTGAAATATGATTTACTTTTGAAATGCAAAATTATAAAACTCTCATATAACAACTTTAATTTTTTTTTATAAATTCAAAATGGCTTTGGAATGGGATCGAATTGTTTCGAATGAAAGACTGAAGCTCATTCTTCACACCCATGTATTTATTTTTGGCATTTTAATTTTATTTTTATTTATATTAATCGTCGAAGTTTTAAAATAATCTACAAAAGAGAAGGTTTAGAAAAATAAAAATAAAATCTGGAAATAGACCAGAATGCTGAAAATATAAACATGCAAAAGCCTTGAAATCTAATTTACCTTCGAAATGCGGAGTTATGTAAAATTCGAAATCATAAAACTCTCATATAACAGCAACATTTAATAATTTTTATAAATTCGAAATGGCTTCGGAATGGGATCGAAATTGTTTCGAATGAGAGGTTGAAGCTAATTCTTCACACCAACGTATTTATTTTTGGCATTTTAATTTTTTTTATTTTTATTTTAATCGCTAAAGTTTTAAAATAATCTACAAAAGAGAAGGGTTAGAAAAATAAAAATAAAATCTGGAAATGGATCAGAATGCTGAAAATATAAACATACAAAGCCTTGAAATCTGATTTGCCTTCGAAAAGCAAAATTATATAATATTCAAAATTATAAAACTCTCATATAACAACTTTAAATAATTTTTATAAATTCGAAATGGCTTTGGAATGGGATCGAAATTGTTTTGAATAAAATATTGAAGCTCATTCTTCACACCTACGTATTTATTTTTGTCATTTTAATTTTTTTATTTTTATTTTAATCGTCGAAGTTTTAAAATAATTTTTTTTTAAAAAAGGGTTAGAAAAATAAAATTAAAATCTAAAAATGGACCAAAATGCTGAAAATATAAACATGCAAAGCCTTACCCAAGTGTTGTAGGTGAGTTGGAAAGGAGAGGGTAATCTTCCAAGGGAGGTCCGAGGTTCAAATCTCCACCCTACGAAAAAGTTGAATTGGGTACCCAAAATTCAATTGATAATGTTGTTGCGAGCAGGGCTGGGCGTGACTTCCATGTGACTTTAACAGTGTAGAACCCCCTGGTCATGGACTCTCATACCAAGGTGGCCCCGCAAGGGGTTTTTTGCTTAAGAAAAAAATATGCAAAGCCTTAAAATCTGATTTGCCTTCAAAAGACGAAATTATGTAAAATCCAAAATTATAAAACTCTCATATAATAGCAACTTTAAATAATTTTAATAAATTTGAAATGGCTTAGGAATAGAATTGAAATTATTTTGAATGAAATATTGAAGCTCATTCTTCACACCCATATATTTATTTTTGGCATTTTAATTTTTTTTTTGTTTTTAATCGTTGAAGTTTTTAAAAAACTACAAAAGAGAAAGGTTAGAAAAATAAAAAGTAAATCTGGAAATGGACCAAAATGTTGAAAATATAAACATGGAAAGCCTTGAAATCTGATTTACATTCGAAATGCAAAATTATGTAAAATTCAAAATTATAAAACTCTCATATAACAACTTTAAATAATTTTTATAAATTTGAAATGGCTTCGAAATGGGATCGAAATTGTTTCGAATGAAATATTGAAGTTCATTATTCACATCTATGTATTTATTTTTGGCATTTTAATTTTTTTATTTTTATTTTAATCGTCGAAGTTTTAAAATAATCTACAAAATAGAAGGGCTAGAAAAATAAAAATAAATTCTAGAAATTGACCAGAATGCTGAAAATATAAACATGCAAAGCCTTGAAATCCAATTTACCTTCAAAATGCAAAATTATGTAAAATTTGAAATTATAAAACTCTCATATAACAACAACTTTAAATATTTTTTATAAATTCGAAATGGCTTCGGAATGGGATCGAAATTGTTTCGAATGAAATATTGAAGCTCATTCTTCACACTATGTATTTATTTTTGGCATTTTAATTTTGTTTTTAATTACCAAAGTTCTAAAATAATCTGCAAAAGAGAAGGGTTAGAAAAATAAAAATAAAATCTAGAAATAAACCAGAATGCTGAAAATATAAACATAGAAAGCCTTGAAATCTGATTTATCTTCAAAATGTGAAATTATGTAAAATTTGAAATTATAAAACTCTCATATAATAGTAACTTTAAATAATTTTTATAAATTTGAAATGGCTTCAGAATGGGATCAAAATTGTTTCGAATGAATGATTGAAGCTTTTTTTTTTTTAGCATTTTAATTTTTTTCTTAATTTTTATTTTAATCACCAAAGTTTTAAAATAATCTACAAAAGAGAAGTGTTAGAAAAATAAAAATAAAATCTAAAAATGGACCAGAATGCTAAGAATATAAACATGCAAAGCCTTGAAATTATTTTTTGATTGGTAGAAAGGGTTTTGAAAGGACCCTGAACCTTGTACAAGAGAAATTACATGAATTCCAGATCGATCGAGGTGGTCCAAGAAATAAATATCAAAGAGCAAGTAAACCTCCACACGAGGAAAGGTGTTGCGAAATCGCGACCAAATTGGTGATGTCGTGAAATCGCGACAAGTTGCACCGTTGCTGCCAAGAGAAGAAAGGATGTCGCGAAATCGCGACAAGAAGAGCCATCGGAGCCGAAGGAGGGAAGAAGTCGTGATATCGTGACATGTTGCAAGGTTGCTGCCAGAAGAGAGGAAGTGTCGCGATATCACGACGTGTTGCTAGGTTGGAGCCGAAAGAGAAGAAGAGTCGCGAAATCGCGACATGAAGGAAAACCACGACCGGACAGAAAAGGTGTCGCGAAATCGCGACAAGAAGTAAGACCGCTGCCGAAGAGAAGAGATGTCACGAAATCGCGACAAGAAGGAAGACCGCAGCCAAAGAGAAAGGGTGTTGTGAAATCGCGACAAGATGGAAGACCACTACCGAAGAGAAAAAGTGTCACGATATCGCGACATTATGGAAGACCGCTGCCAAAGAGAAAAGGTGTCGCGATATCGTGACAAGATGGAAGACCGTAGCCGAAGAGAAAAAGTGTCGCGATATCGCGACAAGATGGAAGACCGCTGCCAAAGAGAAAAAGTGTCGCGATATCGCGACAATATGGAAGACCGCAACCGAGGAGAAAAGGTGTCGCGATATCGCGACATGATGCAAAGAAGAGAAAAAGTGTCGCGATATCGCGACAAGATGGAAGACCGCTGCCAAGGAGAAAAAGTGTCACGATATCATGACAAAATGGAAGACCGCAGCCGAAGAGAAAAAATGTCGTGAAATCGCGACATGATGCAAGAAAGCGCCTGAAGAGAAAAAGTGTCACGATATCGTGACATGTTGCAAAAACGCACCCGAAGAGAAAAAGTGTTGCGATATCGCGACATGTTGCAAAATCGCGGCCGAAGAGAAAAGGTGTCGCGATATCGCGACATGTTGCAAAATCGCGGCCGAAGAGAAAAGGTGTCGCGATATCGCGACATGTTGTAAAACCGCAGCTGGAGAGAAAAAGTGTCGCGATATCGTGACAAGTTGAAATACCGCTTTCGAAGGAGAAAAAAGTGTCGCGATATCGCGACAAGTAGCAACCTCGTGGCCAGAGGAAAAATGGATGTCGCGATATCGTGACATGCTGAAATTTTGCGGCCAATGGTGAAAAGTGTCACGATATCACGACAAGTTGCCGAAACGTAGCCGAAGGGGGAGAAGAAGGAAGAAAGGACACAAAAACTCAACCAGTTCCAAGAGCAAACAAACCCGGTCCCCTGTAAACCACTCACAATGTGCAGACATTGGAACTTGTAGAAGCGTCCCTTAGGCCAATGGGAAAGGAGTCTCTCCAAACATGAATATCCGTTTCGGCAACTCCCTTGTTAGCAAAACCTTGAAATTTAATTTGCCTTCGAAATGCAAAATTATGTAAAATTTGAAATTATAAAACTCTCATATAAGTGCAACTTTAAAAAAAAATTATAAATTTGAAATGACTTCAGAATGGGATCAAAATTGTTTCAAATAAAATATTGAAGCTCATTCTTCACATCCATGTATTTATTTTTTGAATTTTAATTTATTGTTATTATTATTTTTATTTTAATCGCGAAAGTTTTAAAATAATCTGCAAAAAAAAAAGGTTAGAAAAATAAAAATAAAATCTAGAAATGGACTAGAATGCTAAAAATATAAACATGTAAAGCCTTGAAATCTGATTTACCTTCGAAATGTGTAATTATGTGAAATCCAAAATTATAAAACTCTCATATAACAACTTTAAATAATTTTTATAATTTCGAAATGGCTTTGGAATGGGATCAAAATTATTTCGAATGAAATATTAAAGCTCATTACTCAAGTGTTGTAGGTGAGTTGGAGGGGAGAGGGCAATCCTCCAAGGGAGGTCCCAAGTTCTGTTGTGACTCATTCACAACGACCCCAAAATTTGGGGGTCCACTTGAAATTTAAAAATGTTGTCCTCAATAATTGCTTGCGCTTATTGCCTCGGGTGTCATTATTTGAATATTTCAGATATTCACCTTTCCACAAGTAATCGTCTAAGCAGAATTTAGTGTTAAAGTTCATCTTGTGTCTTGCAGAAGTTTCACTTATGCTTCTTTTATCTCCCTATGGTTAAGTTGATGAATGATCTCTTAAGTTATATTTTTGTAAAGTTATGTGGTGTTTGCTTTAAAAGTGTATGTTATATGGTATAGTAGACTTATAATTGTTAATTATAAGTTTAATGATTTGGGTCTATTGGATGTTTTAATGTTGTTTTAATGTCAGTTATTTAAGATGTTATGTGGTTATATTATGTAAAGGTTGAAATCTTGTACTCATTGTGGTTAGACCTTATAATATGTTTGTTGGCTTTATGTATGCATTAGAAGTCAATTGTTTGTAATGTTGTGCTCAAGTAATATTAATTTCAACATTTATATATAGTGTTTTGTTTAGTCAATATAATGTTTATCTTGTGTTTGCGTACGTGGTGTGTTGATGTTACGTTATCCAAATCAAGTATCTTTATTAGTTTGTTATAATAGCCGACTTCATTAATGGTCATGTTCACCTACCATATAATCCTTAGTCATATATCGCAATCATATCATAGATTTTATATTATAATACCTAGGGTTATATTTTGGTTTGTCGTTAATAATAATGGTACTAATAGAGGGCTTTGTTGTATAGAACGCGTGGAGAGATTCGGGTGATGCGCGTCAAAGGGATGACGGGGCTCCATGAAGTCGAATCTCATTGCAAAACACATTTGTGAAGTGGATCTCAAGATCAGAGCGCCAAGTAGCATGTTTACTGAAGTAGGTGGCATGTACACCGAACATTCTTGAAATAGTGGTGTTCATAGAAATGATGCTAAGAGAGATGAACCACAATGTGCCTCAGATATACTATGAAATTGGACACGAGGTAGAAATAAATTGTGCCAACTTTGGATGCCATTAGGGATATTGTCGTTTATGGTGTTTGCATAACTTAGTATCACTAGCACCGAGTACGTTCGAAGGGAGTATGGTTCGCAGCAGCAATCACCAAAAGATTTGTTCTTCTTTTGAGAAAGAAGACAAATATCAAGAGTAAGTGATAGAAGAAATTGTTAATTGTAATGAACATAATTGACAAGCGGGGAAATAATTCGAGTTTTACTGAAGATAGTTCAGTAGAACTCAGTCTAGCAATATGGTTCGTAGCAGTAACAATGGAGAGACATGGTCTTTTGTTAACCAGATGTCGTGAGCATTCAAATTTCGTGAGAACCATCTCTTGGATGCTGAAATATAGCTAGGACGAAGAAGACAGCATCACTACTACACGTCATGCCATAGTCGCTTGAGTTGTTGGAAAGTGCAATCAAGGTTTTGAGAGGATCTAAAGTTGCATACAACTAGAGTATGTCTTCAGGAACTATGCGTTGTGTTATCGAATGACATAGAAACAGAGCTTCACTATTTATTAAGATTTAACAAATACTATGAAAATACTACATATATGGCAAGGTCACGAATGTCATAGAAATCACCACTTTGCAATACGCTTCGATGACCCTAAGTTTGATGGTATGGTATAGGGATTTCATTAAATGCTGATTATTTACATTTGAATAATCCCTTCGTATATTATTATTTCGAGAGTTTGTGGTAAATATGTAACTTTTGGCTAAAAGGGGTTTATGATATGCATGGTTTAAATAAAGAGTAAGTATTGTTTAAGGAAGTCACGTTGGTATCACGGTCTATTGAGGATTAATGTAAGTGGAAGTTAGTGATTGAAACATAAAGGTTTATGTTTATGGGTAGAAAAGAAAATAAGTTTGTTTTGAAAGGTATTGGGAGGATGTTTATGAAACTCATTGTAAAACTGTTAGAACTGAAAGGAAAATAGAACAAACGGGTTGAATACTGGATTGAAACATTTATAAAAAGGAAGAAGGATAATCTCCAAAGGTCAGACATATGATGCAGGGTAGGAGAAGAGGAATTGGAAAGGAATGAAGACTTCATCTTCATCAGGAATGAACAGAGAAGATCATCTACTGGAAATAAAATTTATTGTAATATTCTGAAGGTTATTTTGAATAGTTTTGATCCAGACTTGTGCATTTGCTATGTTTTGGAGTGAATAAGATATTCAAAATAATTTTGTTAAAATATTTATATACCTTAGAGGCTGGCACCCATTCAATGTTTTTGTTGTACGAATTTTGGTAAACATTGAATAGGTTTTGAAAGTCTGTAGTTTGATATTTTTCATGAAATCGGTCTGAGAGACAAGATAGTTTAATTTCCAAAGATTAAAGTTGTTTTCATTTTATTTGATTCTGAGAGTTACATACACAGTGATCTAGTTTGTTTTCCATAAAGTAAAGTTTTAGAACTAGATTACAATTAAGCTTATTATTTCAAATATTATTTTAAATTAATATTTGAATTAATAAAGCTAAAGGATAAATTATTATCCCTATTTTGATCTTCATCTCATGAGATTATAATACTGGGATTGATATCCTTTCAAAAAGTTTCAAAAGTAAATTTTGTTCTAACATAGCTCATTTTATAAAATCCAAATAAGAAAAACATTTACTTCTAAAATATTTAACTTAATAAATATTTTTAAAGTGTGTGTTATAAGAAACTCTATTTTGAATATTCTTTTATCATACAATTTTTTTTTTTGATTGGTAGAAAGGGTTTTGAAAGGTCCCTGAACCTTGTACAAGAGAGATTACAATAAATCCAAATCGACCGAGGTGGTCCAAGAAGAGAGGAATAGAAAGTTGGCAAACCTCCACCCTAGGGAAGGTGTCGCGAAATCACAACCAAAATGGTAATGTCGCGAAATTGCAACAAGAAGCGCCGTAGAAGCCGAAGGAAGAAAAGAAGTCACGAAAATGCGACAAGAATCGCCATTGGAGCTGAAGAAGGAAAGAAGTCACGATATCACGACATGTTGCAAAGTGTCGCGATATCGCGACAAGTTGCAGGGTTGGAGCCGGTCGAGAAGAAGAGTTGCGAAATCGCGACAAGAAAAAGAAGTCACGAAATCGCTACAAGAATTGAAAACGCTGCTAAAGAGAAAAGGTGTCGCGAAATCACGACAAGAATGCAGACCGCAGCCGAAATAGAAAATGAGCCCCGAAATCACGACGAAAGTGGAAGCCTGCTGCCAAGAATAAAAGGTGTCACGAAATCGCGACAAAAAGGAAGACCTCCGTTGGAGAGAAAAACGGTCGCGATATCGCGACAAGGATGAGAGTCCACCGTTGGAGAGAAAAAAGGTCGCGATATCGCGACAACCTGGAAGCCCGCCGTTGGAGAGAAAAAAGGTCGCAATATCGCGACAACCTGGAAGCCTGCCGTTGGAGAGAGAAAAAACGTCGCGAAATAGCTACAAAAATGAAGACCACCTTGGAGAGAAAAAAATGTCGTGATATCGCGACAAGTTTGTGCAAAGGCGCCCAGAGAGAAAAAGTGTCACGATATCGTGACAAGTTTGTGCAAAGGCACCCGGAGAGAAAAAGTGTCACGATATCGCGACAGAATGGAAGACCGCCGTTGGAGAGAAAACTCGTCGCGATATCGCGATCGAATGGAAGACCGCCATTGGAGAGAGAAAAGGTGTCGTGATATCGCGACAAAAATCAAGACCGCACCTGAAGGCCAAAAGTGTCGTGATATCGCGACAAGTTTGCGAAAAAGCACCCAAAGGGAAAAGGTGTCATGATATCGCGACAAGTTTGCGAAAAAGAACCCGAAGGGAAAAGGTGTCGCGATATCGCGACAAGTTTGCAAAAAAGCACCCGGAGAGAAAAAGTGTCACGATATTGCGACAAGTTGGAAGACCGCGCTAGAGGGAGAGAAAAGTGTCGCGATATCACGACAAAAAGCAACCTCACGGCCTGAGCAAAAAGGATAACGCAGCAAGCTGAGATTTTGCAACCAACTTAGAAAAATGACGCGAAAGTTCCCCAAAGATGCCAAAACGCCGTCAAAAAACCCAAAGACCAGTAACCCACTCACATTGTGCAAACATTGGAACTTGAAAAAACATCCCTTAGACCGGTTGGAAAGGTATCTCTCCAGACCTGAATGTCTGTTGCGTCAACTCCCTTATTAGCAATCCAGTATGCAGTTTTGTTTCCTTCCCGATATTGATGTTGAATGATTAATTCTGGATAGACACCAATTAGTGTCTTGCATTCATCGAAGATGGAAACAAGGGCCTAGGGAGGCACAGAGGTTCCTTTGAGCCGCTTGATGCAATGCAATGAGTCTCCTTCTATGATGAGTTTATTGATAGACAAGCCTTCCAAGAGAATCAAGCTTTGGAACAAGGCCCGAGCCTCGACCATATTGTTGGACTGAATTCCTAAGTTCTGAGCAAAGGCCAAAATTATTTCTCCTCTGTGATTTATGAGAATTCCACCTCCACCCGCCGCTCCAGGGTTGCCTTTGGCTGCGCCATCGAAATTGAGCTTGTTCCACCCAGAAGGAGGAAATACCCACTTGATAATAGACCTGTCAACAGAAGTGCGGGGTGTTGCAAAAAAATTGAGAAGATTGAAATGATTTGCTAGATCCAATTCAAGTCCAGGAGGGGGAGGTTTGGACGATGAGACGAGAGAGGCATTCTCCACAACAAGGGCCAAGATTTTGGCAACAACAATCTTCTTATCCTTGGCAAGGTTTTGAAAAATTCTAGCATTTCTCTCAAGCCAAATCTGCCACAGAAAAATGTGAAGGCACGCTTGCCACATGAATTTGAGTTGACTTCTTTTGAAGGGTCGGGGCCACTATTGAAAAAGGAGGGGAATGGAATGAGGGAGGGCTACGGAGATGGCGAAAGAGTTGAAAACCTGGTTGAGCACTGCAAGGGAGAAGGGACATTCCATAAAAACATGCACAGTAGACTCACAGGCGTTTTTACACAGGATGCACCAATTGGGGATGAGAAGCCCTCTATTTATTAGATTGTCAATGGTGAGGATTCTGTTTTGGATGGCCAACCAGAGAGAAGAATTTAACCTTGGGAATGATCTTGGGAACCTAGACCAGATTAGTGGAGTCACGGCCATCACTGGGAGCTTCTTGGCTGTAGTAGGCGGATTTAACAGTGAACTGCCCAGAATCTTCAAGGTTCCAAACCATGGAGTCTTCTTTGTGAGAGCTGGGGATTATGCAGCTCCTCAGTAAGTTTTGAAGCCGTCTAAGCGCCTCGATTATAATTCTAGGCCCATTCAAAGCCAATTGTTTCCATTCGGGTCTTGTAGTACCTGGGTTGATGAAATGGCACACCTTATCTCCAAAGGTAGCTTCGATCACCGTCTTGAGCATAGCAAGATGAGGATCTTGACTAAGAGGTTTGTCACGGATCCAAGGATCATCCCAGAAATGAATGGCCGCTCCATTTCCAAGGCACCACCTTAAACCTTTCATGATGATCTTCTTTGATTTAGTGACACCATTCCAAAAATGAGATCTGCCAGGAAGGTAGTGCTCTCCAAGAAAGGGAACCTGATGAAGGTACTTAGCTTTGATGATGTCAATCTAGGTGGCTTTTTCATTGATTGTAAGTCTCCAGGATTGTTTGGCAATGAGAGCCATGTTCATCCGCTTGATGTCCCTGAAGTCGAGACCTCCATCCTTTTTCTTGGAACAAACCTTGTCCCAGGCAACAAGGGAAAATTTGTTCTTGTTTTCGTTTCCCGCCCAAAGGAATCTACATTGAATTTGCTCAATTCTTTGGCGGATGGAAGCTGGAGCTTTGAAGATAGATAGAAAAAAAATAGGAATACTTTGCAGGCAAGCCTAGACCAGAGTGGCTTTGGCTGCCTGACTGAGCATTGAACTTTTCCAGCCTCTAGGTTTCTTGTTGAGACGATCTAGAACAAGGTTCCACATAGCCGAGATTGATTTGCCATGGAAAAGCGGTAATCCGAGATAGGTATTTGGAAGGTTCCCAATGATACACCCAAGGATCTCAGCAATCCTGTTTTTCCTATGGATGGGAGTATTGAGGAAGTATAGCTTGCTTTTGCGATAATTGACTTTCTGGCCCGCCGCCTCTTCATAAGAGTCAAGGATGTTCTTAATGATTTTTGCTTCAAGGACAGAAGCCAGAGAGGAAAGAATAGTATCATCTACAAACTACTGATGGGAAATGGCCTTGGTAGTTGAGGCAGGTTTGATCCTAGAGACAAGTCCACTGTTGCAGGTAGCAGTAAGGGTTCTTTCGAGAGTTTTAGCCAAAATGATGAAGAGGAAGGGTGACAGGGGGTCCCCTTGACGAATGCCTTTAAAACTTGGAAAAAAGTCGACAGGTGAACCATTGATAAGAACAGAGAACCAAGCAGTAGAAATACATTCTCGAACCATCTTAACCCATTCTTTGTGAAATCCAAACTTCTCAAGGACCTCAAACAGGAATTTCCATGAAACCCGATCAAAGGCCTTGTTCATGTCAAGCTTAAGGAACATACTGGGTTTTTTGTTTTTATAAGCCGAATGAGCCAACTCATGGATGGTTATCACTCCATCAGCAATGAATCTACCTTTGACCGAGCTGCCTTGGCACTGGTCAATGATGGATGGAAGGATGTCTTTCAGCCTGTTTGCCATGACTTTGGTGATAAGTTTGTAGATGACACTACAAAGACTTATAGGTCTGAAGTCGGAGAGGGAAGCACACTCATTAGACTTGGGAATTAAAAAAATGAAGGTGAAATTGGCTTCTCTCGGCATCTTTTTGGCTCTCTAGAAGAATTTAACTGTAGCAACCACATCAGGGCCCACGACATCCCAAAAGTGTTGAAAAAACCGAGGTGGAAATCCATCAGGACCAGGAGCCTTGTCAAGTTCCATTACAAACAGAGCATCTTTGATCTCCTCTTTAGTGTAGGATTGGAGTAGTTTCTCATTATCATCGTTAGACACAGAACTTGTTGTGCGAGGGTGGTAGTCAACACTTGGACCTAAGATTTCCTAGAAGTGGTGCACAGCTTCCTGTTTGATGGCATGGATATCAGAGACAATGGTACCATCAGCCTTGGTCAACTCTAAGATTTTATTAGAACCTCTGTGGTGCAAGGTGGAAGCATGGAAAAACTTCGTGTTGGTGTCTCCTTCTTTGAGCCAAAGGCTTCTGGATTTTTGTCTCCAGTAGGACTCTTCTTTAGCCAAAACATTGTGAAGGTTTGAAAGGAGGCACTTTTCTTCCATGAAAGTTTCAACCCTCTGATCCCCTTCCTGCAAATTTTCCACCCTTTTGAGCTCATCCAGTAGAAGTTTTTTTTCACTAAAAAGGTTGCTGAAAACCTCCCTGTTCCAGCATTTTAGCTTGATTTTGACTGCTTTAAGTTTGAGGAACATATTCAATAGGGGGTTTGGACAAATTTTTTGCTGCCACCATTTTCGAATACACTGACCTAAATCTGGATGATTGAGCCACATATTTTCAAACCTGAAATGGGTTTTAAAGGTTTTCTGGGGTCGGGAACAATCCATAATAATAAGGTTGTGATCAGATCCAATTTTTGGGTGGCTATGCAGCCTGGCATCACAAAAAATAGGAATGAGTTCTTTGGACAAGAGAAATTTGTCAAGCCAAATTTGGATGTGATGAATGCTCGCCCATCTTTTGCTCCATGTATAGTTGTATCCTTGGAGCGGTAAGTCCATAAGCTCATTGAGGTTGACAAAATCGTTGAAATATTCAATGCAGCGGCTTGTGATCGGATTGCCTCCTTGCTTATCAAACAGGTTAAGGGGAGAATTTAAGTCGCCATAGAGCATCCAAGGAAAGTCAGGAAATTTGTTGCACATTGCGGTAATGTTATCCCATAGCAATCTTCCATTGACAGGACTGTTAGGTCCATAGACATTGGTGGCAATCCATTGAAGGTTGGTGACTTTGTTAGTGAACAAAATGTTGATGGTTCTGTCAGAGACTGAAAGGACTCTCCCCTCAATAGTTGTCGGATCCCACAAACAAAGGAGACCCCTGGAGGCCCCAGAGGATGGGCAAGAGATAAAATTGCTATTTTCCCAGATAAGTTTGCAAACTTGATTGCTGCTGTTCTCATCCAGTTTTGATTCTTGAAGAAACATGATATTTGGTTTTAGGTTTTTTCTCACCGACTTGACAGTCCTCTGTTTGGCAGATCCGTTGAGGCCTCTAACATTCCAGGAGACAAACTTCATCGATTTGACTTGGGATTTTCTTTGCGACCTCCCTCTCCCTTGAGATAGAGTAAGTTTAGGTCTAACCTCATCCAAATCTTGATGAATGGGTTGTTCAAAAGTAGGACCCAAGGAGGAAGGCACAGAACCATCAGCCGCTTCAAGCTCAGCTACTTTGGCTAGCTTTTCTGCATTGGACGATCTTCCCCTTATTTGTTCTTTGTTGACATCAGCTTTGGGGGCAAAAATGGGAGATTTTAGAGGGTTGTAAGATTGAAGAATAACGATGGTGTTGGTCCCAAGAACAAGCCTATGGGGGGATGGAGAGCGGGGAGACTGGCGCAGTGCAACAGGCTCAGGGGAGAGGGTAAGAGGACGGTTTTGAGTCGGGGGAAGGGGTGGGAAGGGAAGAGGAAGGTGAGAGGGACCAAAATTTGAGGGTGAGTGCGAGGAGGTCATTGTAGCCTTACCCTTGGACAAGGGAGACTGAAACACAGTGGGTGTGGATGAGATGATTGGATCTATGGGAGGGTCATTGGAGATGTCCTCATTATTTGGAAGATTATCTAAAGGAGCAAAATTATTGGTACGAGAAGGCAGAGCACTTACGTTGTTGGGAGCAGATGATTTAGGGGGGCCTGTAGAACGGCCTCGGCCCCTGCCAGGAGCCTTTTTCTAAACATTGGGAATCGGGAATCCTTCTTCCCCGCCGAATCACCGGGAATATATTTTTTCCGGGAAGGGCATTGAGAAGCCAAGTGACCCCGGGAGTTGCACTCCAAACAAAAAGCAGGCTTGTTCTCATACTCGATTCCTTGACGCCTTCTGAAGCTTTCGACGTTGACACCGATGCAGGTAGGCAGAACCGAATCCAGATTAGCCATGACACAGACACAGGCATAGGTCATTTTGGTTCTTGCTCTAGTGGCAGGGTCGATGGCAACTAAATCTCCAATCGGTTGGGTGATGCCTTTGAGAGCATCATTATAGAAAAACTAAGGGGGAAGCCCATGGAGTTTGATCCAAATCGGGGCAATGTTGATAGACTAAGTTTCAGGGTTGAAATCTTCCCCCCATATCTGCAGAAACAAGCATCGATGACCAAAAAACCAAGGTCCACCAGTGAGAATGCGTTGGGTGTCGAGGGCATTGTTTAGCCTTACCATGAAGAACCCCCTAGGAAAGGCCACAAGCTCCATGCTTCCAGACAGCCGCCATTTGGAAAGGGCCCATTCACGGATAGTTTCCATATCGGGTCGGGCACCAACAAATTTCCCAACCAGAGAGAGGGACTCTTGAAAGATTAGTGGCTCCATTGGCCACAAGCTCCTTACAATTTTAATGTTCATAAGATGGAGTGAATATTAAGCCCTAGGTTCTGTTTTTAATCAGGTTGTAATATATAATAATCTTGGGCAAGATATTATCTTGTCTATTCACTTACTTTGATATTCATGTATTCCATAATATCATCCCATAAATAAAGTGAATTTGATCATATAGACTTTGAATAAAAAATGATTATATTTGAAAGTCTATTTCATTAAATGTTGGTAATATAGATATTTTTTTAAGTTATTTGAAATTCAATTCAAGAAAATGCTAAATATTTTTTATGATAAGCACACTTAAAACATTGTTTTAAGATATTATATGATAATGGTGAATGAGTTTCACATATTTGATTTAATATCATAAAACAAGATTTTCATTTCATCATTGAAGTAGATTGATAAAATATGCTATATATGATACCTGTGAGATCATTTACCTAATCTCCCATGCCCCTTGTTAACAGCACTTGCAAACTACACAGAGTTTTAAGGCACTTATTTATACCTACATGCTTAACTTTCGAAACATTAAGTGGAGACCTTGAAGAAATACTCATTTCTTTGCAAGGAAGGATATTCAAATCCTAGTTGTCGAGTGATTTTGTGACTGGACAAAACTACACCTCAACAGGTTCGAATATCCGCCCTACCAAAAAGTTTAATTGGGTACCCAAAATCCAATTGATAATGTTGGTGCGAGCAAAATTGGGTGTGACTCGTGAGTGACTTTGACGGTGTAGAACCCCCTGGTCGTGGTCTCTCACGCCAAGGTGGCCCCACAAGGGGTTTTTTGCTTAAAAAAAAAATTAAAGCTCATTCTTCACACCCATGTATTTATTTTTTATATTTTTATTTTATTTTTAATCGTTGAAGTTTTAAAATAATCTGCAAAAGGGAAGGGTTAGAAAAATAAAAATAAAATATGGAAATGAACCAGAATGCTGAAAATATAAATATGCAAAGCCTTACCCATGTGTCGTAGGTGAGTTGGAGAGGAGAGGGCAATCCTCCAAGGGAGGTCCTAGGTTCGAATCTCCACCCTACCAAAAATTTGAATTGGGTACCCAAAATCCAATTGATAATGTTGGTGTGGGTAGGGTCGAGCGCGACTCCCCGGTGACTTTGACGATGTAGAACCCCCTAGTCGTGGTCTCTTAGACCAAGATGACCCCATAAGGGTTTTTTTTTCTATAAAAAAAAAGAAAAGCATGCAAAGCTTTAAAATCTAATTTACCTTCGAAATACAAAATCATGTAAAATCTGAAATTATAAAATCTCATATAAACAATAACTTTAAATAATTTTTATAAATTTGAAATGGCTTTGAAATGGGATCGAAATTATTTCAAATGAAATATTGAAGCTCATTCTTCACACCCATTTATTTATTTTTGGCATTTTAATTTTTTTATTTTTACTTTAATCGTCGAAGGTTTAAAATAATCTACAAAAAAGAAGGGTTAGAAGAAAAATATCTAAAAATGGACCAAAATGCTGAAAATATAAATATGCAAAGCCTTGAAATCTAATTTACCTTCGAAATACGAAATTATGTAAAATCTAAAATTATAAAACTCTCATATAATAGCAACTTTAAATAATTTTTATAAATTCGAAATGGCTTTGGAATGGGATTGATTTTTTTTTTAAATGGTAAAAATTTATTGAACAATAAAATTTACAAGAAACAAAGAATCCCATAACAATAACCCTTACAAAGGCCAAAAGAATAAAACTCCCAATACCACCGAGAACCTGACTAGAAGACATCCAACAAACAACAGCCTCAACTAGGCATATCCATAGCAAGCAAATTAGCAATATATCGAGAACAATTCAATGGGAGTTGATCCCATTCCCTAATATTCTAGTCTTCTTGAAACTCAGAATCCCATTTTGCCAAGCACTCAATTACACCATTTCATTCTCTGGGAATATGAACAAAGGAAATAAACTCCAAATATTGATAGATTTGAAAGATTTGTTGAGCTACGAACACCATCTACCAATGAACATTAGAAATATTATGAGTCTTAAATAAATTAATAATAATCTAGGAGTCTAACTTATAAATTATCTTTCGTTATCCCATAACATAACCTTTTTTTAAAGCAAAACAAATAGCAAGGGCCTCCATATAATTATTATTCTGCTTCCCCTTATAACAAGAAAAAATGAAAATAGTTGCACCACTACTATTTCTCCCAACACCACCAATACCTGCATGCCTAGGATTCCCTCTGGAAGAGCCATCAGTATTAATCTTAAACACTGCCCAAGGTGGAGGATACCATCTGCCATCTCTCTATACTTTTTGATTAAGGCCTCTCCTCTTGACTGATACAGAAGGACGAGGATCATTCTCCACTAAACCCTTATCCTGCATCATCAGAATCTTAGACTGCTCCAAAGGAAGACTAATCTGACATTTAGAAGAAACAGTTTCTTGGATCATACCAATAATCCTTTGCCAAGTCTGATAAACAGTTAACTTCCTACCTTGAAAAATTCTTCGATTTCTTTCAAGCCAAATATTCCATATAATACATGAGGGCCCAATACTCCATACAACTTGAAGAAAGAAAGCCTTAGCAGGAGGTCTTCCTAAACTCCTCCAAAACTCAACAAGAGAAGAGGTATGAGAACAAGACTATTTCCACACCCTCCACCAAAGATGCCAAAGTTTCCATGCAAATGAACACTGTAAGAGCAAATGCCCTACAGATTCGTCACTATTATCACAAAGGAAACAAAATGAAGAGCCCTAAAAACCTCTGTCTTGGAGATTATCCCCAGTAGGCCATTTGTTTTGAGTAGCCAACCATAATTAGAAATTGCATTTGGACCAGGAAAACTTATTCCAAACCTGTTTCCACCAAGGAAATTTTTAATTTTTACTTTTTATTTCTATTTTTATTTTAATCATCGAAGTTTTAAAATAATCTACAAAAGAGAAGGGTTAGAAAAATAAAAATAAAATCTAGAAATTGACCAAAATATTGAAAATATAAACATGCAAAGCCTTGAAATATGATTTGCCTTTGAAATGCAAAATTATGTAAAATTTGAAATTATAAAACTCTCATATAACAACAACATTAAATAAATTTTATAAATTCAAAATGGCTTCGGAATGAGATCAAAATTGTTTCGAAAGAAATATTGAAGCTCATTCTTCACAGCCATGTATTTATTTTTGGCATTTTAATTTTTTTATTTTTATTTTAATCACCAAAGTTTTAAAATAATCTGCAAAAGAGAAGGGTTAGAAAAATAAAAATAAAATCTGGAAATGGACCAGAATGCTGAAAATATAAACATGCAAAGCCTTGAAATCTGATTTACCTTCGAAATACAAAATTATGTAAAATCCAAAATTATAAAACTCTCATATAATAGCAACTTTAAATTATTTTTATAAATTCGAAATGGCTTTGGAATAGGATCAAAATTTGTTTCAAATGAAATATTGAAGCTCATTCTTCACACCCATGTATTTATTTTTGGCATTTTAATTTTTTTTATTTTTATTTTAATCTGCGAAGTTTTAAAATAATTTGCAAAAGAGAAAGGTTAGAAAAATAAAAATAAAATCTGGAAATGGACAAAAATGTTGAAAATATAAACATGCAAAGCCTTGAAATCTAATTTGCCTTCGAAATACGAAATTATGTAAAATTTGAAATTATAAAACTCTCATATAATAGCAACTTCAAATATTTTTTATAAATTAGAAATGGCTTCGGAATGGGATCGAAATTGTTTTGAATGAAAGATTGAAACTCATTCTTCACACCCATGTATTTATTTTTGGTATTTTAATTTTTTGCATTGAAATTGTGTCTTAATATGATCAGAATACAAATTGTAGTTATCCTTGCAAAATGAATACCACAGTCGAAATCATAAATGTGATATTTTTGACGTTAAAGGTTTCAAATTAATTTTGTTATAGTTAAAGATATAGGTTGTTTCACACAGATGATATCCTGGATAAATTCCATATTTTTCTTATAGAATATATTGTCTACCTTTGATACAAAGGTTTGAATATTTCATATTTGATACTCTCAAGCTGGTAGTTTTAAAACTACTACTCACTAAGAATGTCGTCCTCTCTGTACAATTGGTGGTTGATCAATATCGAACCAGACTTTAAAAAGCTTCATTAAACTCTTTTCTTAATTCATGACTAGCATCTTTTTGTAGGTAGGCAGAAAATTGCATTATGAATAAAGTGGAATCCTATTGTGTTTGTGGTTGAAAAAAAGTATCCTTCTATGGAAAGTGTTAAAAAAATTTAAATGGAAATTTAGATGCTGGATCAAATCCCTAAACTAGATAATACTAAATAAACTATTTGGTTTTTAAAGTGTCACTGAAAAGTATTTTTTTTACGAAATCATAGTCATTTTTTTAAATATTGGTATTAATATAACCATTGTTTTGTCTACTCAATTGTATATTTCGATGTTGTTTCCTCTTCATCATTAGTTTAATATCATAATGTTGATGTCTTTTTGCCTTGGGAACACTAATTTATTTAAAACTTTTAAATCAAAACCAGTCTCATTGTTTTCTATCATGCATAGAAAATCAAAACTCATTAATGTATCTATTTCTTATCGGACTAGCGAAGAGCACTTGCTACCAAGATTGTAGTAAACCCGTACTTTGGAATTGAGTCAAATCCCTTTATTTTATATTCTTATTGTAATTCTTTGATTTTGGGATCAATAATTATCTCGTATGAGTTTTTAAAATTGTGGGAAAATATTTTAATAAAAGAATCAAAGCCTGATGATAAATGGCATTCCTTCATCGTTCAATTTAAATGTTTGCTTCGTTAGCAATTGCTTATTAATTGGAGTATTCAATTTTTCAACTTACTTTTAAACTATTGGAGCGGTGTGAAAATTCAACCCTAAGTTTTAAGAAGGGTCAATAATAAGGAATTCCTTAGAGGTTTTTCGGATTGTTTTTGGTAGCTTTTTGATATTAAAAGTTCTTATATTCTTCTAAAGAGTTTTACATTATGTTATAAAGTCTAATAATAGATTAGTTTATAGTAAATATAAGTATGAGTTGTTAATGAGATTAATAATATAGAATTAGTTTTAAATTAGTATTCTTATTAAATTGTTTTTATCAAGTATTAATAGATTAATCTTTAATTAAAAATTCTTATAAAAATGTGTAGAGGATGTAAAAGTGTGTTATGTTCTTTTGATATGCTGTAAATTATGTTTTTAAAATATTTTTACTAAATTTAGAAAAGGGATATTTTTATAGAAACTAACTTAAATTAAATAGAGTAAGTTAAAATTTTATATGAAAATTGCTACTACGGATATATGATATGTGAGTCTGTTTTATAATAATAACCGAACAACTGAATAACAAATTAGTTCTTTTATATGTCACATATTTATGCTTTATTTTGATTAAATATAGGATCCAATATTAATTTAGATATATTGTACTTAGTATTTAATAGTTTTTTTTGTTATAAGCTATAGAAGATAGTATTCAAATTAAAATACTGAATATTTTGCTTAGTTTATTTTTCCTTAGCTAAGTTAACATTATGTTCTACAATGAAGTAAATTGGAATTCGATCAATTAATAAAATATTAAGTTGTAAACCTTGGATAAACTTCAATTCCTGTGAAACCCATGATGTTAACCACCAAAATAAAAAGATCAAACCTACATTTTTACGAAGCATTCATCAAGTATGAAAAACTACTAATACCATCGAGGAGGATGTGCATTCACCCAACTCCAATAGTGCACAGTGGTGACTATTATGAATTAGGGACAACTGTTATCTAGCAAGGTTAGTGGATTCCTAGTTATCGAGAGTAACGAATGATGGTATGAGACATTGTTCTAGGTTTTTGTATGATGTAGTACGTGAGGGTTCTCAAGATCATCACCAGTTACTGAATTGTCAACTAAACTCAAGGCTAAGGAGCTGGTCCTTGGGGTTGTAAGGTCCAACGGTAGATGGTATGGGCAGCATTACCGTCAACTAGAAATTGATCTGGGATACCTGGTCCAATAAACCAGAGAATTAGCGGACCCTGATAATACTTTAGGTGAAATTCAATAATAAAAAACGGTTATAGCTACACTAACTCAAGCATGGATTAACTATATTAATTGGATTAGTGGACCAGTAGGACAAGGTTTGGATCATAGATCTAAATTCTTCTATGCTATGATATAGGGAATTAGTGTTTCCACCATTCTAGGTGTTATAGGACCTGGAAGGACAACCCCATGTCGAGATTCAAAAATTTGAGAAATGAGAAAAAAATATCTCGTAAATGGTAACCTACCATGGGAAGTTAGCCGATCTCGAGCACTTGAGATACTATCTGCAACAGTATATATTCTTAAAGTGTGATCATCTATACCTAGGTACTAATTCAAAGTTAGGTGTGTTACGTCAAAGTGTATCATTTTGGTGCACATCAGTCAATTTGTGACTATGCTATTGAATTTAATCAAAATTTTGTTTTTGTGTTTTCTTACAACCAGGTGAGTAGACTTGTGTTGTTACATTTGGTATAAGAGCCTAGGTTGTGAAATATTAGGTTATAAACATGAACTAATGAATTGACATAGCTCTTTTGTCACTAGATATGGTGGGAATATCAAGAAGAGTGAATGCTAATCTACAAAAGGATATTGCAAAAGTCCCGATGAGGGGACTAAGACGACTCATAAGGGAGTCAGTTCAAACAATTGAAGTACCTTGATGTGTTATAAGAAAATAGAAAGAGCTAGTAGCTACAAGAGCTACATAGAATGATGAGAATATGATAAAAATGATTCAGTTAATGCAAGAACAACTAAATCAGTAGCGAGAACAAATGGAGATCCAAAGGGCTCAAATGAGTGAGCATATGGATCAACAAAAGGCACAAATGGCTCAACAATAGGAGATCATTACTCAGCAACATAAGGTTATTGAAATTCTTACCAAAAGTAAGGAAACAAAAAAAATCAATGAATTTCCAGAAGGATATTCAAGGAGAAAAGTAAGTATTGAGTTGCAAAAAAAATTAAGAAATTAGATATTTCTAAATTTTATGAAAAGGTTTATGGCGAAGCAGCTGTTAATTGGTTGAGTGAAGTTGAAGGGTATTTCTCAATCCAGCCTCTTTGTGCAGAATCCAAAACAACTTGGGCAGTGGTGCATTTAGTAGGTCTAGCCAGATATTGGTGGACAACCTATAAGAAAATCAGATATTGGTGTATTTTATATTGAGAAATACACCAATTTAACCAATTTATGCCAAGATAACATGACTGTGATTGAATACTATCAAATATTTCTTCAACTTTTAAAATATGCTCCAGAATATGATAAGCATGAGGAATTCAAGGCTCAAAAATTTGTAATGGGACTATATCCCAAATTTGAAACATTTTTTGGAAGAAAAGTACCTAAAACCATGACAGTTGCTTATGATGTTGCCCGCTATGAGGAGATAAGTCAAAAGAATGCAAAGGTTTATTACCAAAAAATTGAAAAGGAGGATCCTAAGAAAAGAAGATACCTAGATATGGATAAGGGCAAATATCAGTATAAGAAATATAGATAAGGTGGTCGTTACAGAGGAGATAATAGATACAAAGGAAAGTTTTTGGGAAATAAGGGGCAAGTAGAGAAATAATTTTCTAGACAAGGGAAAGAATATAAATAAAAATAGAGAAGGGGATAAACAAAAGAACAAAGGACCTAATATATGCTCTGTTTGTGGAGCCTATAATCACTATGTGAATTAGTGTCCACAAAGAGCCAATAAGAAGAATCCAACAGAAGAGGCCTCACATAGGATCTATGTTGCTATAGGTAAATCTAACCTTTTAGGAAAAGCTACTTCATTTCTTATAAAAGGAAAAGTGGACAAGAAATATATTCATATTTTGATAGATAGTGGTGTAACTGATAGCTTTATATCAACTAGTATTTTGAGGGACATACTAGTTAAACCTGGGATCATGGCAAATGGGTGGTAAGTTGAGTATGGTTCAGGACAGACCTATATGGTCAATAAATATTTATTTGACCCTCAAATAGATATACCCTAAGAAAATATTAGTTGGCATATTTATGTACCTCATTTACATGCCTTTGATATTGTCCTAGTAGTATATTGGCTAAAAGCCCACAAAGCCTTGCTAAATTTTGAAGAGAGTTGTTTGGACTTCACAGATGGTTTTAATCAGTGAATCTGTGTCCATTGTAGTAGATCAACCTTTGAATCCCACTTGATGACTATAATGCAATTCAAAAGAGCTTTAAGGAAAGGGTGTAAACTTTATGTAGTTAAACTAATAAGAAGAAAGAAACTAAGTCTAGCTCCACTCTGTTTCAATAGTATCCTATTTTGAATGAGTTTAAGGATGTCTTTCTTGAAGATCAACCCGATATTCCTCCTATATACACTAAAATTATGTCAATTTGATTATATTACCAAGACAAGGTCCAATTGACACCATATGGCCCCCTAGTGTAGCCCTCAAAGGTTGCACAATGGTCTTAACCACTTCTAATTCGATTATAGGAACGGTCATAAGCAACCATCCTTGGGTGGGATAGCTAGGGTCTTTGACCCACAAAAAGCTAAACTTGGGATAAATGGCACCCAAAAACTATTATTTATCCTGCCTATTCGAGCATGCAGGTTTGAGGGCACAGAATCCTTATGATATGCTGTAGAATGAAGGTCAAAAGGGGAGATTCTCTTCCCCCTCCAATGCATGCTAAATTTGGGATAAATGGTGCCTCTTGCCCTGCATGCCCATTTACCCATAAGCCTCCTTTGGCTATAAAGTGGATCCATTTTCCACCAAAATCATAGAGAGGGGTTTTATAATATTGCAACGAAGTGCTGCTAAGATTTCCCCTCAACCTTTTGTATTTTTTTTCCCTCGAAATCTCTACCTAGTGAAAGAGGATCTCGAGTGATTCAAGAGGTGAAATTAGTTTATAAAGTCAAACCAATTGAGTGAATTTCACCCCCAAATTTTATGACATCTTTCAGAGAGTTTTGGACCAATTCACAGAGGAATTTGTGGTAGAAAACAAAAACTTACTCAGTTTTTGGAAAGGGTGTGGAACCCGATTTTGGGATATTCTCTTACTCTTCACATCTTGGTTAGAGGATGGATAGCTTTCTCCTTTAGATCAGTTGAGGATGCATATAAAATACTTCAGAGTAGGTGGTACTAGGGTTCTTATGCTCTATCCTTAAAGTGGTTGTCTCCATGTTTTGATCCGATAATGGAGTTAAAAGTGATACAACCCATCTGGATCAAGTTGCTAGGATTGCCTTTGGAGTTGTGGACTTCTAGGATTTTGATGGAAATTGGTAATTGTTTCGGGACATGGGTGGATACGAATCAAGCATGCTTGAGTGGTTCTTCATGTACTATTGCTAGAAACTGGTGGACATGGATCTATGAGAGGGTCTTCTAGAATCTATAGAGATATAAATAAGAAAGTGGTATTATGTTTAGATTCTTGACTATGTGAAGATCCCCTTTTTTGGTTTGTGGTGTCATGTTTATGATCATCTAATGGAATATTGTGGTTTAAAATTCTCAATAAAGGAGTGGAGAAGGAAGCGATATGCAAATCACACTCTTAGGGTGAGAGTGGATGGATTAGGAAGTAATGTGGAGGGAGACTAAGGAATACAGGATGGTGGATCGGGGAACTCCTTGGAAGAAAATGTTTTTTAGTGGAAGATCCTAAAATTATTTTAGAAAATATTCATTTATCAAAGGATTGGGACAGGGGTGTTGGTATGGGTTAGAATAGTGGACAATCTAAAGGTATGTTTGAATCAACACAAATAAGAGAGGAGGGACCCACTCATGGGTCGGATAATTTCCCTCTACCACATATCATATCTCTTGGTACTTTGAACCTTTCTTCTAACCCAAAGCAGACTCTTAGGGAAGTGCCATTCATCACCTCTAAGCCCATGTCTTTATAGGTTGGTAGTCAAAAGTGCCACATGAAGGGACAAGTACAAGGTAGGAAGACTTACTAAAGTTACCTTCAAGTAGCCCTCCTATTTTTTCTAAAATATCAACACTTTCAAGGATTTATTTTATCTCATCCTCCCTTGCTAGTGGAGTAAGTTGTAAGGGACCTAACGAATACTTTCTTATATCTCTAAAATAAACATTGTTGCCTAAGGTGCTTGAAATAGTAGGAGGGCTTAGCCCGGATGTTGGATCCATTCCAACTCTAGGGAGGAATAAAATATCCAAAGAGCTAAGGACAAAGCTCTAAGGGGCGTTAAGAATGGAAAACAAAAGTCTATTGTAGGGGCATTTAGAGCATACCATACCCCATATTTGGTAAACTAATGTTAATCCTTTCTCATAATATTTCAGCTTTGGGCAGTAACTCTAAAAATACTACCCTTTGTAGGTTAGTTATGTTACATCAACCTGACATTTTGTTGCTTCAAGAGACTATGGGTGTAGGCTCAAAAAGTGAAGGTCTACTTCATTCCTTTTTAAAAGAGTGGGACTTTCTCTCTTTGGATTCAAAGGGCAGATTTTGAGCACTAGTTTTGTGCTGGCAAAAAGAGGGCTTTTTGGCTCAATAATTATTTTTTTTCCTCTGGATTAGGAGTTGATATTTTCTCGTTGGAGCTAGGGAAATCTTGAGTGTTTGCCAACATCTATGGACCTTATGAGAACAAAAGGAAATATTGGGATGCACTCTTTACAAATTATTTCAGGGATAATTGTTCTCTAGCAGAATATGAAAGAGGTCAAAGGATATTCTACTATAGAGAGTAATGAACGGAAGTATAGGACGTCATTCCAAGTTGTCGTATGAGATAGTACGTGAGAGTTTTTTATAATTCATACCCTATTTACGGAATAGCCAACAAAACTCAAGACTAGAGAGTTGGTCCTTGGGGTTGGAAGGTCTAGTGGTAGATGGTATGGGCAACATTACCGTCAACTAGAATATGATCTGATATACCTCGATCCAAAGCCATAGAATTGGTAGGCCCTGGTAGAACCTTAGTTGAAGTTATAATATCAGGCACTAGGCATAATACGCTAACTCTATTATGGGCTTAAAATCTTGATCAAAGCAAAAATAAGATCAATGGACCTTTAGGATAGAGATAGGGTCATATACCAATGTCCTCTATGCTACGATATGGGGAAAATATGCATCCACCATTCTAGGTATTATGGGCCCTAGAAGGATAACCCCTTGCTGAGTACTCAAAACTCAAGTCAGGATAAGATGGGTCTCATGTGTGGAAATCTATAGTGGGAATTTGGCTAGTCTAGAGTACTTGGGATTTCGTATACAGCAATATAAGATCTCAAAGTGTGAACATCTATGCCTAAGTACTAATACAAAGTTGGGTGTGCTTACATCAATGTATGGCATTTGGTTTAATTAAAATTTTGAAATTGTCTTTTTGAAAACTAGGTGAGTAGACCTGGGTTGTTGCAGTTGGTATCAAAGCCTAGGCTGTGAAAACCTTGGGTTAAAAATTTGTGATTTGTTGAATTGACATAGCTATTTTATCACCAAGTATGGTGGGGATCTCAAAAAGAGTAAGTGTTAATCTGCAAGAGGAGATTGCAGAAATCCCGAGAAATGGACTAAGAAGACTCGTGAGGGAGTTGAAATGAGTACAAACTTCCTAAGTGCCTAGAAATGTAGTAAGAAAGGAGAAAGAGCCAGTAACAACAAGGGCTACTCAAAATGATGAGAACGTGACAAGAATGATTCAGTTAATGTAAGAATAGATGAATTAGTAGAGGGAAAAAATGGAAATGCAAAGGGCTAAATGAACAAATATATGAAATAGCAGAGGGCTCAGATGTCCCAATAGCAAGAAATTATCACACAATAATAGAAAATAATTGAGAATCTGACCAAAAGTAAGGAGTCAAAGAGGATAAGTGAATTTCCTGAGGGATCTTCGAGAAGGAAGGTCTGCACAGAATTACAAAAATAAATTAAGAAGCTAGATATTTCTAATTTTTATGGAAAGGGTCACAGAAAAGTAGCTATTAATTGTCCAACCCCTTTGTGCAGACTCCAAAACTACATAGGAAATGGCACATTTAACAAGTTCGACCAGAGATTTATGGACCAATTACAAGAAAACCAGTCAGAAGAAAGTTGTCAACATCCCTTGGGATGTATTTGAGAAGGAATTTAAGTATTGATTCCTTATGCCACAATTCTATATTGATAAGTATGTCAAATTTACCAACTTGAACCAGGATAATATGTCAGTAATTGAATATTATCAAATATTTGTTCAACTTCTGAAATATGCATCAGAATATGATTAGCATGAGAAATTAAAAGCCCACAAATTTATAATGGGTTTACATCCCAGAATTAGGACTCTTGTTGTTTGGGGTAAGCCCAAATATTTGATAATAGCTTTTGATGTGGCTCGCTATGAAGAAGTGAGCCAAAAAAATAAAAAGGTTTACTACCAAAAATTTGAAAAGGAAGAATCTAAGAAAATAAAATACCCAGAGCCTGCTAAAGGTAAAGACCAATATAGAAAATATAGGTATGGTTCTCATTACAGAGGAGACAATAGTAACAAAGCAAAATTTCAGGATAATAAGGGACATTCAGACAAGAAATTTTCCAAAGAAAGCTATATAAAGAGTTGTGAGTCTAGAAACTGAAAAGAATGGTGCTAACTGGAACAAGGATGGAAAAAGAGAAAGGAACAGAGACCCAAATGTGTGTTATGTCTATGGAAAAATGGATCATTATGCTAGTCAATGCTCGAAAAGAGTAGAAAAAATGAAACCAGCTGGGGATGATCCTCTTAAGATTTAAGCAACTATAGGTAACCACATCCTTTTATGATAAAATGATATGACAATTGAGAGCTAGTAATATTTTTTTATTAGCACTATAAGGGACATATTGGAAAGCATGGGATTATGTCAAGTATGTGGCATATCGAGTAAGGATCTGGTCCAACCTATTCATTTAACTAATATTTATTGAGAGAGCAGACCGTAAGGGTCAATCAAATAAAATTTGAAATATTGTGAACTCATGCCAGGATGGGCATAACTCTGTTTAAAATCCTATATGGACTTAAGTGATGAACACTTTTTTTTATTTTAGATAATTTGGATGATCGAGTATGATTAAACCAGATAATTATAAATGGAGGTCCATTTGAAAGAAAACCATCAATGGTTCAAAGAAGCCACAAACCGATAAGAAGAGCTATACTGATATTGAACAATCATCTAAAGAAATTGTTATAGGCAATAAAGTATTTTGAAAGGCAAACATATTAATATTTCCACAAAAATTCCTCTAAATGTAGCCCTAGATTTAGTAGTTCCATTTGAATTCATTACCAAAATTAGTCGTGTAACCTACAAATTGGCCTTACCACCTAATTTATCCAAAAATCCATAGTCCTTTCCATGTGTACCTCCATCGGAAATTTGTAATAAAACCTTCACATTTGTTGGATGTTTCATATTTTTAGATATTGGACCTGCAACTCCTTGAGGTTTGCCAACCTAGTTTTAGAACCAAGCAGCTAAGGAAGAGAACTGCTGATCAATGTAGAGTTCAGTGGGATCTCTACTGTGAAAGAAATTCTACATGAGAAGATGTAGCAATTATGAAAAAACAATTTCTATTTTTGTTTGAGGGCTACTATTTATGGTAAATTTGAATATTGATATACATGTATATATGTAGGCATATTTTTTATTACAAAACTTGAAGTACCTTTTAATGATATGCATGTACCTTTCATGATTATGTTTATGTATTTTTTAATTTTTATGATCATGCAAAATTGTTTCATGCAAAATTGTTTTGGAAAACACAGGGACTGTGTTTAATATTGGTGGGGAAGAATGTAACATCCCCACTATTTGACTATCATACTGCTTGCTACTTTCTCCATTTAGTTATCTAATTACTTGCCACTTTATTTGGAAAAGATAATGTTGTTTAATTGTATGGATGCAATAACAAGTGCAAGAGCAAGTCCATGTTCATAGAAGCAGTAGTTTAGAAGCCCTGGTACCCTCCTTCAAGCAGAAGGATAGGATAGGTTCACAAAGGTAAGGAGGGATATTATTGGTAAATATGGTATCGTGGGTCCACAGAAGATCACAAATAGAAAATTACATGTAGTTGCATCCATGCTTTAAAACTGTTGCATTTGGGTTTCAATGTTTAATTATATGTTTTAAATAAAATATTAATGGAGAGAGCAAATTTAAAAAAATATATAGTAAATAAAAAATGATAATAACAATAATAATAATAAATAAATATTTATAATAGTTATAACTACAGTATATGAAGAGAAATTACTTTAAAATATAACATAGGATGAGAATACAAATGGCATTCTCTGGACCAGCGTATTACATGCGTTCGGCCAGGTGTTTGAAGGAAAATTTACCTTCTTCTTTATAAAGTGAAATCTGAAACAAAATGTAAGGGGGATTCTGTGGTGAAAAGCTTCGATAAATTAGGGTAACAGGTCAGAATTTGATTTCTTCCTTTTCTTGTTAAGAAATCATTTGGAATGAATGAATATGTGGACTTTCATATACTTTATTGTTTTGTTTGATAATTTGAGTGAAACTAAGTTCATGGCAGATGTGTGATAAGCGTTGAATTAAATATGTTATCTGGTTAAATGAAAATGTAGTGTAGCTTTTGAAATATAAATGGAATGAGATAGAGTCTTCATTTTCTGCATATGAAACTTAGGCATGTAAGTTAGTATGCATTGCATTCATGGAAGAGGCCGCCTCTAATCTTGTACTGCATCTTTCCTATCCTTCTGCCACCGAAAAGATACAAGAATGAAATTCCATAGAACATGACCGTCAAGTATGCCTAGGCGAGCATTGGTTAAGCATTTGCATCGCAGCAAGCTAAAAACTATGGAATAAGCTTGTATGTGTTTTAAAATCTATTTATTTGTATTGTTAAGCTTCAAAAGATATGTATACTAAAATGTAAATGAACGGAGATGTTGTGTGTGAATCAATGTATTAATTTTAATTTATATTATATAATTTTTACTTCTATTCGATTATCGCAGGAAGTACTCATCTTGTTTTTTTTAGAGATTATGAAAAACGAAGGTTGCCTACGTAAAAATATATATATTTTTATTTATTTTCGGATGTTTGAAGATATTTTGTAGAACTGTCATATTCTTGTAACCATTCCAAGATGAAGATATGGTAATTTAAATAATTGCTTAAAATTTAGTTCCGTAGGTTAAATATTTCTTTAGAAAATTAAATTATTTTAAGACAATCTTTGGTTGTCAAAAGTTTGGTTTGTGTGTGTTATTCAAAAGCTACAATTGGACCTTATAATCCTTACCCTAGTAAAATGTGTCGACCAAATTTAAGTTTTTTTATGATGCATATTTTTTTCTGCCATTTGATAAGATATCATGTTTTGGTGTAGCAAACTACTCAACTTGTTTTAAATGAATATGCCTACACTACTTTGTTGTTCGCATTCATTTGTAATCATTTTGTTTTCATACAAATGTTCAGAGAATATAATTTATCCTAAACCATTTGGTAAGATAATTTATTAATCTAGGAAACATATAGGGAACTTGTAGAAGAGCGAAGCTATCCATATTGAGAAATATCCATTTGTGTTAAATAACTTTTATATATAGTAACCGTATTTTATTACTACTATTCTGGAATAAAACTTATACTTGGTATTTTTGATGTCAATTAGTTGAAATCATAATTCCCAAGTTCCATCTCTTTCTCAAACCTTTCCAACAAAATTTAAAGTATTTTTAGTTTATTTTGTCTAGCTAGTGTTCTGAAATGACCGTTGACAGAATTATAAACCATAAATCAAGGTATGAATAAATGTTTATGTTTAATATCATGGGTGAAAGTATAATTTTAATAGAAGGTTGTTTTTGAGAATGATCAAATTTTACTTTTTAGCTTGCGACTCTTATTGACATAAAACTTTGATTATTTTTATAAAAATTAGAATCACCACCTTCTTCCTGTAAATGACGACTATCAATAGCATTTATATTACAAAATTTAGTCATCCTCGAACGCGTATGTCATTCTAATAAAAGTTAGTTTGTAGTTCGAAAGGTATGGATTACAAGGAATTTTTAATATAGTTGGCTTAAACTTCATATTTTTTGGTTAAACCAGATTAGGTTAAAATTTAATTATAAATTCGTATATCAGAGAGAGAAAAAATATTATTTTTAAATGTTGTTATTTGTGTGAAACATTAGTTTGTTCTTCTGAATGTTTGCTCGATAAACGTGTTCCTTTTTAATTAAAGTGAACAACCTGTTGAAAACAAATTAAATAGTGGTGGAGATTTTATAAATTTTTCCTTGAAAACGTGACCTGGACATTAAATAAGAAATAAAATAGAGTTTTTAATAATATTATGTTTCCCTCAAAGTAGTCGTCAAAAACTCCTTGGTAGGTGTATGAGTATCATGTCAATATGTTTAAACTAAGCAAAAACCTCTATTAATATTCGGTACGGTAGTATTATCACTAAGAATGCATTGAAGTCCAAAAAAAATTAAATTATTAAAAATGTGAAACAACCTAGAAATGACTACTTTATGAGCAAGTTGCATAGGAAAAGTCAAAACATTTTTGGTATGTGTGCTTTACCATTTTCGATCAACGTGTCAAAGCTTAAAGAGGATTTTTTTAATGAAAAAGCCATTATATTAATAAAATAATGTTTAATCATACAAAAAAGGATGGGTGGGATTAGCACACCCCGTAAACCAACACACTAACCACCATGGTTAGGAGTACACAAGAGTGTCAGAAACAATCCACAAAAAGCCAATTAACAACCACCAAAATAGTGTCAAATATGCATTCAAAAAGAAAGGAGTTGAGAAATCACTATCAAGTGGAAGGCCTACAGTTTTCCTCCATAAGTTCATAAGTCCATCCAACAGCTGAAGAAACTGAAGCCCCCCAGCCATCAGCAATAGTACCATTAATAGTACAAGTCTATAGATTTGGTACAATTTCACCCCAACCAAGGACATCATCTTGCTTAGGAGGTCAAACATCCCAACAAATGGTCAGGCGAGATGGGCCTCCAACTCTAGATTCTCCATATTTGTGATGTGGGGGGGCTAGGACCAGTGTCTGGTAGCAAAGGATTGTGACTGACGATGGGTCCCCCGATGAGTCGACAACCAAAACCTAGAAGGGGAAGTAAGAGGTACATGACTCATAGCGCAGGGTGCATTCTCCCAATGCTCCATGAGAGTATGTAAGCACTACTAGTCCACATTTAATTTTTCAACATGTACTTGAATATGTAACCAGTAATCAAAGAATATAGCATATTTATCAACAACAAAGAAGACACGCTTGACATCTTGTTGAGAAAAAATAGCTCTATTTTGGGACTTCCAAAGATAAAACAGGGTACCAATTCTAAAAATATTCCAAACAACATCCAAGTTGAAGTAAAAAGCAATAGGGTCACCCAAAATAGCATACACCCAAGTAAAATCCTCTTGCATAAAAGATCTAAAAATTTCAAGAAGCCACTCCTAGGCTTACTGAGCCCGATCATAAAACCAAAAAATATGCAATAAATCTTTCGCATATTTTCAAATCGATCAAATGGGATTATGAACACCTAGATGCTTGAGCCTATTGCCAATAGGCAATCCCTAGTGGAAGAGGCTGCAAGAAAAAAAACTATGTTTATATTCAATGTAAGTAGCCCAAGCAATCCAAAACCTCTTATTCCATCGGAAGGGAAGAGAGACTAAGTTCCATATCATAGTGAGCTTATCAACCATTTGAACTTGTGGTATGAGCCATTTATAACTTAGATGAGCTTTATATTGCAAAACAAGAAGCTCCCCAGGCCAACACCAATCTGACCACCAAGGTTTTTGAAAATGTTTATGCAGTTTGCACCAAATAGAAAATGGAATACTATTAATAACCACCTCATAAGTATCTCTATCACCAGGATTTAAATTGTGAATTTGATGAAAACTTTTCCAAGGTATCCAACTCCTAGTATGTCAAGAGAAGAAATCAAAAATGGAAGTAATACCATGCTTATAGAACCTCTGCGCTCTGACCCACTACACCAGAGCCAAGAGAAAGCCCTGCCAAGTAATAGTAAGAGACCACCAAATATTCATTGAAGGCAAAGAGGCACCTGATTTTTGGAAACTCCCTTTCCAACTAAGCTAGGGTTTGAAGAGCTCTAAGTACTCAGAACTCGAGTCAGGAGAAGATGGGTCTCATGTATGGAAATCTATAGCAGGAAGTTGGTAGGTCTCGAGCACTTGGGATTTCATTTGTAGTGGTATAAGATCTCAAAGTGTGAACATCTATGCCTAAGTACTAATACAAAGTTGGGTGTGCTTACATCAATGTATGACATTTGTGTTGGTTTAATTAAAATTTTGAAATTGTGTTTTTGACAACCAGGTGAGTAGACCTGGGTTGTTACAAAATATGGGGACCCACCTTTAAATTTTGGTTTTGGGGAGCTTTGCTTGTCTTTGAGTTCTAATTTTGGCATGTTCCAAGGTGTAGTGTTGGTCAATATCTTTTTTCTTTCTTTTTAATTGTCTAAGATGTTGATTAAGCTTGTTCTTATTGTTAAGTTTCTTTGTTAATTATAATGTTTTAGGTTTAGGTTTGAGTGTATGAACTTTGGTGTTTGTGTTTATGTTTTAAATTGAACCAGTTCAAACATTGCACCTTAACAAAGCATAAGGTAAATAAAAATATAAAATATAAAAAATAAATAAATAAATAGATAATAAAAAAATAAAATAAAATTGAATAAGGAAGATGCTTCGGACAAGGAGATATCCCATATATATGTACTATCAGGGTTCTAATGAGTTTGAGGTGACTGTACCGAGTAGCATGGATGGATATAGAGGATGACGATGTAGACCAATAACAGCTCGTGGTTGCAATATATGGATGTTGATAGACAAATTGAGGATGTAGACTCCTAGAGGCCGATGCAGTGAGGAGCACACATCCCTAGCTCATGGCATCGCAGACAGTAAATCATGCATGGGAAACTTGATTTCAAAAGCATACATGATAGACACAGTTGAACAAATTTTAGTTTAGTAATATTACATAGTGGGGATGATAGTGGAATATCTGGTATGGGGGTTTGGTCCAATGGTAGGAGAGCATAATGGTAGAAACTGTGATTACCAAAATGGAAACAAGCATTTACATGGCAGTAAAAATCATATATTATGGATGGATTTATTTTAAATACTCGCATGGAGAGCTATCACCAACGCAACATTACTGGTATGTAGATATTACCATCCTACGTGGAGAAGATAACTATGTTTTCTATGGAGCAGATAACAATGTTAAAACCTACATTTAAGCACAGTGATGTATCGCCCCACATATTCTCTAAGGGATAGAGCTATGAATGTTAATTTATTGGTAGTGTTCATTTAAGTAATGGCACAGATAGATATGAACATCATCAAACAAGGTGGCAGGTAACCAGATACATCGATAGTGGACTTCGAGCACAATGGTAAAAATCATCAGAATACATAGACAAGGAGCATATCGAAATGGCAATGATGTTATCATCATATCGAGCCTTGTATTATAGAAGAAGCATTATAGGGATATAATATGAAAGTGAAAGTTTCTATTCGGGGGGTCGTGGCATTGAAGTTTCATACATCGGGAGGTAGGCAGGGAAAGATGCTTCATGTAGGAGGCTACCAAATATTTTGGGATGCATCGCACTAAGTTTAGTATAAGACAGCAAGTTCACTACACAAGTAATATGTAGATAAAAGCATAGAAAAGCCCCGGGATATGTGTTTGTTGTTCACTCTGGTCAGAATATATATCAAACAGGGGACTAATTCAAATTTGGGTGTGTTTACCTCCAAGTGTATCATCTGGGTGTACATCAATCAATTTGTGATTGTGTTATTGAATTTAATCAAAATTTTGTATTTGTTTTTTTTACAACCAAGTGAGTAGACTTGGGTTGTTACAATAGGTATCAAAGCCTAGGTTGCAAAACCCTAGGTTATAAACATGAACTATTGAATTGACATAGTTCTTTTATCACTAGGTATGGCAGGAATCTCAAGAAGAGCAAATTCTAATTTGCAAAAGGATATTGCAAAATCCTCGAGGAGGGAACTAAAATGACTCGTGAGGGAGTCAGTTCAAAAAATCGAAGTGCCTCAGCATGTTATAAGAAAAGAGAAAGAGTCAGTAGCTGCAAGAGCTACATAGAATGATGAGAATATGATAAAAATGATTCAGTTAATGCAATAAAAATTGAGTCAGCAGTGAGAAAATATGGAGATCCAAAGGGATCAAATGAGTGAGCATATGGATCAACAAAAAGCACAAATGACTCAGCAACATAAGGTTATTGAAAGTCTTACCAAAAGTAAGGAAACTAAAAAAGTCAGTGAATTTCTAGAAGGATCTTCGAGGAGAAAAGTTAGTGTTTAGTTGCAAAAAGAAATTAAGAAATTAAATATTTCCAAAATTTATGGAAAGGGTGATGACGAAGCAACCGTTAATTGGTTGAGTGAGGCTGAAGGGTATTTCTCAATCCATACCCTTTGTGCAGAATCTAAAATAACTTGGGCAGTGGCGTATTTACTAGGTCCATTCATATATTGGTGGACAACCTATAAGAAAATCACATATAAGGAGGTTGCAGATATTCCTTGGAAGGAATTTGAAAGGTAATTTAAGGATCATTTTCTTACGCCACAATTTTATATTGAGAAATACATCGAATTTACCAATTTACGCGAAGATAACATGACTGTGATTGAATACTATCAAATATTTGTTCAACTTTTGAAATACGCTCTAGAATATGATAAGCATGAGAAATTCAAGGTTCAAAAATTTATAATGGGACTACATCCCAAATTTGGAACACCTATTGGAAGAAAAGTACCTAAAACCTTTATAGTTGCTTATGATGTTGCCCGCTATGAGGAGATAAGTCAAAAGAATGCAAAGGTTTATTACCAAAATTTTGAAAAAGAGGATCCTAAGAAAAGAAGATACCTAGAGATGGATAAGGGTAAATATCAGTATAATAAATATAAATATGGTCGCCGTTACAGAGGAGATAACAAATACAAAGGAATGTTTCAGAGAAATAAGGGATGGGTAGATAGAAGAAACTTTCAAGTGAAAAGAAATAATTTTCTAGATAAAGGAAAGAATGGTAATCAAAATAGAGAAGGGGATAAACAAAAGAACAAAGGACCTAATATATGCTTTGTTTACAGAGCCTAGGATCACTATGTGAATCAATTTCCATAGAGAGCTGATAAGAAGAATCCAATAGAAGAGGCCCCACATAGGATCTATGCTGCTACAAGTAAATCTAACCTTTTAGGGCAATCTACTACATTTCTTATAAAAGAAAAACTAGGTAAGAAAGATGTTCATATTTTGATAGATAGTGGTGCAACTGATAGCTTTATATCAACTAGTATTTTGAGGGACATATCGGTTAAACCTGAGATCTTGGCAAACGGGTGGCAAGTTGAGTATGGTTCAAGATAGACCTATATGGTCAACCAATGTTTATTTGAACCTCAAATAGATATACCCTAAGGAAATATTATTTGACATATTTATGTAGCACCTTAACATGCCTTTGATATTATCCTAGGAGTAGATTGGCTAAAATCCCACAAAGCCTTGCTAAATTTTTAAGAGAGGTGGTTGGACTTCATAGATGGTTTTAATCAGCGAATCCATATCCATTGTAGTAGAGCAGCCTTTGAACCCCACTTGATGACTACAATGCAAGTGAAAAGAGCTTTAAGGAAAGGGTATAAACTTTATGTAGTCAAACTAATCAAACGGAATAAATTGAGTCTAGCTTCGCTCTGTTTCAACAGTATCCTGTTTTGAATGAGTTTAGGGATGTCTATCCTAAAGATCTACCTGAAAATAGACTAGAATGCTAAAAATATAAATATGCAAGGCCTTGAAATCTGATTTACCTTCAAAATGCGAAATTATGTAAATTTTAAAATTATAGAACTCTCATATTACAACAACATTAAATAATTTATATAAATTCCAAATGGCTTTGAAATGAGATCGAAATTGTTTCGAAATAAATATTAAAGCTCATTCTTCACACCCATGTATTTATTTTTGGCATTTTAATTTTTTTATTTTTATTTTAATCACCGAAGTTTTAAAATAATCTGCAAAAGAGAAGGGTTATAAAAATAAAAATAAAATATGAAAATGGACCAGAATGCTGAAAATATAAACATGCAAAGCCTTGAAATCTGATTTGCCTTCAAAATAAGAAATTATGTAAAATCTGAAATTATAAAACTCTCATATAACAACAACTTTAAATAATTTTTATAAATTCGAAATGGCTTCAAAATGGGATCGAAATTATTTTGAATGAAAGATTGAAACTCATTCTTCACACCCATATATTTATTTTTGGTAAAAAAAAAAAATTTAATCACTGAAGTTTAAAATAATCTGCAAAAGAGAAGGCTTAGAAAAATAAAAATAAAATTTGAAAATGGACCAGAATGCTAAAAATATAAACATGCAAAACCTTGAAATCTGATTTGTCTTTGAAATGCGAAATTATGTAAAATTCGAAATTATAAAACTCTCATATAACAACAACTTTAAATAATTTATATAAATTCAAAATGGATTCGAAATGGAATCGAAATTATTTCGAAAGAAATATTGAAACTCATTCTTCACACCCATGTATTTATTTTTGACATTTTAATTTTTGGCATCGAAATTTTATCTTAATATGATCATAATACAAATTGTAGTCATCTTTACAAAATGAATATTACAGTAGAAATCATGAATGTGTTATTTTTGAAGTTAAAGGTTTCAAATTAATTTTGTTATAGTTAAAGATATATGTTGTTTCACACAGACGATATCCTAGATTAATTTCATATTTTTCTTATAAAAATATATTGTCTACCTTGGGTACAAACGTTTGAATATTTCATATTTGATACTCTCAAGCTGGTAGTTTTAAAACTACTTCTACTCACTAAGAATGTTGTCCTCTCTATGCAATTGACGGTTGATCAATATCGAACCAAACTTTAAAAGCTTATTAAACTCTTTTCTTAATTTTTGACTAGCATCTTGTTGTAGGTAGGCAAAAAATTGCATTATGAATTAAATGTGGAATCCTATTGTGTTTGTGGTTGATTTATGTATCCTTCTGTGGAAAGTGTTGAAAAGTTTTAGATGGAAATTTTAGATGTTGGATCAAATCCCTAAACTAGATAATACTAAATAAACTATTTGGTTTTTAAAGTGTCGTTGTCAAGTTTTTTTTTTAATGAATCATAGTCATTTTTTTAAATATTGGTATTAATATAACCATTGTGTTATCTACTCAATTGTTTATTTCGACGTTTTTTCTTCCTCGTCGTTAGTTTAATATCATAATTTTGATGTCTTTTTGCCTTGGGAACACCAATTTATTTAAAACTTTTAAATCGAAACCAATCTTGTTGTTTTCTATCATGCATAGAAAATCAAAACTCATTAATGTATCTATGATTTCTTATTGAACTAGCAAAGAGTACTTGCTACCAAGATTGCAATAAACCTATACTTTGGAAATGAGTCTAATTCCTTCATTTTATATTTTGATTTTAATTCTTTGATTTTGGGATCAATAATTATATTGTATGAGTTTTCTATATTGTGGAAAAATATTTTAATAAAAGAATCAAAGCATGATGATAAATGACATTCCTTCATCGCTCGATTTAAATGTTTACTTCGTTAGCATATGCTTGTTAATTGGAGTATTCAATTTTTCAACTTACTTTTAAACTATTGGAGTGATGTGGAAATTCAACCCTAATTTTTAAGAAGGGTCAATAATAAGGAATTTCTTATAATTTCTTCGGATTATTTTTGGTAGTTTTTTTATATTAAAAGTTCTTATATTCTTCTAAAGAGTTTTACATTATGTTATAAAGTCTAATAATAGATTAGTTTATAGTAAATATAAGTATGATTTGTTAATGAGATTAATAATATAGAATTACTTTTATATTAGTATTCTTATTAAACTATTTTTATCAATTATTAATAGATTAAGCTTTATTTAAAAATTCTTATAAAAATATGCAGAGGATAAACTTGAATTCATGTGAAACCCATGATGTTAACCACCAAAAGGAAAAGATCAAACCTAGATGTTTACGAAGCATTCATCGAGTAGGATGAACTACTAATGCCATCGAGGAAGATGTGCATTCACCCAAATCCAATAGTGCACAGTGGCGACTATTGTGAATCGGGGAAAATTGTTCTCTAGCAAGGTTAGTGGAATTCTAGCTATCGAGAGTAATGAATGATGGTATGGGATATCGTTCTAGGTTTTCGTATAATGTAGTACGATAGGGTTCTCAAGATCATCACCAGTTGCAAAATTGCCAACTAAACTCAAGGTTAGGGAGTTGTTCCTTGGGGTTGGAAGGTCTAGCGTTAGATGGTATGTACAGCATTACCGTCAACTAGGAATTGATCTGGGACACCTAGTCCAGTAAACCATAGAATTGGCGAACCCTAATAATACTTTAGGTGAAAGTCAATAATTAGGCACTGCCATAGCTATGCTAACTCAAGCATGAGTTAACTATATTAATTAGGTCAGTGGACCAGTAGGACAAGAGTTGGATCATAGATATAAAGTCTTCCATGCTATGAGACAGGGAATTAGTGCATCCACCCTTCTAGGTGTTATGGGCCCTAGAAGGACAACCCCATGTCGATATCCGAAAACTCGAGAAAGGAGAAAAAAATATCTCATAAATGGAAACATACCATAATAAGTTGGTCGATGTCGAGCACTTGAGATACTTTCTACAGCAGTATAAATTCTTGAAGTGTGATCATCTATGCCTAGGTACTAATTCAAAGTTGGGTGTTTTTACCTCAAAGTGTATCATCGAGGTGCATATCAGTCAATTTGTGACTGTGCTATTGAATTTAATCAAATTTTTATATTTGTGGTTTCTTACAACCAGGTGATTAGACTTGGGTTGTTATGGTTTGTATCAAAGCCTATGTTGTAAAAACCTAGATTATAAACATGAACTATTGAATTGACATAGCTCTTTTGTCACTAGGTATGGCAGGAATCTCAAGAAGAGTGAATGCTAATTTGCAAGAGGAGATTGCAAAAGCCCCAAGGAAGGTACTAAGACAATTTTTGAGGGAGTTAGTTTAAACAATCAAAGTACCTAGGTGTGTTATAAGAAAAGAGAAAGAGGCAGTAGCTACAAGAGCTACACAAAATTATGAGAATATGATAAAAATAATTCAATTAAAGCATAAACAAATGAATCAACAGTGAGAACAAATAGAGATCCAAAGGGCTCAAATGAGTGAGAATATGGATCAACAAATGGCTCAGCAATAGGAGATCATTCCTCAGCAATAGAAGGTTATTGAAAGTCTTACCAAAAGTAAGAAAACTAAAAAAATTAGTGAATTTCTAAAAGGATCTTCGAGGAGAAAAGTAGGTGTTGAGTTGCAAAAAGAAATTAAGAAATTAGATATTTCCAAATTTTATGGAAAGGGTGATGGTGAAGTTTTCATTAATTGGTTGAGTGAGGCAAAAGAGTATTTCTCAATCCAACCCTTTTGTGCAAAATCCAAAATAACTTGGGCAATGGCACATTTAGTAGGTCCGGCTAAAGACTGGTGGACAACCTATAAGAAAATCACATAGAAGGAGGCTGCAGACATTCCTTGGGAGGAATTTGAAATGGAATTTAAGGATCATTTTCCTACACCATAATTTATATTGAGAAATACGTCGAATTCACCAATTTACACCAAGATAACATGACTGTGATTGAATACTATCAAAGGTTTGTTCAATTTTTGAAATACGCTTCACAATATGATAAGCATGAGGAATTCAAGGCTTAAAAATTTGTAATGGGACTACATCCCAAATTTGGAAAACCTGTTGGAAGAAAAGTACCTAAATCCTTGACAGTTGCTTATGATATTGTCTGTTATGAGGAGATAAGTCAAAAGAATGCAAAGGTTTATTACCAAAAATTTTAAAAAGAGGATCCTAAGAAAATAAGATACCCAAAGATGTATAAGGGCAAAGATCAATTTAAGAAATATAGATATGGTGGTCATTGCAGAGGAGATAACAAATATAAAGGAAAGTTTCAAGAAAAAAAAGGGCAGGCAAATAGAAGAAACTTTCAAGAGAAAAAGAATAATTTTCCAGAAAATGGAAAGAATGGTAATCAAAATAGATAAGGGGATAAAAAAAAGAACAAAGGACCTAATATATGCTTTGTTTGCGGAGACCAGGATCACTATGCGAATTAGTGTCCACAAAGAGCCGATAAGAAGAATCCAATAGAAGAGGTCCCACATAGGATATATGCTACTCCAGGTAAATCTAACCTTTTAGGGTAAGCTACTATATTTCTTATAAAAGAAAAAATGGATAATAAATATGTTCATATTGTGATAGATAGTGGTGTAAATGATAGCTTTATATCAACTAGTATTTTGAGGGACATACCGATTAAACCTGGGATCATGGCAAACAAGTGGTAAGTTGAGTATGGTTCAGGATAGACCTATATGGTCAACCAATGTTTATTTGACCCGCAAATAGATATACCCTAAGGAAATATTAGTTGACATATTTATGTAGCACCTTTACATGCCTTTGATATTATTCTAGGAGTATATTGGCTAAAATCCCACAAAGCCTTGCTAAATTTTGAAGAGAGGTGGTTGGACTTCACAGATGGTTTTAATCAATGAATTTGTGTTCATTGTAGTAGAGCAGCCTTTGAACCCCACTTGATGACTGCAATGCAAATCAAAAGAGCTTTAAGGAAAGGGTGTAAAATTTATGTAGTCAAACTAATAAAATAGAAGAAACTAAGTCTAGCTCTGCTCTATTTCAATAGTATCCTATTTTGAATGAGTTTAGGGATGTCTTTCCTGAATATCTACTTAGACTTCCTCTTGTAGACACTAAAATCATGTCAATTTGATTAGATTACCAATATAAGGTCTAATTTACACCATATGGCCCCCTAGGGCATCCCTCAAAGGTTACACAGTGGTCTTAACCACTTCTACAAGGTTTTAGAAGGTTTTATCCCACTTTTGGGAAGTTATGGACTCATAGGTATGACCATCCCACCTAGGAATGAATATAGATCATGACCATCCCACCCAAGGATGGTCATAAGCAACCATCCTTAGGTGGGGTGGCCAGGGTCTTTGACCCATAAAAAGTTAAAATTGGGATAAATGGCACCCAAAAATTGCCATTTATCTTGCATATTTGAGCAAGCAGGTCTAAGGGCGCAGAATCCTTATGACATGCTATAGAATGGAGGCCAAAAAGGGAGATTCTCTTTCCCCTCCAATGCATGCTAATTTTGGGATAAATAGTACCTCTTGCCCTGCATGCCCTTGCATGCCCACTTGCCCATAAGCATCCTTTGGCTATAAAGTAGATTTATTTTCCACCCAAATCATAGAGAGGAGTTTTAGGACATTACAATGAAGTGCTGCTAAGATTTCCCCTCAACCTTTGTGCCCTTTTTCCCTCAAAATCCCTACCTAATGAAGGAGTTTCTCGAGTGATATAATAGGCACAATTAGTTTACAAAACTAAACCAATTGAGTGAATTTCATCCCCAAATTTGACATATTTGAGAAATTTTTGGACCAATTGGTGGCAAAAAATCAACAGATCTGGTGGTCGTCTCACCCCAAGATGGTCCCTAGTTTATAATAGTCGTAACCATCCCTACAAGATATGAGGACATATTTAAGCATGATTTTATTATTTTTTTGTAATAGGCTTATTATATGATATATTATGAACCTATTGTCCAAATTTCATGCAATTTGGAGTTATATTGAGTGAGATATCACATTTTTAATATTTTATAATTTTACGGGACCTATCTGAATGTGCACATGAATCTATGATAAATTTTACAAATATAATCACATCAGCCCTCTTTAAATCTTATTTTCTATATGCTTTCCAAGTTTGGTTTTATTTGGATCTATTTAGGGCTAGAAATTGCTCGTTTTGGCTTTTTTAGGCTTAATAAGTGTACTACAAATTTAGCATGGATTTCGGATGTAATTTCTATTCTATTTTCAATTATATCTTCTCAAGATCATATTTTATGCATGCCTCTATGATTTGGAATTATTTGGAGTTGTTTTAAATAGGTGCATTACATATTTACACTTTCTAGTCTATAGTTGCATGTATTGCTTTTACATGTTTCATAATCCATACTTACTATTTAACAAATCTAGTTTCCTTATGTGTAGGTGCAGGTTTTATAGTGCATGAGGAAGGAGCATAAGATTAGAAGACCAAAGAACCAAGTCTGTAGACACCAAAACAGCACCAATCCGATTATGTGACTGCAAACACTGATCGCTTTGACACACACAGCCCCCAGGGCAGCCCTCAGAGGTTAAACAGTGGTCCTAACCACTTTTGTAGCAATTTTGTAAGGTCAGAAGGCAATTTGGCACATTCAAGCACTTTGCTCAGTATCCGTCCCTCCCAGGGACGAATTCAAATTGGGATCCGTCTCACCCAGGGACGAATTCTGAATTCGTCCTGGGTCGGGACGAATTCCAGGTTCAACGGGCAAAAAGAAGAATGGCGCCAAGTGGCAGCCGAAGACAGTCAATTAATGCCTCCTGCCTTGCATGCGCGTGTAGGTGGGCAGAGTGGGCGTTAGAGGACTGTCACAAGGGCAGTCATGGAAGCCCAAGTCAGGGAGGAGTCTCCTCCCTCTTGGGAAGGCATGGCCGCCACATGGCACCCCTGCATGCCCCTCCAAAGAGACCCCTTGGGTCTATAAAATGGTGGACTTTCCCACCCAAAAGAGGACAAGTTGGAGGCATTTTCAAGCAACGAAGTGCTGCCAAATTGAACACCACATTGTACCCTTTTGATTCACCTCTTCCACATCCTTGATCTCTTTCGCAAGAGAGGTTATTGGGTGGCTTTTGGAAGTGTGAATCCGGACCCAAAACCCGACATTTGACCACATTGATCTACCAATTCGTCGACAACCCATTACAAGAGATTTTGGGCCCATCCCAAGTGGATTGGTGCCGAAATCAAGTTCTAACGGTGGGCGGCCCGCTCGGGCACCCCGCATTTCTTAGTTTCATTTTAATTTGTTCTTTTATCACTTGTTTATATTCCATTCCATTTTATGCTGTTTAGATAGTTTATAATTTCGATTTCATAATGTTTTGATCAAATATTATCATGTTTTGTCGCTTTTGTGGTCCTCACTAACTTGCAGGTAACGACGTCAAATTCCCGTTGATGGAGGTCAAATTGGGGAAATCCGACCATCTGGGTCATCCCAAAATGCCCCCAATTAGCTAACCCCTATGTTTGCAGGACTTTTGGAGATCCCGAGACGTGACATTTGGGCAGGATTACTTCGGCGTTTTGTCGCAGGCGAATTCGTCCTACCCGGGGATGAATTACAGTAGAATTCATCCTGACCAGGGATGAATTATAGTCGAACTCAAATCGGTGGCATTTCCCCAACTGTTTTGATGGCAGTGGCCCTCTGGTAATGTTCTCTGGTCTCTGTCAAAATTGCAGGTTACTTGGAGTCATTTTATTCACTGGTTTAGTTAATCTTATGCATGCATCCTCCATTGGTTTTTAAGGTCAAACGCTTCATCTTTTGTCATAGGTGCTACTAACAATTTTGTTGTTTCTTTGAATGCAGGAGGAGCAGCAAGGATCAAGGATTCATCAACACCAGCGGTGGCAACACTTTGGCCCGCCCATTTCAAATGTGGGCACGCGGAAGGAGGAATACTAAGTCATGATTGTAACCAAAATTCATTTAACGCTCCTAGCCCCTGAAAAGGGAGGAGGCATCTTTGTAACCGAGATTAAGAGAGTTAAATAAAAAGGGTTGTGCTTTCTATACTTTCTTTTATCTCATTTCAATTCGTCTCTTTCATTTCATGCATTTCACATTTTAGGACTTAAGCGTTTGTTTGATTTTGAATGCATCGCAATAGTTTTCTTTTCAAATCTTTCGAAATCTCGTGCTTTCAGTGGCGATCACGGTGGGACTCTGTCCCCTAGTTTTAAGATCAAGAAACTGATCAAAAATTTGTGATTTGTGCTTACAGGTACCATTGTTCGAGCTTTGACTGTTATTCATCTTTGCCTGTGGCGAATACCTTACTGTAATTCGTCTGACCCTGAGACGAATTCTAATTCATCTCAGGACAGGGACGAATTCTGTTCTGTAATTCGTCTCACACAGGGACGAATTTTTGTCTATACATTTTTAGGGCCGAGGATCAGAAACAACAGGTCTAGGCAGAGAAAAGGTAAGGATCCTAAACTGTTCCTGTCATTTTTTGCTTTTTCTGTTTTTGTTTTTGTCAATTTTGCCTTCTTAAGGAAAGTAGTTGCTTCTGCCTGTTTCATTTTTTAATAAAAAGAACCACACACACATCACGTGGCATTTTTAAACCAAGGAGCTGGTCGTAAGACCCCAGCCCTTGATCAAGACCAACGGTGGGTTCATCACCACCTTGGCTTGATTTTTGCATCCATTTACCTCGATTGTCACTGTTGTTAGGCGTAAATCCTGACGAAAGCTGATCGAGTGTCACTGGGGTGATTCCCAGCGTGCGAGGATAAGTCTTCTATGGTAGGTGTCATTAACAGGACAATCCCCCTTTCGTACCGCCTACGTACCATGTACCATCTGCTCTCACGTACCTATAGTTTCCCTCTCGTAAGGGCGGGTATATAGAGAGGTTGGTATATCGGTCGGGCAATGGTATATTGAAGGGGTGACCATTTATGGGAGTTATATGAGCCTTCATTACGCATTTAAACGTTCTTCAAAACTTTCAAAAACAAAACAAAATCATCAAAATGCACTAAAACCAGTTTAGGACACACCATTAATCTTTAAAAGAGATAATCACCGTTTGTGTATGTGTGTGTTCATTTCTGCTTAGTGTAACAAAAAAAATCATAAAAGAGATAAAATCTGCTTAGCTGGTAGAAGAGCACCACAATGGTGTGCACCCGTAGCCAAGCCCAATCAAGGGCAGAAGCTACGAAAAGTGTACAAGGAGCGGGCACAAGTCGCCTTCGCTTTAGCCCTGAGGACTTGGCCATACCGCCTTGGCGGTCTGGACCACAAGAGAGTCCACATCATTCCATGTCAAGGTGGAATTATAGGGATACCCCTCTAGGGGACACGCCCATTCAGCACAGCCCCTTTCGGGAAGAAGCTTTACATGTGGCACTCAACGTAAATAGAAGACCGCCTTTAGAGGCTAGATATGAGTGGCCACCGTGCAACGAAGCGCTAGAGAGGCACAATGCCCATGAGGAGAGACAACGTGACTATGGCATCTCTCCTTTGCCTCCCATCATTGTTAGAACTGAAAGACAAAACCCAGAGCGCAGGGCTCTCCACACAGGGCGAGCTAACTCCGCCCGCCCCCTTCACACCCATGAAAGGGAGTACGAGGAAGACCATCAAATTCCTCGAGAGCAATATACAGCGTGGGAGCCTTGCGCTTTCGCACCTGCTAGATACCATGGTCACACATCGAGGCCAGAGCCTCAGGTAAATGCCGCCAACCTCGACAGAGGGAAGCGACCCATTGAAATCTCGGATCATCAAGACCGAGGCAAATACATAGGAGAAACATTCAAGCCTCCTAAGCCCAAGATGGCAGACCAAATTGACCTGGCAGTCGCCAGACATGCCGCCCGCCAAGCCCAGATCACGCGGCTTGAGCAAGATCATCAGCAGTTAGAGCACTTATACCGCCTTAACAAAGAGCGCATGCAGCGCAAAGCGGACGAGCTACTTTATAAACTACCTGAGAGGGTGCCAACCCCTCGCACCCAAAAAGTGGAACAATATGAGAGGCATAATCCCTTGGTGCAGGATAGGTCTCCGCGACCTCGTCAAGCTTTGCCTCCGAGACCCCATAGACCTGAGAGGGAGGCCACTCCCCGAAACAATGATGGGTACCCTCCGTGGAGACCCACTCAGGGTCATAGGTCTCGCCCAGAGACTCCTCAAGAAGTTTATGAGGAGTATGAACCAGAAGTAGAACGGGCCGAAATGCCCTATCAAGGCGGAGGGGGTGCTATCCGGCCACCCCTCCATAGGCCTCCAGTCTCCCATAACTCACAACGGGAGCAAACAAAAGAGGAAGAGATTAAATCTTTCGATGCATACAAAGTGCTATTAGAGCATTTGGAGTCTATGGAGACCAAAGCTTCTGGGCACCAAAAGCCCATGTTACGTCAACTCCGTAGTCATCCAGTGCATCCGTCATTGCCCACACCTCTTTACCCCGAACATTTCAAGTTGCCTCAATTGGCAATCTTTAAGGGTGAAGAGGATGCTCAAGAGCATGTGACAAGATTCCTGAGCCAATGCTTTGGCATTCAGGATAATGATGCATTGTTGCTAAGGACATTCATAACCACATTCGTAGGCCCTACCTCGGATTGGTTCACATAGTTGTCGAAGCACAACATAAATAACTTGGATCAATTAGTGGATGCGTTCCTTGAATGCTTTGCCTTCAACACCAAGAAGAAGGCATCACTGAGTGACCTGGCCAACCTCAGGCAATATGAGGAAGAGACAATGGCGGCTTACGGGAATCGATGGAGGGCTCTGCTTTCTAAGCTACCCTACCTTCCCCCTATGTCCGACCTCACACAAATGTTTTCATGAAGTTGTTCTGAGATCAATCTCTAGGCTATTGCAGCTGCAGCAATATGCCACCTTAGAAGAAGCTCTGGCGCAAGCCAGAGTTATCGAAGAGATCAAAATATAGGATGGCAAAATTGCCAAACCTAAAAAGAAAGAGTGGAACAAAAACACAAAGACAGGGACTACGCAACCAAAACCCGCTGTGGTTAATCAAGTTGCGATAAATGTTCCTAAGCCTGCACAAGAAACACAACCTCAAAAGGCTAATTATCGAGCAGTGCCTCCTAATAATTATGAAAGAGAAAATAAAAAATAGGAGCAAAATCAGCAGCGTCGCCCTAAGCGACAATATACCCCTTATACGGAGTCTAGGGACTCCCTATTTGACCGCTTGTCAGTGACAAATTTAATCACCCTTCCAGAAATCCAAACCATAGATCCTAACGCTCCCAAGCCTAAGGGATACAGAGAGGATTTATATTGTAGGTTCCACAGGTGAAGGGGACATGACCTGAACGCATGCTAGAAATTCAAGGGATTAATACAAGACTTGATTGATAATAAAACATTGGCAATGGACAACCCCATAGCACCAAATAACCAGCAGATGGGGGTCTTCAAGGATCCCTTGCCTACCCATGAGGCACAAGCAAAACCCCTTCAGGTCAATGAGGTGCGACAGAATCTCCCCATGCAAGGGTATGTGGGAATGATAAGCATAGTGACCAGGAACAAGAAATACCCAGGAGTTGCCCCCGCGGTAGCCACAAGAGAAGTTCCAACAACGTCGCAACCTCAACAACACCCTGTGCAGTTACCTCCGCCTAGACCCGAGGTCACGATACGGACCAAACTCACGCAGAGTTTGTGGACCACGTCGGCTAGGCTATCCATATATGAGCTTATACAACAATCAACGCCCCATCGAGAAGCTCTCATGGAAATTTTGAAAGCCATCGAGTTGCAGCCCCACGAAGCGAATTCCTTCAATAACTTCGTGGGACATGTAAAATGATGTACGGAGCCGGTCATCACCTTTCGAGAAGATGAAGTTAAATCAGTATCTGATGACATGGCAGATCCACCCCTGCACGTTATCGCGTGGGTCAACGGGATCCCGTATAAGAGGGTGTTGGTAGACACTGGCTCGTCTAGTAACATCATTACTACAATAGCATTGAAACATCTGAAGCTGCCAGCCTCTCACATCACCGCTTCCACTTACACACTACGAGCATTCAACGATGCGATATGCTCGATAGTTGGCACAATTGTTCTACCCATTCAAGTAGGACAAAAGATGATACCTACATTGTGCCATATTTTGGAAGGCGAGATGGCATACAACATATTGCTAGGGCGACCATGGATCAGGGACATGAAGTGTGTCCCTTCGATAGCTCACCAGTGTTTGAAGTATGCATTTGAAGGAGAAGTACATGTAGTCCCGATGGACTTAGAACCCTTCAAATATTGCAATGCGGTGCAATTGATGCCGCAATCGACCCTCCCATCGACGCACTTGGATTTCTAGTTAAATCCATCTAGACAGGGTCCGATGTCGTGGGCACCACTGGTGACTAATCCATCAAAACCCCAGCTAGGTGCATCTTCATCATCCGCTCCTTCACTACCAATGCCACCTGTCATGGCTAAATAGAAGGACAAAGGGAAACAAATCCTGGAAGAGGCTCAACCCCTAGAGGAGGTGCTGCCAACAATATCAACCATCTCAACAGAAGAGATACCTAGCACAATGGAAGCTGAGGCTCCTAGTCTACCCAACATGGAATGGACTCCAGAAGGGCTTCCGTTCCCTCCCCCTCAATCGCCAACAATTACTATTGAAATGGCCAGTACGGGCTTGGGGGAGTATCTAGTGCAGAATGTTGTAGCAACGCCCACGCTAGAGTCAATGCAAGACATGGGGAGACCTCGCCTCCCCATCGGGACAGTTGTTCCTTTAGGCTACCCACCAAACCAGACCAATTTTGTGTATGGGGGCCTTGACCATGGTGCTGAACCATGCATGCAAAAGGATGAGGATGAAGAGCCTTTTGTAGAAAATGTCAACTATCTGTCTAACCCGGACTTTGCTCTGAGATATCTTGGCCAATGCAATTGGCATGGATACGGGCTAGGCAGGTATGAGCAAGGAGTGTGTGTCCTTTGCCAGCCAAGATACCAAATGCCTTATGACAAGTCGGGAGTAGGGTTCAACCACCCCCCGCCCTTAGACATCTTGGTGGAAAACATGCAAGGCCTAGGAATAGGCAACAAGGGTGGATTGGCATCAGATCCTTATGCCAACCCAAACACAACATATACATTGGGAGATTACCTCCCATGGTCAACAACCACCCTTGGTAACATCAATAATCCTTCTCCTTTGCTAGAGAGAGGTGAAAGTTCAGGAACTCACTTTCAAGGAGAGCATAAACAGTGTCTAGAAGGATCTTTGGAGGATGAATCAGAACATGAACCAGTGTCATATGATCCCTTCGAATCCAATAGTGATCACTCACGAGAGATTCCCATGAATAACTGGCAAGAGATCTTTTTAAATCTATTCCCTTTAGAGGTTCCAATTGAGCCAGTGTTGTGTCAAGAGAATCAGGTCCCCCCACCAAGTGTGGAACAACCGCAATGGGACCAGATTAATTTGCTAGAACAAGGTGAACCCTTAATGTCGCAAGCAGTTGTTGAAGAAAATGAACATTTTTGGATCTTCGACAGTGATTCGGAAGATGAGACTGAGATGGCCTATCTCAACCACATGCGACAAATGCAACAAAGGCAACAAGTGCAACAATGGCGTCCCTTGGGGATTAATGACTTATTTGCATAGATGGGCATAGTGCCAGGGCATGAGTGGTACGTAGACCCAGCAGGGTGGGACCAAGTGTTGGATCCATGGCTCCAAGTTTACGATGAGCACCGTCCACCCCGAGACCCTATAATGACATCAGTGTCGAGGGAAGACCCTGTCTTCCTATCAGCACATAGGGCCGATCCATTCATGCCTGTCCCTCTAGAGCCAGATCCAGAACACAGGGAACATCCAGAATGTTTGAGTCATCACACCCACGGTAATGGAGACCAAATTCATTTCATCCACATGATCTCCATTGATTTGACCGCACCCATCCGCAATCCGGCCGATCCAACATGGTCATTGCATCTAGACATAGATGCCATCGACTGGGATCACGTCAATTCACCTCCATCCCCATCAGAGTACTGGCCTTTCGATAAAATGCCTCATTTTACCCTAGGGACAACTCAAGATATCTTTCAGTTGAAGAGGAACCCGAGGTTCCCAACGCAGATTTAAACTCAGCTAATGATATCCATTTGATCCCGACTCCACATCAGTTGGAGGATGGATCCCACATGTCAGTCGAGGAGACGACTGACGTAGACATCGACATAGATCCAATGAATCCATGGATTCTCAAGCTGGGGGTAAGTCTTTCCCTCGAAGAGCAAGCCGACTACATTGCCCTTCTCAAAGAGAAGAAGGAGGTTTTTGCATGGTCATACAGAGACATGTCGGGGCTAGATCCGTAGCTAGTCACGCATAATCTAACGCTTGATCCGACAATCAAGCCAGTTAAGCAAAAACTACGTAAGATGCACCCAACAATGGCCTTGATGGTCAAAGATGAATTGCAAAAGTTGTTGGATGCACAGTTTGTCATCTACATGGATTATCCGCCATGGCTGTCCAACATGGTGCCCATCAAAAAGCCCGATGGGAGGATTCGCATATGCACTAATTTTTGAGATCTAAACAAAGCGAGTCCTAAGGATGATTTCCCCTTGCCAAGCATCGACGCGTTGGTAGATGCTACAGTAGGTCACGAAATGCTATCCCTCATGGATGGTTTCTCGGGATACAATCAGATTCGTATCAATCCCGAGGACCAACTAAAAATGGCGTTCACAATGCCTTGGGGGACATTTTGTTATAAGGTCATGCCTTTTGGCCTTAAAAATGCTGGCGCCACCTACCAACGTGCCATGACGTACATCTTCCATGACTACATGCATAAAACTTTGGAAGATTACATGGATGATTTGTTGGCCAAGTCTCTTTTGCGCCCAAATCATCTCGATGACTTAAGCAAGATCCTCGATCGCCTCATGGAGCATAAAGTCGAACTGAATCCCAAGAAGTGCGTATTTGGCATCACATCTAGAAAACTCTTGGGTTTCATAGTCTCAAAGCGAGGTATCGAGGTGGACCCAAAGAAAGTCAAGGCAATCCTTGAAATGGTTCCCCCAACTACCATTAAGCAGCTCAGAAGTCTACAGGGAAAGGTCGCGTCAATCAAGCGCTTCATAGCGCAGCTATCTGACAAGTGCCGACCCATGAACAAATTATTGCACAAGGGGGTTACATTTCACTGGGATGACGAGTGCCAGTCAGCCTTTGATGACATCAAACAATACTTGGCTTCATCGCTAGTATTGGCACCACCTAGACCAGGAGTGTCATTCTACTTATACATCTCAGCTACTGAGGTGGCACTGGGCGCCATGCTAGCCCAGAAGAATGAACTTCACAAAGAATAGGCTACTTATTATCTTAGCCGCACCCTGGTCAGTTATGAACTTAACTATGCATACGTCGAGAAACTCTGCTTGGCAGTGGTGTTTGCTACCAAAAAGCTATGCCACTACATGTCGAGCAACACTACGTATGTTGTGTCTAAGGAGAATCCATTGCGATACATGATGAGTCATACTTATCATAGTAGTCGCACGGCGAAATGGATCATGTTGTTGACGGAATTTGACATAGAGTTTATCGGACAAAAATCTATCAAAGGACAGGTCATAGCCGATCAACTAGCAGAGGCTCCTCTCGAAGACGATCAGCCTCTAGTCATAGAACTACCCGATGATGGGGTCTTCCATGTCTCGGAATCGCCAGATTTCGATGAGCCTGAGTCACAAGGTCGACATAACCCTATTTTTTGATGGTTCTAAATGTGAGCAAGGTGGTGGCATGGGAATAGTATTCTTCACACCGTAGGGCGCTCCAATGCCCCTGTCATTTAAATTAAATTTCCCATGCACCAACAATAATGCAGAGTATGAAGCCTTGCTCATAGGTCTTCAGACAACAATCACCATGAACATCAAAAGACTGAACATCTTTGGTGATTCGCTGTTAATTGTCAATCAAGTCAAAGGGGTATTCCAATGCAAATGCCCAGTTCTGTAGGCTTATAAAGCCCTTGTGGACAAATTCCTGGCAAAACTTGAGTGGTACGACATCGAGGCACTCCCTCGATCATCGAATCATTTTGCGGACACAATGGCCTCCTTGGGGTCACTAATCCCGCAAGACCTTTTCGGTGATATGACAACCATTCAAGTCAAAACCCTATCGCAATCCATGATGGAGCGTGCAAGCTCTGACTTGACGCCAAGAATCCACATGATCCAGATTGAACCATCCTCGGATAAGTTCTCTCGAATCCACGATCATCTGAAACATGCCAACTAGGGGTCCTTGTTCTCCCCTACTCCCATTAATAGCAACACAACGCTATTCTTACAAGTTCTATCCCACTCAACGTTTGCTAGGGATGAACTTCAAGAGGGATTGGTTGTTCATACCGTCGAGGTTTTCGATCAACAGGACTGGTATTTACCCATTAGAGACTACCTCAAGTTAGGTAATCTCCCGCTTGGATTGACACATGCCACAAAATGAGCATTCAAGCAGAAAGCGGCTAAGTATGTCTTGATAGGAGACATTTTGTATCATCGCAGCTATGAAGGAATCCTCCTTCATTGCTTGGACCAACAAGAGTCCACTTGGGCAATCGCCCAAGCGCACGATGGTACATGTGGTGGCCACTTCAGTGGTATGGCCATCGCAAAGCGCATTCTTCGCATGGGCTATTATTGGCCATCTTTAGAGCGAGATTGTTGCGCATATGTCAGGAAGTGCGTGAAGTGTCAACACCATGCCAATTTGATGCATGTACCTTCCCAGGCCTTGCAGACAGTCCAGTCCGCTTGGCCATTTTTGTAGTGGGGCTTCGATCTAATTGGAAAGATCTCCCTTACATCGTCAGGCCATCACACGTTTATCATAACGGCCACAGAGTATTTTACCAAGTGGGTGGAAGTAGTTTCGCTTACCTCTACGACAGGACCCCGCATTGTGGAGTTCATTTTGCATAACATCATATGTCATTTTGGTATTCCATCCAAAATAGTCTCGGATAATGGGACACCATTCAAGAACAAAGACGTGCATGCTTTGACCACAAAGTACAAAATTTAGCATAGTTTTTTGACACCCTATTATCCGTAGGCGAATGGGCAAGCAGAAGCGTCAAACAAAATGCTAGTTGCCATCCTTAAAAAGATAGTCACAGATAGTCATAAGGATTGGCACATCCAAATCCCACTTGCCCTATGGGCCTATCGCACTAGCATTCGGACGCCCACTAGGGCCACTCCATTTTTGCTCGTGTATGGCTCCGAGGCAGTCATGCCTCTAGAGTTGGAAATTCCTTCCCTACGCATATCAATGCAAGAGTTCATCGATGATGACGCTGCATGGCAGGCCCGGTTAGACCAGCTTACGTTGCTTGATGAACGATGCGTTAATGCTCTCGAGCATTTACGTATCTATCAAGAGTGACTTAAGAAAGCTTACAACATGAAAGTTCACCTGAGGGACTTTCGGGTTGGTGATTTGGTTTTGAAGGAAAACCAACAGAATTCTAGTTTGTCATCCCACCTAAGGGACAAGTTCATGGCAAATTGGTTAGGTCCATATGTCATTGATAGCAAAATAGGACCCGAGACATACCGGCTAGCCTCTCTTGATGGAATCAAGGAAACAGAACCCTTGAACATCAGTCATTTGCGCCCATTCCATATCTAAGAGAGCCATATCCCAAAAATGCTCCAAGGATTCATATAATCGCTTGGTCAATCCCAAAATGCTCCAAGGATTCATATAATCGCTTGGTCAATCCCAAAAATGCTCCAAGGATTCATATAATCGCTTGGTCAATCCCAAAAATGCTCCAAGGATTCATATAATCGCTTGGTCAATCCCAAAAATGCTCCAAGGATTCATATAATCGCTTGGTCAATCCCAAAAATGCTCCAAGGATTCATATAATCGCTTGGTCAATCCCAAAAATGCTCCAAGGATTCATACAATCGCTTGGTCAATCCCAAAAATGCTCCAAGGATTCATACAATCACTTGGTCAATCCCAAAAATGCTCCAAGGATTCCTATAATCGCTTGGTCAACCCCAAAATGCTCCAAGGATTCCCACAATCGCTTGGTCAAAAATAAAGAATTCAAAATCCAAAAATCATCAAAAAACACAAAATTTGCATCTCATTTTTAAGGCATGCTCAAATTCATCAATAAAAGCTCTTCTTACATCTCATCTTCATATTCACAAAAATCATTCCATCAAAATACAAAAATATATAGCTGCATTAAGCATCGCATCCATACATTGCATATTTGTGGTCGTATAGGTCAAAGGCACCATAGGCTGTAATTGCTCTGCTAGTCTATCTTGTTCCACATTTTTCCATTTTATAAGCAATCCAAAAAACAACAAAAATACACCATTTACTGCTTTTTACCACACTAGAGTCAGTGGTCTTATAATGTATCAAGAGTTTTCATCTTTCAGTCGTAATTTTGCTTTCTAGCCATGTACTGTACCAAGTCAGAAAGATTTTACGAAGGTAGAGTTCTACTTGAATCACACCTTGTTACGTAGCATCCCAACACAAATTAAAACACATAAAAATTCCCAAGTTGTGTGAATGAAAGATGACACCTGCAAAGCAATCCAGGTCACCATAAGCGAAATGGCTATCTTGCTCATCCCCCTGTGCGAATGACCCAAAGAATGCTGAGAGTTGGCAAAAGGACAAGCATCCTCCCTACCCAATTCCCCAAGAATCCCAAAGTTCTCAATAGTTGCAAAACATCAAAAATTTGCAAACGTCAAAACTCCAAAAATTTGACATCATCCCCAAAGTGCATACATCAAAAGGCACAAACAATAGTGATTCTCGTCACTCCATATCCAAATCCCTTGCTCAAAAGAAAAACAAATAAAACAAAAATAAACAGTGATTTTTATCACTACAAAGGAGCAAGTATCCCAATACAATTGAAGAAAAGAAGGGAGTCGAACTTGAATCCCTGGAACTCTCAGCATTTCGACAGGTCATGAGGCAAGCCTCAGTACCGGTTTGGTTGATAGCCTATCGGTCACTAGTGGTAAACTTCCCGCATGACGATATATCTGTCACATTAACTTGTGTACAGATCAATGTTTGCATGTGGATGAGCTAGCTTATGGTATCCTAGATAGCACCGCAGATTAATCTGACTAAATACAATAAAGGAGTTAGTGGAGCTAATTAGGTGATCCTCAATACAAGTTTGGTTGAGAACCTATCTAGCACTGGCGGTATCCTGACAAATACCACATAAATGAACTCAATTGCACACACAAGGATGTGAAATAACTTGGTCAAAGACAAGTCCGATTCATACCTTGTTCAAAAGTCTTGTAAGATAAAGTACAGTCATGGCTAGTGAGTTAAAACCGTCTGAGTCTCAGAAAACCTTAGCTACATTTCTAAACCAACTGCGCTACTTTTCATCCTTACAATACCATCAAAAACCACATGTATACATACAAAGTCAGTTACCACAACAATCGCCTAAAAACAAAATAACAGAGTCCTAAACAGTCTATGGTGCCCTAACCAAACATCACAAATTCCATTCATCCATTTCATTTTTGCATATCACATATAAATAAAAAACATTTGCATTCATCATAACATATGCATCCATCAAAATAAATTAACATGCATACATCCATATTCATCAACCATCATGCATAAGATCAAATCATCACATGTGCATAAACAAAATAAAGCCATATATATATATATATATATATCGTCAAAAAATGCCCGTAGGCTACAAAACTGGTCCTCTGACCCCGCAATCATACTCAAAACCACCCAGCCTAAGGCGTCGGCCACCATGATCACGTAGGATCGGTGCGACGAGAACTACCCCCTGTGGTGTGGGTCCTATGGGACCCCTCAAGGCGGCTACTGCTAGCCCCCACATCATGCCTTTGCCCCTCCCTCATCCAATCGCCTACGACGAGATGATGCTGACCGCTCGTACCACTGTCCCTCGTTCGACATGAAGATCCACCTCCCGACGGCTCAGGTAGCCACCCACCGAGGCGGATAATCTCCCCCTCCATCTCCATCCGATGTCGAAACCACTCTGCATCCCATCGATGGTAGTAAGCTAATGCATCATCGTGCTGCACCAAAACCCTATCCCGCTCTGCTAGCTGAGCCCGTAGGAGATCCCTCTCCCATAGCGCATCCCCCAGCTCCTGGTCTCACTTCCGTAGCAGCTCCACCAAACATGCATTCTCAACGCATACCCCAGACTCCATCTCCTCCGCATCCGCCTGAGGCATGGGACTCTCCAAAATAGACCGCCTCGGCTCCCATCTCGCCGCCATGTCCTCTGCATCTCCGGCTGATCCGGAGCTCCCAAATTCACATCCTCACCCTCCACCTCTACCATATCCGAATCCTCCAAAGGAGCTCCCCAATCATCCCCTGGTGCCTCAAAGCACCCTCCCCGCCTGTCACTCGCCACCTCCGTGCCTCCCAGTGGCCCCTCTCCCCGCCACCGCCGTAGTACCCACCATGAGTCATACTCAACGGTAGTCCCGACGTCATCCACATCCAGGACGTCGATCACCGCATTCGAATCCTCGCCCAATGGCACGATGACCGGTCGGTCTAGAGTCCTCTCATCCCCCGACGTCGATAGACCACGGGCTCACTAGGCAACCCCTGGCGCACCCCAAACTATCGTGTAACCTGGCTAAACGAGAAGAACTCATGCTCGGTCCCATGCCGCCCAATCAGCCACCGCTCTCTACGTACCCATCGGAGCCACTCTCCAGCCTCCGACCAGGCTAGATAGTCCCGATAAGGGTGCCAAACCACCTCCCCTAGAGTGAGCCGAGAGAAGGTATCGGCATAGTGCCCTACGACACCTACCCATCCGTCGACTCTATCCCTCTCTCTAGACCGCCGCCATAGAACCGCATACCCTATCTCCTTATCCTCCATCGCCACCCGAGTCATCCATGGTAACCCGATTGGCCTCTCAACTGCTATGTACTGCCAACCCCAGCACAGAATAGACTAATCCCCTTCGCTACCGATACGGACCTCATACAGCTCCCCATAGAGCTGTGCCAACAATGTCTGTCCCCATCTCAAGATAAGTGGTGCCTCTATCGAGCACTCTACCAACTGCCACACCAAATCTAGTGGGTTCCATGGGAACCTCACGCCTGACGAATCAGGTAATAGCATGTTGGACATGAGGCCCATAAGGAATGCGTGCCTCACGCCCAACACCCCCTCTCCAACCACCATCGAACCAAAATCCTGCCAATCGCCCTCTGCCCTCTCCAGTGGATCCTCCACACCCAGCTCCTCCCCATGCCCGAAGCATCTCGTCATATTGTCCGTTGATCACGCGATGATGTCTTTATGGACAGTCCATCTATCGAAATCCGTAAGCCGATAGATATCCTCCAAAGTCACATCATCTCCCCATTGGGAGATGGAAGGTGTTGGTCCACGGATCCCAAAGATTGATCAGGGCCATCAAATAGGCCTGATCCTCGACCACAGGCTCCAGTCGAGCCACCTGCTTGAGCCCAAGGGCATCAAGCCATTCCCAGTCAGCCTCAGTTAGTGCCCCCTGCACTTCAGTAAAAGTAATGGGTACACGGTACCGGCTCCTAACAACCTGCAAAAGAAAATAACTCAAAAACATTAAAATCATGAAAAAGAACTGGACAGCAAAAAAAAACAAAAAATTCAAACAAAAATTAATTTTTCAGTTCTAGGGTTTCTAATCCTAACCGATTAATTTAAAAAAAAATTAATAAAAAATAAAAATAAAAAACAAAAATTACGTCTTAGGGTTTTACGTTCCGTTTATCCTAGGGTTTAGTTAAAGCAAAAAAATTCTTTACCTAGGTTTTGCAACGTTTAGTGTACAACTAAGTTTTAGTTGTCTTCATTCTTTTAGGGTTTAAGTTTTAAAATTTTGAAAAACATCATCACAAAAATAATTAAACAAAACAATTGCAATTTTAAAACAAAAATATAACTCTAGGGAGCACTTACTGGTCTCGCTTCGGCTCCGCCGCTCGATCCGGTTTGTGCACTCATGATGGCAGGGAAAATCCGACAGTGCTTCGCTTCACAGAATTAACCTCCTCCTCCCTAGAGCTCCAAATCGCAAGAAAAATCAGATGCAAATGAGCCCAAACCCTAGTTTTGGCCTTTAAATAGGCCTTTTTGAGCTTAAATTCATCTTTCCCTAGGACGAGCACTCTGGTTAGCACTCGTCCCACCCTGGGACGAATTCTAAGCTGGAATTCGTCCTACCCTGGGACGAATTCAGGCCAAAAATTTCAAAAAACATCAAAAATTGAACAAAAATGCACTAAAATAGATAATAAACTTGCCCGATGAGAGTGTTGTTGCACTTGACATCCCGGGCATACAAAATAGACGTTGGGGTCACAAATTGTCACTATCCTACTCCCTAAGAAGGCTATCTTAGCCGGACCGCTCCATGGGAAGACGGATTTTTGCCAATTTTAGCTCCAAAAAGCGTCGCAAAAAGGGTTACCACCCACCAAAAATAGGTCTAAATGTCAAAAAATTGCACATGCTTAATGCTAAATCATCTCGAAGGCACCCTTGCACAAGTCATCTTGGGTCAAGCGACTCGTCGCTTTTCTCACGAAGGTCATTCCCTCATCGATTCGTCGCTTGAGGGGGTAGTCACACTTAGTCACCAATCAACAAGCACACACCCAATTAAGGAAAATGACATGCATTCAAAGAATCATTGACAAAGACAATTACGCTCCTGCTTGGGGCAGTAAACAAGCAATAATCACAAATTGATCAAACACTTGGCATTCCCCGAATCATGAACACAAGGTTCCCCTATGGACAAAAGGTTGCGCCCTTTGCCTATTCATGACTTGATCAATGTCCAAGCTCAAGTCACACCTCACCAAAATAGGTTAATACTTGAAATCAAATTCCTTAGCTCATCAGAAGCAAGGATTCAAGAATGCATGCCCTTTCCATACTTGGGGCATCAAAAGTTGGTTAGGTTACCAAGAAACCCTAATCATTAGTGCTTTGGTTATCTATTTTTGCTCGACGCTGCGCCATGCACAGCGCATCCCAAAAAGGGGCATCTATAGACACCAAAATAGCACCAATCCGATTATGTGACTGCAAACACTGATCGCTTTGACACACACAGCCCCCAGGGCAGCCCTCAGAGGTTAAACAATGGTCCTAACCACTTTTGTAGCAATTTTGTAAGGTCAGAAGGCAATTTGGCACATTCAGGCACTTTGCTCAGTATCCGTCCCTCCCAGGGACGAATTCAAATTGGGATCCGTCTCACCCAGGGACGAATTCTGAATTCGTCCTGGGTCGGGACGAATTCCAGGTTCAACGGGCAAAAAGAAGAATGGTGCCAAGTGGCAGCCGAAGACAATCAATTATTGCCTCCTGCCTTGCATGCGCGTGTAGGTGGGCAGAGTGGGCGTTAGAGGACTGTCACAAGGGCAGTCATGGAAGCCCAAGTCAGGGAGGAGTCTCCTCCCTCTTGAGAAGGCATGGCCGCCACATGGCACCCCTGCATGCCCCTCCAAAGAGACCCCTGGGTCTATAAAATGGTGGACTTTCCCACCCAAAAAGGGACAAGTTGGAGGCATTTTCAAGCAACGAAGTGCTGCCAAATTGAACACCACATTTTACCCTTTTGATTCACCTCTTCCACATCCTTGATCTCTTTCGCAAGAGAGGTTATTGGGTGGCTATTGGAAGTGTGAATCCGGACCCAAAACCCGACATTTGACCACATTGATCTACCAATTCGCCGACAACCCATTACAAGAGATTTTGGGCCCATCCCAAGTGGATTGGTGCCGAAATCAAGTTCTAACGGTGGGCGGCCCGCTTGGGCACCCCGCATTTCTTAGTTTCATTTTAATTTGTTCTTTTATCACTTGTTTATATTCCATTCCATTTTATGCTGTTTAGATAGTTTATAATTTCGATTTCATAAGATTTTGATCAAATATTATCATGTTTTGTCGCTTTTGTGGTCCTCACTAACTTGCAGGTAACGACGTCAAATTCCCGTTGATGGAGGTCAAATTGGGGAAATCCGACCATCTGGGTCGTCCCAAAATGCCCCCAATTAGCTAACCCCTATGTTTGCAGGTCTTTTGGAGATCCCGAGACGCGACATTTGGGCAGGATTACTTCGGCGTTTTGTCGCAGGCGAATTCGTCCTACCCGAGGACGAATTACAGTAGAATTCGTCCTGACCAGGGACGAATTACAGTCGAACTCGAATCGACGGCGTTTCCCCGACTGTTTTGATGGCAGTGGCCCTCTGGTAATGTTCTCTGGTCTCTGTCAAAATTGCAGGTTACTTGGAGTCATTTTATTCACTGGTTTAGCTAATCTTATGCATGCATCCTCCATTGGTTTTTAAGGTCAAACGCTTCATCTTTTGTCACAGGTGCTACTAACGACTTGTTGTTTCTTTGAATGCAGGAGGAGCAGCAAGGATCAAGGATTCATCAACACCAGCGGCGGCAACACTTTGGCCCGCCCATTTCAAATGTGGGCACGCGGAAGGAGGAATACTAAGTCATGATTGTAACCAAAATTCATTTAACGCTCCTAGCCCCTGAAAAGGGAGGAGGCATCTTTGTAACCGAGATTAAGAGAGTTAAATAAAAAGGGCTGTGCTTTCTATACTTTCTTTTATCTCATTTCAATTCGTCTCTTTCATTTCATGCATTTCACATTTTAGGACTTAAGCGTTTGTTTGATTTTGAATGCATCGCAATAGTTTTCCTTTCAAATCTTCCGGAATCTCGTGCTTTCACAAGCAGTGGCATTGTAGGCCCACCCACTTCAATTATGGGTACAAGGAAGAACATTGGAAGTGCACCTGAGTTACTGCAAGGATTTGATCCTTGGGCATCATTTTGTAAACAAGTGTATCAATCTAGAGCCCTTAAGGGGATATTTATGTAACCATGGTTTGATACATCAAAATAATAAAAGAAAACTTCATTTCTCGCATTTTGCTTATCTTATCACGTTTACTTGAATGTTTTTTTTGTAATGCTTATCCTACATTAGCGATAGATGCATATTGTTTAGAATCGTTAGGTACACCATTTTTCTCATACTTTAGTGGCGATCACGGTGGGACCTTGTCTCAATTGATTTAATTGAAGGTTTAACCTTATTTTTTCTTGGCTTCTGTTGTAGGTACTGGCCATTCTGGCCTAAAACTGCCTTTGGACTGCTACTCATGCCACCCAGGGATAGTTGCATAACCATCCCACCCTAGGATGTCCATCAAACTAGCCACCATCACACCCTAGTACGGCCACAAAACAGGAGCTTTTCTGCTCCAAATTCTAGAAACAACAAGCTTATAGGCCATCGAGGTAAGTGCTTAAACCCTTAGTTTTCATTTCTACTGTACAAATTTTTTGAAATTTGGTTTTTCTTGCTTCTCTTAATTTCTTGAAAGGTAGGAAGATAGGTTTCCTTTTTTATAAGTGTATAAACAACAAAAATAAGAAGAAAAACTGAAAAATAACTAAGTAGAAATGCACCTTTATGGTTTGATTGCTTGTAGCCTACCTAATGGGTAGGTTATCATTTAGGGATTGCATTTTGTAGGTTGCTTTTTATCTAGCTTTTCTAAAAGTAAAACATTATTTTCTTGCATTTAGTGAAAGATCATTGAGTGCTTCATTGTTTACTTTATTTAAGCTTAAAAAGAACCACACACACTTGCACGTATCACAATAATATTGGTAAGGTTGGATTTCTTCACCAACCTCCAATTTAGACCGATGACGTTGGATTTCACCTCCTTCCATCGGCTTGCCCACTCGACATCTTAGATAGAATAAGGCACTCTCTTAAGATTAAATAGGTCACCGGTGTCCAAACTCCCTCCCACTGTTGCAAACACTTGTCATTTCAGAGTGAAAGAGCTAGGCGAACCCTCCACTCATTATAGGTTTTAAGCGGTGTACCCTAGACTCTTTTGAGGACCTCATGTTTAGTACTAGTGGCCCTAGTCACTACTTTGGTTGAGTTCCCTAATTCTAAGTCCAAAACACGAATAAGAAAGCAAGAGCAACAATAAATCTAAACACACCAAACAGCTTAGCGATTCACATCTAAAACTTAAAGGAGATAATCATATTGTTTACTTATGTGCTTCTTTGATCATTTTATTGTGTTTTTCTTTTTAAAGAGATAATCATATACATCTAATCCTTAAAATATATAATCATATTATCTACTTTGTGTCTCTTTATTGGTTGGGTAATCAACATCAGATCCTTCATCTGAGACCAAACCCTAATTTTTCAAAAAAAAAAAATTTGTAAAACTGAATGGTTAGAAAAATAAAAATAAAATCTAGAAATGGATCAGAATGTTGAAAATATAAGTATGCAAAGCCTTGAAATCTGATTTGCCTTTGAAATACAAAATTATGTAAAATCTGAAATTATAAAACTCTCATATAACAGCAACTTTAAATAATTTTTATAAATTCGAAATGGCTTCGAAATGGGATCGAAATTATTTTGAATGAAATATTGAAGCTCATTATTCACACCTACATATTTATTTTTGGCATTTTAATTTTTTAATTTAATTTTAATCGTCAAAGTTTTAAAACAATCTGCAAATTAGAAGAGTTATAAAAATAAAAGTAAACTCTGGAAATAGACCAGAATGCTAAAAATATAAAAATGCAAAGCCTTGAAATATGATTTACCTTCAAAATACGAAATTATATAAAATCTGAAATTATAAAAATCTTATATAACAACAACTTTAAATAATTTTTATAAATTCAAAATGACTTCAAACTAGGATCGAAATTGTTTCGAATGAAATATTGAAGCTCATTTTTCACACGCATGTGTTTATTTTTGGCATTTTTTTATTATTTTAATCATCGAAGTTTTAAAATAATTTGCAAAAAAAAAGAGTTAGAAAAATAAAAATAAAAACTGGAAATGGACCAGAATGCTGAAAATATAAACATGCAAAGCCTTGAAATATGATTTACCTGTGAAATGCGAAATTATAAAACTCTCGTATAACAACAACTTTAAATAATTTTTATAAATTCGAAATGGCTTTGGAATGGGATCAAAATTGTTTCGAATGAAATATTGAAGCTCATTCTTCACACTTATTTATTTATTTTTGGCATTTTAATTTTTTTTATTTTTATTTTATTCACCAAATTTTTGAAATAATCTACAAATGAGAAGGGTTAGAAAAATAAAAAGAAAATATAAAACGAACCAAAATACTGAAAATATAAACATGCAAATCCTTGAAATTTGATTTACCTTTGAAATACGAAATTATGTAAAATGCAAAATTATAAAACTCTCATATAACAGCAACTTTAGATAATTTTTATAAATTCGAATTGACTTTGGAATAGGATCAAAATTGTTTCGAATGAAATATTGAAGCTCATTTTTCACATCCATGTATTTATTTTTGGTATTTTCATTTTTTTTTAATCGTTGAAGTTTTAAAATAATCTACAAAAGAGAAGGGTTATAAAAATAAAATAAATTTTGAAAATAAACCAAAATGCTAAAAATATAGACATGCAAAGCCTTGAAATCTTATTTGCATTCGAAATACGAAATTATGTAACATCTGAAATTTTAAAACTCTCATATAACAGCAACTTTAAATAATTTTTATAAATTCGAAACGGCTTCGGAAAAGGATCGAAATTATTTCAAATGAAAGATTGAAGCTCATTCTTCACAGTCATGTATTTATTTTTGGCATTTTTATTTTTATTTTATTTTTATTTTAATCGTCAAAGTTTTAAAAAAATCTTCAAAAGACAAAGGTTAGGAAAATAAAAGTAAAATCTGGAAATAAACCAGAATGCTAAAAATATAAAAATGCAAAGCCTTGAAATTTGATTTGCCTTCGAGATATGAAATTATATAAAATCCAAAATTATAAAACTCTCATATAACAGCAACTTTAAAAAATTATAAATTTGAAATGGCTTCGGAATGGGATCAAATTGTTTCAAATGAAATATTGAAACTCATTCTTCACACCCATGTATTTATTTTTGGTATTTTAATTCTTTTATTTTATTTTAATCATCGAAGTTTTAAAATTATCTACCAAAAAAAAGGTTAGAAAAATAAAAAGAAAATCTGGAAATGAACCAGAATGCTGAAAATATAAACATGCAAAACCTTGAAATCTGATTTGCTTTTGAAATGCGAAATTATAAAACTCTCATATAACAACTTTAAATATTTTTTATAAATTTAAAATGGCTTCGAAATAGGATCGAATTGTTTTGAATTAAATACTGAAGCTCATTCTTCACACCCATGTATTTCTTTTTGCTATTTTAATTTTATTTTTATTTATTTTAATCGTCGAAGTTTTAAAATAATCTACAAAAGAGAAGGTTTAGAAAAATAAAAATAAAATCTGGAAATATACCAGAATGCTGAAAATATAAATATGCAAAGCCTTGAAATCTAATTTACCTTCGAAATACGGAGTTATGTAAAATCCAAAATTATAAAACTCTCATATAACAGCAACATTAAATAATTTTTATAAATTCGAAATGGCTTCGAAATGGGATCGAAATTGTTTTGAATGAGAGGTTGAAGTTAATTCTTCACACTAACATATTTATTTTTGGTATTTTATTTTATTTTATTTTTTTAATCGTCGAAGTTTTAAAATAATCTACAAAAGAGAAGGGTTAGAAAAATAAAAATAAAATCTAGAAATGGACCAAAATTCTGAAAATATAAACATGCAAAGCCTTGAAATCTGATTTACCTTCAAAATGTGAAATTATATAAAATTTGAAATTATAAAATGCTCATATAACAACTTTAAATAATTTTTATAAATTCGAAATGGCTTCGAAATGGGATCAAAATTATTTCGAATAAAATATTGAAGCTCATTCTTCACACCTACGTATTTATTTTTGGCATTTTAATTTTTTTTTTTTTTTAATCGTTGAAGTTTTAAAATAATCTACATAAGAGAAGGGTTAGAAAAATAAATTTAAAATATAGAAATTGACCAAAATGCTTAAAATATAAACATGCAAAGCCTTACCCATGTGTTGTAGGTGAGTTGGAAAGGAGAGGGCAATCCTCCAAGGGAGGTTCCAGGTTTGAATCTCCACCCTATCAAAAATTTGAATTGGGTACCCAAAATCCAATTGATAATGTTGGTGCGAGCAGGGTTGTGTGCGACTCCCAGGTGACTTTGATGGTGTATAACCCCCTAGTCATGGTATCTCATACCAAGGTGGCCCCGCAAGGGGTTTTTCCCTTAAGAAAAAAAAACATGTAAAGCCTTGAAATCTGATTTGCCTTCAAAATACGAAATTATGTAAAATCTAAAGTTTTAAAACTCTCATATAACAAAAACTTTAAATAATTTTTATAAATTTGAAATAGCTTAGGAATGTGATCAAAATTATTTTGAATAAAATATTGAAGCTCATTCTTCACACCCATATATTTATTTTTGGTATTTTAATTTTTTTTTATTTTTATTTTAATCACCGAAGTTTTAAAATAATCTGCAAAAGAGAAGTGTTAAAAAAATAAAAATAAAATCTAGAAATGGACCAAAATGTTGAACATATAAACATACAAAGCCTTGAAATCTGATTTGCCTTCGAAATACGAAATTACAGAAAATACAAAATTATAAAACTCTCATATAATAGCAACTTTAAATCATTTTTATAAATTCGAAATGGGATTGAAATTATTTCGAATGAAAGATTGAAGTTCATTCTTCACACCAATGTATTTATTTTTGGCATTTTTTTTTTATTTTTTTTTAATCGTCGAAGTTTTAAAATAATCTACAAAGGAGAAAGGTTAGAAAAATAAAAATAAAATCTGAAAATGGACCATAATGTTGAAAATATAAACATGCAAAGCCTTGAAATCTTATTTAACTTTGAAATATGAAATTATGTAAAATGTGAAATTATAAAACTCTTATATAATAACAATTTTAAATAATTTTTATAAATTCAAAATGGCTTCAGAATGGGATCAAATTGTTTCGAATGAAATATTGAAGTTCATTCTTCACACCCATGTATATATTTTTGGTATTTCAATTTTTTTATTTTAATCACCGAAGTTTTAAAATAATCTATAAAAGTGAAGGTTTAATAAAACAAAAATAAAATTTGGATTTGGATCAGAATGCTGAAAATATAAACATGCAAAGCCTTGAAATCTGATTTACCTTCAAAATGTGAAATTATGTAAAATCTAAAATTATAAAACTCTCATATAACAACAATATTAAATAATTTTTATAAATTCAAAATGGCTTCGAAATGAGATCAAAATTGTTTCAAAATAAATATTGAAGCGCATTCTTCACACCCATGTATTTATTTTTGGCATTTTAATTTTTTTTTTTTTTTAATCACCGAAGTTTTAAGATAATCTGCAAAAGAGAAGTATTAAAAAAATAAAAATGGCTTCAGAATGGGATCGAATTGTTTCGAATGAAATATTGAAGCTCATTCTTCACACCCATGTATATATTTTTGGTATTTTAATTTTTTTATTTTAATCACCGAAGTTTTAAAATAATCTATAAAAGAGAGGTTTATAAAAACAAAATTAAAATTTGTATTTAGACGAGAATGTTGAAAATATAAATTTGCAAAGCCTTGAAATCTGATTTACCTTCGAAATGCGAAATTATGTAAAATCTAAAATTATAAAACTTTCATATAACAACAACATTAAATAATTTTTATAAATTCAAAATGGCTTCGGAATGAGATCAAAATTGTTTCAAATGAAATATTGAAGCTCATTCTTCACACCCATGTATTTATTTTTGACATTTTAATTTTTTTTATTTTTATTTTAATCACCGAAGTTTTAAAATAATCTGCAAAAGAGAAGTGTTAAAAAAATAAAAATAAAATCTAGAAATGGACCAAAATGTTGAACATATAAACTTGCAAAGCCTTGAAATCTGATTTGCCTTCGAAATACGAAATTATAAAACTCTCATATAATAGCAACTTTAAATCATTTTTATAAATTCGAAATGGGATTGAAATTATTTCGAATGAAAGATTGAAGTTCATTCTTCACACCAATGTATTTATTTTTGACATTTTTTTTTATTTTATTTTAATCGTCGAAGTTTTAAAATAATCTACAAAGGAGAAAGGTTAGAAAAATAAAAATAAAATCTGAAAATGGACCATAATGTTGAAAATATAAACATGCAAAGCCTTGAAATCTTATTTAACTTTGAAATATGAAATTATGTAAAATATGAAATTATAAAACTCTTATATAATAACAATTTTAAATCATTTTTATAAATTTGAAATGGCTTCAGAATGGGATCAAATTGTTTCGAATGAAATATTGAAGCTCATTCTTCACACCCATGTATATATTTTTGGTATTTTAATTTTTTTATTTTAATCACCAAAGTTTTAAAATAATCTATAAAAGTGAAGGTTTAATAAAACAAAAATAAAATTTGGATTTGAATCAGAATGCTGAAAATATAAACATGCAAAGCCTTGAACTCTGATTTACTTTCAAAATATGAAATTATGTAAAATCTAAAATTATAAAACTTTCGTATAACAACAATATTAAATAATTTTTATAAATTCAAAATGGCTTCGAAATAAGATCAAAATTGTTTCAAAAGAAATATTGAAGCACATTCTTCACACCCATGTATTTATTTTTGGCATTTTTATTTTTTTTATTTTTTTAATCACCGAAGTTTTAAAATAATCTACAAAAGAGAAGTATTAAAAAAATAAAAATGGCTTCAGAATGGGATCAAATTGTTTCGAATGAAATATTGAAGCTCATTCTTCACACCCATGTATATATTTTTGGTATTTTAATTTTTTTATTTTAATCACCAAAGTTTTAAAATAATCTATAAAAGAGAGGTTTATAAAAACAAAATTAAAATTTGGATTTGGACGAGAATGTTGAAAATATAAATATGCAAAGCCTTGAAATCTGATTTACCTTCGAAATGCGAAATTATGTAAAATCTAAAATTATAAAACTCTCATATAACAACAACATTAAATAATTTTTATAAATTCAAAATGGCTTCGAAATGAGATCAAAATTGTTTCAAATGAAATATTGAAGCTCATTCTTCACACCCATGTATTTATTTTTGGCATTTTAATTTTTTTTATTTTTATTTTAATCACCGAAGTTTTAAAATAATCTGCAAAAGAGAAGTGTTAAAAAAATAAAAATAAAATCTAAAAATGGACCAAAATGTTGAACATATAAACATGCAAAGCCTTGAAATCTGATTTGTCTTTGAAATACGAAATTATAGAAAATACGAAATTATAAAACTCTCATATAATAGCAACTTTAAATCATTTTTATAAATTTAAAATGGGATTGAAATTATTTCGAATGAAAGATTGAAGTTCATTCTTCACACCAATGTATTTATTTTTGGCATTTTTTTTTTATTTTTTTTTAATCGTCGAAATTTTAAAATAATCTACAAAGGAGAAAGGTTAGAAAAATAAAAATAAAATCTGAAAATGGACCATAATGTTGAAAATATAAATATGCAAAGCCTTGAAATCTGATTTAACTTTGAAATATGAAATTACGTAAAATGTGAAATTATAAAACTCTTATATAATAACAATTTTAAATAATTTTTATAAATTCCAAATGGCTTCAAAATGGGATCAAATTGTTTCGAATGAAATATTGAAGCTCATTCTTCACACCCATGTATATATTTTTGGTATTTTAATTTTTTTATTTTAATCACCAAAGTTTTAAAATAATCTATAAAAGTGAAGGTTTAAAAAAATAAAAATAAAATTTGGATTTGGACCAGAATGCTGAAAATATAAACATGCAAAGCCTTGAAATCTGATTTACCATCAAAATATGAAATTATGTAAAATCTAAAATTATAAAACTTTCATATAACAACAATATTAAATAATTTTTATAAATTCAAAATGGCTTCGAAATGAGATCAAAATTGTTTCAAATGAAATATTGAAGCTCATTCTTCACACCCATGTATTTAATTTTGGCATTTTAATTTTTTTTATTTTTATTTTAATCACCGAAGTTTTAAAATAATCTGCAAAAGAGAAGTATTAAAAAATTAAAAATAAAATCTAAAAATAGACCATAATGCTGAAAATATAAACATGCAAAGCCTTGAAATTCGATTTGCCTTCGAAATACAAAATTATGGAAAATACAAAATTATAAAACTCTCATATAATAGTAACTTTAAATAATTTTTATAAATTTGAAATGGCTTCGAAATATGATTGAAATTATTTCGAGTGAAATATTGAAATTCATTCTTCACACCAATGTATTTATTTTTGGCATTTTAATTTTTTTATTTTTATTTTAATCATCTAAGTTTTAAAATAATCTACAAAAGAGAAGGGTTAGAAAGAAAAAAATTTGGAAATTATCGAGAATGCTGAAAATATAAATATGCAAAGCCTTGAAATCTGATTTACTTTCGAAATATGAAATTATAAAAAATCCAAAATTATAAAAATCTCATATAATAGCAACTTTAAATAATTTTTATAAATTCGAAATGGCTTCCGAATTAAACCAAAATTGTTTCAAATGAAAGATTGAAGCTCATTTTTCACACCTATGTATTTATTTTTGATATTTTTTTTTTTTTTTTAATTGTCGAAATTTTAAAATAATCTGCAAAAGAGAAAGGTTAGAAAAATAAAAATAAAATATGAAAATGGACCAAAATGCTGAAAATATAAACATGCAAAGCCTTGAAATATGATTTGTCTTCGAAATGCAAAATTATATAAAATTCAAAATTATAAAACTTCTATATAACAACTTTAAATAATTTTTATAAATTCGAAATGGCTTTCAAATGGGATCGAAATTGTTTTGAATGAAATATTGAAACCCATTCTTCACACCCATGTATTTATTTTTGGCATTTTAATTTTTATTTTATTTTAATCATCGAAGTTTTAAAATAATATGCAAAAGAAAAGGGTTAGAAAATTAAAAATAAAATCTGTAAATAGACCAGAATACTAAAAATATAAACATGCAAAGCCTTGAAATCTGATTTGCCTTCAAATTGTGAAATTATAAAACTCTCATATAATAGCAACTTTGAATAATTTTTATAAATTAGAAATGGCTTCGGAATGGAAGTAAATTATTTCAAATGAAATACTGAAGCTCATTCTTCACACCTATATATTTATTTTTGACATTTTAATTTTTATTATTATTATTTTTAATCGTCGAAGTTTTAAAATAATCTACAAAAAAAAAGGCTTCGAAATAAGAAATAAGAAATCTGATTTGCCTTCGAAATAAGAAATTATGTAAAATCCGAAATTATAGAACTCTCATATAACAACTTTAAAAAAAAAATTATAAATTTGAAATGGCTTCGGAATACCTTCAAAATTGTTTCAAATTAAAGATTGAAGCTCATTCTTCACATCCATGTATTTATTTTTGGCATTTTTATTTTTTTATTTTGATTTTAATCATCGAAGTTTTAAAATAATCTATAAAAAAGAAGGGCTAGAAAAAATAAATAAAATCTAGAAATAGACCAGAATGCTGAAAATATAAACATGCAAAGCCTTGAAATCTGATTTACCTTCGAAATGTGAAATTATGTAAAATTTAAAATTATAAAACTCTCATATAACAACTTTAAATAATTTTTATAAATTCGAAATGGCTTTGAAATGGGATCGAAATTATTTCGAATGAAATATTGAAGCTCATTCTTCACACCTATGTATTTATTTTTGGCATTTTAATTTTTTATTTTAATTTTAATCATCGAAGTTTTAAAATAATCTATAAAAGAGAAGGGTTAGAAAAATAAAATAAAATCTAGAAATAGACCAGAATTTTAAAAATATAAACATGCAAAGCCTTGAAATCTAATTTACCTTTGAAATATAAAATTATGTAAAATTTGAAATTATAAAACTCTCATATAACAACAACTTTAAATAATTTTTATAAATTCGAAATGGCTTCGGAATGGGATCGAAATTATTTTGAATAAAATATTGAAGCTCACTTTTCACACCATGTATTTATTTTTGGCATTTTAATTTTTTTATTTTTATGTTAATCATCAAAGTTTTAAAATAATCTGCAAAAGAGAAGAGTTAGAAAAATAAAAATAAAATCTGGAAATAGACCAGAATGCTGAAAATATAAAACTATAAAGCCTTGAAATATGATTTACCTTCAAAATGTGTAATTATGTAAAATTTAAAATTATAAAACTCTCATATAACAACAACTTTAAATTATTTTTTATAAATTCGAAATGGCTTCGGAATGGGATCGAAATTATTTCGAATGAAAGATTGAAGCTCATTCTTCACACCCCTTTTTTAGCATTTTAATTTTTTTATTTTTATTTTAATCACCAAATTTTTAAAATAATCTGCAAAAGAAAAGGGTTAGAAAAATAAAAATAAAATTTGAAAATGGTCCATAATGCTGAAAATATAAACATGCAAATCCTTGAAATCTTATTTACCTTCAAAAGCCAAATTATGTAAAATCTAAAATTATAAAACTCTTATATAACAACTTTAAATAATTTTTATAAATTTGAAATGGCTTCTGAATGAGATTGAAATTGTTTCAAATGAAATATTGAAGCTCATTACCCAGGTGTTGTAGGTGAGTTAGAGAGGAGAAGGTAATCCTCCAAGGGAGGTTCAAGGTTCAAATATCCACCCTACCAAAAAGTTGAATTGGTACCCAAAATCCAATTGATAATGTTGGTGTGGGCAGGGTCGACCGCGACTCTCGGGTGACTTTGACAGTGTAGAACCCCCTGGTCATGGTCTCTGAGACCAAGGCAGCCCCGTAAGGGGTTTTTCGCTTAAAAAAAAATATTGAAGCTCGTTCTTCATACCCATGTATTTATTTTTGACATTTTTATTTTTATTTTTATTTTAATCGTTGAAGTTTTAAAATAATCTACAAAAGAGAAGGGTTATAAAAATAAAAATAAAATCTAAAAATTGACCAGAATGTTGAAAATATAAACATACAAAGCCTTGAAATCTGATTTGTCTTCGAAATGTAAAATTATGTAAAATTCGAAATTATAAAACTCTCATATAATAGCAACATTAAATAAATTTTATAAATTCAAAATGGCTTCGAAATGATATCGAAATTGTTTCGAAAGAAAGATTGAAACTCATTCTTCACACCCATGTATTTATTTTTGGCATTTTATTTTTTTTATTTTTATTTTAATCACCAAAGTTTTAAAATAATTTGCAAAAGAGAAGGGTTAGAAAAATAAAAATAAAATCTGGAAATGGACCAAAATGTTGAAAATATAAACATGCAAAGCCTTGAAATCTGATTTACCTTCAAAATGCAAAATTATGTAAAATCTAAAATTATAAAACTCTCATATAATAGCAACTTTAAATGATTTTTATAAATTCGAAATGGCTTTGAAATGGGATCGAAATTGTTCGAATGAAATATTAAAGCTCATTCTTCACATTGTATTTATTTTTGGCATTTTAATTTTTTTATTTTTATTTAAATCTCAGAAGTTTTAAAATAATTTGCAAAGGAGAAAAGGTTAGAAAAATAAAAATAAAATCTGGAAATGGACAAAAATGCTAAAAATATAAACATGCAAAGCCTTGAAATCTAATTTGCCTTCGAAATATGAAATTATGTAAAATTCGAAATTATAAAACTCTCATATAACAGCAACTTTAAATAATTTTTATAAATTTGAAATGGCTTCGGAATGGGATCAAAATTTTTTGAATGAAATATTGAAGCTCATTCATCACATCCATGTATTTATTTTTGGCATTTTAATTTTTTTATTTTTATTTTAATTATCGAAGTTTTAAAATAATCCGCAAAAGAGAAAGGTTAGAAAAATAAAAATAAAATTTGAAAATGGACCAGAATGCTGAAAATATAAACATGCAAAGCCTTTAAAAATAATTTTCTTTAGAAATGCGAAATTATGTAAAATTTGAAATTATAAAACTCTCATATAATAGCAACTTTAAATATTTTTAATAAATTTGAAATGGCTTTAGAATGGGATCGAAATTGATTTGAATGAAATATTGAAACTCATTCTTCACATCCATGTATTTATTTTTTGTATTTTAATTTTTGGCATCGAAATTGTGTCTTAATATGATTACAATACAAATTGTAGTTATCCTTGCAAAATGAATACCATAGTCGAAATCATGAATGTGATATTTTTGAATTTAAAGGTTTCAAATTTAATTTTGTTATAGTTAAAGATATATGTTGTTTCGCACGGATGACATCCTGGATAAATTCCATATTTTTCTTATAAAAATATATTGTCTACCTTGGATACAAAGGTTTGAATATTTCATATTTGATACTCTCAAGCTGGTAGTTTTAAAACTACTACTCACTAAGAATGTTGTCCTCTTTGTACAATTGGCGGTTGATCAATATCGAACTAGACTTTAAAAAGCTTCATTAAACTCTTTTCTTAATTCGTGATTAGCATCTTGTTGTAGGTAGGCAGAAAGTTGCATTATGAATAAAGTGGAATCCTATTGTGTTTGTGGTTGAAAAAAAGTATCCTTCTATGGAAAGTGTTGAAAATTTTTAAATGGATCAATAATAAGGAATTCCTTAGAGGTTCGTCGGATTATTTTTGGTAACTTTTTGATATTAAAAGTTTTTATATTCTTCTAAAGAGTTTTACATTATGTTATAAAGTCTAATAATAGATTAGTTTATAGTAAATATAAGCGAGTTGTTAATGAGATTAATAATATAGAATTAGTTTTATATTAGTATTCTTATTAAATTGTTTTTATCAAGTATTAATAGAGTAAGCTTTATTTAAAAATTCTTATAAAAATGTGCAGAGTATGTAAAAGTATGTTATGTTCTTTTGATATGCTGTAAATTATGTTTTTAAAATATTTTACTAAATTTAAAAAAGGGATATTTTTATAGAAACTAACTTAAAGTAAATAGAGTAAGTTAAAATTTTAGATGAACACTGCTACTACCGATATATGATATGTGGGTCTATTTTATAACAATAATCGAACAACTGAATGACAAATTAGTTCTTTTATATGTCACATATTTATGCTTTATTTTGATTAAAGATAGGATCCAATAATAATTTAGATAGATTGTACTTAGTATTTAATAGTTTGTTTTTGTTATAAGCTATAGAAGATAGTATTCAAATTAAAATACTTAATATTTTGCTTAGTTGATTTTTCCTTAGCTATGTTAACATTATGTTCTACAATGAAGTAAATTAGAATTCGATCAATTAATAAAATCTTAAATTGTAAACCTTGGACAAACTTCAATTCCTGTGAAACCCATGATGTTAACCACCAAAAGAAAAAGATCAAACCTAGATGTTTACGAAGCATTCATCGAGTAGGATAAACTACTAATACCATCGAGGAGGATGTACATTCACCCAACTCCAATAGTGCACAGTGGTGACTATTGTGAATCGGGGACAACTATTCTCTAGCAAGGTTAGTGGATTCCTAGTTATCGAGAGTAACGAACGATGGTATGGGACATTGTTCTAGGTTTTTGTACGATGTAGTACATGAGGGTTCTCAAGATCATCATGAGTTTTTGAATTGCCAACTAAACTCAAGGTTAGGGAGCTGGTCCTTGGGGTTGGAAGGTCTAGCGGTAGATGGTATAGGCAGCATTACCGTCAACTAAAAATTAATCTGGGACACCTGGTCCAATAAACCATACAATTGGTGAACTCTAATAATACTTTAGGTGAAACTCAATAATCAAAAATTGCCATAGCTACGCTAACTCAAGCATAGGTTAACTATATTAATTGGATTAGTGGACCAGTAGGAAAAGAGTTGAATCATAGATCTAAAGTCCTCCATGCTATGAGATGGGGAATTAGTGTGTCCACCCTTCTAGGTGTTATGGGCCCTGGAAGGACAACCCCATGCCAAGATCCAAAAATTCAAGAAATGAGAAAAAAAGATCTCATAAATGGTAACCTACTGTGGGAATTTGGTCGGTCCTGAGCACTTGAGATACTATCTACAGCAGTATAAATTCTCGAAGTGTGATCATCTATGACTAGGTACTAATTCAAAGTTGGGTGTGTTACATCAAAGTGTATCATTTGGGTGAAAATCAGTCAATTTGTGATTGTGCTATTGAATTGAATCAAATTTTTGTATTTGTGTTTTCTTACAACCATGTGAGTAGACTTGGGTTGTTATAGTTGGTATCAGAGCCTAGGGTACGAAACCCTAGGTTATAAACATGAACTATTTAATTGACATAGCTCTTTTGTCACTAGGTATGGTGGGAATATCAAGAAGAGCGAATGCTAATCTGCAAGAGGATATTGCAAAATCCTTAAGGAGAGGACTAAGATGACTTGTGAGGGAGTCAGTTTAAACAGTTGAAGTGCATCGACATATTATAAGAAAAGATAAAGAGATAGTAGCTACAAGAGCTACATAAAATGATGAGAATATGATAAAAATGATTCAATTAATGCAAGAACAACTGAATCAGCAGCGAGAACAAATGGAGATCCAAAGGGCTCAAATGAGTGAGCATATGGATCAACAAAAGGTACAAATGGCTCAGCAATATGAGATCATTACTCAGCAACATAAGGTTATTGAAAGTCTTACAAAAAGTAAGGAAACTAAAAATGTTAATGAATTTCCAGAAGGATCTTTGAGGAGAAAAGTCAGTATTGAGTTGCAAAAATAAATTAAGAAACTAGATATTTCTAAATTTGATGGAAAGGGTGATGGCGAAGCAACCTTTAATTGGTTGAGTGAGTCTGAAGGGTATTTCTCAATCCAGCCTCTTTGTGCGGAATCCAGAACAACTTGGGCAGTGGCGCATTTAGTAGGTCCAGCCAGATATTGGTGGACAACCTATAATAAAATCACACAGAAGAAGGCCGCAGACATTCCTTGGGAGGAATTTGAAAGGGAATTTAAGGATCATTTTCTTATGCCATAATTTTATATTGAGAAATACGTCGATTTCACCAATTTACGCCAAGATAACATGATTGTGATTGAATACTATCAAAGATTTGTTCAACTTTTAAAATATACTCCAAAATATGATAAGCATGAGGAATTCAAGGTTCAAAAATTTGTAATGAGACTACATCCCAAATTTGGAACATCTGTTGGAAGAAAAGTACCTAAAACCATGACAATTGCTTATGATGTTGCCCGCTATGAGGAGATAAGTCAAAAGAATGCAAACGTTTATTACCAAAAAATTGAAAAAGAGGATCCTAAGAAAATAAGATACCTAGATATGGATAAGGGCAAAGATCAGTATAAGAAATATAAATATGGTGGTCATTACAGAGGAGAATAGATACAAAGGAAAGTTTTGGGGAAATAAGGGGTAGGCAGAGAAATAATTTTCTAGACAAGGGAAAGAATGGAAATAAAAATAGATAAGGTGATAAATAAAATAATAAAGGACCTAATATATGCTTTGTTTTTGGAGCCTAGTATCACTATGTGAATCAATATCCATAGAGAGCCAATAAGAAGAATCCAACAAAATAGGCCTCACATAGGATCTATGTTGCTACAGGTAAATCTAACCTTTTAGGGCAAGCTACTCCATTTCTTATAAAATGAAAACTGGGTAAGAAATATATTCATATTTTGATAGATAGTGGTGTAACTGATAGCTTTATATCAACTAGTATTTTGAGGGACATACCAATTAAACCTGGGATCATGGCAAATGGGTGGTAAGTTGAGTATGGTTCAGGACAAGCCTATATGGTCAACCAATGTTTATTTGACCCTCAAATAGATATAACCTAAGGAAATATTAGTTGGCATCTTTATGTAGCACCTTTACATGCCTTTGATATTTTCCTAGGAGTAGATTGGCTAAAATCCCACAAAACCTTGCTAAATTTTGAAGAGAGGTGGTTGGACTTCACAGATGGTTTTAATCAGTGAATCTATGTCCATTGTAGTAGATCAACCTTTAAATTCCACTTGATGATTGCAATGCAAGTCAAAAGAGCTTTAAGGAAAGGGTGTAAACTTTATGTAGTTAAACTAATAAGAAGGAAGAAACTGAGTCTAGCTCCGCTCTGTTTCAACAGTATCCTATTTTGAATGAGTTTAAGGATGTCTTTCTTGAATATCAACCCGAACTTCCTCCTGTAGACACTAAAATCATGTCAATTCGATTAGATTACCAATACAAGGTCTAATTCACACCATATGGCCCTCTAGGGTAGCCCTCGAAGGTTACATAATGGTCTTAACCACTTCTTAAAGGTTTTGGAAGTTTCTATCCCACTTTTAGGAAGTTCTAGCCTCATAGGCATGATCATCCCACCCAGGGATGAATACAAATCATGATCGTACCATCTAGAAATGGTCATAAGCAACCATCCTTGGGTGGGACAGCCAGGATCTTTGACCCACAAAAATTTAAACTTGGGACAAATGGCACCCAAAAACTACCATTTATCCTACCTATTCGAGCATGCAGGTCTGAGGGCACAGAATCCTTATGATATGCTACAGAATAGATATCAAAACAGGATATTCTCTTCCCCCTCCAATGCATATTAAGTTTAGGATAAATGGTGCCTCTTGCCCTGCATGCCCATTTTCCCATAAGCCTCATTTTGCTATAAATTGGATCCATTTTCCACCCAAATCATAGAGAGGGATTTTATAACATTGCAATGAAGTGCTACTAAGATTTCCCCTCAACATTTGTGCCATTTTTCCCTCGAAATATCTACCTAGAAAAAGAGGATCTCGAATGATTCAAGAGGTGCAATTAGTTTATAAATTCAAACCAATTGAGTGAATTTCACCCCCAAATTTGATGACATATTTGAGAGAATTTTGGGCCAATTCACAGAGGAATTGGTGGTAGAAGAAAAAAATTTACTTGGTGGTTGGAAAGGGTGTGGAACCCAGTTTTAGGAAATTCTCTTACTTTTCATATTTTGGTTAGAGGATGGATAGCTTTCTCCTTTAGATCAGTTGAGGATGCCTATAAAATACTTTAGAGTAGGTGGTACTGGGGTTCTTATGCTCTATCCTTAAAGCAATGGTCTCCATTTTTGGATCTGAGAATAGAGTTAAAAGTGATACAACCCATCTGGATCAAGTTGCTAGGATTACCTTTGGAGTTGTGGACTTCTAGGATTTTGATGGAAATTTGTAATTTTTTTGGGACATGGGTGGATACGAATCAAGCGTGCTTAAGTGGTTCTTCATGTACTATTGCTAGAATACTGGTGGACATGGATCTACGAGAGGGTATTCTAGAATATGTAGAGATAGAAATAAAAAAGTGGTATTATGTTTAGATTCTTGACTATGTGAATATCCCCTTTTGTTGTTTGAGGTGTCATGTTTATGATCATCCAATGGAATATTGTGGTTTAAAATTCTCAGGAAGGGAGTGGAGAAGGAAGCGAGATGAAAATCACACTCTTAGGGTGAGAGTGGATGGATTAGGAAGTAATGTGGAGGGAGACTAAGGAATATAGGATGGTGGGTCAGATAACTCCTTGGAAGAAAATATTTTTTCAATGGAAGATCCTAAAATTATTTTAGAAAATATTCATTTATCAAAGTATTGGGACAGGGGTGTTGGTATGGGTCAGAATAGTGGACAATATGAAGGTCTGTTTGAATCAACATAAATAAGAGAGGAGGTACCCACTCATGGGTCAAATAATTTTCCTCTACCACATATCATATCTCTTGGTACTTTGAACCATTCTTCTAACCCAAAGCAGACTCTTAGGGAAGTGCCTTTCATCACCTCTAAGCCCATGACTTTATAGATTGGTAGTCAAAATTCCCACATGAAGAGACAAGTACAAGGTAGGAAGACTTACTAAAGTTACCTTCAAGTAGCCCTCCTATTTTTTCCAAAATATTAACACTTTCAAGGACTCCTTTTATCTCATCCTCCCTTGCTAGTGGTGTGAGTTGTAAGGGATCTAACATATACTTTCTTATATCTCTAAAATCAACAACATTGCCTAAGGTGCTTGAAATATTAGGAGGGCTTAGCTCGGATGTTGGATCCATTCCAACTCTAGGGAGGAATCAAATATCCAAAGAGCTAAGGATAAAGCTCTAAGGGAGGTTAAGAATGGAAAACAAAAATCTGTTGTAGAGGCATTTAGAGCATGCCATACCTCAAATTTGGTAAACTAATGTTAATCCTTTCTCATAATATTTGAGGTTTGGGCAATAACTCTAAAAGGACTACCCTTTCTAGGTTAGTTATGTTACATCAACCTAAAATTTTGTTGCTTCAAGAGACTATGGGTGTAGGCTCAAAAAGTGAAGGTCTACTTCATTCCTTTTTAAAAGAGTGGGACTTTCTCTCTTTGGATTCAAAAGGCAGATTTGGAGGACTGGTTTTGGGCTGGCAAAAAGAGAGCTTTTCGGCTCAACAATTTATTTATTTTCCTCTGTATTAGGAGTTGATATTTTCTTGTTGGAGCTAGGGAAATCTTGAGTGGTTTTCAACATCTATGGACCTTATGAGAACAAAAGACAATATTGGGATGCACTCTTTGCAAATGATTTCGAGGACAATTGTTCTCTAGCAGAATTTGAAAGAGGTTACAGTATATTATACTATAGAGAGTAATGAATGGATGTATGGTATGTCATTCCAGGTTGTCATATGAGATGGTACGTGAGAGTTTTTCATAATTTATACCCTAGTTTTGGAATAGCCAACAAAACTCAAGACTAGAGAGTTGGTCCTTGGGGTTGGAAGGTCTAGTGGTAGATGGTATGGGCAACATTATCATCAACTGGAATATGATCTAAGATACTTGGATCCAAAGCCAGAGAATTGGTGGGCCCTAATAGCACCTTAGTTGAAGGTCCATTATCAAGAACTAGGCATAATACGCTAACTCTAGCATGGGCTTAAAAGCTTGATCAAAATAAAAATAAGGTCAATGGACCTTTAGGACAGAGATATAGTCATAGACCAATTTTCGGTCATAGACCAATTTCCTCCATGCTAAGAGATGGGAAAAATATGCATCCACCATTCCAAGTATTATGGGCCCTAGAAGGATAACCCCTTATCGAGTACTTAAAACTCAAGTCAGGAGAAGATGGGTCTCATGTATGGCAATCTATAGTGGGAAGTTGGTCGGTCCCAAGCACTTGGGATTTCGTCTACAGTGGTATAAGATCTCGAAGTTTTAACATCTATGACTAAGTACTAATACAAATTTGGGTGTGCTTACATCAATGTATGGCATTTGGTTTAATTGAAATTTTGAAATTATATTTTTGACAACTAGGTGAGTAGACCTGGGTTGTTATAGTTGGTATCAAAGCCTAGGTTGTGAAAATCTTGGGTTACAAACCTGTGATTTATTGAATTGACATAGCTCTTTTGTCACCAAGTATGGTGGGGACCTCAAAAAGAGTAAGTGCTAATATGCAAGAGGAGATTGCAAAAGTTTCGAGAAAGGGAATAAGACAACTCGTAATGGAGTTGAAATGATTACAAACTTCTGAAGTGCCTCGATGTGTAGTAAGAAAGGAGAAAGAGCCAGTAACAGCAAGGGCTACTCAAAATGATGAGAATATGACAAGAATGATTCAGTTAATGCAAGAACAACTAAATCAGTAGAGGGAACAAATGGAAATGCAAAGGGCTCAAATGAACAAGTATATGGAACAACAAAGAGCTTAAATGTTCCAATTGCAGGAAATTATCACACAATAATAGAAGGTAATTGAGAATCTGACCAAAAGTAAGGAGTCCGAGAGGATAAGTGAATTTCCTGAGGGATCTTCGAGAAGGAAGTTCTGTGTAGAATTACATAAATAAATTAAGAAGCTAGATATTTCTAAGTTTGATGGAAAGGGTCACGGTAAAGTAGCTATTAATTTCTTAAGTGGAGTTGAAGAATACTTCTCAATCCAACCCCTTTGTGCAGAATCCAAAAATACATGGGCAGTGGCACATTTAACAGGTTCGGCCAGAGATTGGTGGACCACTTACAAGAAAACCAGTCAGAAGGAAGTTTTCGATATCCCTTGGGATGTATTTGAGAAGGAATTTAAGGATCGATTCCTTATGTCACAATTCTATATTGATAAGTATGTCGAATTTACCAACTTGCACTAGGAGAAAATATCCGTAATTGAATATTATCAAAGATTTGTTCAACTTCTAAAATATGCACCAGAATATGATAAGCTTGAGGAATTCAAAGCCCACAAATTTATAATGGGTTTACATCCTAGAATTGGGACTCTTGTTGGTTAGGGTAAGCCCAAAGATTTGACAATAGCTTTTGATGCGGCTCGTTATGAAGAAGTGAGACCAAAAAAATAAAAAGGTTTACTACCAAAAATTTGAGAAGGAAGAACCTAAGAAAAGAAAATACCCAGAGCTTGCTAAAGGTAAATACCAATATAGAAAATATAGGTATGGTGGCCATTACAGAGGATACAATAGGAACAAAGCAAAATTTTAGGATAATAAGGGACAGTCAGATAAGAAATTTTCCAAAGAAAGTTGTGTAAAGAGTTGTGACTCTGAAAATTGAAAAGAATGGTGCTAACCGGAACAAGGTTGGGAAAAGAGAAAGGAACAGAGGCTCAAATGTGTGTTATATCTACGGAGCAATGGATCATTATGCTAGTCAATGCCCGAAAAGAGTAGACAAAAGAGAACCAGGTGGGGATGATCCTTTTAAGATTTAAGCAGCTACAGATAACCACATCCTTTTATGAGAAAATAATATGACAATTGAGAGCTAGTAATTTTTTTTATTAGCACTATAAGGGACATATTGGAAAGCCTGGTATTATGTCAAATAGGTGGTAGACCGAGTATGGATCTGGTCCAACCTATTCATTTAACTAATTATTGTTGATAGAGCAACCAAAAGGGTCAATCAGATAAAATTTGAAATATTGTGAACTCATGCTAGGTTGGGTATAACCTCATTTAAAATCCTATATGGGCGTAAGTAATGAACACTTTTTTATTTGAGATAATCTGGACGATTGAGTATGATTGAACCAGATACTGAGAAATGGAGGTCTAGTTAAAAGAAAACCATCAGTGGTTCAAAGAAGCCACAAACCGATAAGAAGAGCTATGCTGATCTTGAACAATCATCTAAATAAATTGCTATAGGCAATAAATTCTTTTAAAAGGCAAACATATTAAGCTTTCCACAAAAAGTCCTCTAAACTTAGCCCTAGATTTAGTAGGTCCATTTGAAGTCATTACCAAAATTAGTCGTGTAACCTACAAATTGGCCTTGTCACCTAATTTATCCAAAAATCCATAGTCCTTTCCACATGTCCCTCCATAGGAAATTTGTAATAAAACCCTCACATTTGTTGGATGTTTCATATTTTTAGATATTGGACCCATAACTCCTTGAGGTTTTCCAACCTAGTTTTAGAACCAAGCACCTACGGAAGAGAACCGTTGATCAATGTAGAGTTCAGTGGGATCTCTACTGTGAAAGAAATGCTACATGAGAAGATGTAGCAATTATGAAAAATCAATTTTTATTTTTGTTTGATGGCTACTATTTATGGAAAATTTGAACATTTATATACATGTATATATGTATGCGTATTTTGGATTATAAAACTTGAAGTACCTTTTAATGATATGCATGTATCTTTCATGATTGTGTTTATGTATTTTTTAATTTTTATGATATGCAAAATTATTTTGGAAAACACAGGGACCCTGTTTAATCTTGGTGGGGAAGAATGTAACATCCCCTCTATTTGACTATCAGACTTCTTTCTACTTTCTCCATTTTATTATCTAATTACTTGCCACTTTCTTTGGAAAATATACTGTTGTTTAATTGTATGGATGCAAGAACAGGTGCAAGAGCAAGTCCATGTTCACAAAAGCCCTGGTACCCTCCTTCAGGCGGAAGGATAGGATAGGTTCACAGAGGTAAGGAGGGATATGATTGGTAAATGTGGCCTCATGAGTACACAGAAGATCACAAATAGAAAATTCCATGTAGTTGCATCCATGCTTTAAAACTATTGCATTTGGGTATCAATGTTTAATTATATGTTTTAAATAAAATATTAATGGAGAGAGAAATTTTAAAAAAATGTAGTAAATAAAAAATCAACAACAACAATAATAATAATAATAAATAAATGTTTATAATAGTTATAACTACAGTATATGAAGAGAAATTACTTTAAAATATAACATAGGATGAGAATACAAATGGCATTCTCTAGACCAGCGTATTACATGCGTTCGGCCAGGTGTTTGAAGGAAAAGTTACCTTCTTCTTTATAAAGTGAAATCTGAAACAAAATGTAAGGGGGGATTCTGCGGTGAAAAGCTTTGATGAATTAGGGTAGCAGGTCAGAATTTGATTTCTTCCTTTTTTTGTTAAGAAATCGTTTGGAATGAAAGAATATATGGACTTTACTGTACTTTATTGTTTTGTTTGATAATTTGAGAGAAAACTAAGTTCATGGCAGATGTGTGATAAGTGTTGAATTAAATATGTTGTCTAATTAAATGAAAATGTAGTGTAGCATTTGAAATATAAATGAATAAGATAGAGTCTTCATTTCCTGCATATGAAACTTAGGCATGTAAGTTAGTATGCATTGCATTCATGGAAGAGGCCACCTCTAATCCTGTATTGTACCTTTCCTATCCTTCTACCACCAAAAAGATACAAGAATGAAATTCCATGGAACATGACCGTCAGGGATGCCTAGGCGAGAGTTGGTTAAGCATTTGCATCGCAGCAAGCTAAAAATGTGGAAGAAGCTTGTCTGTGTTTTAAAATATATTTATCTGTATTGTTAATCTTCAAAATATATGTATACTGAAATGTAATGAACGGAGATATTGTGTGTAAATCAATGTATTAATTTTAATTTATATTATATAATGTTTACTTTTATTCGATTACCGCAGGAAGTACTCTTGCGTTTACTTTTATTCGATTACTGCAGGAAGTACTCTTGCGCTTGTTTAGAGACTATGAAAAAAGAAGGTTGCCTACGTAAAAAAAAAAAAATTAATTTGTTTTCGGATGTTTGAAGCTATTTTGTAGAATTGTCATATTCTTGTAACCATTCTAAGACAAAGATGTGGTAATTTAAATAATTGCTTAAAATTTAGTTCCGTAGGTTAAATCTTTATTTAGGAAATTAAATTGTTTTAAGACAAGCTTTGGTTGTCAAAAATGTGGTTTTTGTGTTATTCAAAAGCTATAATTGGACCTTATAATCTGTACCCTTGTACCCTGGTAAAACGTGTCGACCAAAGTTTAAGTTTTTTTTATGATGCATATTTTTTCTGCCATTTGATAAGATATCATGTTCTAGTTTAGCAGACTACTCAACTTGTTTTAAATGAATATGCTTACACTAATTTGTTGTTCGCATTTATTTGTAATCATTTTGTTTTCATACAAATGTTCAGAGAATATAATTTATCCCAAACCATTTGGTAAGATAATTTATTAATTTGTGAAACATATAGGGCACTTGTAGAAGAGCGAAACCATCCATATTGGGAAATATCCATTTGTGTTAAATAACCTTTATATATAGTAACCGTATTTTATTACTACCATCCATATTGGGAAATATCCATTTGTGTTAAATAACCTTTATATATAGTAACCGTATTTTATTACTACTATTCTGGAATAAAACTTAAGCCAAATACCTGGTATTTTTGACGTCAATTAGTTGGAATCATAATACCCAAGTTCCACCTCTTTCTCAGACCTTTCCAACAAAATTTAAAGTATTTTTAGTTTATTTTGTATAGCTAGTGTTCTGAAATGACCGTCACAGAATTATAAACCATAAATCAAGGTATGAATAAATGTTTATGTTTAATATCATGGGTGAAAGTATAATTTTAATAGAAGGTTATTTTGAGAATGCTCAAATTTTACTTTTTAGCTTGCGACTCTTATTGACATAAAATATTGATTATTTTTATAAAAATTAGAATCATCACCTTCTTCCTGTAAATGCTTGCTACAAGACGACTATCAATAGCATGTATATTACAAAATTTAGTCGTCCTCGAACGCGTATGCCATTCTGACAAAAGTTTGTTTGTATTTCAAAAGGTATGGATTACAATGAAATTTTAATACAATTGGCTTAAACCTCATATTCGTTGGTTAAACCGGATTAGGTTAAAGGTTAATTATAAGTTTGTATATTAGAGAGAAAAAATGTTATTTTTAAATGTTGCTATTCGTGTGAAGTATTAGTTTGTTCTTCTGAATTTTTGCTCGATAAATGCGTTCCTTTTTAATTAAAGTGAATGGATTACAATGAAATTTTAATACAATTGGCTTAAACCTCATATTCGTTGGTTAAACCAGATTAGGTTAAAGGTTAATTATAAGTTTGTATATTAGAGAGAAAAAATGTTATTTTTAAATGTTGCTATTCGTGTGAAGTATTAGTTTGTTCTTCTGAATTTTTGCTCGATAAACGCGTTCCTTTTTAATTAAAGTGAACAACCTGTTGAAAACAAATTAAATAATGGTGGAGATTTTATAAAGTTTTCCTGAAAACGTGACCTGGACATTAAATAAGAAATAAAATAGAGTTTTTAATAATCTTACTTTTCCCTCAAAGTAGTCGTCAATAGCTCCTTGGTATCGTGAGTTTTTAATAATCTTACTTTTCCCTCAAAGTAGTCGTCAAAAGCTCCTTCGTAGGTATACGAGTATCATGTCAATATTTTTAAACTAAGCAAAAAAAACTCTATTAATATTTGGTATCTTAGTATTATCACTAAGAATGCATTGAAGTCCAAAAAAAATTAAATTATTAAAAATGTGAAACAACCTAGAAATGACTAATATTTGGTATGGTAGTATTATCACTAAGAATGCATTGAAGTCCAAAAAAATTAAATTATTAGAAATGTGAAACAACCTAGAAATGACTAATATTTGGTATCTTAGTATTATCACTAAGAATGCATTGAAGTCCAAAAAAAAATTAAATTATTAAAAATGTGAAACAACCTAGAAATGACTACTTTGTGAGCAAGTTGCATAGGAAAAGTCAAAACCTTTTTGGTATGTGTGCTTTATCCTTTTTGATCAACGTGTTAAAAATGTGAAACAACCTAGAAATGACTAATATTTGGTATCTTAGTATTATCGCTAAGAATGCATTGAAGTCCAAAAAAAATTAAATTATTAAAAATGTGAAACAACCTAGAAATGACTACTTTATGAGCAAGTTGCATAGGAAAAGTCAAAACCTTTTTCACTAAGAATGCATTGAAGTCCAAAAAAAAAATTAAATTATTAAAAATGTGAAACAACCTAGAAATGACTACTTTATGAGCAAGTTGCATAGGAAAAGTCAAAACCTTTTTGGTATGTGTGCTTTATCCTTTTCGATCAACGTGTCAAAGCTTAAAGAGGATTTTTTTATGAAGAAGCCATTATATTAAAAAAAATAATGTTTAATCATACAAAAAAAGGACGGGTGGGATTAGCACACCCCATAAACCAACACACAAACCATCGTGGTTAGGAGTACACAAGAGTGTCAGAAATAATCCACAAAAATCCAGATAACAACCACCAAAACAGTGTCAAATATGCATTCAGAAAGAAAGGAGTCGAGAAATCACTACCAAGTGGAAGGCCTATTGTTTTCCTCTATAAGGTCATAAGTTCATCCAACTGTTGAAGAAACTGAAGCCCCCAGCCATCAGTAGTAGTACCACTAACAATACAAGTCTATACATTTGGTATAATTTCACCCCAACCAAGGGCATCATCTTGCTCAGGAGGTCGAACATCCCAACTAGAGGCTAGGCGATATGGGCCTCCAGCTCTAGATTATCCACATTTGTGTTGTGGGGGCTAGGACCAATGTCTGGTAGCAGAGGGTTGTGGTCAACGATGGGTCCCTCGATGAGTCGACAACCAAAACCTGGAAGTGGAAGTAAGAGGTACACGACTCATAGCGTAGGGTGCATTTCCCCAATGCTCCATGAGGGTATGTAAGTACTGCTAGTCCACATTTAATTTTTCAATCTGTACTTGAATATGTAACCAGCAATCAAAGAATATAGCATATTTATCAGCAACAGAGAAGACACACCTGGCATCTTGTTGAGAAAAAATAACTCTATTATGGGACTTCCAAAGATAAAATAGGGTACCAATTCTAAAAATATTCCAAACAACACCCAAGTTGAAGGAAAAAGCAATAGGGTCACCAAAAATAGCATGCACCCAGGTAAAATCCTCTTACATAAAAGGTCTAAAAATTTCAAGAAGCCACTCCTAGGTCGGCTGAGCCCGATCACAAAACCAAAAAACATGCAGTAAATCTTTCACCTATTTGCAAATCAGGCAAATGGGATTATGAACACCCAGATGTTTGAGCCTATTGCCAACAGGCAACCCCTGGTGCAAGAGGCTGCAAGCAAAAAAAACTATGTTTAGGTTCAATATAAGTAGCCCAAGCAATCCAAAACCTCTTATTCCATCGGGAGGGAAGAGAGACTAAGTCCCATCTCATAGTGAACGTATCAACCATTGGAACTTGCGGGGTGAGCCATTTGTAACCTAGATGAGCTTTATATTGCAAAACAAGAAGCTCCCCAGGCCAACACCAATCTGACCACCAGGGTTTTTGAAAATATTTATGCAGTTTGCACCAAATATAAAATGGAATACTATCAATAACCATCTCATAAGTATCTCTATCACCAGGATTTAAAATTATGAATTTGATGAAAACTTTTCCAAGGTATCCAACTCCTAGTATGTCGGGAGAAGAAATCAAAAATGAAAGCAATACCATGCTTATAGAACCTCTGCGCTTTGACCCACTGCACTAGAGCCAGGAGAAAGCCCTGCCAAGTGATAACAAGAGACCACCAAATATTCATTGAAGGTAAAGAGACACCTAATTTGCGAAAACTCCCTTTCCAACTAAGGAAGGGTTTAAAGGCCTCCCAGGCTTTCCAAATACTCTGAAAGATAAAATAACCTTTAACTTTAACAGGTACAGGGGCAGTAAGAATGGATTGCAATCCCACCCCTTTCCAAATTTCCAAATTTTCTTCCCCTGAAGCAAACCAGAAAAAATGCAATGTCTGACCAACACTTTCTAATATTTATCCCCAATTAAATATCGGGATATCCATTTAGCACAAAGGGCAAAACCTTGTCGGTGACAATCAAACAAACCTATGACTCCATAGTCCTTGGGAAAACAACAAATTTTCTAGGCTACCCGATGAAAACCTCGTTTGATAGTCTTTGGCCCACAAGAAATCTCTCAGAAGCTTATCCAGCTTTTTATAACAATATTTGGATGGCCAACAAGATGAATAATAGACATAGATAGTGGCTAAAACCTTAGAACAAATCTGAAATTTTCCTACTAGAGAAATTTTAAAGACGTAAGAAATAATATATTAAAGAAACCATATAGTAGAGAAGATATCCTTAAATGTAAGAAAATTTATTGCTTAACAATATTTATATATATTGAATAGATAATATTAAGGCTTAATGTAGATCTTCATATATAAGTATTTATATTGTTTCTATTAAAGAAAAATGTTTTTTTTAAATATATATATATTCTATTTATAGCTAGGTAGTGTTAGGGCAAAGTTTTATTTTTATCATGACCTTTTGATTTGTATAGAGTTTCTTTTAGATTGGAAACAAAAGCTTTGAACAATTGGCTAGGTAGCAAACCGTTTTAATATGAATAAGTTTTTTTTTACGATTTATTAGTCGATTTTAGAACTTGGTTATCTACATAGTTATTTTAAATTTTTAAATAATTGGTCTCTTGAACGTTAATTATTTGTTCAGTTAGTATTACTTATATATGTTTCAAGTTTATTATAAATTTTAATACTAAGTTTTTAAAAAAAAAAAAGGTTATAATGAATAATTTCACAAAAACATTGTGGTAGCATTACTTTATTAATCATTGTTTTTATAAATGTGATGGTATGGTTAAAGACTTAAACCAAAAGACAAGTTTACATTATCTCCAAAGGTGCAAACTATATAAAACATTTTATTAAACCACTGAGAAGGGTGAAACTGTTCCAATTATAAAGGTTTTACCATAGATAAGAAAGGCACATTACAATGTTCATCGATAAGGGTGAAAATGATCTAAATAAGAAATTAACCAGATGTCATTGGGAAGGATGCGCACTCATCCAACCCTAATAATTCATAGAGGTGGTTTTTATTTTGAGGACAATTGTTCTCTAGCAGAATATGAAAGAGGTCAGAGGATATTTTGCTATAGAGAGTAACGAACGACGGTATGGGATGGCATTTCAGGTTATCGTATGAGGTAGTACATGAGGATTTTTCATAATTCATACCCTAGTTGTGGAATAGCCAACAAAACTCAAGACTAGAGAGCTAGTCCTTGGTATTGAAATATACAGATGTAGATTATATGGGTAGCATTATCATCAATTGGAATATGATCTGAGATACCTGGACCCAAATCCAGAGTATTGGTGGGCCTGATAGCACCTTAGTTGAAGGTTTGTTATCAAGCACTAGGCATAATACGCTAACTCTAGCATGGGCTTAAAAGCTTGATCAAAACAAAAATAAGGTCAGTGGACCTTTAGGACCTTTAGGACAGAGATAAGGTCATATACCAATATCCTCCATGCTACGAGATGGGCAAAATATGCGTCCACCCTTCCAGGTTTTATGGTCCCTGGAAGGATAACCTCTTATCGAGTACTCGAAACTCGAGTCAGGAGAAGATGGGTCTCATGTATGGTAATCTATAGCAAAAGTTGGTGGGTCCTGAGCACTTAGGATTCCATATGCAACGGTATAAGATCTCGAAGTATGAACATCTATGCCTGTGTACTAATACAAAGTTGGGTGTGCTTACATCAATGTATGATATTTGTGTTGGTTTAATTGAAATAATGAAATTGTATTTTTGACAACTAGGTGAGTAGACCTGGGTTGTTACAAAATATGGGGATCCACCTTTAAATTTTAGTTTTGGGGAGCTTTGTTTGTCTTTGAGTGCTAATTTTGGCATGTTCCAAGGTGTAGTGTTGGTCAATATCTTTTTGCTTTCTTTTTAATTATCTAAGATGTTGGTTAAGCTTGTTCTTATTGTTAATTTTATTTGTTAATTATAATGTTTTAGGGTTAGGTTTGAGTGTATGGGTGTTTGTGTTTATGTTTTAAATTGAACTAGTTCAAAAATTGCACCTTAACAAAGCATAAAGTAAATATAAAAATATAAAAAATAAATAAATAAATAAAATGAATAAGGAAGACGCTTCGGACGAGGAGATATCTCGTATAGATGTGTTGTCGGGGTTCTGATGAGGTCAAGGTGACTATACCGGGCAGCATGGACGGATATAGAGGATGACGATGCGGACCAATAACAACTCATGGCTGCAATATATGGACGTCGATAGACAAATTGAGGATGTAGACTCCTAGAGGCCGATGCAGTGAGGAGCACAAGTCCCTAGCTCACGGTATCACAGATAGTGAATCATGCATGGGAAACCCAAATTCGAAAGCATACATGATAGACACAATTAAGCAAAGTTTAGTTCGATAAGATTACGCAGTGGGGATAATAGTGGAATATCCGGTATGGGGGTCTAGTCCAATGGCAAGAGAGTGTAATGGTAGAAACTGTGATTACCAAAATAGAAACAAGCATTTACATGGTAGTGAGAATCACATATTATGGATGGATTTATTTTCAATACTTGCATGGAGAGCCATCACCAACACAACATTACTGTTATACAAATATTACCATCCTACGTGGAGAAGATAACTATGTTTTCTATGGAGTAGATAACGCTGTTAAAACCTGCATTTAAGCACAGTGATGTATCGTCCCGTAGATTCTCTAAGGGATAGAGCTACGAATGTTAATTCATTGGTAGTGTTCATTTAAGTAATGGCACAGAGGGATATGAACATCATCAAACAAGGTGGCAAGTAACCAGAGACATCGACAGTGGACTTCGAGCACAATGGCAAAAATCATCGAAATACGTAGACAACAAGGAGCATATCGAAATTGCAATGATGTTGTTATCCTTAGATTGAGCCTTGTATTATGGAAGAAGCATTATAAGGATATAATATGAAATTGAATGTTTCTATTCAGGGGGTCGTGGCATTGAAGTTTCATACATCGGGAGGTAAGTAGCAAAAGATGCTCCATGTAGGAGGCTGCCAAATATTTTGGGATGCACCGCACTAAGTTTGGTATAGGACAGCAAGTTCATTGCACAAGTAATACGTATATGAAAGTGCATAAGAGCCCCGGGAGATGTGTTTTTTGTTCACTTTGGTCAGAATATATATCAAACAGGGGACCCTGGTGAGATGTCGAAGGTAAGCTTTGTCTTATTAGCAGCAATGGGCAGAACATGCACCAACGCCAACGACTGGTGTCGGGCACGTTTCAACATTATGATATGGAGTTTACAAAGTGTAGCAATTTCATTGAGAATAATTGAGTACAACATCAAATCTCGTAGATCGGGAATGCTCATTAGAATATGTTGACGTTATACATGTTGCCGATATCTTTTATTTGTCAATATATTGGAGTTTCAACAGGTTTTATGCATACTTATGGTTAACTTGTTTGTTATTTTTCAATATGTTGCACCTTTCCTTTAGAAGATGACACCTCATTAAATGTTAGATTGTGTGTATATGGGTCATATTAATGTTGATTTTTGCAGGATACTAATGTTTTCAAGGTCTATGGGGAACTTCAAATTTGCAGCATTTATTTTATTGCAGTTCAATCATTTTATTTTTATTTTTCTAACCCTATCTTTTTCATTTTTTTGAAGTTTTCAAAGTAAAATAAAAATTTTAAAAAATATAAAATTCAAAAAAGAGTTACATGGGTTGAAAGAATAAGCTTTAATGTTCCATTTAAAGCAAGTACATTTTTATTTTTAACTTAAATTCAAAATTCCAATATTATTTGAAGTTCACACTTTTAATAGGAATTTTGTAATTTCAGTTTTTCATGATTTCGCAGTTTAAGAGAGATCCAAATTTCAGGATTTACGATTTCTACTTTTAAAGCAATAAATTAACTCCCTTTTATGAAAATCATAATTTCATTAAAATAAGTTCATTTATATGGTGCACAAAGGCCACTACAGTTTCAACGTTAGTCCTCTAGCCATTTTCTTTTCATGTTCAAAACAACATAAAATGAATCCATTCAGCATTTCATATTAATATTTCAAGGATAGATCACTTTAACAAATCAGAAATAAAGTGAATAAGGGATCAATTTCATGCACTCATTCATAACTTTATTTCTGCACATAAGGGAAATCAAGCCCTTTCACTTTTATTTTTTGTATATGTCAATTAATGAACAATAAAAGCATAGCATAATAAATACCAACACAGGCCCCTTGTTAACAGTTGCTTGCAAATCACTAAGGTATTCTAGCACTTTTTGACACATTTTCATAATCATACATGCACATATTAAGTAAAAGGAACCTTGGATAAATGTTTATTTCTTTGCAAGAGAGGGTTTTCTAATCAAAATCCTAACTGTGAGTGTGGTTTTGTAATTTGGTAAAATTACCACTCAACATTTTGGCGCTAGGAGGGCTTGAATTGGTTTACTTTGTTGTCACTTATATATTAAATTTTTCATGTTTATTTAAGATATTTATTTGAAGTCATTGGTCTTGATTAATGAGTTTTTGTTGGTCACATTCATTGATTTGAAAGTACTTTAATTCATGATGTATGGTTGCTATTTTTTTTTTTTTGCAAATTGGAGAATGTCCTTTGATGCCATGGTTTAATTGATGTATATATTTTGGTTGATGCTAACATGATGATCTATATGATTAAACATTTGAGATTTGTTAGTCATTTCATGCTTCTTTGCAAGATATATTTATTTGACTAACAAGATTGGTATTAAAGTTATATTCTTCAAGGTTCACTAATGGCATTATGTACTCCAACCAGGGCAGAAATTACATCTTGGATAGGGAATTATTATAGCCATTTAAACAGAACTACCCATAAAATCCCTGAAGGTGTAGAATATTATTTACCTTAGTTTAGGTATGATGTGGACTTGGCTAAGGAACATATTCAAAGATACAAGGACAAGTTGATTCATTTGTAAATTATGCATGCAGATTTTCCTTGTAGGTTGTTTTCATACACATTGGATGAGGTTGCATTTGATTGGTATATCCACTTACCTCAAAGTTCTATCACTTCTTGGGCTCTACTAGAAGCAATGTTTATCAACCATTTTGGAAAGTTGATTGACCCGGATATGATATTAAATTAGTTTCTCTATCTGTAAAGAACCTGATGAATCCATGAGTCAATTCAATAATAGATTTCATAGGCTGTATACCGAAGTGGTGACACATTACCTCATGTCGAAAGAAGAAGCCATTCAAATATACATGGGATCCATAGACCCCTTACTTGCTATATTTCTAGGGGAAAATCTTGAATATCCATCCTTACCTAGAGCCTATGAGGCTGCAATAATAGTAGAAAAATGGTGTGTTTCAAAAATGGAGGTTTGGGATAATTATAGAAAGTTGAATTCAACATTTGATCCCACTGTAGAAGCATTTGAGACATTAAAAGTGGTTGAAAGTGAGTTTAAAAAGGAATCCATGGATGAATTTGAAGACATGATAGAATTTTATTGCTTGTTTTTAGAAGATAATTATAATAATGATCAAGGAAGCCAACATGAGTCAAGTTATGATAAGCAAGAAATGGAAGGCTTAGATTTATTGTTTACAAAGGAGGATTGGGAAAGATATGAGGAATCATTGGTTTCTCACCCTTTTAATAATTAAATTTCCATTTCACTTTATATGTAGGACACTAAAGACGCTATCTCACACAAAAATATTGTAATTTTTGTACAGTCCGAGTATGGCATGCTACTTGCTAAAATAGAGAAAATTCCAAGATTCAATCATTTTGAATACGAGTTTATTGAACACCTTGCTGAAATAGAAAATGAAGAGATGGTAAATGTTTCTTATGATTCATTTGTTTTGGATGAGGAAGAGGTAAAAGCTTCTCTTTAAATATTGTCTACTGAAAATGCGGGTATAAATTCACGTGATTTTTTTGGAGATTCAAATAAATAAATATCATTGGTAGTTAACAAGAAATTACAATTGATTCCTATGCCTCCAAATGATAAAAGTGTTGCTTTGTTTGAAACAATTCAAGTAGTTGATTAAGAGGATTCATGGTTTGGGTTTGATATTATTGATGATCCAAATGAAAATATTGCTTTATTTGAGAATCCTCAAGCAATTGGTCATGGAGAGGTTTGTGGCACATCCCTAGACCAACAAGAGTTATGGTTTGAAAAGTATGGACATATGTTTGATTGGGTGCCTAATTTTGGTATTTTTTAAAAAATAGGTCATTAATGAAGGCAAAGGGTTGCAAGATGATGATGATAGAAACCATGAGGAAGAAGAAGGTACAAATGCTCATCAAGTCATGGTAAATGAAAGTGTACAAAAGGTAGAATCTCATCCCTTGTGTCCAACTATCCAAACTCCAGGTAAAATTTTACCTAATTATTTGTTGGATTCTAATGTTATCAATGATGAAATGCCATTGGAGGTTGATAAAGAACTAGAGTAGATTTCTACTCACACCACTAATGATATTGCTTTGTTGAATGAAATAGAAGTAGATATGCTTGAGTTGTTGAATCAAGTTCATAAATAATTAACAATTGAATCTAGGATAAAAACTTATAATGATCCTCATTTAGTAGATATCCTAGATGCTTGCAAATTTTTGTATGAGTATGATTGGCTAAAAGACATAGATGATGACTTTGCTTTAAAATTTTCAAGAATAGCCTCCTATTTGAAGGAAATACCATATGCTTGTGAAAATGAGAACTTAAGTAAAAATGAGGAATCACATTTTGAAATTTACACCTTATTAAACAAGCAAAGGATAGTTGAAAATCATGCATTCACTTGCAAGTTTAATGAATCAAATGCTCAACAAGGAATTGTTAATACCCTTGAATCAAATTGGTGGGGTGACAAAGGCAAAGTGAGAATGTGTGTATTGTGTGGCCTAATCTGGTTTTGGTTAGATTTTTGTAAATCTTGGCATGCATATCATGTTAATGGTCTTTTAAAGTGTGCTAATCGTGTTTGGGATCCAGGGAAGTAATGTCCAAATTTTTGCATCATATTGTATACTATTGCATATATTTTTTTGGTTTTTTGTGTGTTTGCCTTTTGGTTTTTCTTTGTGTGGCATTTTTGTGTGTAATCTCTTGTTTGCAAGATTCTGCTTTAAAAATTCTTGGCAGTTTTTATTAGGTTAGGTTTTGTATTTGTCTCCAGGTTTCGGTTTGTAAGTTTTACGTTTTGGGTTGGTTCTTCCATTGGTGGTTGTGTTTTATGGTAGTTGCTAGTGTTTTGCCTCTTGACTGATTGTTGTGTTCCTTTGTCATGAAATATGAATTACCTATAATGTGGATCAAGAAAAAGGGGATAAACTTAGTAGTTGCTACTAGATTTTGGGGACTAAGATAGTGAATTTTAGAACAATGAATCATTTGCTAAGGCTACACATGAACACATCATATTAATGGGCATGCCTTGGAATCTTGAAGGATGAAGTCATTTTGGTTTGCAAATTAAGGCAAAAAAATTTATAAACTCCATATTTAACCTTGAATGATCTCTAACCCAAGTGGCAAATGAAGTTTGCAAAGCAATACAATGATGAATATATATTAAAAAAAATAGATAAATCAAATGGCTTAGGGCATCTCTACCGGGGCTATAGATGTCTGGTTGGCAGTGGAGCAATGTCTATAAAAGAGGCAAATGCAAATTTAATCTAACACCTGGGTGAGTAAGGCCATCTCCACCGAGGCTATAAACGCCTGGTTGGCAATGGAGCAATGCAAAGGCACATTTTTATGAGTAGTGTTTTATATAGCCTAAATGTGAATCATGTGATAGATTTTGAATAGTGTCAAGAATACCAGAATGAAAACACTTTCACACACTTAGCTAAAGAAATGGTTCATGTGTTTTCAATTGAAGTTGTCTATCCCCATCATCTTTGGATATTGCTGAATAGTTTTGTTTCTAATCTTCGATTTGTTGGGTTTTAGAACTGGGTTCTTCATCCGAAATGCTCAGGAGCATTTCCTAGCAGAGTCACCATTTGTTGTGGTCATTCCACAACTAACCCTAAATATGGAGACCCACCTTTAAATTTTGGTTTTTTGGAGCTTTGCTTGTCTTTGAGTGTTAATTTTGGCATGTTCCAAGGTGTAGTGTTGGTCAATGTCTTTTTGCTTTCTTTTTAATTGTCTACGATGTTGGTTAAGCTTATTTTTATTGTTAATTTTATTTGTTAATTATAATTTTTTAGGGTTCGGTTTGAGTGTATGAACTTTGGTGTTTGTGTTTATGTTATAAAGTGAACTGGTTCAAACATTGCACCTTAACAAAGCATAAAGTAAATAAAAATATAAAAATATAAAAATAAAATAAAAATAAAATTGAATAAGAATATACATATATATGAAAATATATATGTATATATTTTATCACTAGATAGTTCTTTAGTTTTTTTTAATGTTCCCTTTTTAGTTGTCTTTTTAGGTGTTTTATCCATTTTTAGGTGTTATTTATAGTTTATTTGTAGGTTAATGTTTCGTGTTGATGGTATGGTCGTAGCTTTAAATCATTTTATTTTTTTAATTGTCTTATAGCTCCTTTAAAGTTTGTTTTAATTCTTGTTTAAGGTTTGTCTTTCTCTGTGATGTAGGGATGATGTCGAAAGTAGTGGACGAAATTTTGGAATGGTGAATGTAGACACTTGGCAGGAGACCACGTAGGATCGATGGGGACCGCATGGCGAGGGCAGAGTTATGTGTATAGTCATGGCAATGACCTAGACATCGAGCGACAATGAGGATTTGGACATAGACATCGTTGAGCTTGATACGACTTTTCCTAGAAGATGCTTCGAACGAGGATATATCTCGTATAGATACGTCGTTGGGTTTTGATGAGGTCGAGGTAACTATATCGGACATCGTGGGCAAATATAGAGGATGACGACGTGAACCAATAACAACTCCTGGTTGCAATATATGGATGTCGATAGACAAATTGAGGATGTGGACTCTTGGAGGCTGACATAGTGAGGAGCACAGGTCCCTAGCTCATGGCATCGTAAACAGTGAACCACGCATGGGAAATCTGAATTCGAAAGCATACACGATACATGCAGTTGAGAAATTTTCATTTTGACAAGATTACGCAGTGGGGATGATAGTGGAATATCCAGTATGGGGGTTTGGTCCAATGGTAGGAGAGTGTAATGGTGGAAACTACAATTACCAAAATGGAAATAGGCATTTACATGGCAGTGAGAATCACATATTATGGATGGATTGATTTTCAATCCTCGCACAGAGAGCCATCATCGATGTAGCATTACTGTTATGCAGATATTACCATCCTACGTGGAGAAGACAACCATGTTTTCTATGGAGCAGATAACGTTGTTAATACCTATGTTTAAGCACAATGATGTGTCACCCCACAATTTCTTCGAGGGATAGAGTTGTGAATGTTAATTCATTAGCAGTGTTCATTTAAGTAATGGCATAGAGGGATGTGAACGTCACCACAGTGATAGGTAACCAGAGATATCGACGGTGGACTTCGAGCACAATGGTAGATATCATTAGAATACGTAGACAACAAGGAGCATATCGAAATGGCAATGATGTTGTTATCATCATACCGAGCCTTGTATTATGGAAGAAGCATTATAGGGGTATAATACAAAAGTGAATGTTTCTATTTGGGTGGTCATGGCATTGAAGTTTCATACATCGAGGAGGTAGACAGCAAAATATGCTCCATGTAGGAGGCCGTCGAAGCTTTTGGGATACATCGCGTTAAGTTTGGTATAGGACAGCAAGTTCACTGCATAGGTAATACATAGATGAAAGCACATAAGAGCCCTGGGAGATGTATTTGTTGATCACTTTGGTCAGAATATATATAAAACAAGGGACCCTAGTGAGATGTTGAAGGTAAGCTTTGTCTTGTTAGCAGCAACGGGCATAACACGCACCAGCACTAGCGATTGGTGTCAGGGATGTTTCAATGTGATGATATGGAGTTTACAAAGTGTAGCAATTTCATTGAGAATAATCGAGTACAACATCAAATCTCGTATATTGGGAATACTCGTCAAAATAGGTCGTCGTTATACATGTCGATGTCAGAGCAATAAGTGTTGTATCACTCTAGTGTTAATGTCATCAATAAGTCAAAGTAGAAAATTCCATATAGTTCGGCAGCAAGGGTGGTTTATGTGGTGCATGACGAGCATTAATTAGTGGGTCAGAACGGTGGTGCCATGTAGTACTGCCACTAAAGAATTACGCTTAGAGGGCATTATGAATTGAATAGTTTAAAATTGATAGTGTACTCCAAAAAATGTTAAGGGTGATACACATGTCATATGGGTGTATAATCCTACACGATGTAGAAGTATTATTCGAAAGAGTCGTACATGTTGGCTATCAAAGAAACGAAAACAAATGGAATGATTATAAAAACAACATTATTAAGGCGAGGTTGTTTTGTTTGGAAAAGAGGACATGACCATTACCAAGTGGAGGGGAAAACGAGGAGGATTCTTCTAAAAATGTTAAATACGCCTTGAAAATTGAGTTTCGAGGGTTGGAAACTTTGGAGGAGATTGCAAAGGTGAAAAGGGTTGGCACTGGATTTTTCTAAAGATTTTTCCTCCCACGCTGGACTGAATTTTCCACCATTGATGCTAATGGAAGTTTGTATTCTGCATATGATTTTAATTTATTAAAAATCTTTTATTTGTCAATATATTGGAGTTTCGGAAAGTTTTATGCATACTTATGGTTAACTTGTTTGTTATTTTTCAATATATTGCACATTTCCCTTAGAAGATGGCACCTCATTAAATGTTAGATTGCATGTATACGGGTCACATTAATATTGGTTTTTGTAGGATACTAATGTTTGCAAGGTCTATGGGGAACTTTACAACTGCAACATTTATTTTACTGCAGTTCATTTTATTCTTATTTTTTTAACCTTGTTTTTTTCATATTTTTTTTAAGTTTTCAAAGTAAAATAAAAAATGTAAAAAAAATATAAAATTCAAAAAAGAGTTACATGGGTTGAAAGAATAAGCTTTAATGTTTCATTTAAAGCAAGTACATTTTTGTTTTAACTTAAATTCAAAATTCCAAAATTATTGAAGTTCACAATTTTAACAAGAATTTTGTAATTTCAATTTTTCATGATTTTGCAGTTTAAGAGAAGCAATAAATTAATTTCGTTTTATGAAAATCATAATTTCATTAAAAGGGGGTAATTTATATGGTGTACAAAGGCCACTACAGTTTCAAAGTTAGTCATTTAGCTATTTTCTTTTCATGCTCAAAGCAACATAAAATGAATCCATTCAACATTTCATATTAATATTTCAAGGATATATCACTTTAACAAATCATAAATAAAGTGAATAAGGGATCAATTTCATGCACTCATTCATAACTTTATTTCTGCACATAAGGAAAATCAAACCCTTTCACTTTTATTTTCTGCACATAAGGAAAATCAAGCCCTTTCAATTAATGAACAATAAAAGCATAGCATAATAAATACCAACACAGGCCCCTTGTTAACAGTTGCTTGCAAATCACTAAGGTATTCTAGCACTTTTTGACACATTTTCATAAGCATACATGCACACATTAAGTAAAAGGAACCTTGGAGAAATGTTTATTTCTTTGCAAGAGAGGGTTTTCTAATCAAAATCCTAACTATGAGTGTGGTTTTGCAATTGGATAAAATTACCACTCAACAATACTTCATCATCCCTTGTGACATTTGTTCTTCTAATTGTTTATTTGAGTAAATTGTAATTGTCTTTTCTATTCGGTGATGCAAAGAGGTATTCTTTACCATTTTTTTAGTACTAGAAAAACCTTGATTTGGCTTAGCTTCTACTATGATATGATCCCCTTGTTTAATATTAAAGTTTGTCTCATCCCCAAAAGTTCCATTTCTTTCTCCATCATTTTTGCTCTGCAATCTTTGACCAAGTGTGCAATCTCATAAAATTTACATTGAAATATAATATTTTCATAGTCCACTTGTTGATCTCATTCTCGTGATTTAGGTTTAATTCTAATGGACTATAGTAGAGGTTTTAAAATATCCATTGTAACATGTATTTGAGTGTATAGCATGCTTTCAATCCTTAGCAGTTGATCCCTGTTAGATGAAATACCCTAGAGTATTGACAATATTCATCAAAACATCCTTATTAATAAGTTGATATGGAAGTCCAAAAATCCTAAACCACATCAGAATCCTTTTAATAGTCTATAGCTCCATAGAAAACTTCTCACTCCATGGTCTTAAATATAATGCATCTATCCCTTTAAACCATAGGCCACCATCCATTATTTTATCCTTGATTTTTGAAATAGAGAAGATAGAGTAAAAATCCTTTTGGAATAAAATTCATGGAGTAATTTGAATTCAATCCCCATTATCACTTAATCCAATTTTTTTTTTTAAAGCGAAAAAACCCTTGTGGGGCCACCTTGGTCTGAGAGACCACGAACAGGGGGTTCTACACCGTCAAAGTCACCCGGGAGTCACACCCGACCCCTACCCGCACCAACATTATCAATTGGATTTTGGGTACCCAATTCAGCTTTTTGGTAGGGTGGATATTCAAACCTAGGACCTCCCTTGGAGGATTGCCCTCTCCTCTCCAACTCACCTACAACACCTGGGTTCACTTAATCCAAATTTGAATCTCAAAAAATCCTAGCCAATATCCATGGAAAGTACATATTAACCCTCTACTTCTAGGAATTATTATATTATGCTTGATCATCTTATCCTTGATAGTCATTTCTAGCATAAAGTCTACTACCTAGATAGGGTTTTCCATAAATTTTCTCTGACGCTTCTCCTTAACTAGTACATCCATACTTCCAACTAGGTCAACCTTACTTCGACTTAAGACTTTTAAAAAACATCCTTTCGTATTACCTAGATTTTCTTTTCAAGAATCCTTTAGTGTTTGAATTTTCCCTAAGATATAGAATAATATTAAGTGACACTCGCTCCTTACAAACACTTTGCTTCCTACTCGCTCTTGCAACACTTGCTTGTTTTCTAAAACAAGAAAAGTGAGGCTTACTCCTGGCTTGCACACACATTTACAAATTTTAAGTTTTGGCATGATATTTGAAACTTGGTCTAACATGTGAAATTCTTCAATCCCAACCCAACCTCACATCCATTTTTATTGATAGTATTAATTATAATTTGTGAATTCCCCTCAATTGATATTTTAATCCCTTTTTTATTATAGTTTTTATAGTGTTCATGGATCTACACAATATATTCTCACATTTTTAAAAAGTAGCCCCAAATGGTGTAAGCAAAGGAACAGGAAAGAAGTAAATAGTTTAATGTTTCTAGATCCTTCTCACACAAGGCATAACTAAAAAGTTCATAATATCCTCTTCTTTTGTGTGAATCTTGCTTTGGAGGACTAATTAAAGGGATGTTGAGTCCATAGGGAGGGTCTCTAATTACCAAACATTATTCCAAGGAAAATTATTAAGAATAGGAAATTTTGATTATTCTAAATCCTCATATTCCAACTTTACTGAGTATCCACCATCTTTTGATAGATTCCAAACTAACTTATCCATTAATATAAAAATAGGCAAATGAAACTCTTTATTAATCCTTCGAAGCTCATAATTTATGATATGGATTTGTTGCTCATATTAATGTAATCTTTAACATTTACACCTTTACAAGCTAGAGATGTTTGAGCTAGTGGTTGCCATTTTGAATCATAGATAAGAGGATAAGGCTTTAATCAAGCAAAAAAATTATAAATGTCATTACTCATTGACCATCTAATATGTTTCTTGATCAATTACAAACTATCTCATATTAAGTTTTTTTTAAACTCACACCTATTTTAAAAAATGAACAAAAGCATTCAATCCACTAAAATCTTATACAAAAAGTAGAAAAGGATGAACAAAAAATAAAGAGAGAAAGATTGATGAGAACATACCATAAATAATCAGTGTATTATTCATGGATAAGGATTAACACTCTAATACAATGGATGGAATGGTGGTGGGTATTTATTACCAAAACCTCAATCACATAAACAAGCTTAACCTAAGTCGACATAACAAGAGATTTTAAGGTTATTTACAATTTATAATATGGGTTTATCTATATCAATATTAACCATGGTCCATAGAGCTTATATAATAAAATATAATATAAGCTTTATGAGTTGTTGGAATTTTATGAGCTATTGGAAGAAGACCTTTTAAAGGTGGTTGAGGAACCAAATACTTTTGGTAGGTACTCAGGTCTATCAATGCAACTTTCTTGGCGTTGATTCCTAAGAAGGATAACCCAAAATCCTTTAGGAAGTATGAACCTGTATCCTTGTGTAATACTATCTACAAAATCATCTCCAAAATTATTGTTAGAATGTTAAAAGGGTTTTTTTCAAACACTCTCTCAGAAAGAACAGTTTGGTTTCTTGAGTAAAAGATAAATCCATGAAGCTATTAGTGTTGCTCAAGAAGCAACAAGCAATGATAATTAATCTTGATTTGGCAAAAGCTTTTGATAGGGTAAGTTGGTTGTACATCAAGATTATATTAATTCATATTGGTTGTAGTGTACCCTTTGTAAATTGGGTAATGGGATGTATTAATTCTACTTCCTTTGTTGTCTTAATTAATGATTTAACTTCTAAATTCTCGAAGTCTTGCAAAGGGCTAAGATAGTGATGCCCCCTATCATCCCTATTATTCTTGCTTGTGGTTGAAAGGCTAAGCAAAATGATTAAGGAACATAAAAGACTTCGCATGATCAAAGACATTAACATGGGGAACTTTCTAGTTGAAATTCATTTACTATTTGCAATGATATACTCCAATTTGGAAATGACACCTTAAGAGAAGAACTAAAATATTAAAATATTTTTAGCTCTATTATTGTGTTGCTACAAGAACAGAACCTCTAAAATATTGATATAGCTTTTAACAAATTACAATCAAGACAATAAGCAATAGTGATTAGGATTTTTGGCTTCAATCTAAATGAGTTTGGCAAAGGGCTAAAATATTTGGGGTTTAGATTGAAGACAAATGATTATGGATATCAAGATTGAATTTGGTTATAGAATAACGTGGAAAGAGCATCAAGGTAGAAAGTTAATAGAACAAAATTCAAAATTTACTTTCTCAACACTCCAACTAGAATCAAAGCAAGGATATGTAGGTTACTTCAAATGGAGGAGGCAAATTTGCCAGCAACATATCTAGGGATACCAACATAAAAAGGTAGATGGTTATCGTTAGCAACAAAATTGCAGCTCATTAAATTATTTTTACAAGCCATTCCAACACATTATATGTTCTTGTATATTATGCCATGATCGATGGAAAAAAATTTAATCTATATTATGTTGTCATTTTGTGGTTAGGATTACATGATAAAAGGAAATTTCCTTTACTAAAATGGAGCAAGGTGTGTGATAATAAAACTAGGGGAGGTAATTATTTAAGACTTCGTACGGATGCAAACTTAGTTGTAAGGTAAAAAGTAATTTGAAGATTGTACAAAGAGAGTCAAAGACAATGGGTAAGAATTTTTCTAAGTATGTTCAGCCCAATGACCCAAGCTTAATCCTTACTCAATTTTCACTATCATATGGTTCTACACTATGGAAAAATTTTAAAAAAATCAATTCATCTAGTGATTAAAGGTCTAAAATGTGTGGTGGGAACTGGAGAAAAAAAATTATTTGGATGGATACTTTGTGTGATAGATGACCACTCAATCTAGATCTGATTTTCAAACCATGTATGAGATTACTTCAAAACACATATGATGATAGGGTTTCAAACATTATGTACAAGGATCGGGATTAGGAAGGAAGATACAAATGGAAAATATATTGTTTTACACGTATACCGAACATTGTTGCTAGGAGGGAGTTGAGAAAAAAGATAACAGTGATTATTCCAAGGGGAGTCAAGGATAAGTTTATTTAAGAGTTGAATAGCTCAGGAGAATACACAACAAGAAGCAAATAAAATGTAAAGTACCAACCTAATAGGAATATCGCAATAATATGGAGAGATATTTTGGATAGCCCAAGCATTCCAAAAAACAAAATATTTGTAAGGCTAGTCGATAACAAGAAAACTTTATCCTAGGATAACCTAATGAAAGGGGATTTTCTTGGCCCTTGAAAATGTGTTATATATAAAAAGGAGTAGAGTATAGACCATTTCTTGGGACATTGCTCAATAGTCTAGGAACTGTGGCAATGGATTCTTAATATGTTTGGCAAATGCATGGTGATGAAAGGCAAACTTAAAGAATGGTTAAAGCAATGGAAAAACACTTTTAAAATTAAGGTGTTAAAGACAATCTGGGATACATCGAAAGATGTAATACTTTGGACTATATAGCTAAAATGAAACTAACGAATATTTAAAGGAAAGGAAAGTAGTTTAGAGGTTATGAAAAGGAAGATTTGTTTAGTCATAAAGGAATCTAAACCAACCCTATCAACTAACCCAATCCCTAATCTTGAAGCAAAGAGCCTTCATAGATGGAGTCAAGTCATCAATTGGAATTATGATGGTGGGTACAAGAGAAAAAAAAGGAAGGCAAAAAATAAAGTGAAAACCACTAGAAGCAAAGTTGGTCAAATTGAATTTTGATGGAGCTTCTAAAGGAAATCCAAGACCAATAAGAGGAGGAATAATAAAAAATAGTAAGGGTGAGATTTTGCCACACTATGCTTTCAATAGTGGATTTAAAATAAATAATAGAGTTGAAGCTTAGACAGCTTTGAAAGGATTAAAAATATGTAGACAAATGAAATGGAACAAAGTATGGACGGAAGACAATCCACTAATACCTATAAATGCAATTTTGTGAAAAGCAAAGACTCCATGGAACATACAAGAGATCATTGTGGAAATACAAGACCTTGCTACAACGTTTCAAGAAATCAAGTTTACACATACGTTAAGGAAAGGGAACACGTGTTGATAGACCAGCCAATAGAAGGGTTTTAAGAAGTTATATTCTCTTTTCCATGGTTAGAGGAAGTACAAAGTTTAGCTTAAATTAACAAGAAAAATCTAAAAAGAGCAAATTCAAAATCATATTCTAGAGTATTACAAAATATTTTAGGTGATCCATTTATAGATCAATGCATTGGAAAAAACTAACAGTCCAAATTTAGTAAAGCGGACCATGATTTAGTAAAGCAAGTAGAAGTTTTGTATGTTGAAGCAGAAAATGATATCAAATGAACTTCATGGTTTAATGGATTATTTGAGTTGTTGGTTGTTGATTGGATTATGGGACAAAGTATGGATTGGAACTTTCAAATTTTTGAGATTGCTAAACTATTTACTAAAATAATACCATTACTGTTTATTAAATTGATAATTTCATAACTCGTTAAAATGATAAAATATTTTTTTAACTTGCTATTGGAGATTAAAATGAATTCCATTTGTATTATATAAGTACCCAAGTTTAATTATTATGCATATATTTCTTGATAATATTTAATCATGAACTTTCCAAATGTTGAGACTGATAAACTATTTATTACAAAACTTGTGGTTGCACCTATTCTTCAAGAAGGAAACTAATAGTCCAAAGTTGGTAAAGCAAACCATGATAAACTAAAATTTTAAAAATATTACTCTACTAAGATGCAGTGCATAGACAATATAGGTGGATTTTTGATACTGTGAAGGTTGCTACAGGAAAATATAAAAAAGAATGCTATATTCTGGAATATTTGTATTTACAAAAAAAAATTGAAAATCAAGAATTGGTTTTTTTATGAAAAAAATATGTAGATATCTAGCTATAACAACTCAAGTAAGATGAGTTTATGATGTTAGATTTCTTATTAGGGTTTTGAGGTGGAAAAAGGAAAAGAGATAGTTGGGACGAGGGTTTTGAAGGGTATCAGACAAAATTGTAGAGAAAATATAGAGGGCAGGACCTGTTGGCCCTAATGGCCAACATGAAATTTTCAACGGGGATGATCACAGTAAGGAAAAGGCACAGTTCAAGGAAATGCAATGGATTAAAAATACAATAGACAACCAATTTTTACAAGCCACACAAAGCGAAGGAAAAAGCAACAAGCACTTCCAATTCAAAGTGCAAAAAGAGATGGGAGATCACAATCTTCAACGAAAACAAGGACAAGGGTTGAAGAGAACCAAAAACAAATTTCACGTTGCAGATCAAATCAGAGAACCTAAAAGAGGAAAATTGATATGGCCTAGAACATGAGCAAGACTGTTTCAAGCGTAAACTACCAAAAGGGGCCGACTATACCAATACCCAATATGGGGGAGTCAGGGAAGCTACCAAAAAAAAATGAATTTCAAGGATGCCCTTTGTGGAGAACATCCCCAACCAAATGTGATAAATAACCTGAGAGCATCACGAAGACCTTTGAGGATGCCGAAGATGGATTCGAAGAAAACTGCGAGAGTGTGTTTAAATGCGGTGGATGGTTCCTTGATAGTGAAGGTGAATATGGAGGACATTCAAAAAAAATAGAAGACATGGAGAGTAGAGGGTTGATATGTCGATTTATGGGGTTCAGACAAACCCTTTCAGCATTTAAACTATGGGCTGCTAAACAATGGCGAACAAAAGGTAAGTTCCAAATCTCTGCATACCCTAATGGTTATTTTCTTATTATTTTTGTTTTTGAGGAAGATAGAGAACAAATATTCCAAGGGGGCATGGGTTTTTGGAAGGGCAGGCCTCTTTATGAAATCTTGGCATACTAAATTCAAAGCAAAGGAAGATATGTCATCCAGAGCACTAGTTTGGGTGACATTTCGCCTACCAGTAGAATTTTGAAATCCAACAATTTTTTTCGGCAATACCCTGGGAACACTCATGATGGTTGTTGATAGTGCATATAAATTTGAGAAAATTATTTATGCTTGGATGTGTCCTAATAGATTTTAACAAACCCCTCTCAAAAATATCACTCTCCATTTGGGGAGGAAACAAGGGAGCAGGAGTTGGATTATCAAAACATAACTTTTCGCTACAAAATATGGTCATTTAGCAAGAGACTGCCCACATAAGATCCCAAAGCATGGAAGAGAGGAAACAAATCCTGAAGAATTTCAAGTTTCCAAAAGAAAGAATATCCAAAAGAAATCGGTAGTGAGGTCCTCAAGCAATGGTGTCAAACAATATGTTTGGCAATCTCCCCATTGATGACCTTTTGGATTATGAGGAAGATACAATGAAAACAGAATTCCTAGAGACAATTCCATGGTGGAAGGAATGAATCTATTACAAAATAGGTAAATAGCACCCCTAACACCACCCTAGTTGTGCATAGCAACATACAGTAAGTAGTAAACTAGCCAACAGACTACTAACAAAAAAACAAGGGGAAACAAAAAGTAACAATCTATTAAAGGTAAGCACCGCAAAAAATTGAAGCCTAGGGGGGCCTCACTAGATCTACCAACAATACCCTAGTGTTGTACACACATATGTCAGGGTTGATTGTTATTCCATAAGTAGAAGTGAGCCAAGAGACAAAGTAAGAAGATGAAAATGGACACCAATCAAAAGGTAGGAGGCAAAACTAATCAACACCATTTGGCAAAAAAAAGAGAAAAGATAATAGCATAAGGTAAGGTCAATGCCCTTACTCACATATTTAGCCCCCAATACTGATGAAGATAATTTCTTGGAACATTAGAGGACTCAAGGAGAGTCCCTCAAAACAAAATGAAATTAGAAGAATGATACAAACAAATCGACCACTTGTCTTCCTTCAAGAGACGAAGGTGAAGAGATAGAGACAATTGCAAAGAAAGTGTGATCTGCTGGAAGAATGGAATCCCTTAGCTCCCAAGGGACATCAAGAGGTATTACATGCCTTTGGGACCCTAGGGAGGTAGTTATCCACCAAGTGGTGGGTAGCTGGGGTCTTTTGGCGGTAGCAACTCAGAGTAGGCAATCAAACCTAGTTATGCTCTGCATAAATGTTTATGCACCTACTAGCTTGGACGAGAAACATAAATAGTGGAAGAACATAAAGTAATACATCAAGCATGGGCCCTGATAGGAGGAGATATTCACACCATCCTGTCCTTGGAAAATAAGTTGGGGGGAACTGGTAGCTTGTATGAGAGCATAGACCTCATGAAGGAATACATCAAAAACCTTCATCTCGTGGATGTCATGCCAGACAATGGTCTAATGACATGGTCTAATAGGAGGCAAGGCTCTACTTGTATTTTGGAAAGATTAGACAGATTCCTGCTATCAAACAATTTTTTAATTAATGGGCACATTCCTAGGGTGAAGATCCTAAACAATGTAGGATCATATCATTGGCCAATCATGACAAAACTATGGAAACCCAAGTCCAGACACTCGTCATTCAAATTCCAACTGGAGATTTTAGGCCTAGAGTGCAGCAATGGTGGAAGGCAAATCTCAACATGGAATGAAGATGAACTGCTTTATGAGGGGGCTTCGGTACATCAAATCCAAGATAATGACTTGGAACTAGGAAGAGATTGGAGATTTCAATAAGAAAAAGTTGGAAATGCTAGCCTAACTTGAAGATTTGAATGAACAAATCCACAGGGATGATCTCATGGAGGGTCTAAGTATAGCAAAGATCAAACTTACATCCCAGCTAGAGGAATGGGAAAAAGGGAAGAGTTATTATGGAAGCAAAAATCTAAAATCCAATGGCTCCAAGAGGGGATCGAAACACAAGATTCTTCCACAAATCTCTTCTAGCCCATAGATCGCACAACTTCATACCCTCCTTGAGAATATAAGCAGGAGATACTATCCACACATGGGAAGGTATGAGGTCTATTGCAGTAAACTATTTTGTGAGTCTATTCACAGCAAAACCTTTGGATATGGAAGCCCAACAAGAAGTGTTACAAGAGATACCTGCACTAATAATAGAGGAGGACAATTTAGTTTTGATTGCACTAGTAACTACCAAAGAGTTACAATAGGTGGTTTTCAAAATGCATAAAGGCAAGACTCCTAGGCCGGATGGATTTCCCATTGAATTCTACCAAGAATTTTGGGATATCCTACATGAGGACCTTCTGGATGTGGTTGAGGAAGCTAGGAAAGCTAAAGATGTGCTGAAGGAAATAAACAAATCATATATAACATTGATTCCAATGGCACAAGATGCAGAGCACATTGCTCAAAATAATCACCAATGTAACAACAAAGAGGCTCAAACCACTTATGCATAAGATTATCTCACTAGAACAAGGTGGTTTTGTGGAAGGTAGAAAGATAGTGGATGAGATAGTTTTGGCTCAAGAGGCTATTCACTCCATGGAAAACCAAACATTAACCAGAATCACTATTGCAAATGTAGCCAAACCAATCACTCATCTCCAATTTGTTGATGACTTTACTCTATTAGGGAAAGCAACAATGAAGGAAGCCTCAAGAATCAAACATATTATAAGTTGTTTCTCAAGAGCCATAGGGCAACAGATCAATGAGGAAAATTCCAAAGTCATTTTCTTCCACTTCTCACCCAGATAGGAGATCATGGTTCTTGACAAACTAAGATACCAGAAGACCTCCCTTCCCATCACCTACTTAGGCGTTCCTCTTAAAACAAGGAGACAAAAAAAGGAGGATTAAGCCTGGCTAGTGGACAGAGTAAAAAGGAAACAAAAAAATGGACTAATTGATGGCTATCATCGAGGGGAAGAATAACCCTGGTTAAATTAGTCCTTCAATATATACCTATAGTTTTGGAAATTCTCAAGGTAGTGCTAAGAGAGTTGAATCAAATAGATCATCAATTCCTCTGGAGGGGCACTAAGGACGAAAGGAAATCGGCACTGGTGCTTTGGAAAACTTTATGCCTTCACAAACATGAAGGGTGACTAGGATTTAGAGCAACAATCAAGAACAACAAAGCACTTGCAGCTAAGTTGTATTGGAAGTTGTTGAACGATCCCAATGCACTATCGGCCTAAAGTCTGAGATCTAAATATGTAGAAAATAAAATTTCGAAAACTCTTAGGACGGGCACCAACCTTTGGTGGCACAATTTCCAAAGTGGAGACCTTTCATGGAACAACTACACAAAGCAAATTGGATAAAAGTAGCAAAATACTACAAGTACCAGACTAGAAATTCTTAAGTTGGGAGAAAGTGGGTCCCCACAACCAAATGGCCAATTCAAATCCCAGAGAGGCAACAAATCAATATCCAACAAACTCTACAAATGAGATCACTTCCTTGGTCTTAAGCAGAGGATTCCCTTGGATGGATATTTTGTTCTATGCCCAAATACTCCTAACCCACTTCAAGACTTATTCAAACAAATATGGGCATAGAAGTTATAGTCTAAGGTGAGATTCTTCATTTGGCTTTTGTTGCGTAGAAGGATACTACCAGGAAAAATTATGAAAATAGGGTACCATGGTCCTTTTAGGTGTGATGTGTGGGGAGAACCTCAAAACACTCTTCCACTTATTTATTGAACGTCTTGTAGCCTCGAAGTTGTGGAAGATGATTGTTATCTTACTTGATATTAATTGATTTGACTTAATCACCCTAGAGCATATGTGGAGGGAATGGACTACATAAGATGGAGTAGACCAGTATGTTAGATAGTATGGGTAGTAAGTACTTTCCTACTTTGGAACATATGGAAGGAAAGGAACAACCACATCTTCAAACAAGAGTCTAAGGACATCCACTATATTTGAAAAACGACAACCACAAACATAGCAAAGGCAGACCAACATACACTGGAGTATCCCTAGGAACCCCACCAACAATTGGAATAGATCATGAGTAGATTAAAAATTATTCCTAAGGTTGTTAATCAACAAATGGCAACCATAAGGCACCCAAAAGTAGTCAGAAAAGGAAAGTGGCAGTCTTCCCCAAAGGATTAGGCAAAAGTTAACACAGATGGAGCATCACGAAGGAGTCCAAGTAGAGCTAGTGTAGGAGGGATAGGAAGACAATCGAATGAAACCCCGGTTTTCACCTTTGCGGAGAATCTTGGCATTCTTTCCAACAACCTAGCAAAGGGTTGTAGCATCCTTAGAGGGCTCCAAGAGGCAGCAATTAAGGTAGGTTGGAAGAAGGTCCAAATAGAATCCGACTTACAAGTCATGATCAACAATCGAAGAATCCAAGGGAGAATAGGAAGCTTGACTGAAGACTAAGGAGAATCATAGAGAAGATTGAGATGGTACAAACAAGCTTTCTATCTATGGAATACAATCACATCCCTAGAGAACAAAACAGAGTTGCAAATGCGATGGCCAACTGGGCTCTAGACAAAGACAACCTCACTTGTTACGGCTATCCCCCTAGATGGTGGGCAACACGGATTAGGGAAGATCTCTCTATCTTATCTCTTGATGGTAGCAAAATTAGATGTATTTAGTGTTGTAATTCACGGTATTAGGTTGTTCCTTTTATACATGGGTTACTATAGTAAATTAGTTGATAGAATGTAACATTACATCTTCTACTAAATCCTGGATCAAAAGCCTGCGTCCCTAGAAAGGGAGACAATGTATCTCTTCTATTTGAATTCCGTAATATAATTTTTTTTTTACTAAAAAAAAACTCAATTAAGATAAAAATTGAATCTATTTATAAACTCTCAAGCTTTAAAGAAGAGAGTTGTGATTTGTCAAGGGTGAGGAACCCATAAGAAAAACCCCTTCTTTTTTTTAAACCCTAAAAAGGCGTCTTTTAAGAACAAAAACAAAATGGAAATAGCAGTCCAATTTTTCAGGTAGGCTATCTACATTAGCAAATCTACTACTCTTAGAAAACTTTGAACTTAAAGGCCCATCGGAATTAGCAATATTTGTCGGCACCAGTCACTTTGGATGACGAGAGGAATAATAAGTAAATCCTATCCTTATAGATTAGCAATAATTATAAATAAATATTAAAATCATTTGACATTACCCATTAACAGTCATCAACGGTCAAGAAAATTATTGCTTTATTGTTTGCCCTTATTAGCCATAATACTTAATATATAAATTCAAGCATTAAAAGCCAGAAAAAATCTGGAATAGGAACCAGTAGATTATAGTTTTCATATTATTAGTGGGTAAAGCAAGGTTCCGTTGTCTTTGCAAAGGCCTCTGCACAAAAAGCATCTAAGCCAAAATTTCCCCATTGTAAGGACAGTTCCTGCCAGAGACTTTTAAAAATTAGTGTTTGCTAGGATGGAAAATCAAACCACAAGTAGGTTTTACGGCATACCAATGTAGGGTTAATCCCGCTAAAATATATTCTGCAATTATTTCACAAGAAAGTAAACAAATTTAAAATAAATGGTGTTCTATCATTGTGATGGAGCACAGCCAAGCATGACAGCCCTCCAACAGTAGATAGTCAGTAATTGAGGCCACCTTCTAAAAACAAGAATTATTTATTTTGCCCTGTACACAAGGCATTTTGGTTCTGGAATTTGATTTGAAGCTCAATTTTGAAGCAATTACTCGAGGACCTAAGTTCTGGGTGCAAGTGAGGTTCATGAAGCCGTGGTATCCAAATTTCAAATCCTGGAAAATGTAACAACTTTTGCCCATGTTTTTGTGACAATGGATATCAGCAAAAGACTTACCACAGGAAACAAATATTAGAACTGCACAAGTCCCTTACAATCCAACAATGGATAAAAAAGTATGATGCATTTTCATGTAAGAATGGCTCTGAACAGCAAAGCCCTTGGAGAATGGCTCTGAACGAAAAAATAATGGGGAAGTAAATCTACAGAGGTTAGACAAAAGGAGTGTTCCAAAGTCACTTTATGGCAAGATGCTAAACCTACGGCTGAGATTGCCCCATTGGAACCAGAAAAGAAATGTATAACATGCTCTAGAAAGAAGATACACAACCAAGTGAAGATGGATATTTAGCAAAAGGGATTCATCTATGTTATGTGTTAAGAATATAGCAAAAGACACACGTCCAAGAAATCACCTACAGGAATACAAAGTACAAAGAGAGAGCAAAAAAGTTCTTCAGGTAAAGACATCCAGACATCCTATGTCGTAATTCTAAATCAATCAAAAGCTCATGGAATCCACCTGAGAATTCTGTCCTAAGAACTTGTAAAAACCAAGTCATTTTTCCTACGGTCATGAGACAGTTAAACTAATTGCTCTACAAATATCTTGATATCTTGATATATGTGTTTTAGGTACGGCATCCATTATTACACTAATTAAAATAATCCTAATAATAACTCTAAACATGTTACATTAAAATCTGATGAGACTTTGTAAAATGGGATGGCCTGAAGTGGTTAAAGTTTGTGGATTATAAAGTGGATACCTGGGTTCATTTCCTTGGCACCATGTGAATGGTGAAATGAGAAACGCGATTGTATAGTTGTAAGACGTAAAATGTTAAAAGCAATGTTCATAGCTCCTCAATCAAAAAAGCATTTGCCCAATCAAAAAAATCCAATGCATTGCCAACAGAAGATGAACATCAAAGAATGATTGTAGCAATTGAAGATTGCATATGTAAGAAAACACCCAAAGCATTGGTCTTTCATAACTTGCAAGTTGCAACCGTCGGCTGGCTTGCCAGATATGAAACTATCCAGTGCCCCAACTTCAAAACATCAGAGAACCTGACAGTTTTTTAAGTTGTACTTCTTCAATGGAGAAGTATTTTCCACAACTCATTGAGCAGATTTCACCTTACCATGTAGTTCGCCAAAGTACTCAACTTGAAGTTCCAGAATGAATTGAGATATTGCATCTCTACAAAGAGGTAGAAACAATATACATACTCATACCATTCTTGCATGTTCGGCCCTTATTTTATGCCACCTTCGTAAAACGATGGAAAAGAGAAGTGCATTTGTACATTGTGAATTGGACCAACACATAAAACCAAATACCAAACACAGACCAGAGTGAAATCTATAGCTCTTCACTAACTTGGTCCTTACAGCATAAAGGCAGAAAACTTATGCTACAATTCATCTGAACTCATAATAACCATATAAAAGCTATGCAAGCCTTAAACCACTCAAAACATTCAGAACATATCCAATATTTCGATGAATGGAAAATTAGAGGAAGCTAACTAATAATTTACAAAAATTAGTTGTTTAGTTGTTTGAAAGTTAGAGGAAACCAAGTCGACTAGTCATCAATTGTCATGTTTATGTAGAGATTATACCTACGTTGTCTTCTATGGACCTTGTCCACCCCCACGTTTACATATTTACTAGCAATGGTATCTTATAAGATTCCATGTGTTTGTTATCAGACTTTAAAAAAATAAAAATAAAAAAATGGATGAAGCATCTCATTGGCACAGGACGACCATTTTGTTCATGTACAGATTTCTGCTCAAATGTTAAATTACCGACCTTCGATTGTGCCACTGAAAATCAGCACGCATAACAAAATCTCTTGCAATTCTGCTACTGGAAATTAGCACCCACAACAAAATCTCCTCCCAGGGCCTGGGATTGGCGACCAGAAATCAATTATTTGAAGAGAATTTAACTGTAGGAAAATTGAACTGTAAGGGCTCAATAAGCTTCCAACGCCTTGTGGCTTCCACGGGGTTTTGAAATCTCTGCAATTCTGTCCCCAGATTTCATGCAGATACAGACATAGATAGATGTTTTAATTGAAGCGATTCGCCCGATTGATAATACACAATGAAATTCCGTAAGAGATAAGCAATTAACAGACAACCCTCGAAATTTTCCATTTAGGAGACTCTACAAGTGAGAAGTAATGTTAGATTTTAATTCATCCTTAATCCAGTCATATTTTTATTACATAACAAATCTCTTGTCATAGTTCAATCAGTGATCTGCACGCATATCATAAACACCATTTTTCTCATCTGTAAACCATCATTTTGTTGTTTCTTATAAATACTGAAAATCTACAAAAAAAAATTCAACAACAATGCCCAGTGGAATGCCAACCTGGAGCCAGAGCTTACAATAGGAAAAAATAATTAGTAGAAACCCCATATACCCACTTATATATTCGGCACACAACCAACCAACTTACAAAACCAAATTTAAATCCCAAACGGTGGTATTCATTACACAGTTAAATCATTTGCATAGCAACTCTTCAACTCCAAAACCATGGGCAGAGCCACATAGTGCCACTTCCATAGATGAATACTTTTTTCTTATTTGAATTTTTGTTTGGATTAGAATGTTCAAAAGGTTGTGCCATATCCCTCGTATCTTTGCTTTCAACTTGCTCTGATTATATAGTTAATCCATTGCCCTCAAGTTATATGATTCAATCCATTAAAGCATAAATATTATTGACAGAATTCACCAAGCTCCCACTGCAAGCAGAAGCACTTCAGCCGAAAGAGCTTAGGTAGAAAAAATGCCTTGAGGTAGGTAAACAAGATGCCTGAGTGCTCTTTACCTGATATTTGTCGTCAGGGAAGAAAAACTCATTGCCATGGGAGGCACTGGTCGCACAATACAAATTGTCAACCTTTTCTATCCAAAAAGTAAGTTCTTTATCCACACAAGCCACAGCTCTTTGAGTCATTGGGGCAACTCAGCTGTGGATCTTGGAACCTGAATCATAATTGTTGGTGTCCTTTGAATTTGCCACCGCCTACAGTTCCAAAAAATACTCAACCTAAGTATGGCAAAAAGTTTTGCCTCTGTAATTCGATATTTGGGTCAATTGGGCAAACCTTTAGCTGACCCAAACCTTTAACTGAGACCCTGCTAAACAAACGCCGAAATCTGCAACTCAACGTGCCATTGCTTTTTGCCCATTTTCCTTTCACCTGCTACAAACAAAGGTTTACGGTGGTATTCATTACACAGTTAAATCATTTGCATAGAAACTCTTCAACTCCAAAACCATGGGCAAAGCCACATAGTGCCACTTCCATAGATGAATACTTTTTTCTTATTTGAATTTTCGTTTGGATTAGAATGTTAAAAACGTTGTGCCATATCCCTCGTATCTTTGCTTTCAACTTGCTCTGATTATATAGTTAATCCATTGCCCTCAAGTTATATGATTCAATTCATTGAAGCATAAATATTATTGACAGAATTCACCAAGCTCCCACAAGCAGAAGCACTTCAGCCGAAAGAGCTTAGGTAGAAAAAATGCCTGAGGTAGGTAAACAAGATGCCTGAGCGCTCTTTACCCGATATTTGTTGTCAGGGAAGAAAAACTCATTGCCATGGGAGGCACTGGTCGCACAATAAAAATTGTCAACCTTTTCTATCCAAAAAGTAAGTTCTTTCTCCACACAAGCCACAGCTCTTTGAGTCATTCGGGCAACTCAGTTGTGGATCTTGGAACCTGAATCATAATTGTTGGTGTCCTTTGAATTTGCCACCGCCTACAGTTCCAAAAAATACTCAACCTAAGTATGGCAAAAAGTTTTGCCTCTGTAATTCGATATTTGGGTCAATTGGGCAAACTTTTAGCTGACCCAAACCTTTAACTGAGGCCCTGCTAAACAAACACCGAAATCTGCAACTCAACGTGCCATTGCTTTTTGCCCATTTTCCTTTCACCTGCTACAAACAAAGGTTTACGGTGGTATTCATTACACAGTTAAATCATTTGCATAGAAACTCTTCAACTCCAAAACCATGGGCAGAGCCACATAGTGCCACTTCCATAGATGAATACTTTTTTCTTATTTGAATTTTTGTTTGGATTAGAATGTTCAAAACGTTGTGCCATATCCCTCGTATCTTTGCTTTCAACTTGCTCTGATTATATAGTTAATCCATTGCCCTCAAGTTATATGATTCAATTCATTGAAGCATAAATATTAATGACAGAATTCACCAAGCTCCCACTGCAAGCAGAAGCACTTCAGCTGAAAGAGCTTAGGTAGAAAAAATGCCTGAGGTAGGTAAACAAGATGCCTGAGTGCTCTTTACCTGATATTTGTCGTCAGGGAAGAAAAACTCATTGCCATGGGAGGCACTGGTCGCACAATACAAATTGTCAACCTTTTCTATCCAAAAAGTAAGTTCTTTATCCACACAAGCCACAGCTCTTTGAGTCATTGGGGCAACTCAGCTGTGGATCTTGGAACCTGAATCATAATTGTTGGTGTCCTTTGAATTTGCCACCGCCTACAGTTCCAAAAAATACTCAACCTAAGTATGGCAAAAAGTTTTGCCTCTGTAATTAGATATTTGGGTCAATTGGGCAAACCTTTAGCTGAACCAAACCTTTAACTGAGGCCCTGCTAAACAAACGCCGAAATCTGCAACTCAACGTGCCATTGCTTTTTGCCCATTTTCCTTTCACCTGCTACAAACAAAGAATATGAATATGAATTTCTATTGTCCTTGTCATCTTCAACAGTTTCTTGGCTACCTTGTCTTTGTCAAAGACCTTAAGTTTAACCACTTTATGACCTTGCAGAGGTTGCACAAGATCTTATGGAGGTGGATGAAACTAAAACACATCCAAGCACCCAAGACAATGCGAAGATTGACATCTTTTTTTGTGCCGCATGGTAACCAATTTGTCAAGTTCCTGTATGATTAACATGTAATAGAGCATTTTTCCCAAACCATGGTTGGGCGCTATCCAGTTTCGTGGCCTCTATTCTAGCATCGGAAGTCACCAACAAGAAAGTTGCCTGAAAATTCCAGCACCTGTAGGAGGATTCCAATCAGGATCAGTCTCAATTATAAATTGTCTTTGGCAAAACAAAGTTGACATACAAAGCTAAACAGACTGACTTTCAATAAGGGAATATCCATGCTAAGTCTTCATTTCGTTTTGAAGTCCCATTCATTACTATAAAATATCATATTTCTTTCTAAGAATCTTCATGTCAGCCTTATGTAAAAACCTATTTTCCGATGAATAAATATAATGATAGTTGCTGAACTGAAACAAAAACATGAGACAAGTGGGTATCAAGGCAAACACAGAATTCTTAAATCTTGTTCCAGAAATTAAACAAGTCATTTCATATCTTTTTAACCTTACCAGCCCTCTTATGCATTAGAAAATTTTAAGGCTCCATAGAGCATCCATGGAAACTACATTTTGTTGTCATGCATGTGATGTTACTATTAAATACCACAATGTCCGCATATGCGTCAAAAGGAGGATTGCAACTTAGGTTCAACCTACAAAGCCTGGGCATTCCCACTGGTCAAGAATGAGAAGTAATTCCACGTATACAATATGTAGGTCTGTTCTTGGAAAAGATGTTTGGCGTGCATTTTGGCCTCCTCATATGGCCTCATGCAGCTCAAAGATTACCTACAACATGCATCTCTTGAGCAAACTAACATTTATAATCTGACAAGTGACCAGACATCATGTTGGATCATTATTCAAAAAAATAACTTTACATATAATTTTAAAACTTTAAAAGGAATAGGCATACTGCCCACACTTAAAACCTAGCTAACAATTCACTGCCTTGCATTCATTCTTTGATCTTGAAGCCACATTGTTCTTGTCACAAAAATGCTTTCCTCGTTTGTAATGATAAAATTCATACCATATTTCTTGAATCTGTAGCTGGATAAATATGCAAGTAGAGCCATACTTATCAAGCATTTTCTCTAAGCTTTATCCTTCTATCAATGTTCTATGCTTTATGCCCCAACTCATCTTCCAAGGCATTAAAACATAATCCTAATTCTTAAAGACAAAATAATGTGGTAGAAATCATCCATCTCGGTGGAAAACATGTCTTGTCCATGCATAACAATGTAGACAAATATAGTCAACACTGGTGCACTAATCACACTGATCTTTCCTAGAATTCCATAAGCAGATAAAAGATTAATATAAGGACTTGCAAAGAAAACCATTGTCCATAACAAAAGCATCACCAGAGTGAAAGGTTTGCCTGAAGTTAGAACAAATGGCATAAATCAGCAGGCAGATTTAATGAGGATAATGTAGGAACATAGACATTTGAAATGTAAAACGAAAGCAACTTACCAACTTGAGAATCTTTCTCAAGCTCCGATTGATAATCCTCTCTGCTCACAAATAAAATCCATGGTTATCCACCAACTTTCTGACACATGGCCTCCCAAGCATGTCCGGAGTAAATTCAGTTAAAAATGGTTATAATAAACTCTTTTAGGTCCAGAAATAACTTTTGACTTTCATGACTACCATGAAACAATATCTAAGTCCCCCAACGCATTCTTCAAAATACCGTGTTCCACTAGACCCATTCTAATAACATACAGCTTGCAGTTTATAGAAAAGCGACTTTCAATGTACATCTAGGTCCCTAAAATACTTAACACGAGAGAATAGAACAATTTTAATTTTTTCTTTTCCCCTCAAAATTCCATGCACAAAGGAAATGTTGAATTTGGTGATTCCTCAAATCTCCCAGAACACCCAAGCACATCTAACATGATACATAGATATACTCGAATATTGGAAGAGCAAGTACCCAGTCTCCTTGAATGGCCAACCTATATGGGCTCTGATCTGAAACATATACTACCATATATTTGAAAAATTTGCATCATTAGGAAGAAGGTAGCTTTTTACAGAAAAAGCCTGAATTCATGATGCAAGCCAGCAAAATCAAAGACATGATGATAGATAGTATCAAAGCAAACTGCAGACAAATTTGAGTTTTAGAAAACTGCAGATTAACTAGATCGATATAAAGAGAGACAAATGTGAGCAAAAATATCCAGCTGCAGATGATGAGATATTAACAGCAATCTTCTTTGACTTGAGTGGTGGGACTCAAGTGATTTATGAGCCGCATCATTTGCCAAACTTTGTGGCAATGGGGAAGCAGTCTTAGAAGTGCTAGCCCTCGGTCCCACTTATGTGGGATTCCCTCCCCACTATTAACATGTTTGCAGCATATGTGTGGGGGTTAGTTGGTCCACTTGCTTTCTAACTGGATCATTGTGATGCATGTTCTTCTACGGGCTATTTTTAGTGACATTATTCCTATGATGGAATTTTGTTTCACTCTAATACCCGGTTCTCCTTAATGTAGTGCATGTGAGTAATAGCTAATAATCCCACATTGACCCAGTTGTTAGACTTGAGTGGTGTATGAGTCCCATTACTTGCCAAACTCCTTTCCAATGGGGTAGCAGGATTACAGATGCAAGCCCTCAGACCCACTTATGTGGGATTCCTCACCCCTATTAACATTGAGTCATGACATGTGTCTGGGAGGTAGATGGCACTCTTGCTTTCTAACAGGATCATTGTGATACATGTTCTTGTACAGGCTGTCGTATGGTGGAATTTTGTTCCACTCTAACCCTGGTTTGAGAGGGTCGGAAAAAGGAATCCGAGGAAAACCAGAGTTGAAGGAAATTGAGGATTGGAAACAATACTTGAATATGCACAGGTACTAAGAAATAAAACAGTATGGAGCAAGCCATGTTGTATGGCAATGATTGGACTATCTGTAAAAATAGGCATCAAAAGTCTCCATTGGATAGGTGACAGCTATTATTACCAAGGACTAACATCCTCAAAGACAAAGCAGGTCCAACAAAGAAATAAATAAGCATGGTAATCACCAGACCCAAGATATTGGTTACTAAGGGCTAATATTCTCAAAGACAAACCAAGTCCAACAAAAAATTTAATCAACATGGTATCACCAGACCCGAGTTCTTGGTCACACAAATGGAACACCCTTCAAGTCCAACACATACCCAGAAAATATAAAGCTGAAGTTAATTGCATTGCAAAAAAGGCTGTTGTCAGTCTAGACAACTATTTAGGAGTGGTAACTAATGGGTCCTTGGTTCAACGGTTGGGACAAATAGTTGATATAGCCCATACCAAGATTCAAATCTTGGCAGCATTAAATAGCTCAATGTGAAAAAGTCGATGGAAAAGGGAAAGGGCAACCCTTTCAAAACTCTACTTTTAAAAACTAAAAAAAAAACAGTTTAGGAGCGGTTGACTCCACACAAGACAGATTGGAGAGCAGAGCAGAGGCGTAATGGGCTTGTGTGATGCAAAATTTGATATGGAAAAATTCAATCTGGAGCAGTATGAGAAAAAGGACATTAAAAAATATAAGTAAAAGAGACAGGATGGCATCTCTCACATTCCACTACAGCTCTGAACATGATCCCCAAAGCACTTCTTCCTTCACATATATATCAAGCATGACATGTCAAGCCCTTATTTTGTACTTTAACTGTTTTTTATGTTCAAAAAAGATCAATCTCCCTCTCTTTGCAGTGTATATAAGCCTAAAGGCCAATATCTTCACAAGCCAGAAGTATTGAATATAAGCATACAAAAGTTCCTTCTATGTGATCATTACGACAGGTTTGCTGCAGGTCTATTTAACATGGATTATAGCACAAAAAGTTCACCCTTTAACAACATGTAACCTTCCACCATGCATTCTGTTGTATCATCGTTAATATATATAAAAAACAAATACTATTCTGTTTTAAAATGTGCTTTGGTAATGAAGCACTCCCTAAATTTATCGCAATATTTAGATGGGGCAGTAAGTGTCCAACGAATTTTGCACCATCTAAAAGATGTCTTCCTATGTTAAGGAATGCGGCACCTCTCATATTGCACTATAGCTATTAAGATGATCCCCAGAAGGTAGCCAATATCAGTATACTGAGGTTCCTCTTTTGCACTCATCGGGCAAAGGTGTGTTCCATGTGCATCAACATGGATCATAGCACAATAGATCATATTCCTTTTTCTACCTGTAACCTACTACCGTATATTGTGTGTGTGAGAGAAATTATTTTTTGTTTAACAATGTGCTCTAATATTGAAGCGCTTCCGGCTGATTCTAGAATAATACAATATGTCCAACCAATTTTGCGCCTTATAAAAGATGTATTAGATTTTGAGGAATGCATTGCCTCTAGCTTCCAATGCCCAAAACATCATAACAAGTTCTCCATACAGGTTGCGAGTCTTTTTGGACAATTACATAGCAATTTGCATCAATGGATTAACAAGCCCAATAAACATTATTCAATCATGGGGTCCTTGGGTTTCAAATTTTTACAATAGATATGAAAATATAAAAATAAATAAACACTCATGATAATATTAGTGATAAGTTTTGACCATGGGGTTTAGAACAATTGGTTGGGAGTCAAGAGTTTCACATCTTAGACCAAGGTTCAAATCTCATGGTTGAACCTCAACATTTGAATCAAATAGCATTAGCTCAACCGGTTAAATTCCTCAACTTTCAAGGAGAAGACCCAGGTTTGAATCTTTCCAAGCAATACATGCATGATAACCAAGTTGTTGTAATACCACCATGTGGTCATGATGTAATACGGGTGGGACCCATTTCAATCCCAAATAAGCAATTAAAAAACAATAATTATAAAGTTTTCAAATTTATGTATTTTATTTGTTTAATATTTAAGCCCTTGCTATCAAATTGCATGAGATCAAGTAGTTAAAATGTGCGCTAGCAATTTGGACTTCTAGGTTCAAATCTTGTCGAGCAATATAGGGTAATTGTCAATCGTAATACCCACCCCATATAACCAATTAGTGAGAGAGAGAGTATATGTGTAAGACCTAACAGGTTTGTAAAGCCACCCTGATATACTTAAAATATATAAAATACTTAACCCAGCAAAATTTATAATATAACGACGCAAGAGAAAAAATTCATGTAGTGCTATTACAAGCCCTTGGATGATAACAAGGTTAAATGCATTTTTTTTTAAATTGAATTATTTGGAGGAAGCAATAAATTTGAATATCACTTAGCAAAATACATGGGCATCATATCAAGTTATGCAGTAATAGATGCCCTATAGGCATTACCCACCACTCAAAATTAGGTCATTGAAGAGATTAAACAAAAATGGCTAAATTGGATCACCTTCCCACCCTCGCTTATATAAGTTCCAACCAAACCACAAAGGGCAAAAGAACAACCAGAAATCAATCTTAAGCAAATGCCTCTGCTCCAGACTAGTACTTCGGATGCTCAGAAACCTAATACCATTGCCAGAAATATTCATGGTAAATTTGCACTCTGTACCACTCCTAGAGTTCCTTCCAGCTTGGAGAGCACAATGGGATTGTTCAAAGCACATGTAAGAAAGTACAAGAAGGAAATTTTGGTTTTATTGGGGCCTGACATTCAGCATTGCTAAGACCCCTACTGGCAAGCTATGGTTGATGCCATTGCCATTGTTGCCCCTGATTATAAATTTCATTCATATAAATCCAGTAGAAACCAAATGCTGCAAAAAACATAGTCCCGCTGATAAGTGATTAGATTAATGCTGATGTAGAGAAAGGCAAATGCACAATAATTATTTGAAGAGTCCGCAAAATGATGAGGAAACTTACAGATGGCATGCAACTCATTCACCCTCATATCACTCTGTTTGTCATCAATTTCATCTCACAGTGCCTCACTTCACCCAAGATGAACTTCAAAAAGAAACGAACAAACAAAGAATGTCCATACATCACAAAAGTAGGTTGACAGGACTCCAAAGTACACCTGGTTACAATAGTGTAAATGAGATGAAAACAATGCTCCAAATTCAGAAACAGAAAATATTACAAAGCCCTGCCTGGATTCTGTTCATAGTATCTGCTACTTGCAAGACAGGTATCATGTGATAAAATTACATCACAAATGTAGAGCAACTACAATACAACTAAAACAACTGAGACTCAATATGATGCTGGTGGAGTAGGTTCCAAGGAGTAAACAGAATCAAAACAATCCAGGTACATTTATAGAATTTATGTATCAGAGCTCATTTTTCTTGAGAGATTTCAGAAGAATATGCCGGAGAATGTAGTAACTCCTGGAGCACTGGTTAAGGTTTTGATATAGTTGATGGAAAAAAAGGGGTCATGTATTATGCTTACAAAGTAACAGATAGGGCAAGGAAGGCCCTAAGAGCAATAATGGGAAAGCTTTATCAAAATACATGCTAATAACATTGATCGACGATGAAGCAGACTACATAACCCTTGCATGCTGTTGAGTCTCATCTAAGCCTGTTTTTCATGTATGAAAAAACATGTTGGCCTTAATTTGGAGGTGGAATGAGGATTCTTTGATTGTATTAATTGCCCTATTGATGATAGATAAAGTTATTGGGCATCTGCAAACGTACAAGGAGTTAAAAAGATTGTTTGCTTACCATGGTGTATAGCAAGAACTCCAATGCCAGGTAATAAATTTTGGAATCACTATTTCAATATAATGACTTCTTTTCCTCTTTTTGCTTATTAATTGAGTTTTTAATTTGGTAAATTTTCTCAACTCTTTAAATTTTAATATGGTATGTGCATGGTGGGATAATTTTGGAATCGATACTCCCAATCTCCGAAGATTGGCTACATTCATTTCGGGCTGACATATAGTGCCATAGCTTATGAATGCCCTTGAAGCATGTTTAGAACCACACTCCAAGAAGTGCAACCAGTTAGAACCAAACTGTTTGAAAACATACACACCATCAAAAGCAAACCATTTATGACCAAAGATGATAAATTGTCTTGTCGTTGACAACAACAGCCTAGCTTATGTAAGAAGCAATTGGTTACAGTCTCAACTCTTAATGTCTTTGATCCTATTAGGTTTCAACCATTTTAATTTATCTTTTCCAACGTGTGTCTAAATTCTAATGCAACTCTACACATCACCTAGTGCTTGTGATTATCAAGTGACTGATCTCACTGCGGTTGATCAAATTCAGACTGGGTCACTAAAAGAAAGGACTGAAATTTTACAAACAAGACTTTTGCATTGCTGGATATGGCATTAAACGAAGTCTAGGACCAAGGCATTCAACTCTCCAAATAATAGCTAAAAAAATTTCTTTATTTTGTACTTTGTAAGTGTATTGGCACTTTAGATTCTAAATAATGTCAATTTTTCAACTCTAACATTAAGACAATATTTTGGTCCGAGGTGTAGACCAATTGGTTCCACCAAACCCCATAAGGGGGGCGGAGGTCCAAGGTTCAAATCTCGGGCCTTGTCGGACTGAACGCTTGTCCCTTTCCTAGTGCTTTCAGCGGCGTAAAAGGTTTAAAATGATTGTGGCATGGTGGTTATAGGGGCGGACTGTGCACAGATCTGTGTGGCGGCTTCTGGGGCGGACAGCGCAGAATACTGTGGCGGCCATAAAAGCCGGACAACCTGCCCGGATTTGTGGCGGCTACCGATTCAATCATGTAAATTCAAAAAAAAAAAACATTAAGACAATATTTTTAAAAGTAAATGCAATTACAATTTTAAAAACTCTAAAAATGCCACATAAGGGTGTTTCATGGTATTGGTTAGACGCTTTAACAACATATTACATGTTATTTAACACATATTTTGTTCTTGTTATAATGACTAAACAATATTTGACATATAAAGGAAAAATCTGAATTTTTAACAGATTTTTTTTAACACTTACTCCACTTGGGGTCAACTCCAAGTATAACTATGGTTACTCTGCCATGGTTTAAGTGTCAATCTATCCAACACACTTGTTGGCCAGTTGTACTTACCAGCCTACTGACATGACGAAATATTTACCCAGTCAATTCTGAGGATGGCTACCAATACATTTGACACGCTTATTGATTGGTTGTACTTAGCTGTTTCAACCAACATGATGGCATATTTATAATCATGTTTAACTTACACTAACGGCTACTTGTTCAAAGCATTGTGTAAAATACTGGTTGTACTTAGCTGTTTCAACTAACATGATGGCATATTTATAATCATGTCTAACTTACACTAACGGCTACTTGTTCAAAGCATTGTGTAAAATACATACCTTACAATTTCAAGGTCTCTTAGAAATGTAAGGCATGACCTTCACAAGTAGGAATTTACGAATTTGATTTTTTGGTAGTTCATTTCAAATGAAAAAAAATGTGGCTTTCATATGTTCAATCTTCTTTTCTTCCAATTCAATAATCATCAGTTCAATAAAATAATTAAATTACTAAAAGTAGCATATATAGACACAGATCGACATCTTGAATATGGCAAAAGGGCATATCAAATACTTGAAGTATAAATTTAAAATTTAGAGGGCAAGATCCACTAATCTTGATGGTGGTCAAAAAAGGCATATATGTAACTGAGGACTCATAGGCCCAATTTCTAGGGTCACAAGTAGCAAATTACAAATTTCATTTTGGAAGAATGTATCAAATGAACCATGTGGCTTTCACATGTTCAATCTTTTCTTTCAATGGAATAATGACCTGAAGGTAACAGAAAAACACAAACGTCAACATTGAAATTTTACAGGAAAGCATCCATTAAGTCTCTCATCAGCTGCGATCAAAGATAAATATGTAATGTAAGTCAGCGCTTGTAGACCCAATCTTTAGGGTGCAAAGCAAGCTGATCTTAGAACCCAAGCTTACCAAGCAGCATGCAAAACCAGAGTTGGGCTTTATGCTCAAATCAAATTTCATGAAAAGGGATTGATGTCAAGCATATAGCACAACATGCACCTAAAACAACGGATTGTAGGTAATCGTAGCATAGGGGAAACAAGAAGATATCTGATAAGGAAGGTTAATTGCTAAGAAGGTGCTTGCGTTGAGCTGCCACCAAACCAGATACTCTTCCTAAAGTAAAATTCTGCACCTGTTCTTTGAGGACTTACTTGCATATTTATATTTTACACAGTGAAATACAATTCTTAATATGTTTGACATGGTTCATCTTTTCTCACTACTGTACACTTTGAATTGTTTGTGTGTATTGCCTAATGTTATCTTCTCCCATGATAACATCAGAGATTTGTTTTTTACCACATTTTCCAGTTTCCACTATATTACTCCTAGAACCTGGATTAATTCCTCTAATCTAAAAATGAGAACCCCAACCCACTTCTACCTGATCCACACGGTCATGCATACTCCCTTCAGCCACGCTTCATGTAACTTTAGCTTTCCACACAATTCTTTCAAAGTTCAGTTTTAAAATTTTTTGAAGAAAATAACCAGTAGCTGTAAAAATATTGAGATAATGCATATCTAACAACTTTATATTTTTGAAGAATTTGGCACATAAAAGACAAATATAGTCAGTCAAAACATTACTGTTGCAAAAAAACCTAAAATACACTGGGTATTTTACCTCTTAATTCTGAAAAAAAAATCATAGCATATAGCAATATGCAGATCTTCTCTCTCAATTCTCAGCAAAATTTGTTCAGAGTGTAGGCCTCGTATTGAAAATTATCCAACCCCTGACACAAAAGTGGGATAAAATCAAAACACATGGTTTAGGAACTCCATGACATCTTTGGACTTAGGGTACACAGCACACAAAAATCATGTTCTAATATTGTTCATTTGTGTTCTTAAATTAAGCCAACATATTTGAAAAAACTCTAAGACACCAATTACACATTAACTGTAGCCATTGATCTCACATGCATATAAATTGATAGACTAGTGTACCATATGAAATTCAGGTTTGATGGAGAGAAGCATATATTTGAATGGCTTTAGCTGATGTTTGTCCTAAACAATTTAACAAGACAAAAGAGTAACAAGAAAGATTGCAGTCCCCTTGCATTCTGCATTCCTTCACATATGCCCATGTAGATCACCCAACTCAATTCTCTTGGGGTATGCCAAGTGCCAAAATTATGGTGTTCAGATCATACTCCTACCACTATTTACCTATACAAACTGTCAATTATTAACTCTATTGTTGGCACTAATCAGAACAACTAGCATTAGACTTTGATAGTTTTGATTTATGAATATACATGGCTATCAACAGTTTTTGATTTAATGAAAAGGAATAATTAGTACTCATATAAGCAATGTACGTATTCATTTATATACAAATAATTAGGGGCACCAACACCAATAAATGATCTTGCTTAAAATACAGTGGCTATATTTTATAATCATTCAAGTTTCCATGTTTTTCTTCAAATTATTAGCAGTAGTTAGATGTGAATATTAAATTTTAAATTGTATTACCATCCACATTCTCATTTTTTCTTTTTGACTTTTTAGTGGGCAAACTCAAGTATATAGTCTTTGCTTCGTCAAAGACTTGCTTTCTCCAAAGCCAGATTATCTGAATTTGACCTTAAGTTTCACCCATATGTCCAAGTGTAAAAGTAAACTACATTTTTTTTTTCATTTTGGGAGGCTGTGCGATTAGAACAACCTTTTTTAGATCTTCTGTCCTTCATATTTACTTACAACTCGTACAAAACTATTGAAATAAATCCATCTCATTTTTACTGGTTTAACTTTGTTTTTAATATAAATTATGAGTGGCTTCTATTGGGGGCCACTCCCATCAAAATAACAAAACATTACATTTGCTGTCAAATCAATTAAACCGTATCTAGCTTGTCTTTTTATTAAAGATATTCTTCATTTCCTTTTCTATCAAATATATTCTTCATCTTCCTCAAACTGTTATGTTTCCGCAATCAGCTCTTTGAGGAAAAAAATCTCACTCAACCACTTGCCTTCTAAAATTTGTTTTTCGCCAAGACAAAGATCAACACAATGATTGGCTAAATTATTTGCTACCCAGTTTCCTTCTCTATAGATATGCTTACATTTCCAAGAGATTACTTTCAACAATCGTTGATGAACATCAACAATAATGTTATTTTTCATCTAATTCTTACATCCATTTTTGTTGATAGCATTAATGATCATCTATGAATCCCATTCAATTGAAATATATCTTCGTCCTCTTCAATTGCAATTTTGATCCCTATTAGAAGTACCCTACCCTCTACATAATTGATAGTTGAAGTTCCATGATTCTGACTGAGGATAATTTTGCCTTCATTATTTCGAAAAACACTACCTCCACTAGTTTTTCTTGGATTTCCTTTGGAAGCACCATCAAAACTAATTTTGATAGATTCAATATCTGGACATTTCCATTTTACCATGATTGAAACAGATCCTTTGTGTTAGTTCTATTGTTGTCTTAGATGACCCTTCCATGTATATTCAAATCTTATAACCAATAGGCTAGCACCACTTTTTCCACACATGAAATTTCCCATGATGAGCACCATGGTTGTAAACATTTTGCAAGAGAAGCAACAATATGGTTCCAAACTTGGGTATGATTTTGAGATTTATTTTTTAAATTTCTATTATTTCAAGCCATAAATTTCAACAAATATGGTAAGACCAATCCTCCATAAAATACATAATACGTTAGCTATGAAATAATTAATCTTACATTTCATCAACTCTTTCAATGTTGATGCACTTATCCAACATATTCTCATATTTTTTAAAAAGTAACCCCAAATGGTGTACTCAAAGAGACAATAAAGAAGTAAATGATATGGTGTTTCTATATCCTTCTCACACAAGGTAAACGTAAAAGGCCCATGATATCCCCTTCTTTGCAAATTCTCTCCTAAAATAAAACTGCTTTGGACTGCAAACCAAAGGAATATTGAGGCCTCAAGGAGGTCCTCTAGTGACCAAACCTTTTTCGTAGGAAATTTTGATTGCTCCAAATCCTCATATCCCTACTTGATTGAGTATCCACCATCTTTTGATAGAAGATTCCAAACCAATAGATCCTTCCACGTGAATATAGGCAAAAGGAACTCTTGAAGCACCTTTTAAAATTCATCTGCTATATTGTTTAAGTTCCTCTCCTTCAACATGCATATTAATAAAAACACATGATCTAGAGTTGTTGCTAAAATTAACATAATCTTTGACCTTTCGACCTTTACAAGCTAAATATGCGGAAACCAATAGTTGTCATTTGAATCGAAAAACAAGATGAGGCTTCGAAGAAGCATCAAACCAAAGATATGCAAAACCCCCCTCATTTAATGACCATCTAATGTGTTTCTTGATCAATAGCAAACTATTTGATATGAAGTTCTATATTGACAATCCTTTAAGTAGGGTTCATTTCCTAAATAATTTTACTACATCAAGAGAACCTATACATGTTTGAAGTAACATTTTTGTCCAACTCTTTCCTTGATATTTGAATAAACTTCAACCAAGTTTTACCCTAAATGACAAACTCATAAGTTTGCAATTCCACAAGCCTATCCCTTTAATAACCTTTCCTTTGCAAACCATATCCCACTTACAAAGAGGAAACCTAAATTTTTCCTCACACCCTTGCCAAAGAAAATCTCTTTGAAGATAAAATTCAAATGCTACACCTACTAGAAAGAATTGCGATGTGGTCTTTATAGGTTGTTGCCTTCCAGCCATGGTTAAGAAATTAGTCTCCCAACTAGCCAAACAAGATTTCATTCTATCCAAAATTGAGTCCCAAAGCTCCTTCATTTCCTTTGAGACAAAGGTATACCCAAATATGTTAATGGAAATTTTCCAATTTTAAACCCTAAAATGTCCATAATAATTTGTTGTAAATCTAGGGCAATGTTAATGAAAAAAATCCTAGATTGTGTAGTATTAACCAGTTGTTCAACAACCTTCTCATAGCATGATAATATTGATTTAAACATCATGGCCTCACGAAGGGATGACCCAAAAGAGAAGTATCATCAACAAACTAGAAATAAGATTCAACAAGTCCATTTGTTGTAAGTTGAATACCTTTGATTTTTCCTTTCATTTTTGCCTTTGAAAAGTTCTCTCTAATGCCTCCATACGAAGTATAAATAGAAAAGCAGATAATGGGTCAGCTTGGCAGAGTCCACAGAAATTAGAATGATTTGAAGTATCCAACATGGGATCCATCGATCAAAATAGAAAATTTTGAGTTCTATAACATCTAATTATTTCACACCAACCTTGATCAAAACCAAATTTTCTAATAGAAAACTCCAGTAAACCCTATCATATGCTTTGTTCATATCTAATTTCATGAGCATCCTGGCTTTTTCATGGAATGAAGAGAATGTATAACCTCCTATGCAATGACTACACCATCAAGAATTTGTTTACCACAAACAAAACCACCTTGTTTGTCTGAGAGGGCACAATTTCTAGTGCTTTTCAATCTGTTTGCCATAATTTTTGAAATGACCTTATAAATTATAATGATAAGGCTTATTATACAAAAATTATCAAAATATTGTGTCATGCCTATCTTGGGAACCAATGCAATAAAGGTAGAATTGATCTCATTTATTGTAGCCTTATTTGTCCCAGTCGTTTAAACCGCAATCACATATCATTCTTCAACAAAACCCAAATTTCTTGAAAATTTGCATGAAATTCATGTGCCTTGTTAGGGTGGAATGAGAAAATTGCTTCATGTAGCTCCTCCATAGAGAGATTCCTCATCATACTTTCATTTTGTCCCTATGTGATAATTGATGGATTATTTTGCAAAAGCTTACCTTGGGCCTCCTTATCTTGCCCAACATTTGACACAATATCTTTGAAATAATTAATTGCTTTCTTCCTGATATCTTCTTCTTCCATTATCTTTCTTCTATCCAAAGTTTAAATATTTTGTATGCAATGAAAAGGCAAATTTGTTTTCAATGTAGCATGAAAATTTTGGTATTTCTATCTCCTTCCTTAAGCCATCTGATTTTTTGGACCAGTATGACTCTTCTTCTATAATACATTATAATCAAAAAATAATTGTTTTTCTTGCACATAAGTATCCTAGTCCATTCTATTGATTTCTACTATTTCTTGTAAATTTTTGAGCTTGGATTCAATTTCCTTATTTGCTTTGAATATGTTAGTAAAATATTTGGCATTCGAAATCTTCATTTGCCCCTTTAGATATTTTATCTTTTAAACAAACTTGTATATACATGATCCTTCAAAATTTGCTTCACCCCACCATAACATAACCATTTGGATAAAATCGTTGCCTTGGAGCCACGTAGATTGAAAGGGAGATGGCTTTGGATGACCATTATTGAGTACAACAAATCTCAAGAGAATGGGTTTGTGATCTGATCTTGCATGCAATAAAATATTTGGAAATATTGTATACTTTATTTACAACCACGTGTTGGATAACACAAATCTATCCAATCATTTTGGATATGAATTTGTCCAATGCATGTATTATCCCATATATATTGAAAGCTTGAAGGAATAGCATTCCAAAAGACTAAATGAATTGACAAATGAAGCAAAATCTTGTATTGATTTAGAACATTTGGCAATATCACCCTTCTTTTTTAAAGGAGATAGAATTGTGTTGCAATCCCCCCCAAGAATCCATAGATTACAATTAATCATCAATGTGTTTGACAAAAATATGTTGAGGTCCTTCCAACATCTTTTTGAATGCATCCTTACATTCTTCACTATTTAATTTTGTTTCTTGTATTAAACTATACTTAAGACCATAACAACATACTAATTCCTTAATAACTCTTTCTTAGGAGTCTTATTCATACCCCTAATATTCCACAATACCATTTTCATCATTACTTTTGGTTTTTAGTTGCAGGCTTAGCGACACTTCTTGTTAACACATGATATTTGTTTTTATTTCCACATCAATGTCCCTTTGAATTTCCCTACCTCTTTTTTCTTACATTAAGAGTCTTCCTCTCCTTTTTCCATTTACATCAACACTTTTGTCTTCACCAATCTCTTCTATTTTTCCATACTATTCATTATGAGACTTATCTTCTAAAGGTTTATGCTGCCCTTGAGAATATGAAATGCAAGGAATAGCATCATAAGAACTTTCTTCTTTATGCTGCCCCAAAAAAATCTTACAGTGCAAGGATGATCGTCCATAGTAATTTCCTTCTTATGATGCTTTGAAAACCCTAAATGTAACCCTAAAATCCCTAAATGGCATGAGTGATCCTCCATAGTAATTACTTTCTTATGCTGCCTGAAAAACCCTAAATTTCTATAGATATCATTTGCACTCATTTCTCTATTAGGTTGTTCTTGAAACGCTAAAGTGCAAGGGATATATTCTATATTATTTTCAGTTTTATTACAAGGAGAGGATTCTCATATTGCTCAAGGAAAATGAAGATGATATTACTCAGATTAACTTGGACCTCTTTTCTTTTGCCTGCTTTGCTTTAAAACTTGCCCCCCATATTCATTCACACCTTTAATTCCTTGTAAATTTAAACTTGTGCATTGTACTTCCTCATCACTTGTGTCCTTTGTTTCTTCTAATGGTTGATCTAAGTAAACTATAATGGCCTTCGTCATTTGATAATGCCAAGGGGCTTTCTTTGCCACTTTTTTTGAAGGGGAAATCCTTGAATTAATCTAGCTTCTACTATAATGTAATCTCCTTCCTTCACATTGAGTCAAGCCCAAATATTTACGTCTCTTTCCCCATCATTTTCACTTTACAATGTCTTGTCATGTGCCTAGTCTCGTAATTGTTGACGTCAAAATGCAATGTTTCATAATCCACTTGTTGATTGCATTTGCCTGATTCAAATTTAATCTCAAAGGGTTATGAAAAAGGTTTTAAAATATCCATGGCAACAAATATCCAAGCGTGTCCCTTAGTAGTTGGTCCTTAGTAGTTGGTCCCTCCTGGATGAACTCCATTAGAGTATTACCAATATTCTTCAAGACCTGCGAAAGGGCTTTCTTTACCACTTTTTTTGAAGAGGGAAATCCTTGAAGTAATCTAGCTTCTACTATAATGTAATCTCCTTCCTTCACATTGACTCAAGCCCAAATATTTAGTCTCTTTCCCCATCATTTTCACTTTAAAATGTCTTGTCATGTGCCTAGTCTCGTAACTTTTGACGTCAAAATGCAATGTTTCATAATCCACTTGTTGATTGCATTCTCTTGATTCAAATTTAATCTCAAAGGGTTATGATAAATGTTTTTAAATATCCATGGCAACAAATATCCAAGTGTGTCCCTTAGTAGTTGGTCCCTCCTGGATGAACTCCCTTAGAGTATTACCAATATTCTTCAAGACCTCCTTATTTATAAGCTGACATGGAAGTCCAAAGAGCCTAATCCACACCAAAAGCCTTTTAATAGTTTCTATCTCCGTAGAAAATTTCTCAATCCATGGTCTTTAAATATAATGCATCTCTCCTCCTAAACCATGGGCCACCATCCATTATTTTATCCTTGATATCCAAACTCCAGAAGATTATAAGGAAAATTCCTTTCAAAAGAAGAATCATTGAAGTAGTTTGAATCCAATTTCCACTTCCACTTGATTCATTTTTTTAACTCCAAAATACCTAGCGAATACCCATGGAACTTATATATTATGCTTTTAAAACCATTTTTTAATCTCCGAAATACTTTGCTTTTAAGAACCATTATATTATGCTCAATCATCTCATCCTTGATAATCACTTATGTTGTAACATCTACTACCTAGATAGGGTTTGCTATAAATTTGCTCTTCCTCTTATCCCTAACTAAGTCATCTATACTTCAAGCTAGGGCATCCTTCTAGTTAAGACTTTCAAAATTGATTTTCTTGCCATTTTCTTGCCATGTTACATAAATCTTTCTCATAAGAATTTTTTAGTTTTTGAATTTCTCCAAATATTTGGAACAAGAAAAGGTGACACTTGCCCCTTTACTTGCACTTGCTTCTTGCTCGTACTCAAGAATCTTGCTTTCTAAAACAAGAAAAGATAAAACTCGGGATGCTTGCTTTCTAAAACAAGAAAAGATAAAACTTCTCTTTTAGCCTCTTGCACTTGCTTCTTGCTCGTACTCAAGATGCTTGCTTTCTAAAACAAGAAAAGACAACTTTTCTTTTAGCCTCTCTTTTTCGTTCCTTCTGAAAAGATGGCCAATATCCCTCTCTTCTTACATCCTAATTACGAGGACAATCCGTTCACAAAAGTATTGCTTTTGAAAAAATTGGCCTGGAAATGTGTAGTAGGCAGGGACATAATGCCAACCATTTTTAAATTCAATGGGCTATATTACCTTCACTCTTTAAATTTTAAGAATACACAATTTTACCTTCACTCTTTAACTTTACAGATATACAATTTGGGAGGGAAAACCGGTCATTTTGTCAAACTAGCAACACTCACAACTAAGGGTTCCAAATGGCTTGGTATTCATCAAGTATAATTTCCATTAAAGCATAAATGTTTCAAGCTCCTCCTCTTAAGTGAGGAGGAATGAATGAAGCCTTTGTTTATATGGTTTTTTATTAATATCTAGTTTAATTCATTCACCAAACTATTTGAATTTGCAAATAAATCATGGGAACAATATTTTATATCTGTCAAGTTACATAAACACTCACAACTAAGGGTTCCAAATGGATTGCTATTCATCAAGTATAATGTCCATTAAATGGCTTGCTATCCATCAAGTATAATGTCCATTAAAGCAGATAAATGTTTCAAGCTCCTCCTCTTAAGTGAGAAAAAATGAAGTCTTTGTTTATATGGTTTTTTATTAATATCTAGTTTAATTCATTCACCAAACCATTTGAATTTGCAAATAAATCATGGGAACAATATTTTATATCTGTCAAATTAAACAATATTATGAATTCAAGTGGTTAAAAATTGAATTTTTAATATAAAGACTTGGTTTCAACTCTTGTCTACAAGATATATTTCATTGTTAAAATGTTACTTGTATTAATAACAACATTTCGTTTCAATTTAATAATGATAACAATGATACCTGCCCATTTTAACCAGAAGGATCACTTTATAAACTTCGACAATTTAAACAGAAGGATAACTTCATAAACTTGGACAATGCTTCTATTTCCTCACAAGACAAAAGGGTGAGGATGTATTTTTTTGTGTATAAGCTCTCAATAAAGCTTATTCCTTTCTTTTCTGCAGTGGTAGTTCAAGTAGGTGTGAGATTTACCTCAATATAGAAGACCATGGATTGAAAACCAAAGACATTTATCATATTTAAAATGTAACGAAATATAAAAATGTTAAACTGAAATTAATTCCCTCTTCAAAATTCAAAAGGGTGCCTTCTGGAAGGAGGGATTATAAATTTAAAAAAAAAAAAAAAACTAAACTTATCCTTTTCGGCCCAACTGCATATCAAGTCAGAGCATTATATCCTAAACACAACCACTTAAGTTATGGATATTTTGAACTGCAATTCTGGGGTAAAACTACCGGGCGCTATCATATTAAACCAACACAAACATCTAAAAGCCAATGCTAGATGCAATAATCTTCCCTTTGCTAGTTAATAAAATTGAGGGCACTGCAGAATTCTTTCACTGATACGAATCCTATGTTAAACAATCTAAGTAATAAGCCTATCTTAAGAGAGAAAAAAAATCAAAGGACAACATTTTAACAGTACAAAAAAAACATCTCGCACTAAACGGCAGGCATGTCTTAATACTGCTGCAGGCTTTTCACCAAAAACAAATCTTCATCCAAACGCCGCTTGTTATAAACAAGTAAAGGCTTTAAAAATTCTCTTGGCATTTTGATTCTTAATATACTGCGAAAGTTCTTATTTTATCAATAGAGCTGAAAAACACTCTCGTTAAAGACTATCATTCATTCATAAATTTTGTCCAACATATGACATACCTTCTTCGTTCTCTTTGTGCGTTTGGTTAAACATAGGATCTGCACTCCGTGGCTAAGAGCAAACCAGGTTGAAACCCGTTCCAATACATATCATCAGAGGGCAAAAGAAAAAAGAAACTTAAATAAATAAATAAATATCCAACTTCCTTTAATTAAAACCCTACCATTAAATTTCTGTCAAATCCCTTTGTACAAACCTCGAAGCCCCCTTTCCCTCGTTAAGGAAGCCTAACATAATACAGAAGAGGGGTGAGGAGGCTTCGGAGGTGTATACAAGGGTATTATAACAGAAACACGTTTATGAAAATATCTGGCGACCTAAAGCAACATCTTTGCTGACAGGACATACACTCCGTGGCAAGGAGCAAACCAGGTTGAAACCCGTTCAAAGCATATCATCAAACCAGGTTGAAACCCGTTCAAAGCATATCATCAGAGGGCAAAAGAAAAAAAGAAAATTTAAATAATTAAAAAAATATCAGAATTCCTTGAAAAAAAATAAAAATAAATTAACATTAAATTTCTGTCAAATCCCTTTGTACACACCTCGAAGCCCCCTTTCCCTCGTTAAGGAAGACTAACAAAATACAGAAGAGGGGTGAGGAGGCTTCGGAGGTGTGTACAAGGGCATTACAACAGAAACACGTTAATGAAAATATCTAGCGACATAAAGCAACATCTTTTCTGATAACCACAACAATTCTGAAATATAAGTCAAAATGGATGCTCAATTCTTTAGTACGAGAGGAACGCTTTTTACAAACCCTAAAAGCTGCAAAGATTCCCCAAAAAGCACACCTTGTTTTTTGTCTGGATTGTAAAAGTCTTTTTTTTAATAAATGTCACACATGCTTTTTGCAAACCCTAAAAGCTGAAAAGATTCCCCATCTAGATGAGATAAAGAAGAGCACCTTTAAATTTTTTATATTCGATAGGAAAGGAAAGACGCACTTACGTAGAGGGTTTGAAGTTAGGTAACGGTGGTTTGAAAGGTTTTTTAATCCATAGTTGAGTTAAGCAGCGACGGTTGTAGAGGGTTTGAATCAAAGTAGCGAGGGCTTTGGAGTTTTTTTAATCCACTGAATCAAAGACTCGATGAGAGAGTTTGAAGCCAGACAACGGTAGCTTTGAAGGGTTTTTAATCCACAATTGAGTCAAGTGGTGGTGGTTGTAGAGGGTTTGGAGCCAAGCAATGACGGTTTTGGAGGGTTTTTTAATCCACAGCTGAATCAGACGATGACGGTTGTAGAGGGTTTGAATCAAACCAGCGGCGGCTTTTGAGAGTTTTTAATCCACAACTAAGTTAAGCGGCGATGGCTATAGAGGGTTTAAAGCCAGGCAGCGGTGGCTCTAGAGGGTTTTTAATCTACAGCTGAGTCAGGCGGCGGTGACTGTAGAGGATTTGAAGCCAGGCAACGGCAACGAGGTAAGTTTTGGCATCTCTGATTTAGTGCTTGAAATTATTTAGTTTTTAGGAAAGTAAGCAACGACAGCTTTGGAGGGTTTTTAATCCACAACTGAGTCAAGCGACGATGGTTGTAGAGGGTTTGAAGCCAGGCAATGACGACTCTAGAGGGTTTTTAATCTACAACTGAGTCAGTTGGAGGTGACTATAGAGGATTTAAAGCCAAGCAGCAGTAGCGAGATAAGTTTTGGCATCTTTGATTTAATGCTTGAAATTATTTAGGTTTTAGGATAGTTTGACAGGGAGCAAAAAAGAACAGATCAATAGTATAGGGGTTGTTCGATAATGGAAGAAGGGAAACAACAATTACAAGAACAAGTAGAAACCATAGGACAGTTGGTCTTCGTGAATTCACATACTATTCCAATCAACAGAGCTAACGAAACACGGGATTGACATATCCACAAGCAATAGGGCATACAACAATACTACCATTTGAGACACCTGAAGAAGGAATGGAAAAACCTATATATGTCAATGCGAAACAGTACAGGAGAATAATAAGGCGCCGACAAGCTCGAACAAGAGCAGCAACAATGAAGAGGATTAATCAGAAAATAACAGTAAATAATATTCTTCCACATAAACATGTGGAGAATAAGGAACAATCAAAGGCACTAACCATCGTCGAATGGGAAGATTAGTCAAACCAACGTAGGGAACAAAAGAAGGAAGACAAAAGAGACAGAGGCAAAGCGACAACACACAAGAACACAGAAGGAAAAACAAGTAAGGATAAAAAATTAAAAAAAATGAAAGCAAGAAAACATTTAGCGTGGAAAGTGTAGGTCACCAAAATGAGTTTCAAGATAGAGAAAAATTTACAGTCCCACAACCACGCCACTCATGTGGGCACCAAGACTTTATGTGCAAGAGCTAATGAGGATGAAAGAGAAACTTGAGAGCATGGAAAAGAGGGAAAAAACAAGAGATACTAAATTATATGAGGTCATAAACATCAATCAGAGGCTGGAAAAGAAAAACAACCAACTCAAGGAGCAAGTGTCAAAGCTACAAAACCTTGCGAACATGGGTCAACGTGAATGGCATGTCCTCAAAAAAGCTATCCACTCCCCAATCAATGATACAATAGAGGTGGAAAAAACGAATGCAAGACAAATAAAAGAGATACAAGAAACACTCCAAAACATAGAAACAAAAGAAAATGAGTTGTGAAATGAATTAGCAAAGGCAAAGTCATGGTCTCAAGTACTAAAAGAACCAGTCAATCAGCCGAAAGAGTTGATAGAGAAGCAAGTAAAAATTCAAAAAATAGAAGAGAAAGAAAGACATGAGAAGTTATCAAACATAATCATCAAAGGGTTAAAATATTATGGGGATAGGGAAGACAAACCGTTTAACTAGGGACTTTTTGTCAAATCGGTTACAATGGAAAGGTCAGATCAAACAAGCAAGTAAAATTGACAAGCTTAGAGAAGGAGGTAGAGATAGGTATATTCGGGTCACATTGATGAGCTATGAGGATGAAACAAGGTTACTAAGAAACAGAGGCATGTTGAGAAGGTCACAATTCTATTAGATGACGACCTAACCTTTCTACAGCAGGAAGAAAGAAATAAGGAATGGGAAAAGGTGAGGACAACAATGCATTAAGGGATATGGGCATATTGAAGAAATGGAAAGGCGTAAATCACATCTAAACAAACCCAAAACAAATAGGGAATATGGCCCACCCGGGAACATCTTACGATGGTAAGTTAGAACTGTAGAGGTTACCCTTGGAGAAGAGGACTCTGATTAGGGCCCTTGGGACCATATATATTTTAATGAGTTTACACAAATTTTCACGAGGGATACGAGTCCCCTCGTACTGAGATGAAGATTCTTTAATAATTATGAATACTTAGGATGTTCCAAAGGAAGAGCGCAACGGTTTGGCATTTGACTCTTTTTTGAAAGGTCCAAGGTTCAAACCGTGACATGTGTGTGGTTGTGTTAATCCCTACTGATAACCATAGATCTCACCCTTACAAGGGTTCATGGCTGCGAGAGGACATTTTAATCCTATGCATCGGTCGTAAGGATTTATCACACTACCCTTGTAGGGGTTTATCACACTACCTGGATAAAAATAAAATATAAAATTAATTATGAATACTTAAGATTTATCACATGGTTGTCTAATAATAAAATATATTTATTCGTTTAATTTAAAAAATAAAATAAAATCAACTTTATTATCTTAAAATTCGCACCATAAAATCAGCTTTATTATCTTAAGTCTTTTAAACTAGTGGTGGGTGTATCAAGTGGCATTAGCTCAACTTGCTAAATTCGTCAACATTTAAGAGGAGATCAAGTTTCGAATCTTGTCGAGCAATACATGGATATATCCAAGCTTTGTTATAATATATTCAAGCTTGGTTATAATACCACTATGTGGTGATGATGTAATAGAAGTGGAGCCCGTTTCAATCTCATATAACCAATTAAAAAAAAAAAAAACTAGTGGTGGGTGTATTATGATTTTGTATTATTCTTTTGTAGTGTCCACTAATACAAAAAAAACAAAACCTTAAAATTTTATTTCTAAAATCCAAAACACACCTCATCTAGAACATAATTAATCAAGTCCATATTTTTTTTGTTATTGAGGGTAGTGTGAGAAACCCCTACGACCAACGCTTAGGGTTGGGCTTCCCCATCCCAACCATGACCTCTGATAAGGGTGAAAGTTGAGCTTATCAAGTCCATAGTTCATTCATGTAGGTTTTCACACAATTTTTTTTTAGATACATAGGGAAGTTGGTTAATTGACAATGATGCAGGAGCTTATCTTTCGGAGAGCATAACTTTTGATTCGATCGTTGGATTGACTTGAAATTTTACGGGGACCTAGATATTAAGGAGGAAAATGTCATGGCTAGGTGACCTTGTTGCCTAGAAGATTTTTTAGTATTGTATCGGGCCCTAATTCCTTCATCTAGTGTCCCAAAAAAAAAAAAAAGTGTTTTTTTATAAAATTAAAAGAAAAGATATTTGGAATTTAATAACTTCTTAGACATGGGTAGGTGTTGATATTTTCTATGAGGTTTAATATGGATGATACGATGATGTGTATTAATTTAGAGGGCTATCCGAGTTTTTTTAAGATTTAGGGTTTAGTTTTCTTATCTCTAGGGTTTTGAGACTTAGGGTTTCGTTTTAAGGTTTCTTTTGGGATATGTATTCCTTTGGTACGACATTGTAAAGGGGGTGAAATACAGGAATGAGAAAATAAAGCATGTTTCAATTTATTTCCATTGTACCTCTTATGTGATTGTAGGATTTACTGCTTTATTTTTATTTGTCACATTTTTTATGTGATTGGAAGTTCTTGTTCTAACCTCTTACAAGTAGATTTACATCATTTGGTATTAGAGCAAGTTGGATCTTGTTGGGGAGAGAAGGTAATATTATCGATTATATTGATTTTGCTATTCTTTTTTTTCTATTTGGAATAACATATAACAAATTAGCATGAACAGAGGAAGAAGAGGTTATACCCAGGTCAATAGGTGTATGCAGGAGCTGCAAGCACAAGTTGCTCAATTGACTAGAATAATGGCTCGTATGAGGGAAAGTTATCCCACGGATTTTTTAGATTTGGATTTTGATAATGAGACTGTGGAAGGAAACAATAGGATAGAGGGTCATGTAGAGGAAGAACCATAGGAGAAGCTAGAGGAGCAACATTTTGAGGATAGGATGATTAGGGCCTTTGAAGGAAATAGAGATGGGATCAAGATTGATGTCCTTGAGTATGCACGAGGGTTAAAACCAAAGGAGTTAATATACTGGTTGAATAACATGGATAAGTTCTTTGAGTGGAAAGACCTTTCAGAGGAAAAAAAATTGAAACTTGCATGCACAAAGTTGAAAGAGCATGTGTTGATTTGGTGGGATCATCTATAGAAGGAGAGGCAAGGAAAAGGAAATAAAAATATTAGGCTCTAGTGTAAAATGAAAAAAAAGTTGAAGGAGAAATTTTTACCCAAAGATTATGCCCAAACGTTGTTTCGTAGACTTCAGAACCTCAAACAAAAGGATCAAAATATTGAGGACTACACCAACGAATTCTACAAGTTATCAATTCGAGTGGGGTTTGAAGAATCAAAAGAATAGAATGCTGTAAGGTATGTGAATGGATTAAGTTATGTCATACAATATGAATTGATTATGTTTTGGATCCATAGTGTAGAAGATGCATATCAATTTGCATTAAAAATGAAAGAGAAACATAAGAGGGGAGAAGTGAGGAAATGACCATCGTCACCTCCAACCAGTGGGCATGGTGGATTTAATCCCTAAAAGGGAGAATCTACTGATACAATAAAACAATAAGAGTCTGAGCAAGGTCATAGTAATCATGAGAGAGGTGGAGGATTCCAAATAGGAAGGGGCTATGGTGGAGGACAAAATTGGGATGGCCCACAAAGGCCATATACCTATTGTGGATGTGGTGAGGAAGGGCACAAAGCTTTTGAGTGTTCACACTATCCTGCACAAGAAAGAAAACAAAGAGAACAAGCTAGAGTCAATCTGGTTGAGGTAGAAGAGCAAACTGAGACAAAAGTTGTTGCAGACATGGATGAAAATCTCATGATAAAGAGGATGATGATCGTTCCAAAGAAGGAAAAAGCATACGACAATGATGGTGGTGATTCCTAACTGTGTACGAGTATCTTTTGAACTAGGTGCACATCTGAAGGAAAGGTATGTAAGATGATTATTGATAGTGGTACTTGTGAAAATATGATTTCAAATGAAATGGTTGAGAAACTTAATTTGAAGTGTGAGAAGAACTCGTATCCCTACTGCATATTGTGGTTCAAGAAAGGGAACAAGGTGACTGTAGATAAGAGGTATATGGTTAAGTTTCAATTGGGAATACCTACAAGGATGAAGTATAGTGTGATATAGTTTCAATAGATGCATGCCACTTATTGTTGGGGATGCCTTGGCAATATGATATGAAGGCTACCCATGATAGGGGAAGGAATACTTACACATTATGGAATGATGGAATAAAAGTGGTCTTGTTGTTGCATAAGGAAGAAGGGTAGAGTAAAAACCTATTGACAACTAAGGAATTTGTCACAAGGATGAATGAAGTTGGTTTTTGTTATGTGTTGACAACACAAAAGGTGGTTACTAAGGATGTTGTTATACCATTTGCAGTAGCAGAGTTGTTAAAAGAGTATGCAAATGTCATACTAAAGGAGTTACTAGATGGACTATCCCCGAAAAGGGATATTCAACATCATATTGATTTAATCCAAGATTTGAACTATTGGGAAAAAAGAAAGACAAAAACAATGGGACTTATCCTTACGATAAGCTAAGTTTGCATATAATAGTTCAGTCAACAGGTTAAAAGAAAAATCTCCTTTTCATGTTGTTTATGAGCACATACAAGAGTTGCATGAGCTTGATCAAAGGAACTCGCAGGAGTAGAGTTCTTTTCAACCATAGGAGAATGATGCAGGAGCCTATCTTTCGGAGGGCATAACTTTTGATCCGACCGTTGGATCGAATGAAATTTTATGAGAAGCTAGATATTAAGGACAATGTTGTGGCTAGGACCCTGTTGCCTAGAAGATTTTTTAGTATTGTATCAGGTCCTAATTCTTTCATGTAGTGCCTCAAAAATAGAATTTAGTGTTTTTTAGAAAATTGGAAGAAAAGATATTTAGAATTTAATAACTTCTTATACATTGGTAGGTGTTGAGATTTTTTAGGAGGCTTAATATGGGTGATACAATGAGATTTTTTAAAATTTAGGGTTTTAATTTCTTATCTTTAGGGTTTTGAGATTTAGGTTTTATTTTAGGGCTTCTTTTGGGATATATATTCCCTTGGTATGACATTGTAAAGGGGGTGAAATCTAGGAATGAGAAAATAAAGGCTTTAAAATTTCTCTTGCCATCTTGATTCTTAATCTACTGCGAAAGTTCTTATTTTATCTATAGAGTTGAAAAAGCACTCTCGTTAAAGACTATCATTCATTGATAAATTTTGTCCAACATATGACATACCTTCTTAGTTCTCTCTGTGCGTTTGGTTAAACACAATATCTGCACTCTGTGGCAAATAGCAAACCAAGTTGAAACCTGCTCCAATACATATCATGAGAGGGCAAAAGAAAAAAGAAACTTAAATAAATAAAAAATATCCAAATTCCTTTAAAAAAAACTCTAACATTAAATTTTTGTCAGATCCCTTTGTACAAACCTCGAATCCCCCTTTCCCTCGTTAAGGAAGACTAACAAAATACAAAAGAGGGTTGAGGAGGCTTCAGAGGTGTATACAAGGGTATTATAACGGAAACATGTTTATGAAAATATCTGGCAACCTAAAGCAACATCTTTGCTAACAGGACATACACTCCATGGCAAAGAGCAAACCAGGTTGAGACCTGTTCCAAAGCATATCATGAAAGGGCAAAAGAAAAAAAATTAAATTAAATAATTAAAAAAATATCAAAATCCCTTTAAAAAAAATTAACATTAAATTTCTGTCAAATCCCTTTGTACACACCTCGAAGCCCCTTTTCCCTCGTTAAGAATGACTAACAAAATAGAGAAGAGGGATGAGGAGGCTTCGAAGGTGTGTACAAAGGCAATACAACAGAAACATGTTAATGAAAATATCTGGTGACATAAAACAACATATTTTCTGATAACCACAACAATTCTGAAATATAAGTCGACATGGATGCTCAATTGTTTATGACAAGAAGAACGCTTTTTACAAACCCTAAAAGCTACAAAGATTCCCCATCTACATAGGAAAAAGAAGCACACCTTGTTTTTTTGTCTGGATTGTAAAAGTCTTTTTCTTTTTTCTTTTTTTAAATGTCAAGATGCTTTTTACAAACCCTAAAAGCCGAAAAGAATCACCGTCTAGATGGGAAAAATAAGAACACCTTTTTCAGTAAAAAGTTTAATCCCTCTGGAATTTTTATATTCTATAGGAAATACGCACTTACGTGATTGATGGTTCTAAAAATTTTTTATTCCACAGTTGAGTCGGGCGACGACGGTTCTAGAGGGTTTGAATAAAAGTAGTTATGGCTCTGGAGGTTTTTTAATCTACAGTTGAGTCAAGACCCGATGAAAGGGTTTGAAGCCAGGTAGCGATAGCTTTGGAGGATTTTTAATCCATAGTTGAGTTAGGTGGCGGTGGCTGTAGAGGGTTTGAAGCCAAACAACGATGGTTCTAGAGAGTTTTTTAATCCACAACTGATCCAAACAATGACGGTTGTAGAGGGTTTGAATCAAAGCAATGATGACTTTGGAGGGTTTTTAATCCACAATTGAGTCAAGGAGTGGTGGTTGTAGAGGGTTTGAAGCTAGGCAACGATGGCTTTGGAGGGTTTTTAATCCACAACTGAGTTAGGCAATGGTGGCTGTAGAGGGTTTGAAGCCAGGCAACAATGGTAGCTAGGTAAGTTTTTGTATCCACGATTTAGGTGCTTGAAATTGTAGAGGGGTTTGAAGCCAAGCAACGGTGGCTTTGGAGGGTTTTTAATCCACAACTGAGTCAAGCGGCGGTGGTTGTAGAGGGTTTGAAGCCAGGCAACGGTGGCTCTGGAGGGTTTTTAATCCACAGTTGAGTCAGCGACGGTGGTTGTAGAGGGTTTGAAGCCAAGCAGCGGCAGTGAGGTAAGTTTCGGCATCTCTGATTTAGTGCTTGAAATTATTTAGGTTTTAGGAAAGTTTGACAGGGAACAGGAAAGAACAGATCAGTAGTATAGGGGTGGTTCGATAATGGAAGAAGGGAAGCAACAATTACAAGAACAAGTAGAAACCATAGGACAATTGGTCTCCGTGAATTCACATACTATTCCAATCAGTGGAGCTAATGGAACACGGGGATTGACATATCCACAAGCAATAGGGCATACAACAATACTACCATCTGAGACACCCGAAGAAGGAATGGAAAAACCCATATATGTCAATGCGAAACAATACTGGAGAATAATAAGGCGTCGACAAGCTCGAACAAGGGCAACAACAATGAAGAGGACTAATCGAAAAATAATAGTAAAGAATATTCTTCCACATAAACATGTGGAGAATAAGGAACAATCAAAGGCACTAACCATCGTCGAACGGGGAGATCAATCAGACCAACATAGGGGACAAAAGAAGGAAGACAAAAGAGACGGAGGCAAAGCGGCAACACACAAGAACACAGAAGGAAAAACAAGCAAGGATAAAAAAATAAAAAATGAAAGCAAGAAAACATTTAGCATGGAAAGTGGAGGTCACCAAAATGAGTTTCAAGATAGGGAAGAAATTTACAGTCCCACAACCACGCCACTCATGTGGGCACCAAGACTTTATGTGCAAGAGCTAATGAAGATGAAAGAGAAACTTGAGAGCATGGAAAGGAGGGAGAAAATAAGAGATACTAAATTAGATGAGGTCATAAACATCAATCAGAGGCTGGAAAAGGAAAACAACCAACTCAAGGAGCAAGTGTCAAAGCTACAAAACCTTGCGAACATGGGTCAACGTGAATGGCATGTCCTCAAACAAGCCATCCACTCCCCAATCAATGATACAATAGAGGTGGAAAAAATGAATGCAAGACAAATAAAAGAGGTACGGGAAACACTCCAAAACATAGAAACAAGAGAAAATGAGCTGCGAAATGAATTAGCAAAGGCAAAGTCATGGTCTCAAGTAGTAAAAGAACCAGTCAATCAACAGAAAGAGTTGATAGAGAAGCAAGTAAAAATTCAAATAACAGAAGAGAAAGAAAGACATGAGAAGTTATCAAACATAATCATCAAAGGGTTAAAATATTATGGGGATAGGGAAGACACAAACCGTTTAACCAGGGACTTCTTGTCAGATCGGTTACAATGGAAAGGTCAGATCAAACAAGCAGGCAGAATTGGCAAGTTGAGAGGAGGCAGAGATAGGCATATTCGGGTCACATTGATGAGCTATGAGGATAAAACAAGGTTACTAAGAAACAGAGGCATGTTGAGAGGGTCACAATTCTATTTAGATGATGACCTAACCTTTCTACAGTAGGAAGAAAGAAATAAGGAATGGGAAAAGGTGAGGGCAACAAGGAATGAAGGGAGATGGGCATATTTAAGAAATGGAAAGGCGTACATCACATCTAAACAAACCCAAAACAAATAGGGAGTATGGCCCGCCCGAGAACATCTTACGATGGTAAGTTGGAACTGTAGAGGTTACCCTTGGAGAAGAGGACCCGGGTTAGGGCCCATTGCTAGAGACAGAGATATAATCATCCTGACGGAAACACATGAGCACGATGGATGTAGGACTCCAGACTTTGTGGGATACAAGAAAATAGCAATATGGAATAAAGCAACAGAAAATGGCAAGGGGCAGGGGGTATTATGATTTTAATAAAAGAGGAGTGGGATAGGGTCATTAAAATTGAAAAACAAGATGAAAACAAATAGTACATTTGGATAAAGATCCTAGAAAATAAGTCAGTTATTAGCATAGCAACATGTTATTTTGCTCCCAAGAATTCTAAATTCTATAAGAAACATGACCTTAATAGAGAAGACCCATACTCCTCCCTAAAAAGAGACATTTTGACATACAATAAGTTGGGGGAGATTATATTAATTGGAGACTTCAATGCAAGGACAACAAATAAGCAAGCTAACATTCTAGTAGGTAACGAAGATATTGAGATTAATCCTCTTTGGATGCCAGAAGAGGAAAATCAGCAGTGGACCAGGACTTCAGAAGATGAGCATGGGGCTATCACGCAATATGGAGAAGAGTTGTTAGGCCTTTGCAACATACACAACTTGGTTATTTGCAATGGGATGAAAAGTTGGAAAAATTCAGGAAAGTATACATGCAAAACATATAAGGGACAAAGTGTAATAGACTATGTAATATGCTCACAAAATTGCATACCAAAAATAGAGGAGCTAGAAGTGGAAGATTCCCTAATGGAACTTAAGTCAGATCACAACCCAATTGTTATGAAACTTCAAATGCAAGGAGACAAACCAAGGGAAAAACACATGCAAGGCAATCAAAACAAACTTCCTCACAAGGGAAACATTCTCTTAACAGAAGAAAATCGACAGAGTTTCAGGGCAGCATTGAATAACAAGTTACAGGAAAGGGAAAGAAAGGGACTACCTCACAATAACAGAGATTACAATAAAAGTGAATGGTTAATGCACGTTATCCAAGAAGCTCTAAACAAATGCAAGAGAGCTAAACCTAGAAAGAAAGAAAGAAATAGCTTCCCAACCAACCCGTGGTTCGATGAAGATTGCAAGGAAGCGCGAAGATTACTAAAGGAACCAACGGGTAAAACAAGAGCAAACAAAAAAGCATATGAGAAACTGGTAAGGGCAAAAAAAGAAGAATACACTAGAACAAGGAGGAAAGAACTGATTTACTTAGGGAAGCATGAACCAAAGAAATTTTGGAAGGAACTAAGCGTGAAAAAGATGCAAACTAAAAATAACATAACAACTAGTCAGTGGTTGGAGTATTCAAAACAATTGTATGAGCGTAGTAACCAGCAGGAGACACCCCCTACTATCATTGTCAAGAAAGAACTTTTCACAAATGAAGACATTATTCAAGGGATAAAAAAGTTAGCAACTGGTAAAGCCCGTGACATAGACAATCTTCAGATAGAGCATATAAAATGGGGGGTAGATATTCTTGCACCGCAGATCAAAGAGATTTTCAATGAGGTCATACAAAATGGCTTCCCTACAGAATGGACAACTAGCTTGACCATTCCTTTGTTTAAAAGTGGAGATGTAAATAATCCCTCAAACTATCGAACTATCATGATCAACCCTCTCTTTGCAAAGTTGTTTGGGAGTATGATAGAGCGTAGGATCAACAGATGGGTGGAAGAAAAGGGAAAGAGAGCAAAGGGGCAAGCGGGTTTTAGGCCCAAGCACTCAACTATTGATCATTGTATCACGCTTAGACACATAGTGGAAAAAATATGGGACAAAAAGAGGAGGCTTTTTATTGTTTTGTAGACTTCAAAAAGGCATTTGACACAGTGCCAAGGAAAAAATTATGGAGCAGAATGGAAGAGCTAGAGGTTCCAATTCACTACAGGGCAGCAGTTCACAGATTATATGAGCATGTAAAGGCTAGAATCAGAATGCAGGAAGGGTTATCTGAATGTTTTAGGAGTGACATAGGCGTCAAACAAGGTTGCCCTCTATCTCCGACATTATTTGGGTTGTACATTGACAAGTTAGAAGAATGGATAAACAAATTTGGGGGAGAGGGTGTGCACTTAGCCAAATATGTGGTAAAACTCCTCATGTATGCAGATGATGTAATTCTTGTGGCCGAAACAACTAAAGATCTAGAAGATCACCTTCGGGCTCTAGAACTCTTTTGTAAGGAAGTTGGGATGCAAGTGAACACGAGCAAAACAAAAATCATGATTTTTCAGCAAAAAAGAAGCAACATCTCGAATTTCAGTTTGTAGGAGAACCTCTTGAGGTAGTGGTAGAATACAAATACCTAGGCATAGACTTTCATGACAAGCTCAATTGGAATACATGTAGGATGAAAAGAACTCTAAGTGGTTGGAGAGCGCTATATGCACTTCAAAATCGGTGTAGGAATGCCGAGTTGTGGGACTGGAAGACCACCAAGGTCTTATTTGGCCTACTTGTCACACCGATTGTGTTGTATGGTTGCGAGGTGTGGGCTAGTGGCACGACAAATACAAAATGGAGGCAAATAGAAAGGATTCAAAAACGTCTAATTACAAATTTTCTTAGAATTAAGGCCACAATCCCTTATGAAATTATTCTAGCTGAAACTGGAATGTTCCCTTTAGAGGCAATTGCTATGACCAAGTTGTTATGTTACTTGAAAAAAATAGAAAACATGAAAAACAACAGATGGCTTAGGGCAGTTAGGGATGAAGAGTTGCATAGGCGGAAGAACACATGGATGAAACAAAATCAGAAATGGATGAAACGTTGGGAAATCAACATAAATGAATGCCCAAATTTCAATAAAGACATAAAAAACTATGTGAACGAAAAGTTTAGAAGTGGAATGTGGAAAAATGCAAGCAAGAAAAGACAATACTATATTGCAAAGTTTAACCCAACGTATGACCACAAGGAAAAAGCATATATAGGCGCTGAAATCAAGTGGAGGGAAAAAATCCTCATTGCTCAGATAAGGACTAGCTCTCATAGGCTTAGATGTGAAACAGGGAGATGGACAACGCCCAAGGAACAATGGGAAGAAAGGATATGTACTCTATGCAGCACAGGGGCAATAGAGACAGAGGAACATTTCATCTATGAATGCCCGAGTTTTTCGGACATCCGTGGCAAATACAAAGAAACGCTTGGAAAAGGGTCTATGATAGAGTTATTTGAAGACAGTAAAATAAAAAAAGTTGGGGAGTTGCTAACCCAAATCAGCAGGAGAAGGAACAACCTTCTCAAGGATATTAATGGTCATATGATTTGAATAACTGTGCTTCCATATTTGGGGGTCCCATAGGCCATGTTTGGGTCTCGCGGACGTAATTAAAATCTTTCATTTCATTTTTTTCTTTGAAAAATTAAGACAGAAAAACAAGGACACTATTTAGTATAGGAACTCAATATTTGATTTTGTTTTTTACTATGTTAACCGTTTAAGTATACAACTTAATATTTTTTTTAATATTTTAACCATTATGCGTAGTATAACTGGTCATCTTCTTCTAGATTTGAATTTAGATTTACTGAATGTGAGTTCAAAATTATATCAATTCATTGTTTCTTGGACTTTTTCATATATAACATATCTATTATATATTTGAAAACTATAATAATTTATCAAAATAGAAACTTTTGTGCGAGGACAAAACCTCTCATAAAAAACCCCGTGCTTTACCTAAACATTTTTTTCACCTAAGTCAACGTAACTTTATCCAAACATTTGTCTACCTAGGACAACGCAATGGTTAGGGCTTTGGCTTCTCTTTGGAGAGGTCCAAAGTTCAAACTACGACATACCTAGAAGGAGATGGGCTAGTTGGTAATGTCATCTTTGCCAATTGACTGGTTAATTTGGTTCCACACCGAAAAAAGGATAGTCTAGTTGGTAGTGTCGAGTGTTTGTAGTTGACTCCTCAAGTTGTCTATGTTGACTTTGTCTTATCAATTTGTTAAGGTTGATAGAGGCATCAACCAATGGTGTTATCGATTTCTTTATGTATCAAAGAAAAAAAAACTTATAAGAAAGAAAATAGTTAAAAAGATCTATAATATTATTTTAATCAAAATAAAATAGTTTTAATGGACAAAAAATCTAAGAAACCAACAACTTTAATACAAGATGGGTATGGTGGCTCTACTCTTTTTTGGATTCAAATCTTAGATTTATTATTTAGAGTTTCAAATTTTAACATCAAGACAAAGTCAAAAAGCTCAATATTCTCTTATTATCTTTGAAGTATATGTTTTTGTTGTTGATTGTGATAAAAAGTTTCTTAATTTTTTTATTCTCAATTTATTAAAAAATATTAATGAGTATTTTTATATGCAGTTATGATGTTCTTAAAGGCTTCACATTCCATAACAAAATGTTGTTCGGTCTTCATAAATCTATGGTGCAAAATACATATATTCATTCTATCCACCCCTCTTGAAATATTGTCAATCTCTTAATTTCACATGTAAACTAAATCTTCGGCCATAAACTTTTTTCTTTACTTTTTTATCTAAGTATTTCTTTTGGATGTGTAACTATTTTTTCCTTCACAAGTCTAAGTTTTTCCTTCACATGTTATATACTTTTTTTTGAGGGTTTAAGACCTTGTAAAATTTTAACAATATCTAAAAACTTTTTTTATTATTTTTTTTTAAGATTTGGTTAGTGTAAGAAACCCCTATGACCAACGCACAGGGTTGAGCAGTCTCCTCCAACCATGACCCCTCGTAAAACCAAGACCTATTCTTATGAATAGGGAATTTAACACATAAACACCACACACGCACCCCCTCATATACTCGCCCACGTCACGGTTTGAATCTTGAACCTCCTGAAGAAGAGCCAAAGCCCAAATCATTGCGTTGTTCCCTAGAACAAAAACTTTTAGGTTAGAAAGAAACCTTGAGAGCCACTCTTGGGTGGCCAACAATGTTGTCCCATCCGAGTATATCACTATCTAAAGGGAAGCCACGAGAATTGTTTGTGTCCCCCTTCGCATCGCAAAGGTTCAAACCATGAACCTTCGTTCAATGGGGCAGGCTCGTCTTCTCCAATTATGTTACAAAGGCAAACTTTTTTATTAAACTTTAAAAATAGAATCCTTCAAATTAGTAAGAAGATAAAACATCTTTCTATAAACTTGTTAATTTTTTTTTTCAAATTTATTTAAATAATTTATAAACCTAGTTAACAAGTCATCAATAATAAACTTTTAACCTATTTTTGCAATGTTTAAACAAAGTTACATATATGTAATTTAAATTTTTTTAAAACCTAAAAAACAATTACACTTTTAGATCCGAGGTGTAGACCAATTGGTTCATCCAAACCCCATAAGGGGGGCGAAGGTCCAAGGTTCAAATCTCGGGCCTCATCGGACTGAATGCTTATGCCTTTCCTGATGCTTTCAGCCACATAAAAGGTTTAAAATAATTGTGGCATGGCGGTTATAGGGGCGGCTACGCGAAGATCTGTGTAGTGGATTCTGGGGCGGACAACACAAAATATTGTGGCAGCCATAAAAGTTGGACAACCTGCCCGGATTCATGGCGGCTATCGATTCCACCATGCAAAAAAAAAAAAAAAAAAAAATAAAATAAAATAAAATTACACTTTCAATAAATATAAGTACATGCAATATTTCAATATGCATATATAATTTATTAAAAACATACATATGCATATAATAAAAATCTGAAAGCTTAATAAAATTAACCTTATTAATAATCACTTGGAGGAATGATGGCGGGAGCGGGAGCAGGAGCAGGAGTAGGAGCAGGTGCGGACACAGGGCTGGGGACAGGCTCAGAGAACGGTGCAGGGTTTTGGGCGAGATCGGGTTCGGGATCGGGGTCAGGCACGTCAGGGCCCGGTCTCGGGCCAGCAGGACCCTCGACGGGCCCAGAGGATGGCTCTGTGCCTGATCTGATTGGCGGCCAGGGCGGGGACGACATCTTGGGCCCTGGCCCCCAGGCCAGCCTCGATGCGAGCGCAGGCCTAGGGAAAAAGCCCCCTGATCCTGGGCAGGGCTCTGTCTCGGGCGGGAACAAACCCTCCTATCAGCAGATCTTGGCGGGCACCAGGGCCCCTTCTCGGGCCCTGGGGTTAGGGCTTTCCCTCGAGGGCACCCACATTTCTATTCAGGAGGAGGTCTACGCCTCCTTGGTAGCTGGTTCCTCTGCCTCCCTGGTAGGGAAATTCTTGGGAGGGCGCCCAGACATGGAAACCATTCGCAGATGGGCGGCTACCAAATGGAAGGTGTCCGGGCATATTCAGCTGGTTGCCCTGACCAAGGGTTTCTTCATCATCAAGCTAAATAACAATGAGGACGCCGAAAAGATCCTGTCGAGCGGGCCCTAGTTTTTGGGGTGCAAAAGCCTCTTCCTCAGGCGTTATGGAGCTGACTTCCACCCCAGCACCCAAAGCATCAATTTCACCCCGGTCTGGGTTCGTCTCCCAGACCTTCCCTTTCACCTGTGGCACGAAGACGTCCTAAGACTCATTGCTCAGTCGGTCGGGGACCTGGTGGCCTTCGACCCCGCTACCAAGGTCGGATCCCGTATGGTGCATGCCAGATTTTGCATCAACGCCAATCTCGAATCTGAACTCCCCTCTTCGGTGACCATCTCGTCTAGGTCCTTCTTGTGGCGCCAGCCCCTGATCTACGAAAACAAACCTACCTTCTGCCCCACCTGCTGCACTCAGGGCCACCTCCCCCACCAATGCCCGATTTCCAAAAAGGCTGATGGCCCTGTCCCCAAACTCCCTTCCCGATCAGGTCGGGCCCCGTCTCGAGGGCCCCCTCACGACGGCCACAGATCCCAGGCCTGGACCAGCAAGGAGGCTCCCCCTCCTGCCCCAAAGGACTCTCATGTGGACCCCGATCTGGAGGGCGGTCTCCCCTAGGTTTCCCCTTCCGTTGCTCCCTCCCCTGGGTCGTCTTTCGGGGCCCCGATCCCAGGTTCTCCCTCCCTGCCCGCTTCGAATCCCGCCCCGCAGGCCCCTGCTTGCGCCCCCTCCAGGCATGCGAGCCGCCCGGGCTCCTTTCCCCCTCCCTCTGTTGGGGCCCCCTTCTCCCCCCCACTCCCGCTATCCCCCCTCGACCCCCCCACCCCTCCCGGTGATCCCTGCTGGGCTTCCTCCCTTGGAGTGCGGATCTGAGAGGTCAGATGAAGAGATCGAAGCTAGTTCTCCATTCGGGCCCGATGAAGTCAGCCCCAAGATGACCCGGAGCAGGAATTTTGCCACATACTTTGGTAGCAAACTCAAAAGAGGGCGGCCCACCCTGGGTGACCAACGGACAAGGTTCACTGAAGATGACATAGCCAATGGCTCCCAGGCAACTCTCTCTGACGTTGGCGCAAGCTTCTCCAAGACGGACGCCATCCGACCCAAACCCCTCGCTCAGGCCAGGAAGGGGGGCAAGCGACCCCACAAGGGTGTCAAATGAAGCTCATCACCTGGAATATCAGGGGGCTCAATGGGGCCCCCAAGAAAAGGATCCTCGACCAACTTCGCAGGGATCACCGCCCGTCCTTCCTCCTTCTTCAGGAGACCAAAATAGATGACGCTGTTGCCCGACGTGTAGCCCAAGCTACCTGGCGCAATTGCGAGTCCCTGTCTACCCCGACGACCGGCTCAGCCGAGGGTTTGTTGTGCATGTGGGACCCCCGGTATTTTGAGGGAAGACTCATATCTTCATCTCCCAGAATAATCAACATTCTGGTCCATTGCGTGAAGTCAAGGCGCTCGTGGATTCTGTCCAACGTCTACGCCCCTAACAACCCCGTCGAGAAAGCAGCCTTATGGAAGGAAATTAGCTTGATGAGAGAAGCCTTTGCCCCCCTGCCCTGGATCCTGGTCGGGGACTTCAACAGCCCCCTGTTCCTTTCTGATAAAAGTGGGGGCTCAACGGTTCAGGGCAAGAGCATGGAGGACTTTGGAGCCTTTACCGCCCTCAATGAGCTCATGGACGTCAATCTGAAAGGAGCCAGGTTCACTTGGTCCAATAGAAGAGCGGGAGCAAATCATATACAGGTCAGACTAGATAGAGTTTTCTTGTCCAAGGAAGCCCTTCCCATGTTTGTCGATGCCACCCTGTTGGCCCTCCCCAAAATCGGGTCTGATCATAGCCCCCTCCTCCTCGAAACCGACCATCGCCCCTCCCCCAAGAGGCCTTTCCGGTTCGAGTCTATGTGGCTGCATCACCCTGACTTTCGGGCCCAGGTAGGCCATTGGTGGGCTCCCCCAGTCCCTGGACGCCCCGCTGAACAAGTTTTTCACAAGCTGAGACGCCTCAAAGAGCAACTCAAGGTTTGGAATAAGGAGGTGTTCGGTAATATCTTTGAAAACAAAGCGATTCTTAAAGATAAGCTCGAAGACCTCGAGTCCAGATTTCAAGCAAGCTCCCAAGACCCGAGGCTCAGGGAAGAGGAACGCCTTGCTCTCAGTGAGTATCACAACATTCTGGCCAGGGAAGAAACCTTTTGGAGGCAAAAGTCGAGAGCCCTGTGGCTCCAAGATGGCGATGCAAACACTAAGTTCTTCCACGCGTCGACTCTCAGGAACAGGGGTTCCAATAGAATTGCTGAGTTGGTGGGCAGCGACGACAGAATCATCAAGGAAGAAGAGGACATCCGGGTTGAAGCCACCCACTTCTTCCAGGAGCTCCTGGGTGACAGCCCCCCATGTCCCCGAAAGCAGCTGAATCCCTTCTGGAACACATTCCTTCTTCTGTCTCGGCCATGGCAAACGAGATGCTTGTGCAGCCCTTGTCTGACTCTGAAATCCATGCTGCCACTTTTTCCATGAAGGCTGAGGTGGCCCCGGGCCCGGACGGATTCCCCCTCGATTCTTCCAATATTTTTGGGACATCATCGGGCAAGAAGTGTGCGCAGCCATTCGGGACCTGCAGACTGCCAGCTCCATCCCTAGAGGTATCAATTCCACTTTCATAGCCCTGATCCCCAAGACCCAGGCAGCCAGATCCCTCTCAAATTTTCGCCCCATCAGCTTGTGCAATGTACTGTATAAAATCCTGACTAAATCCATGGCCTCCCGCCTTAAGGATATCCTTCCCCTGATTATTGCCCCCTGTCAGGGCAGCTCGGTCAAAGGCAGACTGATCACAGACGGTGTTATAATCATGCACGAGGCCATTCACTCGGTCGTCCTATCCAAAAAAGCCTCCTTTCTGCTCAAGCTGGATATGAACAAGGCCTTTGACAGGGTTGACTGGGCTTTCCTGTCCAAGGTCCTCCTTAAGTTTGGGTTCCACCCCTCCTGGGTCAGGCTCATCAGCAACTGCGTGTCCTCCCCGTGGTTCTCCATCCTCGTCAACGGGTCCCCTGTCGGGTTCTTCCCTAGTTCCAGAGGCCTCCGCCAAGGTGACCCCTTGTCCCCGATCCTCTTCATAATCCTGGCTGAGGCCCTGGGGCGTACCATCTCAGGCGCTGTAACCCGCGGTCTCATCTCGGGCATCAGGCCTGCGCCGGGCCTTCCCCTTATGTCCCACCAGCAGTTCATGGATGACACCATCCTCGCCACCTCTGCCTCAATCCCTCAAGCCAAGACCCTCAAGCATATCTTGACCCTGTATGAGGAGGCGGCCGGGCAGAAAATCAACCTCCGAAAAAGCAAGATTTTCTTCATCCATACTCCCTTGGCTAGGCAGATCAGAATCGGGCGGATATTGGGCTGCACTCCTGGTTCCCTTCCCTCCTCCTACCTCGGGCTTCCCCTGTTCACAGGTGCATCCTCCAAGGCCCTGTGGGGCGGGGTGATTGAGCGAATTCAGAGGAAGCTGGCCCCCTGGAAAGGTCACCTCCTCTCGCAGGCTGGCAGAGCCACCCTCCTGGCGGCAGTCCTGCAAAGCATTCCGATATATTTCATGTCGGTCTTCAGAATCTCGGCTTCCATTGCAGCTCACATCGAACAAATTCAAAAATGATTTCTCTGGTCGGGCAGCGAAGATAAGAAGAGGATTCCCCTGGTCTCCTGGCCCCTGGTCTGTCGCCCCAAAGGTGAGGGAGGGATCGGGCTCAGGCGGGTGGTCCCCATGAACAAGGCCCTCTTGTCCAAACATGCCTGGAAGGTGCATACCAATACCCCTGATGAGTGGGTCAGCATCGTGCGCAGAAAATACTGTCATAACCACCCCTTCCTCAGTGATTCTCAGCCCCATGATGGATCAGCCTTCTGGAAGTCCCTGATCTCCACCAAAGACATAATTCGAAAAGGGACCAGATGGATTCTCGGGGACGGAGCCAAGATCGACTTCTGGGAAGACAGATGGATTCATGATGAGGCCCTGACTGCTGATAGAGAGCTTCTCGTCCTCAAACCAGGGCTTGTGGACAGAGGGCCCAGAGTGTCGGGCTATCTTTCCCAGAACCAGGGGCGAGCTACCTGGAAACCCATCCTGAATCCCAGGCACCCGCTCCAAGCTACCAGGCTTCAACGCCTCCTCAAGGTGACTGTCATCCCGTCCTCCGGAGGAAACGACAGATGCGTTTGGCATGGCACTCCCAGTGGAGTCTTCTCTATCAAATCTGCTTACAATCTCCAAAGAGTCCCTGACGAGGCTCCCTTTCCAACCCGTCAGGTGTGGGCCAAGAGGCTGATCCCCAAAATCAGTCACTTCGTTTGGGCGGCCGTCCAAAACAAGATCCTGACGCTCGAGAATCTGATCAGGAGGGGCTTTCAGATCCCGAATAGATGCTTCCTTTGTTGTGTTGCCTGGGAGTCCACTAATCACCTCTTTATCAACTATCCCTTTTCGTCTGAAGTCTTGGGCCTCATTCTTTCCCAATTCTCTATCCAGTGGGTGGCCCCCAACTCCATCCCTGATCTTCTGTCTCAGTGGCCCAACCCCTTTGCCCATCCCTTCATCCGCTTCCTCTGGGGCTCCTGCCTTCCCCATATGCTCTGGCAACTCTGGCTGGAGCGCAACAGCAGAGCCTTCTCCTCCCCGGCCCGGTCCCCCCAGTGGATAGCGACCAAGGCGGTGACCTTTGCCCTTGAGAATTCTCGCTCCATCCCCTTGATCGAGGCGCCCCGACGGTTGGGCGAGGCCACCCTCCTTTCCTCTCTTGGAATTTAGCTTCCCCCCGGTCCCCCCCGCCCCCTCCCTGCGATCTTTGACAAGGTGGACTGCCCCCTGGATGGGTCAAGCTTAACTTCGACGATGCTTCTAAAGGTAATCCCAGGCCCTCTGGGGTGCGGGCGGGGTCATCCATGACTGCCACGGGGCCCTGATCATGGCATTTGCTGCTCCGCTCGGCATCCAGACTAACAATTTCGTCGAAGCCGCAGCTCTGCTCAGCGGGCTGACCGCCCTCAGGGAGTCACCCTCAAAAGTCATCATTGAGGGCGATTCCCAAGTTATTATCAAAGCCGCCCGCAGCCCGAGAAACTGCTTTTGGCGCATTCACAACTCCATCCGGGAAGCCCTCTCCGTCCTTCAGGGATTCCCCGACCACGCCTTTCGGCATGTGTACAGGGAAGGCAATAGGGCGACCGATTTCATGGCAAACCAAGCCATCTCTGCTGAAGACTTCACCACTTGGACAATGAACTTTCCCGAAGCTCTGGTCCAGATTACTATGCAAGATTATTCCAACATTGATGAGGAACCTGGTGTCTAGGTTGCCCCGAGTCGGGGCCCCGAAGTTCCACCAACGTGGTTTCCAGAGGGCAGGGGATTCCCCCTCGGTGGTGCCACATCGTCTGATCCATGTTCGTCTCTAGCCCATGAGTTGGTCATCCAAATCCCCCTCGTGGTGACAAGTGTCTTAGGCCACGTCAATAGAGCGGCTCTTCCCGACCTGGATTTGCGTTGCTCCATTGGCAGTTTTGATAGTTCCAAGCCACAGTACTCGTCAGCCCACTCTGACATTTTTGCATTGGAAATTGTGCCATCGGATCCCCTTGCTGCATTAGCTCGCTCGTGGATCTATCCCATGCAGTACCCTCAAGGCGATCCCCCGCCCAGTTTGCGGCACCTGACGCGCTGACAATGGCCCCTCTCCCTTGTCCCGCATGGTAACCAGCAGCCGCGCCCCCCCAGACCCTCTCCCCTCGTGTCGCACCCTGGCCCGAGCGCTCATTCTCGACGTCGACGACTTCCCTCCTTCGCGGCCCCCTGCAAGGTTTTAAAGTTGTCACGCACGGAGGTTACCCGTAGTCTTGTCTGCTTCCCCCGTCCCCGGTCCCAGCGTCTCTGGCCTAGTTTCCCCTATTTCCCCTGTCCCTGGGCCGTCTGTTCGATCCCCATGGCTGGAAAATCTGTCTTCCTCGAGCCTTCCATGCTCGATTTGAGCGAGTCGGCCAGACTTTTCTCCAACGCCAAAAAATTCACCCCTTTTTTCAGCAAATTTGCAGGAGCTGATGACGCCATTACCCAAAGCTTTCTGGACTCGTGGAACGACGGCGAGGTCACGGTGAAGGGCCTCCATTTCAAAGTTACCAAAGAATTCTTGATGAAAGTAACAGGCCTGCACCACGAGGAAAAGGGCAGAGTAGTCAGGCGGGACAAGCATAATTGGGAGGAGGAGTTGTCCCGCTTCCCGAAGTAGCAGTGGGACAAGGCGAATCTATTCCGCTCCAACCTCCCAGCCCCCTTCGATGAGGCCATCATCCCGATGATGCAGTACATTACTTGCGATGACCCGGACCAACGGTTGTTCAGTTTCCATCTGAGCTACTTCAATCACCTCCGGGGGGCCATGATGGTCAGCACCCCCCGATTCCTTCTGTATTCCCTGGGTCTTTCCATTGACCGTGCTCACAAAAGCCACTCCCGACCCTCCCACCAAGGCCTCATGGCCGTCCTATACAGGCATGCCCTTGCCAACCAACCGCAGCTCCACCGCATCCCTCCCCTGTCTTCTGTCCCCCCCTGAAATGGCCAACTCTCCCGCTGCCTCCCCTGCTGCTTCTATTTCCAAGGAAACCCCCTCTCCCGAAGGCTCCCCTGCCCTGAAGCGTCGCAGGCCCACTCGGAAGTGCAGGACTCTGGTCCAGGGCCCTGGCGGGGCCCCGACTCCTGGTGGCGCCCGCAAAGGCCCCTCCCCTGGCTTCAGCAGGGCTGCTGGCAACACCAAAAAGGCCAAATTGGAGGCCCCAAAGCCCATCGAAGTTAGTTTCGACTCCGACAATAGGCTGCAGAATCTGGCTATCAGGGCCCTTCTCGACACGGCAATTGGATCCCTGACTACGGCGGCCCAAGCGACCTCCTCTACTGCCAATGCCCTGGCTGAGCTCCGATGTAGGATGGGAGATGGTCCTGATAGGGAGTAAAATGGGCCTGCAAGGGGCCCCGTCCTGGTCAGGATCGGCCACAGGGCCCACCGGTGCAGCGGCATTCAGTTTCAGCATTGTTGACAGCGGCACTTTCTAGTTTTTGGTGGCTTCACGCCAAGTTTTGAGGTTATGCGTCCTAGTCCATTTTTTGTAGTCACCAGGGCCCCGGGCCCCGGACCTTTGCCATCGGGCGTAACCCCGATTTTTATTCATTTTTTCCAGCCTCGGCTTCTGATGTAACTAAGGTTTTGGGATCCTTTTCTAAAAAACCCATTGTAAATACATCGTTACTTATCAAAAAAAATTAACTTTATTAAATTAAATTAAAAAATATATTAAATAAAATAACAATTGAGACACATAAATATAGTTATTTTTTTGTATAACTATGTGTATAGCCAATAAAAATATCTTATAACATAAAAAAACTTCAAAAATAAAAATCATATAATAAAAATTACGGAAACATAAAATAAAATAAAATAAAATTTTTAAATAAAAATTATATAATAAAAATAAAAAATAAATATAAATATAAAATTAAATTAAAAATATATATTATATTAAATAACAATTTAGACACATAAATATAATCATTTGTTGTACAACTATGCGTATAACCAATGAAAATATCATATAACATTATTTAAAAGGAAGAAAAAAATAAAAAATAGAATAAAATTTTTAAATAATAAAAAATATTTGTGTTTATTGGTAAGAACGCTACTTAAATTATCGGTAATGTAGTTTGGATTCAATTCTCACAATAGATATATATAAGAAATATTACTTTAAAAAAATAAAAATAAAAATTTTAAATAAAAATCATATAATGGTTGTAGGTGAGTTGGAGAGGGTAGGGCAATTTTTGGAGTCGAGACGGAAAGCGGTTGATGGGCGTGGTTGTGGTTGTGCGAAAAAGTGGTTGTTGTGCTCGTGCTGGTGTTACTACGCAGGGAAAAGAAGAAATATGGTGAGAATAAAGAAGCCAACTTTGGCAAGGTTGGCAAAGTGGGTTTGATGAGGAAAGCTGCTTTGCTGGAATTTTTTTGAGACCTATCTGGTGGGCTCTGCGGGGATGGCAGCAGTTTTTGGAGGAGGTATGAACAACTGGAGGAATGTAGTGATGGCATCAGGTCCGTCACAAAGCGTGCATGCTAGGGATGGTATTTCTTTTAAAAATGATTGGAAGGAACATGATTTCCCATTACATGCCAGGAATCGCTTGTTAAAGAACAATGGATGTTTGGAACGATGTGAAGCCAGGCCGGTTCTAGTGGTTCAACCAGACTCGGTGGCGGAAGATGTGGAGTATTTAACCAAACATGCGCTTATTGGTAAATTTATGGGCATCCGAATTTCTCTTCCCTTTGTGGAGGCTTGGGTTAGGAAGACTTGGAACCCTAAAGGTGATGTGGAGGTGATGTTGAGTGCAAACAACTATTTTATGGTGGTTTTTTCTTGTCTTGCGGATCGTAACAAAGCATTTGAAGGAGGTCCCTATTTCTGTAACCAAGCGGGACTCTTTCTTAAACCCTGGCATGTGGGTTTCAACCCATCAGAGGAGCGACCGTCATGGGTTCCAGTGTGGGTTCGGCTTCCGTGGCTCCCCTTGGAATTTTGGAGAAATGACATCTTGCATATGATTGCCCTTCTACTTGGGAAGCTGGTTGGGCCATCAGGACAGATGCTGGATAAAAAGGTAATCTCTGTTGCCCGTATCTGTGTTGAAATTGATTTAAACAATCCTATTCCATATTCTATTGAAATACAGTTCGGATCAACCACATGGGTTCAAAAACTTGACTATGAAGCTCTTCCATTTCGTTGTCGGATTTGCCATGAATATGGCCACTTACAAAGAAAATGCCCTAAGTTTGTCCTACCTGTGGCTTCAAATCCTGGGCCCTCTCAAGTTGTACAAAATATGGATAAAGGAAAAGCCCCGATAAAGGAGGGGGATCAGGATAAGGAAGGCTTTGTTACGGTAAAACCTCGAAACAAAGGAAGAAAGGCAAAAAGAGACATTAAGGATAACCGACCAGATGCTCAACTCAATCATTTTGAAATTCTAGAGAATCTTGATCAGTGCGTGGAGATACCTGAAACATCGCTACCTGTTATAGATATAACAGGACCAAATCAGTTGTCTCTTCATGAGGTGGAACCAAGGGAACCAGATATAAGGGGTTTAAATGAAGAACAAAGGGCTTTGGTTTCGAGTATAGGTGATATGGTTGGCCCTAGCCCTGGAAGTGAAGTTATCTTAGAAAATGGCACATATTTAGATGTGCCCTCTCCTACCTAGGCACTGATGCAGTCATCCATGTATTGTAAAACTCCTACGGTCTTTGGGATTGCAAGCATAAAATAATTAAAAAAAATGCTTCAGATAAGAATATGAAGGTGGGTCGGAAGAAAGACAAGGATAAAATTAAGTTAATGGGGGAGACTTTGGTAGAGTCAGGTTTGGTGAGAACATTGGACTCCCATTTTTATAACCCCCAAAAATGATTATACTTTCATGGAATGTAAGGGGGTTGAACAACATCCCCAGACAAAAAGTTGTTCGTGATTTGATTCGTGTTCATTCTCCGGATGTGGTTTTTATTCAGGACAGAGTATTGATAACTGGGAGAGTCTCCCGTCTGGGGATTCTCAACACCTACGGGAGTTGATCCATAAGGATGTTCAGACTTAATGTGGTTTGTTTTTTTTTTTTGGTTTTCTTTGAGAGTTGACCTTGTCTGGTGATTTAGCCTGTCTTGTTGCTTATTTGAGTCTTGGGTGGGGGCTCAGTTGTACTTTGTAATCCATACTTTTTATCAATAAATTTTTATCCCTTTATTAAAAAAAAAAAAAAATCATATAATAAAAAAATAAAATAAAAAATAAACTCACTATGGAACTATAGTAATTTATTAATGAATTGTGAATATATTTGTATTTTATGTTTATTTTTTTAGAACGTTTACAAATTACATCAACAACCACCCTCAAGGGGTTTGAACACAAGACCACTCAAGAAACAACCATCATCTTCGGCCACTAGGGCAACTGCCTATATTTGTTTTGGTTATGAATGATATAACCAAAACAAATGAATGATATTTATTTGTATTTGTTTTGGTTATGAATAATATAGTTATTAAATAAGATCCACTTCTTACAAGAAAGCAAAGAAATGTAAACTAGAGAAAGAGGGAAAAAAAAACCATACATAAATATACTCTAATTGTTTTTAGTGTTATTTGTAATGGATTTTCATGATAATACTAGCAAAGATATTATATATATTTTTTATTATATATAATAGATTAAAAGAAAAAAATGTTAAAAATATTGAAATATTTTTTTCATAATATAATGGATGAAAAAGATTTATTTATTTATTTTTATTTTTTTTGATATATAAGGGAATCAATAACTTCTTTTCAATTTTTACTATTGAATTTGAGTTTAAATCTTTGGAGTTGTTTTCATAATCCTTGCCTCACCCTGTTATTAGCAACTCAATGAGAGTGGTTTACCGGTAAGAACACCCTACTTACATTATGGTAACGTAATTTAGATTCAATCCCCACAACGGATATATATAAGAAATATTACTTAAAAAAATAAAAATAAAACTTTTAAATAAAAATCATATAATAAAAATAAAAAATAAAAAATAAACTCACTATGGAACTATTGTGATTTATTAATGAATTATGAATATATTTGTATTTGTTTTGGTTATGAATGATAGAAATTATTAAATAAGATTCACTTCTTACAAGAAAGCAAAGAAATGTAAACTAGATAAAGAGGAAAAAAAAAACCATACATAAAGATACTTTAATTGTTTTTAGTGTTATATGTAATGGATTTTCATGATAATACTAGCAAAGATATTATATATATGTTTTATTATATATAATAGATTTTTATAAAAAAAATTGTTAAATATATTGAAATATTTTATTCATAATATAATGGATGAAAAATATTTGTTTATTTATTTTTATTTTTTTGATATATAAGGGAATCAGTAACTTCTTTTCAATTTTTACTATCAGAATTGAGTTTAAATCTTTGAAGTTGTTTTTATAATCCCTACCTCACCTTGTTATGAGCAACTCACCTTGTTATGAGCAACTCAACGTGAGAGACCGTCGATGACTCATACCATTGTCGTTGAGGTGGCACATACTCGATGGAGTTAGGACAATCTACTACCTTTACCCCAAATAGACTTACCTCCAAAGTTTGAACCTAGGTCTCCTCTTGGTAAGCATTAGAACTTACCAATCCACCTAACCCTTGGGATCATATTTTTTTAATGAGTTTACATAGATTTTCACAACGGATACAAGTCCCCTCGTACTGAGAGGAAGTTTAATAATTATGAATACTTCAGATGTTCTAAAGGAAGAGCACAATGGTTTGGGGTTTGACTCTTTTTCGAGAGGTTCAAGGTTCAAACCGCGACATGTGTGTGGTTGTGTTAATCCCCTATTGATAAGCATAGCTCTCACCCTTACAAGGGTTCATGGCTGGGAGAAGATTGCTTAATACTATGCATCGATCGTAGGGGTTTATCACACTACCCAGATAAAATAAAATATAAAATAAATTATGAATACTTAAGATTGATCACATGGTTGTCTAATAATAAAATATATTTATTCATTTAATTTAAAAAATAAAATAAAATCAGCTTTATTATCTTAAAAGTTGCACCATAAAAGTCTTTTAAACTAGTGGTGGGTGTATCAAGTGGCATTAGCTCAACGTGCTAAATTCCTCAACATTTAAGAGGAGATCAAGTTTCGAATCTTGTCAAGCAATACATGGATATATCTAAGTTTTGTTATAATATATTCAAGCTTGGTTATAATACCACTATGTGGTGATGATGTAATAGAGGTGAAGTCCATTTCAATCTCATATAACCAATTGAAAAAAAACTAGTGGTGGGTGTATTATGATTTTGTATTATTCTTTTGTAGTGTCCACCAATGTAAAAAAAAAACAAAACCTTAAAATTTTATTTTGTAAAATCCAAAACACACCTCATCTAGAACACAATTAATCAAGTCCATATTTTTTTTGTTATTGAGGTTAGTATGAGAAACCCCTACCACCAACGTTCAGGGTTGGGCTTCCCCATCCCAACCCTGACCTCTAATAAGGGTGAAATTTGAGCTTATCAAGTCCATAGTTCATTCATGTAGGTTTTCACACATTTTTTTTAATACATAGGGGAGTTGGTAACAACCACACTATTTTTAATAATTGACAATGATGCAGGAGCTTATCTTTCGGAGAACATAACTTTTGATTCAATCATTGGATTGACTTGAAATTTTATGAGGATTTAGAAATTAAGGAGGACAATGTCGTGACCTTGTTGCCTAGAAGATTTTTTAGTATTGTATTGGGCCCTAATTCCTTCATCTAGTGCCCCAAAAATAGAATTTAGTATTTTTTTAGAAAACTAGAAGAAAGAATATTTGGAATTTAATAACTTCTTAGACATGGGTAGGTGTTGAGATTTTCTAGGAGGCTTAATATGGGTGATACGATGATGTGTATTAATTTAGAGGGCTATTCGAGCTTTTTTAAGATTTAGGGTTTTAATTTCTTATCTTTAGGGTTTTGAGATTTAGGGTTTCGTTTTAGGGTTTCTTTTGGGATATATATTCCCTTGGTATTGCATTGTAAAGGGGGTGAAATCCAGGAATAAGAAAATAAAGCATGTTTCATTTTATTTCCATTTTACCTCTTATATGATTGTAGGATTTTCTACTTTATTTTTACTTGTCGTACTTTTTATGTGATTGGAAGTTCTTGTTCTAACCTCTTACAACTAGATTTATATTATTTGGTATCAGAGCAAGTTGGATCTTACTGGGGAGAGAAGGTAATATTATCGATTACATTGATTTTGCTATTCTTATTTTTATTTTTTGGAATAACACAAAAAAAATTAGCATTAAGAGAGGAAGAGGAGGTTATACCCAGGTCAACAGGCATATGCAGGAGCTATAAGCACAAGTTGCTCAGTTGACTAGAATGATGGCCTATATGAGGGAAAGTTATCCCATGGATTTTATAGATCTGGATTTTGATAATAAGATTGTGGAAGAAGACAATAGGATAAAGGGTCATGTAGAGGAAGAACCAGAGGAGTAACATTTTGAGGATAGGCTGATTAGGGCCTTGGAAGGAAATAGAGATGGGATCAAGATTAATGTCCTTGAGTATGCACAAGGGTTGAAACCAGAGGAGTTAATAGACTGGTTGAATAGCATGGATAAGTTCTTTGATTGGAAAGACCTTTCAAAGGAAAAAAAAAAGTGAAACTTGCATGCACAAAGTTGAAATGACATGTGTTGATTTGGTGGGATCATCTATAGAAGGAGAGGCAAAGATAATAAAATAAAAAGATTAGGGTCTAGTGTAAAATAGAAAAAAAAGCTGAAGGAGACATTATTACCCAAATATTATACCCACATGTTGTTTCGTAGACTTCAGAACCTCAAACAAAAAGATCAAAACATTGAGGACTACACCAACGAATTCTACAAGTTATCAATTCGAGTAGGGTTTGAAGAATCAAAAGAACAGAAGGTTGCAAGGTATGTGAATGGATTAAATTATGTCATACAATATGAGTTGATTATGTTTCAGATATATAGTGTAGAAGATGCATATCAGTTTGCATTAAAATCAAAAGATAAATATAAGAGGAGAGGAGTGAGGAAATGACTATCGTCACCTCCAACCAGTGGGCGTGGTGGATTTAATCCCTCAAAGGGATAATCTACTAATACAAGAAAACAAGAAGAGTTTGAGCAAGGTCATAGTAATCATGAGAGAGGTGGAGGATTTCAAAGAGGAAGGGGCTATGGTGGAGGATGAAATTAGTATGGCCCACAAAGACCATATACCAATTGTGGATGTGGTGAGGAAGGGCACAAAGCTTTTGAGTGTTCACACTATCCTACACAAGAAAGAAAACAAAGAGAACAAGCTAGAGTCAATCTAGTTGAGGCAGAAGAGCAAACTAAGACAAAAGTTGTTGCAAACATGGGGAAAAATCTCATGATAAAGAGGACGATGATTGTTACAAGGAGAAAGCATAAGATAGTGATGGTGGTGATTCCTGGCCGTGTACGAGTATCTTTCAAACCAGGTGGACATCTGGAGGAAAGGTATGTAAGATGATTATTGATAGTGGTACTTGTGAAAATATGATTTCAAATGAAATGGTTGAGAAACTTAATTTGAAGTGTGAGAAGAACTTGTATCCCTACTGCATATCATGGTTCAATAAAGGGAACAAGGTGACTATAGATAAGAGGTGTCTGGTTAAGTTTCAATTGGGAATACCTACAAGGATGAAGTATGGTGTGATGTAGTTTCAATAGATGCATGTCACTTATTGTTGGGGAGGCCTTGGCAATATGATAGGAAGGCTACCCATGATAGGGAAAGGAATACTTACACATTATGGAATGATGAAGTAAAAGTGGTCTTGTTACTGCATAAGGAAGAAGGGCAGAGTAAAAATCTATTGACAACTAAGGAATTTAGGATGAATGAAGTTGGTTTTTGTTATGTGTTGACAACACAAAAGGTGGATACTAAGGATGTTGCTATACCACTTGCAATAGCAGAGTTGTTAACAGAGTATGCAGATGTTATACCAAAGGAGTTACCAGATGGACTATCCCCAAAAAGGGATATTCAACATCATATTGATCTAATCCAAGATTCAACTGCTAGGAAAAAAGAAAAATAGAAACATTGGGACTTAACCTTACCACAAGCTAAGTTTGCATATAATAGTTCAGTCAAAAGAAATTTTTTCCTTTTTAGATTTTTTATGAGCACATACATGAGTTCCAGGAGCTTGATCAAAGGAACTCACAGGAGTAGAGTTCTTTTCAACCAGAGGAAAATGATGTAGGAGCTTATATTTCAGAGGGCATAACTTTTGATCTGACCATTAGAGCGACTTGAAATTTTACGAGAAGCTAGATATTAAGGAGTACAATGTTGTGGCTAAGACATTGTCACATAGAAGATTTTTTAGTATTGTACCAGTCCCTAATTCTTTCATGTAGTGCCTCGAAAATATAATTTAGTGTTTTTTTAGAAAACTGGAAGAAAATATATTTAGAATTTAAATTCTTAGACATTGGTAGGTATTGATATTTTCTAAGAGGCTTAATATGAGTGATATGATGATGTGTATTAATTTAGAGGGCTATGTGAGCTTTTTTAAGATTTAGGGTTTTAATTTCTAATTTTTAGGGTTTTATGATTTAGGTTTCGTTTTATGGTTTCTTTTGGGATATATATTCCCTTGGTATGACATTGTAAAGGGGGTGAAATTTAGGAATGAGAAAATAAAGCATGTTTCGGTTTATTTACATTGCAACTCTTATGTAATTGCAGGATTTACCGCTTTATTTTTATTTGTCATAGTTTTATGTGATTGGAGGTTCTTGTTTTGACCTCTTGCAGCTGGATTTACATCAAACAAGCACAAGGTTCAAATTACAAGACCTACTCCCAACAAGCCTATTCCAACTCATAGTTATTAACTCGATGTGATGGGAGACCATCGATCGTTCGATATTTGTATCATCGTCGTTGATATGCGCACACTCAAAGAATTTAGAGCAGACTACTACCTTTGCAAATTGGCACCCCCAAGGTTTGAACCCAAGTCTCTTCTTGGTAAGTGCCTGGCCAAACAAGCAACTATCAATCTTGAAAGCAATAGTTTTACGTTTATATCTCCTAAGTTGAAAGCATAGGAGCTTGAAATTCCAAGTTAAATGCTAAGAATTTAATTGTTAAAACAAAATATATAAAATTCATTTATTCTAAGAAACTATTCAAGTTCTATGTTTGTATCCCAAAGATTAAACTTTTATTGGAGTAAGATTCAAAAGTTTTAATAAATTGTTTTTTATTAAATAACTATGACTTCCAAATAAAAAGTCACATCTAAAATTTAATTTTGTCCTCTTTCGAAGGACAACGCAATAGTTCAAGTTTTGGTTCTTCTTTGGAGGTCCAAGGTTCAAACTATGATGTGGGCGAGTGTGTGAGGGGTGGGTGTGTGTATGGATGTGTGTTTGGCCTCTATTGATAAGCTCAACTCTCACCTCTTTCAAAGGTCATGGGTGGGATGGAGATGTCCAACCATGAGCATCGATCGTAGGGGTTTCTCACACTAACCTCAATCAAAAAAGAAAAAATAATAATTTTATCTTTGTGGAACACCATAGGGTATGGCTTTGGGCTCTCATATAGAAGACCCAAGTTCAAACCATGGTAAAGGGTGTGTGAGTATGCATTAAAAAAATGGTTTCAATTCTTCTTTAATTTAATTTTGTGCTGTTGGAGGGCAGCGCAACGGTTCGAGCTTTGGCTCTTCTTCGAGAGGTCCAAGGTTCAAACTACAATGTGGGTGAGTGTGTGAGGGGTGGTTGTGTGTTTGGCCCCTATTGATAAGCTCAACTCTCATCCTTATCAGAGGTCATGGTTGGGATGGGGATGCCCAACCCTGACCGTTGATCGTAGGGGTTTCTCACACTAACCTCAATCAAAAAATAAAAAATAATAATTTTCTCCTAGTGGAACACCATAGGGTATAGCTTTGGTCTCTCATATAGAAGACCCAAGTTCAAACCATGGTTGGTATGGGGATGCCTAGCCATGACCATTGGTCGTAGGGGTTTCTCACACTAACCTCAATAAAAAAATAAAAAATAATAATTGTGTCCTTGTGGAACACCATAGGGTATGGCTTTGGGCTCTTATTCAGAAGACCCAAGTTAAAACCATGGCATAGGGTGTGTGAGTATGCGTTAAAAAAAAGGTTTCAATTCTCCTCTAATTTTCTTAGTTTTTCTTGTATTTCCTTCATTCTCGATATAATAAGTTTTGATTTTAAATGTCCTAAGGGACAACGTAACGGTTCGGGCTTTGGCTCTTCTTTGGAAGGTCCAAGGTCAAACCGTAGCGTGGGCGAGTGTGTGAGGGAGTGGGTGTGTGTTAAATTCCCTATTGATAAGCATAACTTTCGGTTTTACGAGGGGTCATGGTTGGGAGGAGATTGCTCACCTTGTGTGTTGGTTGTAGGAGTTTCTTACACTAACCAAATAAAAAAGTTTTGATTTTAAATATTTATATTCATTTCTCTCCTTTTAAATTAAAAATATTTGTATTTTTTTAAATAATATATATATTTTTATTTGGTTAGTGTGAGAAACCCCTACGATCAACGCACAGGGTTGGGCAATCTTCTCCCAACCATGACCCCAATCTTCTTCCAACCATTACCACAATCTTCTCCCAACCATGACCCTCGTAAAGTTGAAAGCTATACTTATCAATAGGGAATTTAACACACAACCACTACACACCCACCCCCTCACACACTCGCCCATACCACGGTTTGAACCTCGGACCTTCCAAAGAAGAGCCAAAGCTCGAACCGTTGCGTTGTCCCCCTAAGCTTGAACCGTTGCGTTGTCCCCCTTATGACTATAAAATAAATTTATTCAATTATAACCTCAATAAAATTTATTTATTTTTAAACACTTATACCAAGGTTCAAATCTTGACAACACCAAATAAGATATATAGGTCAATGTGACTAAGTTGATATAAAAAGGAAACAACAACCCAAAACCTCATTTTAATTTATTATCTATGTTTATTTTTATTTTTTAGTATAGTAGAATCGCTAACACTTTTGCCTGATGCGAGGTAAAACTCTGGATCGAACTTAGATAGCCCCACTATAAACCTTAACTTGTTGGGTAAAGACGAAGTCAACGGAACCTCCAACCATTCAAAGAATTGAACCAAGGCAACCTGCCAACAAGCACTCTGCCCCTACCAATCGACCTATCCCTTTAATATTTATTTACGTTTTTTTCAATTTACGAAGAGAACCATACGTAAAACTCTGGATCGAACTTAGATAGCCCCATTATAAACCTTAACTTGTTGGGTAAATACGAAGTCAACGGAACCTCCAACCATCCAAAGAATTGAACCAAGGTATCCTGCCAACAAGCACTTGGCCCCTACCAATCGACCTATCCCTTTAAGATTTATCTACATTTTTTTTTCAATTTACGAAGAGACAACCATACCCAATTTTTTTTTAATAGGTTGAAAATATGAAGCATATCAGAGACCACCTTCTCTGTGAATTGAATTTGAGTCTTCGTTACGAGAGCCTAATACCTTTGGGCATTGTGAGAGACCATACCCAACTCTTTATGTTTCTTAATGGTTTATAAAATCTCTATTTTTTAATATATAAATATGATTCTTTTTTAAATAAAAACTATGTATAAATATATTCCTATAAAAACATAATTCCCTTCTCCTTCTCTTTTATTTATTTATGTTTATTTTTTATCGATGTTAGTGTGAAAAACCCTACGACCAAAAAATGCTCTGGGCTGGATATCCCCATCCCAACCACGACCTTTGATAAGGGTGAGAGTTGAGCTTATCAATGGGGAAAAACACACAACCATACACATACCCACCCCTCACACATTTGCCCACGTCACGGTTTGAACCTTGGACCTTTTAAAGAAGAGCCAAAGCCTGAACCGTTGCATTGTCTCTTCAGAAACCATTTTTATTTTTTTCAATAAGTTTACACTTCATATTGAGTAAGATTTGAACCTTGGACCTTTCAAAGAAAAACCAAAACCCTTATCACGACAATCAGCTTGCAACTAAAAATTATTTATTTATTATTATTAATTTTCTTTTTTAAATCTAAATTTATTTAATCTATTTATTGTATAGCGGAATCAACAACACCTATGTAAGACATGACTCCAAATCAAACTTGGACATCACCACTTTAAACCTGAGCCTTCTGGATAAAGACAGAGTCAATGGGACTTTTGACGATCCAAGGAATTGAACTAGGATCACCTAACAACAAGCACTCACCACTAACAATTGGTCTATTCCTTTTGGGTTTATCTTCAACTTTTTTTTATTTTTACAATTTACGAAGAGAACCAATTCTAATTCCTTATTTATAAAAGAACTCTATTTAAATATAATATATTTTTTTATAAAAGATAAAATCTCTCCTTTTATTTTATATATTTATTATTATTAATTATTTTTTATTTTTTATTTAAATTTATTTAACCTATTTACAACTTTTTTAAAATACATTCTTACACTCAATAAGTTATTGGATTTTCATTTAAGAGACCCAAGTTCAAACCTTGGTGCAAAGGAATTGTGATCCCTCTTAAAAACCCGTAAACTCAATTTTATTTTTATTTTTTTAATCAAATGATACTAGTTTAACTTGTTAAATTCCTCAATATTGAAGGAGGAGACCTGAGTTCAAATCTTGCCAAATGATACATTGATATTATTCAAGCTATGTTGTAATACCACTACTTGGTGATGATGTAAAATGTTATTATGATATTAAAAAAATGTATTCTTAAAAATATATTTATATTTATTTGTCTTAAGAGATAGTGCAACGGTTTGGGGTTTAGCTCTTCTTCGGGAGGTCCAAGGTTCAAATCACGGTGTGTAGTTGTGTGTAAATCCTCTATTGATAAGCATAGATCTTGGTCTTATGAGGTGTCATGGTTGAAAGGGGACTGCTCAACCCTATGCGTCGATTTTAGGGGTCTTTTTTTCTTATGTATTAAGTTTTCTTCTCATTATAGATACTATATTTTTTCTTTTTTCCTTCAAAGCTAAGTTGTTGTTTTTCCTTCCTTGATAAGTTTATTTTCCTTTAAAAATATATATTTTTATATGTACATTGAGCTTAGTTTCTTTCCTCTATTTTACCCTATTTTATGGAGTTGTGGTTCCACTCATCTTTCTCTCAATGAGATATGTAAAAAACATCTCTTTCCATATATACATCCAGATTTGAAGAACATTATGATTGACCTCTTTATTGGCCAACAGGTCAACTTCCTTATTTCCTTCTCTAAAGGTGTGCTTGAATTCAACACCTTCCAAATTCTTAGTGCAACGATAAATATCTTCTATTAAATCTGTAAGGAATCAGTGGGGGGATGTTTTCCTTTAGCAATATTAATAATAGAAAGAGAGTCACCTTCGATCACCACCTTTTTGCATTCAACTTTTCCAAGAGAATGACCCCTTGATAAAATGCCTAAGCTTCGACAAAAATACTGGATTGAATATCTAAGAAGTCAACAAAGGCCAAAAGAATAACCCCTTTATCATCCTTGATGATTTCTTTAGCCTCTATGGTGTCTGGGTTGCCTTTGGCTGCCCCATCAAAGTTTAGTTTTATATAACCTTGAGGCGAAGGTTACCATTTGATAAGATCTCTAGGTTTAGGGGTGGGTAAACTACAAATACCTTCCAGATTTAGGACACCTAGTTGGATGGCAAGCTTACCTTTGCTATGGGACCATTTTTCATCTTTGAAAGGGATTATGGAAACATTTTCTTTCAAGAAATTGAAAATTTTAGCTTCCACATGTAGGGGATATTTTTTAATATTCTTGAAGGCTCTGTTGTTTCTTTTGTTCCAAATACCCCCCAAAAATGAGGTAAATAGAAAGACCACCAAATTCTAAGCAAATGATTATGGAAGAGGGCAACCCCACTACAAACATAGGTCCAAAATGTTACCAGGCATGATCTAGATAAAATTGAATTTGATGAGAAGAAGATGGATAACTTCGAAGGAGAAGGGACACTAGATAAATAAATGATTAGCATTCTCCCAAGCAACGTCACATAAATAACACCTATTTAAAATGGGTAGGCCTATTTTGTGAAGGTTTTCAATGGTAAATATTTTATTTTGGACAGCCAACCAAAAAAAGAAATTAACTTTAGGTATGAGGTGTTTGAACCATATCTTACTGCCTGGAAACCAGTCCTCTTCCTCGTCAAACTGAAGAAAGTAGGCAAATTTAATCATGAAAAGACCCTTATTATCCAATTTCCAAACAAGTGAATCAACGGGTTAGGATTTAAGAGATTAATTATGAGAATATTGGATAAAGAAATTAGAGCATAAATTTTCCTAGGTGAGGGGTTAATAAGATACAAAGTCTTCAAGCCCTTTTTCCATCCCTTACCTCAAGAAATTCAACAACTCTAGATCCAAAAGATTACACAGTAAAGGGCTCTAAGCAGTTTAGAATCTAGTATCTAATAAAAGGCTCATTACGAATCCAACCACCTTCCCAAAAGTTAACTTTCCTCCCATCACCAATCTTCCATATCAAGCCTTTTTGAATAATAAACCTAGAATCAAGAAGGTGTTTCCAAAAAACAGAGCTCTTTGGATTGGCCTAAATATCAAGGAAATTGCCATCTATGCCAAGATATTTATTTGTTAAAATCTCTACCCATCTAGCTTCATCCATTTTGAAAAAATTTCACCCATGTTTTGCAATAAGGACCAAATTCATTTTTTTTAGTTTTTTAAGGCCTAATCCACTCTTTCTCTTCCTAGAACAAAATTGCTTCCAATCCACCAGGGGAATTATGTGTTTTTATTCCATGCCTATCCAAAGAAAGGCCTTTTGAATACTATTAGTCTTTTGGAAGATTTTCTATGGCATCTTAAACAGTGACAAAAAGAAAAGCGAGATACTTTTGAGGGTGGATTTAATGAGTTGTACCTTACTAGCTTGGCTGAGGAGGGCACCTTTCTAGCTTGCAAAATTTCTCCTAACCCTTTCCACCATAGGAAGCCAAGAAGAATCTTGTAACTTACCACTGAAAAGTGGTAAACGCAAATAAGCGGAAGGAAGCTTCCTAATAGAACATTCAAATATTTTTACAATTTTTGCCTACTTTTGAATGGGAGTATTAAAAAAACACCTTGCTCTTATTGAAATCTATCTTTTATCTAGAGGTAACCTCATAAGAAGATAGAATAAACTTAATCTCTTTAGCTTTCGGAATAGAGGATCTTGAAGTAAGAAGAGTATCATCTACAAATTATTGGTGGGTTATGGGATTGTAGGGGGAGGCAGACTTTATTCCTAAAATTAACCCCTTAGATTGGGCTACCTAAATAGATTTTCCCAAGGCCTCAACTATAATAATAAACATATAAGGAGGCAGGGGATCCCCTTATATTAGGCCTCATAAGACTTTTGAAATAACCTACTGTAGAACCATTAATTAGGACATAATTCATAATTGAGCACAAACATCCTTTTATGAGGTCTATATAAGCAGAGTGAAAGCTTAATTTTACCCAAAACTTTTAACAAAAAATCCTAGTATACTCTATCATATGCCTTGTTCGTGTCTAATTTCAACAAAAATCCATCTCTGCCACTTTTATCTATGGAGTGAAGAGCTTCATGAATAGTAACCATGCCATCCAAGATTTACCTCCCTTTAACAAAAGCACCTTGCAGAGATCAATAATATGAAGAAGAATGGCCTTCATTTTGTTGGCTATGAATTTAGCCAATATTTTATAAAGAGTATTACACAAACTTATGGGCCTGAAATTATTGAAGGAGTTAGCTCCTACCAATTTAGGAATCAAAACCAGAAAGGTGGAATTGATATCATTGGAAATATGAAGGGTATTTTGAATTTCACCCATAGCATAATATATATTCTTCCCCACAATTCCCCAAAATTTTTGGTAAAAAATTGCAGGAAAACCATTAGGTCCAAGGGCCTTCTCTCCAACCATGGAAAACACTACCTCTTTGATTTCAAACTCTTTGAATAGAGGGATGAGACTAGAGTTCATTTGTTCAGTAATTAGAGAAGGAATACAATAAAAAAATAATTGGAGTCCTGCTCATCTATAGGTGCGACCACTCCTAAAAGATTTTTTAAAAACTGTAGGTCAAAACATTATGGAAATCTGCCAACAAACTCCTTTCAAGATCTTTGTCAGCCTATAATGGGGGGAAAGATTATGCAATAGCTTCAATGGCTAAAGGTTACAATTTTAAGGATTTCTTCTTTTGGAAAATGTTACCAAATATATTTTTATTCCATTCTTTTAAATTTCTCTTCACAAATCTTAACTTATTGGCAACTTGAGATATTAGGGGACCTCGAAAATCCTTCTTCCAGCAATCAACTATCATGGCCTCAAGACTATCATTTTTCAACCACATAACCTAAAAATGGAAAGGAAATGGCAATAATAGAATCCAAAATAGTCAAAGATAGGAGAACTTTAACAGAGGACGAAGGTCACCTTCAAGGTTGCAGTTATTGTCAGCTAGGGTTTTGACGGCCAAGATGACAGCGGGCGGGAAAGCTTCTGCGGGAGAGCACGGGAACGCCAACAGACTGAACCAAGGGCACAGCAGGGCGAAGGGAGGGCAGTCAGAGATCGGGGGTGCTAAGGAGTCCTCTCCAACCGAAGAGGATGTAGGTCATGACAAGGATCCACCAGACAAATGGGGAGGTGGACCTCAGAAGTCGTACGCTCAGGCAACGGCTTCGTAAACCCTTAGTGGTCTGCTCTCCAAGGAGTTGTTTCCTGTCGGGGACGAGTTGGACATCCCGACAGAAATTCTTTCAAGCTTTGTGGAATTCAAAAAATTTACCCTCATCGGTAAGTTTATTGGCGGCCGTCCCGACATGGAGACCATTCGCAAGTGGGCGGCAGGTAAATGGCGAACCTCTGGTCACATGGAGTTGGCGGCCTTATCCCGGGGTTTTTTCGTGATTAGACTGAATAACAAGGAGGACTACCGTAAAATCCTGGCTGGTGGTCCCTGGTTCCTAGGTCGCAGAAGTCTCTTTCTAAGGAAGTGGGGTATGGACTTCAACCCCGAGACCCAAAATATCAACATTGCTCCAATATGGGTTAGACTCCCGAGTCTCCCCCTCTTCTGTTGGCATGAAAATGTAATCAGAGGAATTGCACGCTCCATTGGTGAGTTGGTTACCATTGACCCTCCCACCAAAGCTCGAACCAGATTTGTTCAAGCTCGGTTCTGCATTTTGGCAGATTTGGAGGCTGACCTTCCATCATCCATCACTCTCCGGTCTGGAGATATCATTCTTCACAAGCAAGCCATTGTGTATGAGAACAGACCGCTTTCTGCCCCCAGTGCAGTTCTCAAGGGCACCTCCAGTCCAACTGTCCTCTTCAAAATCCAGGGATGAAGAAACGGGATTCCAAAAACCCCTTGGAACACGGTGAAGGTCGACAAAGCACCCTGCTGTAAAAGGGCATGATTCTCCAGGCCCGTCTGGGGACCATCCCGAATCCTCCCACCCGGTGGAAGCAGCCTCCCCCAAACGGTCTCTGAGCCGTGTGGTGCAAGCCCTCACCTTGGACCACAAGAGGAGAAGGACCAGTCCCTTCCACCAATCACCGCACAGGCAGATTCACCCAAAATCCTGGACCATAACCACCCCGAGTCCCAAAATGTGCTGGAAGATTACCTACTAGGAAGAAGGGGTGAGCAGTCTGGTAATATCAGCCCTCGTAATACGAGAAGCCGAAAGCAAGGTGTTGATTTTGGTAGCGAAAGGAAGCAAGGTCGTCCCCCCAACAAAGACAGGCGGGACAAGGAGACGGCGGCAGATGTTGCAAATGGTACTCAACGGCTGCTTTTTCAGGATGATTCTGATTCCCAGATGGGTGACTCGTCTGTCCCAAAACCTCCCCTCCAGCAAGGAAAGGGAGGTAAGAAGAATATCAAACTGTTGAAATGAAAGTCCTCTCATGGAATGTGAGAGGGCTTAATGCAGCTTCCAAACGAAGATTGGTGGCCGATCTCGTAAAGAGGACGAATCCGTCCATCCTAATTTTGCAAGAGACTAAGACCGATGCTATCTCTTCTCGCGTAGCCGCTAAGGTCATTTGGGCTAAGGCAAAATTCCTCTCCGATCCCGCGGTGGGAACGGCAGGCGGTCTCATGATTCTTTGGGATCCAGAGATTTTTGAGGGCAGCCTTCTCTCAACTTCCAACAGGATTATCAATGTTTTGTTTCATTCCAAAGCCATTAACTTTTCTTGGATCCTGTCTAATGTGTATGCCCCAAACTCTATCTCGGAGAGAGCAGAAATGTGGAAGGCTATTTCCCAGATGAGGGAAACGTTCTGTAATTTCCCTTGGGTTCTAGGGGGAGATTTCAACTGTCCTCTTCACCCATCTGAAAAGAAAGGAGGATCAGACCACTCTAGCCACAGTCTGGAAGACTTTCGAGATTTTGTTTCTACCAATAACTTGCTTGACATTGACCTCAAGGGGGCATCCTTCACTTGGAGCAATAGGAGGATTGGGAGCAATCTTATTCAAGTCAAGCTTGACAGATTCTTCATATCCCAAGAGGCTATTCCCATACTCGGTGCGGCAACTCTCTCGGCCTTACCGAGGATTGGGTCTGATCACAATCCTATTGTCCTGGAGACGGTTGATGGGCCTATTTTTAAAACCCCCTTCAGATTTGAGTCCATGTGGATTTCTCACAAGGACTTTAGAGGGATGGTTACAGCCTGGTGGCAGCAGAAGGTAGCAGGTTCCGCTTCCAAGAGAGTGGCCTTAAAACTCAAGTTAATCAAAAGGAATTTGAAAACATGGAACAAGGAGGTATTCGACAACATTTTTGAGTCCAAAAGGTCCATTTCTGCGAACCTAAAATTGGTGGAGGAGAGAATGGAGCTCGAAGGTTACACCGATTGCCTCAGGGAGGAGGAAAGGAGGCTCTTGGTGGATTATCATTCTATTCTTGCAAGGGAAGAAACTTTCTAGGCGCCGTAAATCTAGGGACCTCTCGGTTGAGAAATGGAGACTCCAATACGAAGTTTTTTCACGCGTCAACTTTGCGGCACAAAGGGGCTAACAAAATCAGGGAAGTGGTGTGCAAGGATGGACGCGTTACCAAGGATATTGAGGAAATCCGAAGTGAAGCGGTTGACTTCTTCCAGGATCTGCTCGTGTTCCTCCCGATAGTGATCTCCGTGTTCAGAAATCTCTCGTTGGATAACTTCCCTACCAAAGTTCCTCCCGAGGTAAGCTCTAAGCTTCTGGAGCCTTTTTCTATGTCTGAGATTAAAGAAGCTTTGTTCTCCATGCAACCAGACAAGGCCCCTGGGCTTGACGGTTTTCCCCCCCATTTTTTTCAAGTTATGTGGGATGTTGTGGGCTCGGATGTGTGCGAAGCAATTCAGAGATTCAAGCCTCCGGATCCATCCATCCAAAACTAAATTCTACCTTTCTTGCTCTCATCCCTAAGTCTTCCGCCCGCAAAAGTTTCTCTCGATTATCGTCCCATTAGCCTCGTGCAATGTTTTTTATAAAATCTTAACCAAGTCCATAGCCAACCGTCTGAGGTCCCTTCTTCCCTCCTTGGTTGGTCCTTCTCAGGGAAGCACCGTGAAAGGCAGAAACATTCTCGATGGTGTCATCACCATCCATGAAACCCTCCATTCTCGCTCACCGCTCCAAAAATGCTGCTCTTTTCCTCAAGCTGGACATGAATAAAGCTTTTGACAGAGTTGACAGGAGGTTCCTCTCGTGCTGTCCTCTTCAAGTTTGGCTTTCACCCTCAATGGATTGACCTTGTCAGTAGTTGCATATCCACTCCCTCCTTTTCTCGTTCTAATCAATGGATCCCCCGCCGGGTATTTCCAAAGTGCCGGAGGCCTCGCACAAGGTGACCCTCTCGTCTCCTATTCTATTCATCCTTCCGGCCGAGGTTCCGAGTTGGTCTTTGAAAGAGGCTCTTCGCCGTAATAAGATCTCTCGGCATTTTTCCCACCTCCGTAGTCGATCCCGTCTCTCATCGACAATTTGTGGATGACACCCTCATCTCCACCGGGGCGTCCGTCACTCAAGCCAAATCCCTCAAGCGAATCCTCTCCCGTTATGAAAAGGCCGCTGACGTAAAGTCAATTACATCAAAAGCAAAATTTACTTTATTAACACTCCTATGCGAAGGCAGCTCCGCATAGCCATAATTTTGGAATGCACTATTGATTCCCTGCCTGCGTCTTATCTGGGTTTGCCTCTCGGCTTGTAATGGCCGGGCCAATGGAAGCTTGTGGGACATGATCCCGGAACGTCTTCACAAAAAGCTGAGCACTTGGAAAGGCAAATTCCTGTCGCAAGCTGGGAAAGCCACCCTTACCAAAGCTTGTCTCCAAGGAATCCCAACTTACTTCATGTCTGTGTTCATGCTGCTTGTTTTCGTCCATTCCAAGATTGAAAAGATTCAGAGGACCTTTCTGTGGTCTGGAAATGAAGAAAAACCAGAATTCCTCTTGTGGCCTCGGGATAAGGTTTGCTTGCGAAAGGACCAAGGCGGCATGGGAATGAGGAGATCAAGACTCATGAACACCGCTTTGATCGCTAAGCACGCTTGGAAGATCCTCGACTAATGACCCAACGAGAGTGGGTCAAGCCGGTTAAGAGGAAGTATCTTGGATCGAGTTCTCTTTTTGATGTCAAGATTCCTCCTGAAGCGTCTGCCTTTTGGAAATCTGTGCTTCAAGCCCGCTCTCCGATCAACTCTGGTGCTCGCCGGATTTTGGGTGATGGCAACTCCATTCTCTTCTGGAAGGACAGTTGGGTTACTGATGGAGCTCTCGAGTTGAGAGCAGACCTTGCTGGCCTGAAAGCCCAGGTGGATCCAAATTCCCAACTCAAGGTTGCGGACTTCATTGATCGGAGCTCTCTTCCCCCTCGATGGAATTTGCCAGTCCTAGACGGCTTTAACAATGAAATGACTTTTTTGTCTAATATTCTTCGGTCTGTTTTAATTCCATCTGTTAGAAGAGATGACAGAATCATCTGGCGTGGCACGGAGGATGGTCTGTTCTCTGTCAAGACCGCCTATGACCTTCTTACTTGCGAGATTGCCATGGATCACCGATGGAAAGTGATTTGGAGGAAGGGTATTATTCCTAAAGTTAATTACTTTGCATGGATTGCCTTTCATAATAAAGCCTTAACCATCGACAACCTCCATAAGAGGGGTTTTGCTATTCCCAACAGGTGCTTCTTGTGCTTTGTTGATTGTGAGACGACAGACCACTTATTTTTGCACTCGTCCTTTTTCCCATTCTCGTCCTCGAGACCGTCCCGTCTTCCTTTCAAATCCTTTGGTGCACTCCCCGCTCCCTCAAAGATGCCTTCCACCAATGGCCCAATCCTTTCAAGAATCCTAAACTTCGCTTCCTTCTTGAGGCCTCTTTCCACCACTCCATTTGGCAGATTTGGCTAGAGAGGAATTCCGTAGTCTTCGGCAAGGTCCCTAGAGTACCTCCCTGTGTCGCTCAGAGAGCCTTATCCTTCGCCATTGAGAATTCTAAAGTTGTTCCTAGTTCCCGTCCCCGCCTTCCTGGCGAAGCAGCGATCTTCCAAAGTTTGGGCCTCTTCCCTATTCATGATGGTGTTTCTAAGTCTCAGCATGGGGATGTTATTTGGACCAAGCCCCCTGTGGGCTGGATTAAATTAAACTTTGACGGTGCGGCCAAAGGCAATCCTGGCCCCGCCGGGTTCCGGTGGTGTGGTTAGAGATCATAACGGGAATCTCGTGGCCGGCTTATTGTGAAGATTTGGGTGCCCGGACTAATCACTATGCCGAAGCCGTAAGTGTTTTGAAAGGTATCCGGATCCTCTCCGAGGATCCTCGGCCTTTGATAGTCGAAGGTGATTCGCTCAATATAGTCAACTATCTGCTAGGCTCTAAAGACCCGTCTTGGAGGGTCTACAACATCATTCTTGAGGCTAGGATGCTCCTCTCTCAACGTGACAGGTGGAAGGCGTGCCATATTTTTAGGGAAGGAAATCGCGTGGCAAACCACATGGCCAACAAAGGGCTTGCGACCACGTGTCCTGTTGTGTGGCGCTCATGCTTCCCGTCTGAGGTGGCGAGTTTGGCCAATGCGGATATCCTCTCATGATGTTCTCCTCGCTTCAAAAGGTCATTCGTTTGGTTTGGCTGTTTTTGCTTTCGATGGTCAAATTTCTCCAGCTAGTATTTTTGTTTTCCTTGGTAAAATGTGGTTTGTTTCCAGGATATTCAGACATAAGGGCCCTACTTGTAGCCTTCGGGCAATTAGCAGTTTTTGGTTTCTGTCATCAGGTTTATTCCTCCAGCCACAAGGCATGATGCACATTCCAGCCAGGCTGATTTTGTACATAAGGTTTTGGGATCCTCTATAAAAACCCACTGTTAATCTATTAAAATAATTACCAAAAAAAAAAAAAAAAAATGGAAAGGAAACTTTAAAATTATATTCTCAACTGAAACATCCAATACCAAAGGATTGTGATCCGATCCTATTCTTGGAAGATAAGAGAGAACAAAGTTGCCAAAATGATGAAGCCCTTATTTAGAAACAAAAAACATGTCCAACTTTGATTGGATAAGATGTTCCCCTAGCCTTCCATTGCTCCAAGTGAATTTAATTATTTTTAGCTCGAAGTCCATCAGTTCATTAGTATTGACAAAAAAATTTAAGTCCTCCATACCATTAGAAGGGGATTGGATTTCTCCTTTTTTTTAGGGAAAGAGAGAGAATTAAAATCCCCAACCAACTTCTAATCAAGGTTAGAGAAAGTATTTCTATTTATGCTCAAATCCTCCCATAGTCTTCCTCTTCTCGTAACTAAATTTAGAGCATACACATTGGTTAAAACCCAAGATATTTTAGAAACTCATAGAAAAACATGTTAATGAACCTAAAAATAGAAGATAGCACCATGCATTCAAATTTTTAATTATCCCAAAGACACATTAAACCCCTAGAAGCTCTTGAAGTATGGCTTGTAGAATAACATGCTTCCTTCCACATTGTATTCTTAACCTTATCAAAATTGTTCTCCTTAATTTTAGTTTCTTGAATAAAAAAATGAGGTTTCAGATTTTTCCTAATAGAAGCAACTAGTCTTTGCTTCTAAGTGGCATTCAAACCCCTTATGTTCTAAGATAATATTTTCATTTATGAGACTTGGTGGGGTGCTTCTTCCTCCCTCCCATAGAAAATATCATTTGGGTTCCATTGGATATGACTTTTAGGGTCTCCCTCATCCTTGAGTCTTGGTTCGAAGGTCGCCCCTTCTTAGAGTCAACTCCCACATCCATTATCTCTTTTTTGTTGCTCCTCAAGATGTGATTGGGGCTAGATTTTAAAACTTTACCATTAGATGGTGAATTTATAGCACTTGCTTGTTTTGTCGATAGGCTTTGAATGGAAGAAATAATAGAATCTAATGTTGGGTTGGCTTTTAAACCTTCCCCATTAAGAGGTAAATCTAAAGCACTATCATGTTTTTTTGACGACCTTTGAATGGAACAAATAACAAAATCTGAGATTGGATTGGGTTTAAAACCTTTCCCATTAAGAAGTAAATTTGAATCACTATCCTATTTTTCGACAACCTTTGAATGGAAGAAATAACAAATTTTGAGGTTGGGATGGCTTTTAAACCTTTTCCATTAAGAGTTAAATCAAAAGCACTATCATGTTTTTTCGATGACCTATGAATGGAAGAAATAATATAATTTGAGGTTGGGAGGGAGGTCCTTGGAAATTTAGGTTGGGGGAGGTCCACAAGCAAGGTTCCCTCTAAATAAACTTCCTCCAAACCCTCATAAGAGTGTGGTTGGGTATTAACATCCATATCATTCTCCTGACTCAGAATACATGAGAACATATTTACCATGGGAATTTCATTCATCGTAGAGGAAATAAGTTTAAGAGGATAACTCAACTCATCTTTTTTCCTAGAAGTATCTCTCTATCTTCAACAGGTGAGGGATCTTGGGCTTAAATCAAACCTATGGGTATTTTTGAGACTACCTTCCCTACTTTTTTGACTTTCATAGCTTTCTTAAGCTGTCATTTTTGTTAGAGTATATTACATCATTTGGGTCATGTAAATGTACCACCTTTGGTACATAGTTAGAGTAGGAGATTACTTTAGGGGGAAGTTATCTAGTTGCTTCAAGCAATGTAATAAATGCACAAGTGTCAATGTGCAAGTTGTAATGTGCAAGGTGTCCCCTTGTACAACTAGGTAGAGTGTTGACCAAGGAATCTATCTTCCTATATAAAGGGCCTCATAGTGAGTGATCATATATCAAGGATATATCAAGTATATCAAGGATATATCAAGTATATCAAGTATATTATAGTAGAGAGTAGTAGATAGTGGTAGAACTCCTTGATGGAGCACAATGCATTTCTTTAGCTTATATCAATGGAGTGACCATCACTTCCATATTGTATTGTATTTTCATCCCTTTCTATTTATAGTATATTTCAGTCATATTGCAGAATTCCATTCTTTCATATTTTTTTCATCTTATTAGGACCTGTGATAGATCTCTCCCACTGCATATATCCTCAAAATCTAATAATTTTTTGGATTGGCTTTGAATTTTCTTCCTTGGACAACCCTTAAACAAATACCCCATATTATTGCAAAGCCCACACTTAACAAGTACATTTTTTATATTCTATAGACTGAGTGTGGGTGCCAAACCTCGAGACCAGATCCATTGAGCTTGGTAAGGAGACCTCAATAAAAGAATTTATCGTTGAAGCAAAAATTCATTTCTTCTATTCAATCTAATTTTCTCAATTATTATTCTACATGTACAAAGACACTCCAATGGAGAGAAATGATGAATCCAAGATTTTAATTTTTGATAATATATGAAACAATACATCAAATTACAATTGCTTGCAACAAATCATTGTGCATCTAATCCTATTAAGGGGATCTATTTATAGGTAAATAATTGAAATTCCTTTTAAAGAATTCCATAATATATTCCAACATTTTTTTAAAAAATTAATGAATTTACACGGGTTTTTATGAGGGGTCCTAGTCCCCTCATATTGAGTGGGGTTTGAACCTTGGACCTCTCAAAGAGAGGCCAAAGCCCTTACCAATACAATAAGCTTGTAGCTCATAACATATTATAACCATTGGCATCATGTAATTTAAAATAATATATAAAATACAATTGTATTGTAGACATCCTTGGTACATGCATAAGCACATTAATAAGTCATTTCCACACAGGTACTAATTCCTTGCTTTGCTTTATATATTATTAGAAACAATGTTCTCCTCTAGGCAACCACCACAGGAAAAGGGCTTATGCCACCCTACCACCCATCGAACCCTTTTGATACATCTTAGAATAACATAAGTTTTCAACTCAAATTAGGTTAAACCAAACTTTATTACACACAAGACACAAAAAAAACATAAAGACCATAAAGAACCTATATTATAAAATCACTAAGGAATCCATTACAAGCAACCAATACCCAAAATTCAAATAAAAATTTACAAACAAAATTGAATCCATCCAACTTTGTTTCACCGAAAAATAAAAGAACAAAATATCTCTTAAGGGAAACCTTGGCATACATTCCTATTATTCCTTCCAATAGCTTCATCCCTTGACCATGTACTTCATCCAAAAGGTCAAGCCCAACCATTCTTGATCTAACATGCACATATCCAACATAAAAAAATATACATCCATCATCCAGATGGGCAAGCCTAATTGTTGAATGTGAAAATTAATTAATTATATTTATGCCTATAATTTATTTTCAACAATCAGAAGGAAAGGAATAATCCTCTCCAAGCTTTGGATTCAAGTTGGCTCCCTACTAATTATGCTAAAACTAAAGCTAATATAAATATGGGAAAGTAAATATAAGTAGGTAACCACACGAGCTTGTAATAGGATTAGTGTTCAACTATCAACACATTCAAAAGTGACCAAAACATATTAGTGTGATTGAAAATTTAAATAACATGCAACAATGGTAGAAAGGACTAACGGGAAGTAGGATGGTAGAGCTAGTAGTATCATTCACTAATAAATCAAGAGGTTAAATGACACAATTGGTCCACAATGGGCATGCACCATCTCTACACTAATTACAAATCAATGTTAGAGAATACACTTTTTAATCACAAATCATAGCTCTAGTATTCATAAATCACCAAAAGATCCTTACAAACGATCCCATGGCTCTTTTTTATAGAAATATTTTAATCCTATTTTTCCCTAGGTAAAACTCAATTTTGGATTACATAATAATTAACCACAAAAAGACAAAACATCATTCTCAATTAGCTACATTGGGATCTGTCCTTTCAAATATTACCATCTTCATTCGCTTCTTCTGCATATCCTATAAATTATTGACTTGTTGATGCTTCTCTAATTTGTTAATGAATTGTTGGCTTGCTAATGATTTACCAACACAAGTTGATGGATCATTAGTTTCTACATTTAGTTGAATTATCATATTTCCTTCTTAGGTCTTCAACCTAAAATTCTAAAATTAGTTGTGACTAAGAGCTCTAGTAAGTTCAAAATATGACTCCAACCTTAGTTATTGAGTTTCACCTTTTATCTCACCCAATATCCTTTGCTTGTATTATCAATTGTTGGAGCCTAAGCAATGGTAGTACCTTAACACTATTATTTTGTGACTTGCAAGGACATCAAGATTGAGTGATGATAAATCCAAGACTAGACTTACTTCATTAAGTTGCAGAGTTTGTCAAAAAGATTTAAAAATGTAAAATGTGGAGATACACTATTTATTTTTGCGACGAGTTTGCAGTACCTTCCAATCATTATCTAATGAAATTTTGATACATTCCATATTGACCATTGATATAGCTAAGTCATCGTACTTCTATTTTGGCAAGTCCTTTGTCTTTAAAGTAAATTTGATTCCTTCTAGTAATATTTCTAGGCTCATGGTGACATTTGGTATGTTGGTTGTCACTTTTATGGGATAAGCTTTATCTGCTTACATGACCTTCTTTTCCTCTTCAATTAGGTTTGCATATTGATCATCGGGTAGTATATCACCTTGGTTAGCAAGGGGATTTAGGATCCCATCTTAAACTAGTTGGGTGATGTGATTTTTCATCTTCTCCACAAATTGTTTTAGACTGTCACAGGAGGCTTTATAAGTTTCTAAGGTTTGTTTTTTCAATGTTAGTTCATGAGCCAAATATCCATTATTTGCTTGTTAGGTAATCCTAGTTGTTGTAGTTGTTGGTTGGAGATCTTATGAGTGCACCTCATCATCTACATATGATTTATATTCAAGGAAAATCTATATTAAGTGTTCTTTCTAGAAATTTGAGCTTTGTTAGACAACTTATCACTTTTATGAATGTGTTGAAAGTAGACATTGACTTGCTTTATCTCATTGGGTCTTATAGAGACTTAATCACGTTGATGGTTGAGAATTTTGTTTTCATTGAAACAAACTATTTCTTTTAGGCTTTTATTAATTTATTTAAGTCTTTTGATCTCTTCATATTTTTTCTTTATGATTTGTCATCTTCTATTTTTATATCTCCTAATTTTTTGCCAAATTAGTTTTCTCCTGCTCAACTTGTTCTCTTTTTTTTTATCTACCCAATACTTTGGCTAATCCTTCTCCTTCCTTAAGATCTCAAACTCACTCTCCTATGCTATTTCCTTTTCCTTCTTCTAAGTGGCCACTTTATTGCTTTCTAACACCACTACTAACTCTTGGTTTTGTTTTTTGTAGACTTGGTTCTCCTTGGCCAATTGAAGGTAATTCAATTATAATGATAAGTTAGCCTACTTTAAAAATTGGACTGGCGCTAACAGTATTACACATTATAAATCAAGTGAGGTCAACCATATAAGTGTGGTTAATAAATTACCCATATATACATCAATGTGGTAGGAGACCTTTGAAAAGGAGAAAGGTCATGTGCACAAGCTAGGTTGTCGATCCCATAATTTTGGTGTCACAATGCCAGATTAAAGAATCAACCAGGTGTAAGTTGGAGGCAAAATATTTTTTAGTATTGATGTCACTGCGAGTAGCAAAAAAATTGCTTTTATCAATTCATTTGAGCCTTTTGATCTCTTCATATTTTTGCTTTATGATTTTAGTCATCTTCTATTTTTATATATCTTGTTTTTTCTTGTTGTCTTCTTTGTTTTTCTTGATCTACCCGCTACTTTGGCTAATAATTCTCCTTCTTTAAGATCTCAAAATCACTCTCCTGTGCTATTTTATTTTCCTTCCTCTAAGTGGATATTTTATTGCTTTCTAACACCACTGCTAACTCTTGGTTTTGCTTTTTGTAGACTTGGTTCACCTTGGCCAATTGAAGGTAATTCAATTATAATGATAAGTTAGCCTACTCAAATAATTGGACTAGCCCTAAGAGTCTTGCCCATTATAAATCAAGTGAGGTCAACCATATAAGTGTGGTTAATAAATTACCCATATATGTAGCAATGTGGTAGGAGAATTTTACAAAGAAAATAGGTCATATGTAGAAGCTAGCTTGTCGATCCCATAATTTTGGTGCCGCAATGCCAGACTAAATAATCAACTAGGTGTAAGTTGGAGGGCAAATATTTTTTAGTGTCGATGTCATTGCAAGTAGCCAAAAAAATTGACACAACAATGGGCTTGGCTTAGAGAATCGACTAAGTAAAAATCAAGGCCAATGCTTTTTTGATGTTGAAACCATCATAAGGCACATAAATGTTCAGCACAAAGAATCTCTATCTTGTCGGATAACTGAACAATGAACATGAGCAAAAGCATAAGAAATAATTTGACATCTATTATTCCACCTAGAGGAGAATGCAAATTTTGGCTATGGCACAAAACCCAATATTTTATTGGACCAAATTTTCAAGAGGTGAACATCATCACAAGTTTTTCTAAATTTTTGTGTTTGGTAACACATAGTCCATTTATTCCCAAAGAATTGGCCAAGTAAGAAGAAAGGTTGGACTTCTAAGATAGTTGATGTCAAAAATGGGGTAACAATAACCTAATAATAACAAATGAAGACAAGAGCTATCCCTTTCAGGCATAATCAAATATGTTTAAAAATCTTAATAGTTGGATGTTCCCCAATTGTACACTTGTCCTCACATAATTAGACCAATGATCAAGCAAAGTGGTATAAAGTAGATATATCAGAGTACATCTTGAAGCAACTTGAGCCACATGGCTACCACACTCTTAAGAGATATTAGAAGTAGCCACATCAATTCAACCACATCAAGGCAATCACACCAGAGTGAGCTCGAAAGAAATGCCCATATTCTAGACTTGGTTCTCAGGCCTACAATCTATTTTTGTAACAACCATTATGAGTTAACAAAAATGTAATGTAAACCTATATATACTTGGATGTAGCTCATTCCAAGGGTCGACTCTTTATATTTTACAATTGCATATTGTGTACCTCTAAATAAATATTGAATTGTTGTTTGGCCTCTCTCTAAAATTGTTGTAGAACATGTATGTATATTATTTTCATTACTAAGAATTTCTATTAAAGTTGGATGAACAATGTATTCTATTAAAGTTATTCTGCTATCTGGATATCTCCCTAGATTGTTGTTTATTTAGTCTCTAGAATATTTGGTAATGTATATGCTTATTTTATTAAGTGCTCTATAATATTAAATGATAGTTGGTCTACTAGGTATTTTAATTGAGTTTAGAGTGTGAGAATTTCATGTCTTATGTCTCTTGATGTTGTTGAATCCTAACCATTTTAAATTCTAGCTTCTAACCCTATGCATCTCTTTATTTAGTCTACAACCTTTTTTTTTTAGTTTAGCTAGTACCATATGATCTAGCCTATTCTAGACTCTAATCTAAAAGCTATTATAGATCTTCCAATCTTGGTCAAGGTCTTGAGGGTGCAATTCATCCACTTACATAGATTTTGGACTAAGATTTTTTGGCATGCTCAATGGGATGCAAATATCACCTCCTTTATTGAGTAGAATCTTGGTGAAGTTCTATTCTAATAGATCAAATTCACAATCACTTTGAAAATCCACTACGAACAAAAACATCCATGAAGAATCTAGCCCCTATCTAATCTATAGACTTATGATCACAAGATCTATAGCCAAGAAAATAAATGAACTTGTGAAATTTTTTGAATTACCTCCATTGAGATTCAAAAGACACATATGTACATCATCTCCTTCATCAACCTCTATAAAAAGTGTAGGTTCCACATATTTTGACTCTCTAGAATCTTTTAAATCTATAAAATCTAAACAAATGGCTCAACCTCCTCAAAAAAATTATACCAGTTGGAATAACACATGACCACTCAATTTGGGACCTCCCAATCCTATTCTTTAGGCAACTCTAAAATCTTTACTAGGCTATGATGGTATTGGAAAGACTACATACAACCATTATCAAGACGTAGCCTCCTTGGTTGATATCCATAATATCCAAGATAAACACATAATGATAAGACTTTTAGTGTTGTCTTTCAAAGGAAAGGTATCACACTGGTATCAAACCCTTTAATATGAGAGCATTAATAATTGGGCCTAGCTTGCTAGAATATTCATAGAAGAGTTTAAAGAATTAACATATCCATTTTCATTACTGAATCAATTTATTACCATTCAAATACATCCTTATGAAGCAATCATATATTTCAATATCAAATTTAGCAAAACCTAAAATACAATTCCCCAGACACTCAAGCTAACAGATGCTCAAGCTCTCATATATTACCTTCGATTTTTCAACCTAGACTTGGCTCTGCAAATAAGCTAGTCAAATGTGGGGAAATTCCTAAAATTTTTCCAAGTTGTCATATCTACCTATAATGCTTTAGTTATTATAGGTAAACTTACACCAAGAGTTGTTATATCATATTTCTCGAATATTGCACAAGCTATACAAACTACAGTCTTTGGTAATAATTACACATCTACCAACAATATCTTATATTGCTTTAGCAAGACTACAACCTTACCTACAATACCCACAATGCCAATATTACCTACACCACCTACTATACCTACGTTACTTGCCCTTGAACCAAAAGAATTGGCCAACATGCAAGAAGTGTTTATAGCATTGAAGAATCTGACCAATAAGATAACTACCATGAAAAGGAGAGATGATGAGAGGAATTTCCATTCCCAGAGATTTCCATACATGATAAAAGACCAAGGGCTCTCTTCAAGCGGTATAGATGAAAATCCTAACACAATGTATAGTAACTAGGAGGATGGTCCTACTTCATCATCAGAAACAAATTATTGGTCCTCAACTTGCAATGATCCACATGGAGAAGACACTTGCATGGTCTACCATCAAGCACAAATAATGGTAGCAAAAAAGGAAGAGAAAGTATAGAAAAATTGAGTCAATATGATGTGTAAAGCATATTAGAATATGATGATGCAAGAACCCTTATAGGAAGAAACTATATCAATTATGACATAGAAGAAGCCATTACATGTAGACCCTAGAAGGTTGGATCCATTCAAGGTCTTATCTCAACTGAAAAAGCAGTCAAAAAAAGGAACCACCCCAACCTACTCAAAGAAAAGAGTAGCCTTTAGTAGAGCATCCTAAAGAACAATAGATCAAGTCGATGAAAGCAAAGGAAGTTGAAACTCAGGAGCATGCCTGTGATAAAATCAAGTATCCTTCTACAAAAAAGAGATAAATGATTGAAGCAATATAGGATTACTGGAAAATATTTGATGATCCAGACAAGAGAGAGAAGTAGTCAGAGTCTTCAAGCTTCAACATCATAGAAGAGTTGAAGAAAATTCCATTTAAAGCAAGTATGCTTGATGCTTTAATTATTCCAGGACAAATAAATCTTTTTTGAACTTCACTAAAATCTGCTCATCTAGATGGTACATCATATCCGAAGCTTAATTTAGCTCATGGCAAACCAGTACCAGGAATGGGTAAAATTAGACTGCCACCTTTCTACATGTCTTTGTGCATGGAGAGATGGGTTGTACATAACTACATGGTCAACTCTAGAGGAGCAACAATGATAATACCTAAGGTAATATACGAAGCTATAGGCTAGAGTATACTTGGTCTAGTCTCAAAGTGTTGCAATTGGATAGTACTTGAGTAAATGTTATCAGAGTAATAAAATATATACCCTGCATGATCCTCTACAAGATGTCATAAATAAATGGTATAGAAGAGGTTGTCGTGGTAGATCTGGAACCATACTTTGGCATATGCCTTTCTCAGGAGTTCATGGCTTAATTGGACAAATATCTATCTCTAGACTATTCATACATGAAAAATTCCTCACAAGGGCAAGAAGATGAAGATATATGCAGAAAAGTCGATGCCATATCATATAAATTTTTTGAAGAGGAGGATCGTGTTAACATAGTCAATCGTGAAGTTGATCTTGTTGGAGCAATCATAGATGAGTTGTAGATTGAATACGAGTTCTCACTCAAATATTTTAATGTTATGATTGAAACATAAATAGGCACCTATTCCATCATGAAACCTGAAGATAAGAGACTTCCATCCATATCAAATAAAGAGTTCCTAAAGACAAATGCTAAATTTATACTTTGATGGAGCTAAATGTAAAAATGGTGTCTGACGAGGAAAATGAAACTAAAAATCACACTAAGTAATATTATTCACATAAGGGGATTTTATAATCCATTTTACAACCATAATCTCCCAAAATAGGATATGCTAATCAGAATCTATGACTAAGCACTCAAACTCAACTTGTTAACTCTCACTAAGCTAACAAATCTAATCCAAAGACTATGTCGTCCAAATGTGTCGACATTTACAAGTTGGAATTAGATATTTATTAAATCACTCCTAGACTTAGGACTTAATACTTAATTAAATAAGTAAAGCTAACACCTAGTCTAGAACACACATTCTAACTTAGACTTAGGACTTTAGGCTTTAGTAAATAATAAAATAAACTAAGCCTAATAAATAATAGCCTAGATCTAATGATGTCCACATCATCCCTCTCCACCATAGAAGCATTGGACTCTAATGCTTTTACAATAGGGGTGAAGGGGTGAGATACAACACGTTGAAAACAAAGTTGACTGAGATGTTGAACAAGATCATGTGGGCCATGAGTCGTAGTCGATGCTGGAGTAGAATGTCATGGTACATCTCGGTCACTAATCCATGTAGGATCTCGATGAGGCAAATATGAAGCACCAATAGTCTACTATGGAGTCGGTGAAGTCTACTAAAAAATAGGAACCGATGAAGATGGCAATGAAGAAGGTTGCCCTAAAATAGGTGGAAGAAGAGCTGGAGTAGTAGGAGGAGGTGTCGATGAAGAACTTGCCTTCATAGGAGGAGGTAATGCAATGAAAGATGATGATGATGCCACCTTAGAAGGAGGTGGTGCAATGGAAGCAAGTGTGTCATGAGGCCTATTGAAGACAAGGGCTATCTTCTCTGGTAGATAACAATTAGGCATAAGTGTGGTCTGTGGCTGGGAATGAAGATAAAATTACCTCTTCTTATGATGCAAAGTGTAGGTCTGATGGTATGCATCATAAATAGCCCTCTTATCAAACTGATAGGGCTTCCCAAGAATAAGACCATAGTAGTCCATGGGAGTCACATCACAGGTGACTCGATCTACATAATGAGGCCCAAAAGCAAATGACATAGTGTAAGTCTTTGTGATGTAGGAATTAGAATTTGTATCCTTCCATCCCAATGGATATGGATGAGGATGTGGTTTAGTAGGCAATTTGAGCCTATCGACAACAAATTGTGCAATCATATTGGTTTGGGATCCATTGTCGATAATACAATCCATAAAGAAGTCATGTGTGAGGTGGGATTTGGTGACAAACAAACGGTCACGACCACATTTTTGATGCAATAGTGTAACATTGTTCAATTTTCCTCTCAATTCATCATATGCTCTCCCTTCTCCCATAACCACAATGGGGGCCTTTTGGGGCTCCTCCACTATAGGTTGTACAAGTAAGTTCTTCTATTTCCTAAAACACTCAGATTCTAAGTGTCCCTGTCTCTTACAATGATTATAATATTTCTTTGCATTATAAGACTTAGGAGGAGAAGAGGAATAAGAAGAACTAGGAGAAGAAGGAGAAGAATTGGAAGGCATCTTGGCCTTCAAAGACTGTTGCTGATTTGAAGAACGAGAAGCTTCATGTGCTCGAGTGGTGAACTTCTCTTCAACTAATTGTGCATGGTTGAAGGCCGCATCAATAGTTTCCAAGGGAGTATATTTGATCTCCCTATACAAGTGCTCTTGAAGGCCACTTGTAAACTTGACAATCAATTCATCTGCAGGATCTTTCACGCGAAGCAAAATGCGTAACCTGTTGAAAGAAGAGACATATTCCTGCACAGACATATTAGAAATTTGGCATAATCTACACCATTTCACTCTCAATTCTCTAGCATAATCAGAAGGATAAAAGGAATCCTTCAATGCTTGGACCAATTCTTCCCAAATGGTAATGGGATTTTGGTCTTTTTGTCTATCCATGATGACTAGTTTTGCTAACCCAATCAATTTGAGTTTAGCAAAAGAAACTTGATCATTGATAGAAACTTTTGTGTATGCAAACCAGGTTTCCATGTCCATGATCCAGTTATTCAATACATCGGGGTTCCGAGACCCATCATACAATTTCACTTCACATTTTGTGTGGGCCTTAGCATCTCTAGTGGCTTTTTCTTCAGGAGCATAGCGGACTAAAATGTCGTCCACTTTGTTGACTAATTGCCCAATAGTTTACGCCAAGGTAAACATTTGATCAGCCAAATCGGATGCCATTTGTGATCTAGTGTAAGCCAAATCAATTACAAAATAATAACCTCTCCTAGGCTATTTCAAGAAAATTTCAACTTTTGCCTTTTAAAAGAGGGATTTACAAAAAAAAATATTGCAAAAATATATCCTCCATTGTTTACAAAATTGTACCCTATTCTCAAGCAAAAATACAAGTGTTTTGATAATAAAGTTGGGAATAAAATGAAAATAAATTGGCACAAAATTAATTAATTTATGCCAAAATTAATTAATTAATATAAAATTTACCAAAAAAAAAAATATTTAACCCTTTAAAACGATATTTGCAAAATTCACGAGAAATGTGGGATTATTTGGAGATAAAGCTTCTATACTAAAAGCTTGTGACATCTGCAATTTGCTGATTAGCACATATATGTAATCAAAAATTTTGTATATTAAAAATATGCCCCGTATAGATGATTCACTTACACCGGATTGAGGATGTGTAAGATACATCATGTAAAATATGATCAGTCGTTGCCACAAACAAAGGATATGACGAATGACCACGGTACAATAGAGATCGAAAAAGGAATGTCAATAGAACCGGACAATGCGTATAAGGAGCAATGATTTTATCAAATAAAATAATAATGTTGTCTTACCCCTGTCAGAATGTCGTGCTTAACCCACTATCGATGGATCTAAATTTATCATTGGTTTTATCCAACGTGCTATGGATTACTGCAAATGTTGTGTTGTCGTCCGTTGGTGACACGAAGTCATCCGTCGAAAATGTGTTGCCTATCATCAGAGATGGAGTCTACTGCCAGAGAGAAATTTGTTGTTTGTTGGAGAAGCGACGTCGGGTGAAGACCAATGAAGAGTTATCCATGGTCGAGCACAAGAAGAAATTTTCTGAGGATGAACTAGAGTTGTTAGAGAAATATTCAGTTGGCCAAGTGATCATGGTCGCGTGACGAGACTATGGCTGCAAACGATGCCTCACTGGCCACCGTAATATTATGCGGATCACCGTGCATGAGTATAGCCGTCGGTGTAAGAAGATCACCATCGGTGTGAGTCAGGCATCGGTGGGCAGCTACCATTGGTCGTCGATCGATAGAATATCAGTAGATGGTCGACAGGATTTACAAGGGTCGCCTGCCTATGGTGGTGTCGATCGGGCTAGCCACGCCCGTATTACCCTAAATTGGGTAAATTTTAAAATTTTAACAAATAAAAATAATTAACATTAATATTTATAATATTAATATTAATTTATTTATTTCAACCTAGATAATTCCAAAGCAATCTTTTGGAAAGTTGTAATTGGATGAAAACTAACTCAAATTTTACCAATTTTTTTGCAGACTTCAACTAACTAAACACAATTACCAATTTTTTTTTGCAGACTTCAACTAACTAAACACAATTAAGATGAGGCCAATGAGAAATCTAAATTTAGGAATTTGGAGAAGAATTTTGCAAAAGAATTATGAATCTAATCCTATGCAACTAATGGCTTCCTAGACCAACTAGGAGTCCAACTAGCACAAGCCTGATCACAAGCTCTGATACCAGTGATGAGGAAACTAAAACTAAAAATCACACTAAGTAATATTATTCACATAAGGGGATTTTATAATCTATTTTACAACCATAATCTCCCAAAATAGGAGATGCTAATTAGAATCTATGACTAAGCACTCAAACTCAACTTGTTAACTCTCACTAAGCTAACAAATCTAATCCAAAGACTATGCCATCCAAATGTGTCGACATTTAAAAGTTGGAATTAGATATTTATTAAATTACTCCTAGACTTAGGACTAGATACTTAATTAAATAAGTAAAGCTAACACCTAGTCTAGAACACACATTCTAACTTAGACTTAGGACTTTAGGCTTTAGTAAATAATAAAATAAACTAAGCCTAATAAATAATAGCCTAGATCTAATGATGTCCACATCAGTGTCAAAGTTGGAATAGTGCTAATATTAGCCTTTGAAGGAGTTAAGTGATTTTCATACTATTTTACTTGGAGCCGCACCAACAATACAATAGAATATGAGGAACTCAACATAGGACTACAAGAGGCAGTGAAGCTAGGAGTAAAGTTGTTGATGATCTATGGCAACTCTAAACTAGTAGCTAACTAGGTTATAAAAAACACAACAACAAGCAACATTATCTAAAAGCTTATTGGAATAGAGTATGGGATTTTTTTGAGAGTTTTGAAGCCTTGAACATAAGAGCTATTCCCAAAGAGAAAATGCAAAAGTTGATGCACTAGCCTCCCATAGAGCAAACTTTTGTCCAACTTCTAACATATGAAGAAATACACAATTTTTAAACTTACTTTTAAGCCATTTGTACCAAATAAGGATACCTTTTAGCAGGTATTTGATGATGATAAGTAGATAGTGGATTTTTTAATCCAATAAGCAACTTGTGTAAATGTGATGAAAGAAATGATCGAGAGCATATATGAAGAAAGTATTATTTAGCTTAGAACAATCATATGTCAAAGGGGTAGATTACTAGTGTAGACACCAAATTACAGCCCCTAATCCACCATCCTAACCATCCCACCACCCACTTTTCCACCATACACCTTTCTCGCTAATTATTTGGCCCAATTCCACCTTTCCCGCCATCCATTTCACCACTTTAGCCCTTTTTTGCCATTTCCTAACCCAATTGAGATTATTTTAATATTATTTTATATTTAATATAATATTTTATATTATATTATATTATAATATATTTATTATAAAATATATACTTATAAACTCAATAAACCATAGTCGTCCGATCCAATTTAATCTCCACCCTCCATCTTCCTTAATTCATGCCACATCTAAAAAGTAATATCAACCTTAGGATCTAACTTAATCTTAGCCACACAATCAAAAGTGTAAGGCTAAAACCCTAAGAAAACCCTAGGTTGGATTATAAATAAGGGCATTTGCAAATGCTCAAACCTTGGAACCTTGAGATTAGAAGTTGCACCCTGGAGGAGTCATTGTTGAAGCCCTAGCGAAGTTGAGAGAGATAGAGTTTGAATATCTAAAACCCTAGCTAAGCCAACAAGACTTCTATTGTTCCAACCATCCCTCATTAATCCTCCATCGTCGTCGCAACCCCCATCCATCCACCGCCTTCATCACCACCCCCTAGATCTACTTCTGCATATTTTGCCCTAACCCACAGGCACCCTCTAGAGCTTGTGAGGCTCACTACAAATCCTGCGAAGCACTCACTAGAGCTTGATGTATTTTGCAGGAGCTCTCTAGAGCCTACTATATCCCACAGGTGCACACCAGAGCCTACAAAGCTCACATCAGAGCCTGCTAAGTGCGTGTTCAAGCCTGTTGCAACTATAGGAACGTGAATATAAGCCTGCTACACCATGCCCACTGCAACAACGAAATGAAAGCAAGGTATATCTTCATTGGTTTTATTCTATTACATGATTTATAGATTTTACATGCCATTTGATCTATTTTTAGTTAGAGTTTACTGATGTCTAAGGGCCTCACACTATGGAGCCCTCATAGGTGTTATTAACCCCTTTCTCTATTTTTGTGTATGCAAATCTCCATATTTCACATATTGTTGAACGACTGTTGAAGCTAGAGTGGCCCGCCATAGGATATCCAAAGCCCACTCACCCCGTTGGAAGCAAGAACACATCAATATGAAGACACTTCATTGTTATAGCTAGGGTTTCGAAGAACCCTAACGTTGTGTATATCATTGTATCAAATACCCTCATTGAGGACAAATTGTATCAAAAGGAGTTTATTGGCTCCCCCTCGTATTATTTAATGTATCCATTTGTGCAATATTGTGTTTCATTGTGCTATTTGATTTATTTTATTTTATTTAAGTGTCATGTCCTTGTCTTCACAAATGGCGATCACGGTGGGACCCCACAAGGGTTTCATTATTTAATAGATCTACCTTGCTAACTTAATTTTAAATCTTTCTATTACAGGAATTTTTAGAAGCGTAGAGATTATTTATTTCGTCGCTAGGGTTTTTTGAAGCAGTTTGCAGCATTTTCAGAGATTACACAGGTGTTCAAGAGCATCCATGAAGCGTTCGAAAGCATATATAGACAACTACAGGCGCCTTACTGTGCCTACGTAGGCACCCAACCACACCTGGCAGTAATCTAGAGCAGAGCTAAGGCTTCCAAGGATACCATGCCTTGACATTGGTTTCAATTCAACTGTTCCATCTACCCATTCGGACAAACCATCCTACCTTTCGCTAGGTCAATATGAATCCTATTGACTTATTTACCCCACTTCATAATCCATACGATTTGGCTAGGCCAATTCCAATTGACATTAGCCTTATTGACTTAAACCGGATTTCCTCCACACCCTCCTCTATGGAGTTCGCCCTATCAGAGGAATTGCTAAAGGCTTCGGCCCACTACATTCCTCCTTCACCACCACCTTCACCTCCGTCACTTTTTACCAACGTTCTCAAGGTATTTTAGGCAGATTTAAGCAATGGTAAGCAAGAAGAATTATATGACAGCCTAGACTATCCCAACTGGCTCTCAGGCCTAGTACCCATTTGCAAACTTAATGGAGCGACATACATTTGTATTGATTTTCAACACCGGTCTTAGATCTTCCTTGTCTGGGGGTACTTGGCTAGGCATTCTATTGTTAAAGGTAACACTTTATATGTACATATACATGGCTTTAAAAAAAATAAAAAATAAAATCATCATCCACATAGGCATATCTACATTGCATACATTCCATTTACATTTAGGCATTTAACATACATCTTCACTTTTTGTATTCATGCATGGTTTCATTAAATCATACATATTCCATTGCATTAGGCATATACATTTGCATTCATCCCATCCCATGTTCAATGATCTGGCAAAGTAATGATGATATGACCATAAAACAAAGAGTCAAGTTATAACGATTGGGGGTACCTAGTTTGAAACATTTATGCAACTTTAAAAAAATTCATATGTCAACCACATCATGTCTCACAAAAATATAGATTTTCAGTCACTCAGCCATTACTAGGGTAGCAAACAACCTCCAAACAAATGTCCAATTTTCTTTAGGACCAAAACACACTTTTCACACTAAGAAAATCTTGAGCATTGCCGATTGATCCCAAATACAATCTTGGACCAATCACATTCCATCCCATTTTAAAAATATTATGAGACAAAGAGGGTTAGTACCATACTTGGGTAGTACCTCGAAGTGAAAAGGGATAATCCTTGCTTGTCCCATCATGCAACATGGTCCAAAGCACAAACAATGGTTTTCACCACTACCACAATTGTTCTCCAAACATAAACATAAAAGCATAGAGTAGTAAGGATAGGGTCAACATTCTCATCACACTTCGATTGAGAATTTGATTCCCCAAAGCTCTATACCAAATTAACAAATTAAATCCAAAACACCTCTGATCTCTAAAGTTGTAAGGATCGTACTACACGTCCCTGAGAAGGATGGGTAGTCATCCCCAAGACCTGAAAGATCAATCTCATTAGACTATGGAGTGAATCTCCACTGGGGCTATAGATGCCTGACTAGAAGTGGAGTAAGCTCATGCGGGGCGATATGTCTACTTGGAAAATAGGGAGACCTCTGACTGCACATAACGACAGGCTAGCTTTAGGGTCATCTCCATAAGAGGTCATGCCCAATTTACTCATAATGGGTCAATGAACTTCACATGCACACACACTGGTTCATGATTGGATAGGGTCATTGTCACACTCAAGATTTGGTATATGAACCTCACTTGCACACACATTGGTCCTAAATAAAGTTAGACAACCCAAGTGAGTTTGCTTGATAATACTAGTATGATTGAGTCTTTGAAAATTTTGCAGTACTCATTCCATATCAACATCCATATCTTCTTCCATATCAACATTCATATCTTCTTTCATATCAACATCCATATCTTCTTCCATATCAACATCCATATCTTCCTCCATATAAACAACAATGTCTTCATAGTAAGTAAAGTTGCAGAACACCACCAAATTCGGTACCCCCGATTGCCAAACAATGGACAACAAAACTGGTCAATAAAATTTCTGAACTGTAAAAGATCATGTGAACAACATGCATTCCTCTCATATAGTTTAGATTCATTTACCTGCATACATCATTCATATAAACATCCATAGCGCATCATATAGCTTGCATACATCATCCATACAAACCTTAGGCATACACATCATGGTTAGCTTGCATTCATCATCAAAACATAAAATAGGAATTGCATAAAACATAAAAGCATCCACACAAGAGATAACACACATATATGAAAAATCCATGTATATATATATATATCACATATACAATCAGTTCCAAAAGGCTACAATGGAGTACCAAGGCTCATATATACAAAATAATGCATCTAAGCACTAAGTCTACTGTCCATGAGAAGACTCCTGATACCTAGTAGGAGCCCTTGGCCTAGTACTCTGCCTAGATTTCGTATGCCTAAATGACTCGACCACAGAAGAAGAAATAGGATCTATAAATGTAATATGGTGTCGCATACACACATCCTCCAAAGAATGTACGTATGCCTCACTGGCCCGTAGATGCCGCAAATCCATCTAATGTCATCGCTCCTTCGCCAAAATCTCTGCCTGAAGCCTTGTGACCATCGCCTGATCACTAGCCATAGTTGTCGCCCGCTCCACCTCTAACCATGCTATAGTGGCCCTCGACTCCCTCTAAGTCTCGAGCATAGTCTCATGCTCCTCGTGAAGCTGCTCCAACTCAACCCGCAACCTCACCAACTCGGATATCTCACCCATATTCTCATTGTCTCCACTCCCCCCATCCGCCAACCCCATCTCCAAAATTGGCTCAACCGACCCCCTCGACTATCTTTGACTAGCCCCTCATTGAGGCCTAGTCCTCTTCAAGGTAGCCCCTGACCCCGCAGCTACCGCATCCGCACCCACAACCTTTGGTACCCATACTGGTTGGGCACTAAACCACACTGCATACTAAGTTTTCACCCCGACATCATCCACATCGGGGACCTCCAGCTTCTCGTCATCCTCCATCTGCACCCGCCATGGCTCTGCACAAGGAAGCATCCCCTCATCTCGTCTATGCCGATATAGCACCAACTCATCTGGCACACCCTGAGGTAGGCCAAACTACCTCAGCACATGCGAGTACTAAAAGTACTCCACCTCCTCATCCCTTCACCCAACAACCCATCGAGCTTGCCTCACCCGATGTAGATACCTCCTATCACCATCCCACCTAGCTCCTCGCCATGACCTCCATATAACATCTACCTAAGTCAATCCCGACCACATATCATGGTACCACTGACCAGTGTGCACCTCTCGACTCAGCTGAACCTCCTCAGCCATTGCCCAATGCCTAGCATAAGGCTCCCCCATCTGCCATGACTCACATGGCAACCCCTCAAGTCGAGCTACCACAAAATGCTCCCATGCCCAACACTGAAGGAGGAAGCTGCACCCAATCCCCTTCCTCTCCCTCTGAATCACCTCATACAACTCTCAGTACAACTACACCAATAAGGCAAGTGCCCAGGCATACTCCCGAGGGTCTATCAACAGATCCCTCACCAACCCCAATAGGTTCCATGGGAACCTACAACCAGTTCTATTGGGTAGCACTATGTTCGCTAACACGAACATGATCAAGGCTGGGAGCACATCCAACTCCTTTGCCTTGTACATGCTCAGGTAGCATATACCCCCATCACCCATCTAGGCCTCCCCCCATCGATCCCCGAACATCCTCTCCATCTCGACCTTCTTATCTCGAAAAACCACCACCTTCTCCCCTTCTACCGACACCTTGAGAATGTGATACACATCCTCAAGAGTGATAGTAGCCTCCCTAGTCGACAGCTAGAATGTCCCCCTATCCGGGTCCCATCTCTCTATCAAGGTCGAGAGATACCCCTCATTGACCCTCACCACATCAAGTCTCGCCACACCCTCCAAACCCACCCTCCCCAACAACTCCCACTCATCCGTCGTCAGCTTCTTCCTCATCCTCAAAACAAGAGGAGAGAAGTGATGTCGAGGCTCAATATCCCTTAGCTGCAACAACAATCACATTTCTTTTAGTATTCATCCTATATTAAAAAAAAAAATAATCAAAACAAAAAAAGTTTTTTGCACAAAGGAAACAAACTGTCTTATCGGGACAAAGGGTACCTCCACTCCATCGGTAGCACCAAGGCCCTCCGCCACCATAGCCTCCACACACAAAACACTCACTAGCCTCACAAAGCTCACAAATCCACTCCACTCCTCAAACGCAGCTCCTCAAAGTCAATAGCGCATGAATGAGCCTAAAGATTCACTCAGAAAGCTCTTTATAGCTTTCCTTAGCGCATTCAGGCATAGACCTGCACCTGCAAACCGTAGGCGTGGTTGTGCGCCTGCAGGCACACTCAGGCATGCATGGGTGCCTGCAGAATATGCCAGGTGTAGCCATGCACCTGGCAACAAAAAACCATGAAGACAAAAGCCCTCAAAATAGTAGCTCCCCTCATCCAATTTGCACCAAATTTCATCCACACATCATGCACATCATAAAATTTGATTTTGTGAAAACACAAATAGTTTTGCATGCATATTTTACGAGAACATGCCAAATTCTTCAAAAACACATATCGCATTACAAAACATGACAATCAAGGTCAAATTTTCACAAAATCAACATTCCATAATTCTTCATCATATACTTCATCATCCCATCCAATTTCGTGCATGTTGGAGTTGATTTAACCACTAAATCACTCATTTCTACCACAAAGCGCACAAAATACAAACAAAATGCTAAAGCAAAAATCAATCAACTCCACAATCAACCAAATCATTGCATGACTTCATCACACATTCTTCCATCATCATATTTCATATAACACTCATCATATAGCATATTTTGTCTTGTTAAGTCAATAATAAGTGAACCTTGTACCTAGTGGGTTATCCTATCAACTTGGCGATTGCAGTGATAGTAATCCATGCAATTCGGTAAGATGAATAACCTACCATAAGGACACTTCAACATGATCATCATCATTATCTCACTGTCACAGATCACAATCACATTGGGTTCCTCACATTTTAGGGAAAACCTTGCCAAGAACAATTTTCTCACAAGCAGTCATTGATGTCCTTTTTCATGGGGCACGAAAACATGGATAATCAAATTCACAAACACTCATTCATTTGATAATAGTTAAAATACAAGACATACCAATAGACTAACTGGTTTCCATCGTGGAATTGGCGAAGAAATTTCCACAATCACTACCCCACCCCTACATTGACTTAGTCAACATGCATCTTCATATTTTGCATACTCAATGATGCCATTGCGATAACTTTTTCAAAAGCATCAAATCATCCCAAAGTTTGGGGCAACCACATTACATTATGATTCTCCCACAATGGGATAACATCTTACATGATCATGACAATCTACACTTGGCAAAAACCCCCTTTCCATCGTTGGGGCAAAAATGGTATCACATCTTACATCATTCATATCATCCACAATCACATGGTATTTTACATCATTCATATCGTCCACAATCACATTGCATTTCACACCATTCATTCATCAATTGCACAAATTCACTACATCATTAATTGTTTGCACAAATTTTTTTAATTGGCTTGTGAGATACATTCGTAACTAATTCGCCAATTGAGGGGGTAAGCTACGTAAAATTCCAAAAATTCTTTATTCTTTTATCTTCAACATCAGTGCTCAAATCCAACGACAGAGAAAATCCGCTTCTGTACCCATAGCCCAAGTAGGTATCTCATATTTTTGCACCATATTGTGTTTCACGCAATATGGTACAAAAAGGGGCATCTATAGACACCAAATTATAGCCCCTAATCCACCATCCTAACCATCCCACCACCCACTTTTCCACCATACACCTTTCCCACCAATTATTTGGCCCAATTCCACCTTTCTCGCCATCCATTTCACCACTTTAGCCCTTTCTCGCCATTTCCTAACCCAATTGAGATTATTTTAATATTATTTTATATTTAATATAATATTTTATATTATATTATAATATATTTATTATAAAATATATACTTATAAACTCAATAAACCACAACCATCCGATCCAATTTAATCTCCACCCTCCATCTTCCTTAATCCATGCCACATCTAAAAAGTAATCTCAACCTTAGGATCTAACTTAATATTAGCCACACGATCAAAAGTGTAAGGCTAAAACCCTAAGAAAACCCTAGGTTGGATTATAAATAAGGGCATTTGCAAATGCTCAAACCCTGAAACCTTGAGATTAGAAGTTGCACCTTAGAGGAGTCATTGTTGAAGCCCTAGCAAAGCCGAGAGAGATAGAGTTTGAAGATCTAAAGCCCTAGCTAAGCCAATAAGACTTTTGTTGTTCCAACCATCCCCCATTTATCCTCCATCACTGTCGCAACCCCCATCCATCCATCGTATTTGTCACCACCCCCTAGATCTGCTTATGCAGATTCTGCCCTAACCCGTAGGCGCTCTCCAGAGCTTGCGAGACTCACTATAGAGCCTACAAAATGCTCACCAAAGCCTATTGTATTTTGCAGGTGCTCTCTAGAGCCTGTTGTATCCTGTAGGTGCACACCAGAGCCTGCAAAGCTCACATTAGAGCCTACCAAGTGCACATATGAGCCTGCTACAACTACAAAAACATGAATTTGAGCCTGCTACACCACGTCCACTGCAACAACGAAACAACAAGCAAGGTATATCTTTATTGGTTTTATTCTATTACATGATTTGTAGATTTTGCATGCCATTTGATCCATTTTTAGTTAGGGTTTACTGATGTCTGAGGGCCTCACACTGTGGAGCCCTCACAGGTGTTATTAACCCCTTTCTCTATTTTTGTGTATGTAGATCTGCAGATTTCACATATTGTTGAACGATTGTTGAAGTTGGAGTGGCCCGCCATAGGATATCCAAAGCCCACTCACCCCGTTGGAAGCAAGAACACATCAATATGAAGACACTTCATTGTTATAGCTAGGGTTTTGGAGAACCCTAGCGTTTTTGTAAATCATTGTATCAAATACCCTCATTGAGGATAGATTATATAAAAATGAGTTTATTGGCTCCCCCCGTATTATTAAATATATCCATTTGTGCAATATTGTGTTTCATTGTGCTATTTGATTTATTTTATTTTATTTAAGTGTCGTGTCCTTGTCTTCACAACTATTAAGAGCCTCTTGGATGGCAGTGATCGACCAACTAGTCAAAAAATGAAAATTAACAAACAAGAGTTTAGAAAGATTTAGGTGGAACCTGAAAAGAACTTGAAATTTGGAGTGTAGTGTTTTGGACAAGAAGTTCAACGACTTCTTAAATTATGCAAAGAATTCAATGACTTTGTAGTATGGAGCTATTATGATTTAAAATTTTACAGTAATAAGACACTATAGAACTATTGCCCAATGTTAAGCCATTCTAGCAAAAGCAAAGGCCAATTAATCCCAATATAGAAGCATTGATGAAACAAAAGTTTCTGAAGTTTCTTAATACAAAGACTATTTACCCCATTAAGCACTCTACATGGGTGGCCAATTTGGTACATGCTAGAAAAAAATGGAGATATTTACCTCTATGTGAATTTTAGAAACCTAAACAAATAATCCTTAAAGGATCATTACCCATACCCCAAATTGACCAAATTATGTATTCTGTTGCTAGGAAAAAAAGGTTCTCCTTACTTTATGGATTCTCAGGATTTAATCAAGTCTAGGTAAGAGACGAAGTGTAACAACCCCAAAAAAAACTAACCAACTCGAGAGAGAATTTTTTTTAGTACTCATTAGGGATCTACATCTTCCCACCTTATATAAGTTATTCTATGAAGGTATCTATTGATGTAATACCTTATGATTAAGTTGTTCATCTCATCTCTACGATGAGCCAACTTATCCCTTTTTTCTATCAAAAGGGTACACCCATCCCTACACCATACATAAGTTCGTCTATGTAGGTGTACTAAGCATAGTGGCATAAGTTTTATATGCTTCCTTTACCATACATAAGTCCATCTATGTAGGTAAAATTTTAATTTTATGTCTCATCTATACGATGATCCAACCAAAGCATCTATCACTTTATGTGATAGTCCATTCATTGACACTACAACCTAATTGTTGCCTTCCCACAACTACCTAAGTTTAGGTCATTAAGGAGAAGTTGTGAAACAAGGTTACCCAAAGTTTCCTTCTAAAAGGGACCCCATAATCCCTTATATTAACTCTCTCTCTATCTCTCTCTAAGCTTCTAATGAATAAAGTCCTTCTTGCTAACTAGGAAAAGATTCCAAGCATTACTAGCAAGTACAAACACTTCACATCTTAGTAGGATACTTCTAATCCATAAGCATAAACATTTGATAGATGTCATTTTCCAATCATCTAAAATTCATTATACCATTCATAAAGATCACCCAATCTCTCTTTATGAAGCACTAGAATTGCATAAATTCAAAATGTAATGTAAATGATAGCAACATCATTAAGGACTTCATTAATCATAATCATACAAGATTAATACAAAAGCAACTAAATTTCTCTTCCAAAATATACATTTAGACTTTCCTTGCATCCAACATAAATTGGAACATTATACCATATTCTATAATGAGAGAGACCTAAATTAACATAAGAACCAAAGCATACATCATTTTCTTTCCTTTCAAGGATACAATTCAATACGGGATATAATAAACTCTCATTACAAGTTAACTAATTACATCCTTTTCATAGAGAGGTACAACATGAGAAATTACTCTTAAAAGAATGATTTGTTCCTCTCTCCAAATCTATCCTCCTTAATATTTGTGCAAGGTTGGATATGTGTAAGGGATCAGGACAACTCTTTCCTCCCACATGTATGCATCTATGTATGATTCATTTCAAAATGCAACAAATGCAATCTAAAACATAAAGAAGCCCATACTTATTTCAATATATTTTCCACTAGTTTGAAATGTAAGGAAAACCTCTTTCCAAAATAGTCTATCATTTTGCATTCAAATCTCATCATTTGAAAGTATAAACTTACCAATCTAAATCATTCATAGAAAAACATAAGCTTAATTCCATTTCTATAAATCAAAGCATCTAGTCCCATATGAGAAGTCCCATTACTTCTCAATCTTATAAGGTCATTTATATTCTAAACAATTCCAATTAATTTTGCAATGATTTCATTAATAATTTTCCAAAATAATCAATTATATCTCCACAATATAATAATTATTAAATTATTCTATTATTTTTCCACCATATAATAATTTTCAATTTACTAGAGCTTCCAAAGAATAAACTTCGATAGGTTATGCTTATTGGTTGTCGATAGAAAACCTACCTAATGACACCCCAAAGGGATACCAGATAAGATAATACCTTCGACTATATTCGACTCATATAATAGTAATTAATTTTTCCCAATTAATTCAATCCAAAATTATATAATTCCACTAATACTATCCACTATGTTCCTTTATAAAACAAGTTCTTCTCTTGTATAAAGAAAACTAAGCTTTAATATTTAAGCTCTATTTCATTACCAAAATATAACAAACTTGCCTTTCAAATAATCAAAAATACCTATAATCCTTTCTTTCAATTAACCAAAATACTCATAATCCATTCTTCAATTAATCAAAAAGGTTATGACTATAATCCAAAAAGGCTTATTTAAGCATAATCCAAAAAGGTTGGTTTAAACATAATCAAACAATCAACTGAGTCAATGGGCCACATCCGAATAGGACAAGTAGTCAGTAATCGATCTAAATGGTTTCAAACCAGTCAAAAGACAATGAAAAACATCCTTCGGATATCCCACCAACCTACGACCTCCATCAACACCACTAGGTGGCCCCACACAAAAGCCACCTAGTGCCTCCAACTGACACCAAAGGGTAGCCCACGTGGAGCTGCCCTAGCCATCAATTGATGGTCACCCTTAAAGGGGATTTAAACCCCTATTAAGGCGTGTGCATTAGTGGGAAGGCCTAAGCAACATTTCCCTTACCTGTACCACCCAAGTGTTGAGATACCATGTAGCGGCGTCGCACCTCGATAATGGTAAATATTGATTAAAACACCAAAGGGTAAACCTTAGAAAATCAATGCATGATCGAATAAATATTAGGGTTGAAATATGTTCTTCCAACACAGGGTTTTTATGATTTATTGTAGGGTCTTACGGGTTTAGATGCCAATGGAAGATAAATAAGGGGTTTTTCTTTAGTTAAAACACATACATACACCATTAACACGTAGAAGCAAATCAATTATTTCAATTGGTGATGCAAAATAGGGAAAAATAACTCAATTAATCAATGAAGACGTGGAGACTTGGTTCTCACAAGTGGACACAAATAACTTTAGAGAAACATTGTAAAACTTGACATGTACTTGGACATCGAAGTCAGATAGGTGGAAGGAAAGCCAACAAGTTCTTGCAAAACTTAGTCTAAATTGTATGGTTAACAGGGTTGAACATGACTAAGTAAAGGAGATATAGTCTCTTTTAATTAATCAAATCAAATGGTTCATTGACATAAGGAGATTACACCATAAATATATAAGTATAGCTATAGACCGCCGTAAAAACCTCCAAAGTAAATAAACAAAGCACATGGATCAAATTTACACAAACTCATATAAGAAACTCCAACTTGTTACTCCAAAAAGGGATGAAAGTGCCTTTTGGACTAAGGTCTCTCCTCACATTTTTTGCCTCCAACTAGTCTCCTCTTAGCCTCCATAATTTCGTCCTAAGCCTCGCTATTTCTAAAACTTCTAGCCTAGCCTCGTTTAAACCCCTAGGTCCCTTAAAAAAGAAAAGATCTTCGCAAAGAAAAACTAAATTTCCAACTTCCAAAAATAAATGCCCATCTATGCAAGATGACAAAGGAAAGATCTTTATTTATATATAATATGATTTTTTTCTCTAAAATATCTCATATTAATATATTCATTTTTCTTGTTTTACTAGAAAATACAATAGGGGTATTAATAAAACAAAAAGCATTAGTAATTCATGACATTAATCACTTTAATTAAAACTAACACAAGCATAGAATAATATTAATCATCTCCATAATTAATTAATTCAAACAATACCTATACTAATATTAATGATTAGCATGGTATTAGGTGGATCAAGAATTAATAGAACCTCTATATCTATTAATTCTTTCCAAAGGGGATCCTTTTACCAAATTCATTTTACACATACACACACATATATGCAAATGCAGCTATATGAGGGTATCATTTACCCTAGAGTTGTTGATGAACAAGCCATCAACATCATTTCCCTTTTCTTTGGTACCTCGATCTCGATGGTTGACTTCCTTACCACCTTCGAGAGCACCTGGTTATGCAAATATGCAAGACATCAACAATACCATGTTTACAAAACATAACCAATGCTACAAATACATTTTACGTAACCATAATGCAAACAATATTGGCATTGAAATAGTAAATTCAATACATTTTCATCTCATAATTGAGTCCTGCCAAGGTGGGTCATGACATGAAGATCAATATAAGACTGCATTCACCATGAAGTTGGGAACATTTCCTTATCAAAGAATGTCATTCGACGTGTCTAATGCTTGTGCTACCTTTTAGAGAGTTATGGACTTAGATTTTGGGAAAGTGGTAAATAAAATTATACTAATTTACTTGGATGATATGATAGTTTTCTCACATAGAAAAGAAAAGCACTTAGACCATATTCGATTGTTATTTCAAAAGTACAGAGAGTTTGGGGTGTCATTGAATCCAAAGAAATAATTTTTTATTGTCCATGAGGGCAAATTGCTAAGACACGTGGTGTCGAAAGAAGTATTGTTTATCGATCTAGATAGGGTCAAAGTAATATTAGCACTTCCATTGCCACAAAACAAGAAAGGTCTACAATATTTCTTTGGGTAGATCAACTTTATCCATAAATTTGTATTTTACTTTGCTCAGATAGTAAAACCATTAACAAAAAATGCTAAAGAAAGATGCGGCTTTCACATGGACAAAAGCAATAAGGGAAGCTTTTAAAAGCATAAAAGGGCTATAACCACAATTCTATTATTGCCAACCCAGACTATTTAAGAGGTTTAATTCTCTATGTATTTGGTGTTGAAGAAATTTATGCAGTTGTACTTACTCAAAAGGACAAAGATCATAATGAACGGTCCCATAGCCTTTTTGAGTCAAACATTGCATAATTACAAAGAGTGTTACAATTTCATTGACAAAGAGGTATTTTCTCTTATGAAATCTTTGAAGAAGTCAAGGCACTATATATCTTAGAGTAAGACACTAGTGTACATTGTGCACTCGGATGTTCAAATTTCAATAAATGTTGTAATATCGAATGCAAATTTGTTGATTGCAAAACAAGAACTATAGGCAACAGATGGTCAAATGAAACAAATTAGTTGGGTAAATTAGTTAATCCATTTTATTTAGACTAGCAAGTTTTTGGATGGATTTACAACTTCCCAAAGGTGAAGGTATGGATTGTAGGCTATGAACTATGTTATTATAAGTAAAATAGATACACCCAAGCAATGTAATGATAAAACAAATAACTTGCGGTAAAAATAATAATTTTTGAATTAATAAGGGAGCCTTGATCTCCTCTTTTTACAACAATGATGTCCCCAATGTGTTGGGGTTACAACTGTATGCTTTATTTTCATATTACAATAAATCAAAAGGGGAAAACCCCTTTTGCAGATCAAATGAACTTTGGGTGTCTTCGATCTTCTTTTGCTCCAATCAGATTGTTGAGTGGGCTTGTGTATCCTTGGTGGGCCACTCTTTTGCTACAACAACCTTCAATAACCTATCATTTGCACATGTATGAATGCAAACAAGAGAAAGTATTAGTAGCACATGAAGGGCCTCCACTATGTGAGGCCCTTTTTGATATGGATAAAAAGCTACAAACCTTGAAATAAATGCTTGTAGAAGGATTAAAATATGCAAAGAATAGAAAGCAATAAAAATGAAATACCTTGTTGATTTACTTGATCTGATCTATGTTTGTTCATGGCTAAAACTGCTTCCATTCAAACACGGGGTTGTGCTAGGATCTCTATTACTCCAAATTATCTAGGAATCGATGGAGACATTCTAGGGTTCATCAAGCACCTACCCTCAAACTTTTAGATCAATTTGATTTCAAATGAGTGAAATATCACCAAAATAATTTTGGTAGTTTTAGTAGTCATACAAAAACGTGGGCAGCATCTTGGTATATTTTTGTGCTCCTCTTCTCTCTCCCTCTTGCCTCCACTCATTCACAAAATGATTAATGTTTTATAACTTTTTATAATGTTAGGATTAGGTTTTAGAAGTGGAGAGGTAACGTTGCCAAGTGGTAAGCTAGGATTAAAGTATGATTAGCAGCTAGGATTTGTCTATATATATATATAACAAATGGCTAGGATTTAGTGTCTACAAATACCCCTTTTTATATTGTGTTGTGTAAACACAATGCGGTGCAAAAATAAGAGACACCCAATTTTATTGGATGAAGAAATGGACTCTTCCCTCAACGTGCAAGAAGAATGATTTTGGAAATTTTGATTTTAACTTACCCCCTCAATTAGCGAATGGGTAAAGAATGAAACCCATGAGTCCATCGACCAAATATGGATGATGAAAAGGGGTGGATGTGATGTATGCAAATGTTAAAAATCAAGATCAAGTTGGTTGCCCCAAGTTCGGGTATATTTGTATTGTCAAAATTTTGCCTTTGGTAGCATTAGGTGCAATTTGATAGATGAACCAGCCATTGCAGGTGTGGTTGACCCATTTGTGACTAGATTGGTGTGATTGACCAATTTGAATTTTTTGAGAAATTTTCGCTTTACAACCCTACCAAGAGGGATTAATGAAAACCTTGGGCAAATTTTCTTGAACGCAAGCGCATTCCAAAATTGAGGGACCAAACTAATTTGATTCTTGAGCATGATGATATGGGATGATATTTTTGATGCATTGATGGGCTTATTTGATGGTTTTGTGGAATTTTATGATATGATATGGTGGTAGGTTGATGTGTTGCAGTGTTGTGGTGGTGATAATGTTGATTGAGGAACCAATATCGATTAGGGTTGTAGGGGTAATTGCATTTCATTCTTGTGTTTGAGAGCTTTCAAGTTAGAATTTGAGAGAAGAGTGAAGGAGGTTGATGGCAATGTAGGGAGATAGTCTAGGGCCAAGGTGGATCAACCTCATGAGATTAGAGGTGATGGTGAGGGTGGATGTTATGGTGGAATTGGTATGGAGGATGTTCCAGAGAGACCTCCAGTATGGAATAAGAAAGAGTGGGGCATACTCCAAGCCAAGCGAGACAACTTAAATGAGGAGTAATATTGGCTCTTGCATGTTGTGGCTGCTCGAAATGTGAAGTTAGGATAGTTGTGAGGTGAGGTAGAAAGGCTACAGGGTGTCTCGAGCGGAGGTGATGATACAACTATGATAGCTGCCATTCATACCAAGATAGTAAAGAAGTATGGGTGGATGAGACAAGATTTATCTCTCCTTCGCATAGAGGAGGATTGTACGTGATCACAGGAGGTGTATATCTAATTGTTATAAGATCAACTTGTACAAGGAGGTATATCATTATCTTTGTGGCCCTTTTCTTTGAGATCCAACTCTATCAGGCAAAGCGAGTCTATGCACATCATTTTTTTTCTCTAGTACTTGATGGTATTTGGTGCCTTGAAACTCTTAATCATCTGGTTTGGGTTCTCCTCTTGGACTTCCTAGAGATCAGGGTGGCGTTGGCTAGCAATGCTTATATTTTCCTTTATATATATATTTTTCATTTTTTTATATGATCCTCAATGCTCTATTGTATACAACCTTCGGTCGTACTTTGTACTTGCGATTCATATATATATATATATATATATATATATATATATATATATATATATATATATATATAGATACATGGCTTTTGCTTTGTGTATCATTTTGTGTTACTTTTATTATGGATGTTTGTATGAATATATGAATACATTATGAATGATGTGCATACTTTATTATGATGATGGATGTAAATTAATTGATGATATCATGCTCTAATGATCATTTGTAGAAGTTTTAGACTCTTGCTTGACCAACTTTGTTTTTGTTGCTTAATCAGGGACACCAACATATAATGGTGAAATGTGAAGTGGATTATGAAACTTATGTAATGATGTGATGATGATATGGAATGTAAGCTTTCTTATGACTTGGTTTTCCTTAGAGATAAATAATCTAGAGTTGTTTTGCAAAGACTAAAACATCCTAGTGATTTCAAAATCATCTATTAACCTATAAAATCCATAAGGTACCAAGGTTGTCCTAACAGAGTCAAATTTCTCAAGGACCAATTGTGTGTGCAATGGATGTTCATTTACCAATCATGAGTATGGTAATGACTCAAACCAATTAAGAACCACTATGTGTGCAAATGAATTCATTTACCCATATTGAGTAAGGTGAGATTAAGCCCATCATGGAGAGAACAAAAAAACTAGATTGTTCTTATGTGCATTCAAAGGTCTCTTGAAGAGAGACGTATCGCCATGCATGAGCATAGTCCAATATTAAGGTCCTCAAGTTTTGGGGAATAAATTTCTTAACCACTCGAATCAAGTCTTGATGAGAATTAAACCCTACCCTCACTACTTGAAGGTCTATTATTATTATTTTGTGTTTATAAAGAGATAGCTTTGGGGAATCGAATTCTCAACCACTCGAATCGAGTCCTGATGAGAATTGTATCCTATCCTTACTACTCACTCTATTATTATATTGTTGTTGTGACAAGAATTAGAGCTTTGGGGAATTAGATTCTCAACCACTCGAATTGAGTATTGATAAGAATTTTACCCTTATTCTTACTACTCTTTATGTCGTTTAAAATGTATGTTTTAAACTGGTGAAAACTACTATTTTGATTATTTTATTTTTGGACTATGTGCATAATGGGACAAACAAGAACAACTTTTCACTTCAATTTTCAGCCCAATCATGGTGTCATCCCTTTTTGACACAAGATGTTATTAATAAGTGTGATATATGTTTGGTTAAAATGGTAGAGTCAACTCCTAGAACTCAAATTTTTCTAGTGAAAAGTGTGTTTTGATCCAAGAGGAAACTTGACATTCAATGGAGGTTGCTTGAAACACTAGGAACTACTGAGTTACAAAAAATACCTAGAGGTTCATTTTTTTGACATCATTTTTAGATTACGAAATGGGACTGATTCTAGACTTAAGGTGCCCCTAATTAAGATGACAAAACTTGTTGGATTAAGAATTATCTAAACTGATCGAATGACAACTAATACAACAAGTGATTTTAATGGATGCAACTGATACAAATACATGTATGTAATGTAAGTGGAATGCATGAAATACAATGTGTATGATTTGGTGGTAATGAAAATGTATTTTTTTTCTTTTTTTTAAGCCATGTATATATGTACATATATAATTTGTATTAAGTTGACCAAGGTGGCGGTGGTGGTTCAACAGGTGGCTCAACTTGCTCTAGCAAAAGGAGCAAATGGAATATGGGTCGATGGATGGGAAATATTCTAGGGTATAACTCATATTCCTCTATGAAAGGCACAATGGGTATTGACTCTTCTTTAGAGCTATCAGAGGTAATAGAGTGTATGTCATATTCCTCGTAATAGTGTTCATCATAATCATCATCGAAAATATCATTAATCATGGCGATATGCGATCACATTTTTGAAAATACCTCATATAGATAAGGTGTAACTTTAGGGTCTATATATTTGTCCTTGCTATCATTGCTATCCTCATCCTCCTCACTACCCTCTTCAAAATCTATAGTGAGTTGTTCGAATATCTGCTCGTTGGGAAAAATAAAGGATAGTGACCTGAATCGTAGGCCATAGCGATCATGCGCTTCACGATAGTGAGGCTCAACGATGTCAAAAATACCCTATTCATGTCATCCTAGCTCATATCCTTACCAGTTAACCCAATGAAAGTATCTCATTGGGAAATATGGGTTAGACATATTTTCTATATTAGCACAAACTTGTGGTCTAGGTTCATCAGGATGGAATGGTTCGAACGAATAATCGACTCTCCCATATACAAAGTTAATTCTATTCAGAGCTGAAAATATATTATAAATTGCACCTATGGCTAGGGGTGGGTCACGTGGGCGATTGTAGTTCCTAATGGACTCAATAGTAGTTGGATTTATTTCAACGCTCTCAACTATATAATCACCAATGTTGGGACTGGTGAGATGGACTGCAACTTGGGTTGGAATGGATTCAAATGAAGTAGGTGTAGAGGTGGAGGTTTTAAGAACAATTGATGGATTAGGAGGGGGAAATGGCATATGTTGTAAGGGAACCTCATGACTAGATAGATCTACATGTGAGATATTGGCTGGTTGAGGTGGAGAGGAATCTTACTGAATAGGACGGCTAATGGCTATAAGCTCAGACATGGATGGTGCTTGTAAATTTGAAGGTGTGGATGATGAAGGATGATTGGTGATTGGTGATGTGGATAATGTGGAGGCTTGTCCCTCTTGTGTGGATGTTTGATGCAATGAATAGACCTAAATGAATGTAAATGGTGCAGGTTGTGATGAAGGGTGAGATGTGGAAATAATGTGATGAGATGTTGAAGTGGAAGCCTGATTTGGGTGGATGGTTTGGGATGTGGATGGATGATCAACTATGGAAAGACCCTTTGGGATGGCTGCTTTGGATAATGTATTTTTTTTTAGGTGAATCTAGTGGCGAGTGGAGTGATGGATAGATGAGTGGATGGGAGTGATGGCTCATAGGGGTTTTAAATGAATTTGTAATAATTAAGTGGTTCTGTATCGACTGGAATGAAATGGACCTTTCCCTCATGCACATATTTCAAAAATTGGTGCAATGTTGAGGGAACACACCTCATTTCTCTAATATAAGGGTGGTCAAGAAGTATGGTGTACTACATGGACCCCTCTAAGATATGGAATACAAGATAAATTGTCTTCACCCCCACTATCACAGGTAGGATAACTGTTCTGATTGTAGAACATAGGGCATCATTGAAAGCTCGCAAGATAAAGGTCAATTTTGTGATATGTGAATATGGGAGATTAAGATGTTGAAGTGTTGTGATGGTGATGATATTGATAGAGGAACTAGTGTCGATCAACACTTGCTTAAATGGTTTTTGATCAATATAAGCAATGATATGCAATGGAGGATCTAGTGACTCCGATGGCATTGTCTTGATCTCAAAATCATAAAATGCAATCGAGGGCTCCATGCACTTTTGAACACTCCCCACAAAGTTGTTAAAGGCATTCGGGTCTTGAGTTTGAACTTCAATGGACTTTAGGATATCCATAAATGCCTCTCTATGTGGGGGAGACTGTTGTATGAGCTCATAAACTGACAACTTGGCTAAGGTCAACTTGGGACTGTGCATCAACTTGTTCCTCAATGTGATGGTTTGTGTCAGTGGTTGGTTTTGGAGATGAATTATAGATGATGTATGGATGCGATCTGGTTGTAAAGGCATGATAATTCATAGTGGCATAGGAGGAAGTACTATTGGTGTTGGTTCACTTGATTGTTGTGTTTTTTTGGCATTCCTTTAACTTTGGGTAACTATGTGGATAGCCCCTACAAAACCTTGGTATTATTATGCATTATATATATGGTTGACTTGGTTAGGAGCAACTATAGAAGTTGATTCCCCCGTTGTTCATTGTGTTACCTTATGATTAGGCAATGGTGTATGAAAAATACCAAGGTTCCAGTTTTGTTGTGCCAAAGGATTATCAATTTTAATAGTCTCATTGTCTATCATATATTGGACTATATCTTTAAACAAATAGAAATTACTAATATCATGACCTTTATGATGATGAAAGGTACAATATTCGTACTCCTTAAAATTTTTTCCATGCTTGCTAGGGTCTTTAGGTTTAATTTATGGCAGTGTAATCATTTGTGCCTCATATAACCATTGGAAAAATTTGGCAAGTGGCTTGGGTAATGGGGTGTAGTTGTGAGCTCAAGTATACTATTGTTTTTGTCAGTTATCTGTTGTGCGGCCCTAATTTTGCATTTAAGGTTGGAGTAGTACCACTTGATATGTTTGTTGTTACAATTGTTGTTGTTGTGGGGGTTGTTAAAATTGGATTTGAGCTTGTTATGTCTGTTGTTGAGGTTGGCTCAAGACCACTTGATTCACTTGACCAAATTTTTACTGACACTGATTATTCCCCATTTGATTCTTATTTTTCTATTCTTTCTTTATAAGCTTTATCTCACCCTCTTGTATCTTAATCTCTTTGATGACTCAGGCTTGGGAAATAGCTTCTTAGAATATTCTATATTGTTGCAATTGTAGTAACAAGGAGATAGGTTTGCATATATTCTCTAACGCTTGGTCAAAGAAAGATATCTTAACTTATCCCTTGTCTGTTATTGGGTTTCAACTTCCTTATGTGGGAGGTCTTCTTTGCATATTTCTGCCTTTGTTCTTCAAACTGGGCTTTGGGGGACCTTTTCATGAGGGGCCCTTTTCTCAACTTGATTTCTTACAGCTAAAGGTACTTTCAGGGGGTTGAGATTTTGAGGGTCTACTTTTAGGTGTTTCTTTCCTGATATTTTTAGAATGGCCACTTGCTCTAGTAAAGGTATCATAAGATTGTGGCACTCTTCTCTAATCATATTTACTTGCTCCTTATGAGCCTTTTTTGCTCTCTATTCTGGATATAATGTTTATGGATTACACACGAACTTTCACCATGGGGATCATTGCAAGTAGAGCACCAAAAATTGAATTATGTTGAAGAGTTGATAGGTTCATTCTCATCGTTAGCATTAACCATGTTTGATCTCTCCTGATTTATGCTACTTGTGGGAGCTTGATCGCTTGTCACCTGGGGAAATATCCTTGGTTGGAAACTTCCCTCAACTTCTCTTATTTTCATTGAGGTCATCTCATTGGCCATATTATTCATGAATGATTGTATGTCTAATACGACTGCAAGTTGAGGATCAGGAGTCGATAAAACAGACAATACATGGATTGCAAGAATAGTGGATAAAGCTGGAGGAGTGAGGGGCGCTTGTATTACTGATACAAAATGTTGTCCCATCCATTTAGGGAGATCTACATTAGAAACACAAGTAGGATTTGAAAAATTAGTATTAGACGCCTGTGGGAGATTTGGGAAGATAGACATTATCATTTTTAAGGGAAGCCTTCCAATAACAATGAGGTATTTTTCAACTTTCAGAGCTTCTTGAAATGTTTTTGTGAAGGTGAACACTTGAGACTGTATTATAACCATACTTGTATCTAAATTGAAAGATCTAAGGTAATAATACATTGCTTATTCATTCAGTGGCCTCAGCCCATCAGGTACCCTCTACCAAGTACGATTGAATCTAATGTTGAAATCAACTATCTCTTCTTGAGGATGTTTTTGAATGACAGTGAACTGGTTGAGTAAAGAAAAAGGATCTACCTGTTGATTGAACTCTTCTACCATTTTATGAGCAAGATGGGCCTATGTGGCTATAGTCCGATTAGGAAAATCCCTATATCAGTAGAGCATTTTTCCTTTTAGAGAGATGACTAATAGCCTTATCATTACATCTTCTTATGTAATATTATGTATTATTGCTAATGAGGCTACATCTTGATAATGTTCATAAGTCATTTTTCCTGTACCATCATATTTAGGGAATGATTTCAAAGCCATTGTAGGGATCTGATTCTAGACCACCAAATTCAAGGGGCCTAAATGATTCCATGTGGGGTAGGATAGATTGGGTTGATTTATGACCATTATAGCTACCGCATCGATTGGTATTGCAGTAGTATGGGTAGTCGTGCTTAAAAGTCCACTAGTAGCAGTACTAGAGAGAATTGCAAGGGCATGATTTATAGGTCCTATAGTAATGGTAGAGGAATCAGTTGATCGAGGAGAAAGGACATGATTAACTCTAAGGTTACCGAGATGTAATTCAAAGAACTCGATGGGGTATTTCAAATTTTTTGCTTTAGATCTGGTTTTCATACATCTTGGTATCTAACCAACAAATAGATAGAGAATTTTCTTGGGTTTGATCTTTCAAACGGAGTCACCAGGTGATTTAAAATTTAAACAGGACAAAGGCAAACATGGTGACTTTGAACTATAAAGATAGTGGGATTGGGTCCCATTGAGCATGCAAAAAACTATTGGTGCAAAATCTTCTTGTGGTTACGTTTGCATCCAAGACTTTGCCAACATTAAATGATCGGATTAAAAGCAAAGTATACACGATTTAGTCTCCAGAGAAGGTTGGTTCCTATTTTAGTTGTGGGAAAAAGGAATGAGTAGAATGCTTAAAAATAGGGAAACATAGCTATTGCTAGATCTCTTAAAAAGGTGCAAATTAGACAAAGTAAGGAAAGAAACACATACTTAGAGGTTAAGCGTTCTTTAAAACTCTAAATGGAAGCAACCAATTCTCCAATGCAAATCAAATATTAAATCAATTACTAACCCATAGAATTCTTCAACCCCATAACTATTGAATCTAATATGCAAAAATTTAAAGAAATAAAATTAATGCAACTCACATTCCAGATAGCTTGAACATAAGTATTGATTCATTCATACATACATTGAATGCACATTTTGAACTAGAAACCAAATAGGGAGTTTATCTTATTTTTTATTAGAAGTCTTACATACATTCAATCTTGTAAACGCCTAAGAACCAACCCCTTTTTCAGAGTCTGCTCATCCTATATATACACTCCTTTCATTACCACATACAATATTCTACAAATAGAAGTGTCAAGGTTTGTTACCATAATATGCTAGTTGGCTTATTTTGGCAAGATTTTAAACAACGTCTATTGGTCAAAAAATAAATGACATAGTGGAGTCTCCAACAACAAGAGGTTAAGATATGATTCTTTGTTTACCACCTGCACATGTCAATCCTTTGGAGATGTGGTCACCCAACTATCTCCACTCTTTAGTTTCTTCTGGCTATAGACCCATGAGAATAGGGTTGGTCATGAAATCATGATTATTTTTGTCCTCTAGCTCCTTTTTAGCTATCGGCCCACAAGAACATGGAGGATCACAAAATCATGACTCTTTTTACCCTTTAGCTCCTTTCTAGCTATCCACCTACAAAAATAAGGTCGATCAAGAAATCTCGACTCTTTTTTGCTCTCCAACTTATTTCTAGCTATAGACCCATGAAAATAAGGTTGATAAAGAAGTATTAATTCTTTTTGCTCTCCAGCTCCTTTCTGGCTGTAAGCCCACGAGAACAGGACCGGTTATGAAATCACGACTCGTTTTACCCTCTAGCTCCTTTTTTGCTATCAACCCATGAGAATAGGGTCAACCATGAAATCACAACTCTTTTTGCTCTTCAACTCCTTTCTGGCTATCAGCCCATGAGAACAAGTCTAGTCACGAAATAATGACTCTTTTTGCCCTCTAGATCCTTTCTAGCGATCAACCTGTGAGAACAGGGTCGATCGCAAAATCATAACTCTTTTTACTCTCCAAATCATTTCTAGCTGTCAACCTATGAGAACAAGTTTGGTCAAGAAATCTGGTAAGACCCCAAGGTCTTACTATAAAATTATTAACAAATTAATGTAAATGTAATCGCAGGCCACTCAAATGGGGCTCCCTTGTAATCACTTTGCCACTATAGGGGGCTCCCTCCTTAGAATCTATGCTTATTATTCTTCTTCTTGTATGATTTGATATGGATGGCCAACCTAATATATATATCTACCCTAAAGCTACGTTGACGAAGAGACATGATGGTTCACGTATGAAGAGACGTGATGGTTCACATTATGAAGGGTTGTGATGGTTCACTTTATAAGTTAATAATATAATAATTAAATGATTAATAATACTAACTAATAATAACTAATAATTTTAGGATTGAGGATCCTAACATGCCACCCTCCTTAAAAAGAGCTTTGTCCTCAAAGCTCAAAGTGAGAAGCTTTGTTCTTTGTTTTCCAAGAAGGATTTGTGTAAGTTCTTGGAATCTTTTAATGGCATCCTTTCGTAGGCAGGGATATCGAGAAGGATGAAGCATTAGCGAGGGGTTTCCAAGAACAATAGTAGAATATCCCTTAGGAAAATCATGATGACGATGGGAGGGCAACCCTTGGGGTTCCTCAAATACTTCAAAATGATGCATCAAAAGTGATGGTAATGATTTCATATCCTTTTTTGGTTCCTTGGTAGAGCCAACGAAGGAGTGTGTAGTCACTCTGCGTTGGTTCCGAATAGGTTTGGTCATATGGCAAGAACTCACTATTGGTGAGGAAGGTATGTGTAGGTCTTGTAAAGTGCATGTTTGGCTAGCATTGATCACTTTGGGTATGTCTACTTCATCCTTGATTGGTACATCAATCACTTCTTACACATAGACCTCATTGTCTTCATTGCAGTGAGTAGGTGCACTGGTCGCTTCGAACACAACTACCTCATCTGCTTGCTCTATGGAGAGACAAGGATCAAATTCCTTCAATAAATACAATGTTAGTGTAGCACATTTATGGTGGGGTCCAAATTATTCATCACAATTATCACAATCCTTTTGCTCATCGTTCCTTCATCTCCTCAAAGCTAATATGTTTAATTTGTAAAGTTTGATTAGATTTGGGGGTTGTGTAAGTGCTTTGTGCCCTTCCATTATGCATAGGTTTGGGAGCGACGTAAGTGGTCGACAATTTTTCCATAAGTGGTTTTCATAATCACTGTTATGCATTGATTTTATCTTCAGCTAATTTTGCCAATCCATAGGTTTACATCATGGTATAGGGATTGAACCTTGTCACCTCCATTCTAATTTCCTCTTTTAATCCCCTAATGAAGCCATTGATGAGTATTGATTCATCCAATATTGTGTTGTGTTTGGTGATATCCTCAAACCGAGTTTGATACTCATGCACAAAAGTGATTTGATGAAGATCTTTGAGCAATTTCCACATGATTGGGTCCCACATGGCTCTGATACCAAATGGTAAGACCCCAAGGTCTTACTATAAAATTATTAACAAATTAATGTAAATGTAATCGCAGGCCACTCAAAGGGGGCTCCCTTGTAATCACTTTGCCACTATAGGGGGCTCCCTCCTTAGAATCTATGCTTATTATTCTTCTTCTTGGATGATTTGATATGGATGGCCAACCTAATATATATATCTACCCTAAAGCTACGTTGGTGAAGAGACATGATGGTTCATGTATGAAGAGACGTGATGGTTCACGTTATGAAGGGTTGTGATGGTTCACTTTATAAGTTAATAATATAATAATTAAATGATTAATAATAATAACTAATAATGTTAGGATTGAGGATCCTAACAAAATCTCAACTCTTTTTGCTCTCCAACTCCTTTTTGGCTATTGATTCGTGAAAGCAAGGCCGATCACAAAATCACGACTCTTATCTATACTTCAATTTTTTTAGAAATATCCTCATTCCTCTTAGTGTAGTCATTTTGACCTACAGGTACCGAAGGATGAATTGGTTGATTGACCAATTGTCATAGAGTGGGTTTCTGATATAACATTCCAAATGTCTACATGGCCAAGCTATCAATCTGGTTCTACAAAAATTAAAATTTAGGGTCTTCCAAGGGTGGTTGAAATCCTTGATTTGCTTGTTGTGTGTAGGTTGGGTGAATTTGATGTGTGGTGAAGTGGTTTTATGGAATGAATTTTTGATTGGCTAATGGGTTAGTGGTGGTTAGGATTTGATGTTGGTGGATGTTATGTTGGTTTTGATTATGGAATTATTGTTGTTGATGATACAAAGATGGTTGATGTGGAAATGGGAGGATGATGGTATGTTGAGATGATGAGGTGGCCTAGGTGTTATGAAGCAGATGAGTGGGTATGATTATGATGGGTGGTCTTGACACCCAAGATGAATCTTGGGTGAAGAAGGTGTTTTGATTGGCTTTGTGTGGATGGTTAAAATCTACCACCTGTGATTATTATTGTAAAGTGGGATGACCGCTTTTATTAGCATTATCCAAAAGCACTTGTTGTAAATGTTGCAAAGCTTTATGTATGGTAAACATTGATGTAGGTTGCATGGTCACATGAGGGATAGAGGTTTGTACATGATGTGTGGTAGCAACATGGATTGATGTGGATGGAGGGTAAGTTGCAAAGGGTATCACAACCGAATGGGGAATGGTATGATGGATGATAGGTTAATAGGTGGCATGGAGGTTGGCACTTATGAAGCACCACTAATTTATACCTCAAAGAGCGGGTTAGCACATATGGTGGTGTGGGTGGATTGAATTGAGATGTATGGATTGAATGATTGTGGTAGATTTTTATTAAGGGATGTGGGTTTGAAAAGGGGGTTAATGAAGAGATGAATATTGTTGTTAGTGTGTGAATGACTAGATTCCTATTGAAATGTAGGAACAGGTTGGGTTGGAATGGTAAGGGATGGAAAAAATTGGAAGGTCGAGCTCCAATAAACTCTAAATGTATCAAAATCTATGTAGGTGATGTGGTTATCAGAATGTGTAGATGGTTTGGTGTAGGGGGTCTCAGGGATAGAAGTGTGGACCACCCTCTACATCATATTTGCATCTGCAGTGGATGCTAGGTGAGAGGGTCCAGCAGATAAGTCGAGATACACAATCTACGACACATCAACTTGGCCAACCATAGAAGTGGTTGGGGTATGGAAAGTTTGAGCAAAGTTATCCATGGGTGAATATGGTTGGTTTACAATCAAGTGGCCCAATGCTCTAGCTTAACTTCGGTTCAATACCATAAGCTAGAAAAACAACGAGTGTGCAAGGTATGTGTATGAAAATGTGAAGCGAATGAAAAGAAAACAAACACAAAATCAAAAAAATATTTTCTATGTTTTTTTTGTCTTGTTTTTGCAATTTTTGTTTTTTGTTTTTTCTTATGTGTGTTTTATGTAGCCCTGGGCCTATAAAACTATTCAAGGTGGGTGGTGGAATGAGTCTACAAAAGGTGTGTTCAAACCCACCCTTTTTACGAAGGATGAATCATGAACGGTTTATATGGCTTCTTAGATGGAGGGTTGGCAAAGGGTGTAACCTAAGGAATCAAACTTACCTCCTTGAAAGAAGGTCACGTTGTTTGAGTCCTGCTACTTATCCAACCAAGCTTTTTCTTCACACTCGAGCATGCTCAGACAAGAATGATAGTTATGATCTACTAATTATTTAGCCTCCTAGTTAAAGGAAATCTAACCTAGTGATCACCTCAAACTATCCTTAAGAGCGATCGGTCCTGTGATGATGAAATCCAAGTGACTGACATAACTAACTATGGCCGAACTAAAGGCTCTTTGATTGTTGATGATGAAATTGAACTCGTTCAGGAGGTTTTTCTCGCACTTGTCATGCAGTGATGCAAAATAAAAATTTGTGCAAAGTGTGTGATGTTTTTATTTTATTTTCTAGGTTTTATAAAAAACCAAAGTGTAAAATTACCCTAAGATGCAAATCTCCCATGCAATTCAAATTTATTACCTACAAATGCAATCAAGAAACACATAGAAGCAAACAAAAAGGTAAAATAGAAAAAACCCTAACTTAGAATGCAACAAACAAGCTCTAAACAGGCCTTGAGATGCTTTTGAAACACAAAATCAAATGTAGGGGTGTGTTTGATACTGATCAAATGCAGATATGTGTTTAACCAAATGCAAGGCTGCATTTAGAACTAGCCGAACGTGGGTCTACATTTTTAATTGTGTATTAGAAATAAAATAGAACCATTATGAAACTTTAAAATGATCTAAAATCACATTTTTAGAAGCAAAACTAATCCTAGATGCAACTACCGTGTATTTTTTATGATCTAACAACTAAATATGCATTAAAATGCAACTTAAATTTTATTAATTTCCTTTTCTTTTACACAAGATTTAAAAAATACCTACAAAAACACTTAATCTAATGCCTATGATGAAAAAAGACATAGAAAACATAATTTTTTATTTAAATAAATAAAATCTGAGCTAGGGTTTCAAAAATGGCTTACCTGGAAGCCTTATGCTTTCTTCCTCTAGCTCCCCCAACACAGATCTACGTTTGCACAAGTGTAGGGAGAGCCCGAACAAACTCTAAAACTCCCAACTTCGATTTACAACTTTTTTTGTGTTAGAGCTTTAAAATTTTACAATAGAAAACAAACATAGATCAGTAAATCAAAAACAACAAGGCAAATAAAAAACAAAACCCTTTAAGAAAATTCTTGAACCATCTGGGGTTTTGAAAGGGGGAAGGAATGGAGGAGAGGAGCAACGGAGGAAGTTTGAAAGTTTCGGGCGGGAACAGCAGAGAAGGCACAGAGGGTTTGGGAAGGAACCTCGAGAAGGAATCAGGCGAGGATCCAGAGGAAGGGAGGCCTTCGGCGACAGGTGGGGCTGCCCAAAGAGGGCTCGACCCTCCTCAAAAAGATCCGGACAAAGGGACCCAGAAGGGCGATGCGGGTCCCAGAGGTGGCCGGTCCTTTGCAGAAACTGTTAAGGGGAGAAAGAGTGATTTCCTTTCACTCCCGCCCCTCATTCTGGTGAATAATAGGATAATGGCTCCTACTGCTTCGATGGGTTCTTTTTTATCCATGGAAGAGTTTTCTTTAGTGGGTAAGTTTCTGGGTGGAAGGCCGGATATAGAGACTATACGATCCTGGGCTCTATCCAAATGGAGAACGGTGGGGAGTATGGAGGTTGTTGCCCTGTCCAAGGGGTTTTTCATCATAAGATTTAATAACAAGGAGGATGCGAACCGCGTTCTAACTGGAGGACCCTGGTTTTTAGGGAAACGTAGTCTATTCCTCAGGAAGTGGGGGGAGGATTTCGACCCTGAAAAATAGAATATCAATACTGCCCCTATTTGGGTTCGACTTCCTAACCTACCAGCTCAGTTTTTCAATGAGTATTGGCTGCAAGGCATCGCCAGAGCGATTGGAGAACTGGTTTCCATAGATCATGCAACCTTGGCGAGGACAAGGATGACACATGCAAGAATATGCGTCAACGCTAATTTAGACTCTGAGCTGCCAAATATTGTGGAGCTAGGGTACGACAACTACCTAAGAAAATAGGCGGTGGAATATGAAAACAGGCCAGATTTTTTCCCTGAGTGCAAAACCCAAGGCCATTTGCAAAATCAGTGCCCTAATCTAGCAGCTAGCAGAGAAAACCAAAGGACGGAAGGCAAACGAGCAAATGAGAAAGGGTTTCCTAGGAACCTCCCTCTAAAAGGAGGCCCTATGGGCAAAGGAGGGTTTAGGCCATCTAAAAATAACCACATTTATCAGGAGAAGACAAAACAGGGGGCAGGGCAAGGTCAGAGCAAAGACAAGCAACATCTCACCGACGAACAGGAAAATCGGGTAAGCCTTAAAATTCCAAGCTCAAATAAGTTCAAAATTTTAGATGATCTAATGGTAGAAGGGGAGAGTGAGGATTTAGAGGAAGGAAACCTGCAAGGTGAAATCCCTGAAACCCTAGAATCCCCATCAAGGGCGGGTCCTACAAACCCCATAACCAAGAACCCCTCAAGCCCCCAGGGAGGGGTAAGGCAAAATCCCAGAGAATATAGAAAATGGGTGGAGGAGATAGAGTCTTCGAAAATAGACCTTCCCAACATCATAGCCAGAAGCCCGTCAAACCATCTAGAAGGTTCACTACAAAAATTAGGAGAATACAGGAAACAGATGGAGGAGTTAGAATCAAGGATTGAGGTGGTAGAAATGAATGATTTTGAGGAATGCGTTAGTCCGGTTCTACAACAGATAGTTCATCCACATTTTAGCCCCAAGCAGACCAGGAGTACTACTAAGTCACCTATTGACTATGGCAGTGAGAGAAAGAAGGGGAGGATGTCAAATGCAGAGCACAACAGAATGAGGACTGACAATGAGATTGCCAGTGGCAAACAGAAAACACTGATACAACAAGTTATCCCAGGGCATGAAGATAACAAATCAGGAAAACCTCCTCAAGGGAGGGGGAAGGGGAAAAACTCTAAACAATCTAAATGAAGGTTCTCTCATGGAATGTGAGAGGCCTCAATGGCCGACCCACTCAGAGGGTGGTTAGCTCGTTAAGAAGGCAATACAATCCAACAATTTTGATGTTGCAAGAAACAAAATTAGACGAAGCCCAGTCAAAAACAATAGCAAAAAAGATGTGGAGTCAAGGGGACATGGTGTACAAACCGGCTAGAGGAACTTCGAGGGGGCTCATGGTTCTTTGGGATCCTCGGGTGGTGGAAGGCAGCATTATCCAAGATGATGACAGGGTGCTGAGTGTTTTTTTCCATGATATTGACAACAATAGATCGTGGATCTTCTCAAATGTCTATGCTCCCAATTCTGTTCAAGGGAGAGCTTCTTTGTGGGAGTACCTGGGTAAACTGGGTGATGCTTTCCATGACATCCCGTGGGTGGTGGCAGGCGACTTCAACACGCCATTATACCCCTCGGACAAAAAGGGTGGAACAGGGCTCCCAACCAGAAGTATGGAAGACTTCAATGACTTCGTAAACTCGAACCAACTGATGGATGTGAGGCTAAGAGGAGCCAAGTATACTTGGAGCAATAGGCGAACAGGGAGCCAACTTATCCAGGAAAGACTTGACAGGTTTTTCTTATCAAAGGAGGCAATTGCTGGGTTTGGAGACTCTACTCTGCAAACTCTTCCCAAAATTTCCTCTGATCACAATCCCATCCTTTTGGAGGTTCCAAAGTCAAATTCCTTCAAAAAACCTTTTCGATTCCAATCAATGTGGATCAGGCACCCGGAGTTAAAAGAAAATATTTCCAGATGGTGGCAGCAACCCTTTCAGGGAAGTTCAGGTTTCAAACTTGCTCAAAAGCTGAAATTAGTAAAGGATAATCTTAGAACTTGGAATAAGGAGGTTTTTGGGAACCTTTTTGAGAACAAGAAACAAGTGGGAGAAAGGTTGCAGGTCATTGACAACTCGATACAAAATGGTAACGGTGATGAAGCTTCTAGGAAGGAGGAGCAAGCCAAGCTTTCAGAATATCACAATATTTTGGCTTGTGAAGAGATATACTGGAGACAGAAATCCAGGGCGTTATGGCTAAAGGATGGTGACTTGAACTCAAAGTTCTTTCATGTCACAACCTTGAGGAATAGAAGTAATAACAAGATCAGAGAGTTGACCAAAGTTGATGGATCCAAAACCCAGGATTTGATTGAGATCAGAGAGGAAGCAATTGCTTATTTCAGCTCCCTTCTCGGGGATGAATCCCAGTGTATAGAGGAAGCCAAGGACACTCTCCTCCAGTTCATTCCTAGCTTGGTTGATGAGGCCATTAATGGTAAGCTTCTTGCTCCCTTCACTGATGAAGAAATCAGAAATGCTTTGTTTAGTATGGAACCTGAGAAGGCCCCTGGCCTTGATGGGTTCCCTCCTCGGTTCTTCCAAGTTTTTTGGGATATTGTGGGAGAGGATGTCATTTCTGCTATCAAAGAGTTTCAGGCTTCAAAACATATCCCGAGAGGGTTCAAGTCCACCTTTATTGCCCTGATTCCTAAGGGCCCAACATCGGAGACAATGGCAGATTTCAGACCGGTTAGTTTATGTAACGTATCCTACAAGATCTTAACAAAAGCCATTGCTAACAGGATGAAAGAAATATTGCCCCTCATTATTGACCCTGGTCAAGGAAGCTCAGTTCAGGGGAGATCAATTGTGGATGGTGCGATCACAGTCCATGAAGCTCTGCACTCTGCTAGGCAAACCAACAAGGAGGTCTTTGCCCTAAAGCTTGATATGAATAAAGCTTTTGACCGCATTAACTGGGATTTTTTGATGGTTGTTCTTCTGAAGTTTGGCTTTCATCCTCAATGGGTCAGGCTGATAAAAGAGTGCATATCCGAACCTTGGTTCTCAGTTTTGGTCAATGGCACGACAGCTGGGTATTTCCAGAGCCATAGGGGGCTCAGACAAGGAGATCCGATTAGCCCAATGTTGTTCATTATAGTAGCAGAGGCATTAGGTAGAACTATTAAAGCAACATGCACTGCTGGATTAATTTTGGGGATTAAAGCCACCTCTCTCACCAACCCAGTTACTCACCAACAATTTGTTGATGACACTCTGATGTTGACCCAGTCGTCAGTGGTTGAAGCTAGAAGGATTAAGCACATTCTCCAACTCTACGAGGATGCGGCGGGATAGAAGGTGAACTTCAACAAGAGTAAGCTTTACTTCCTCAACACCCCAATTCAGAGACAAGCCAGAATAGCAGAGATTTTGGGATGTTCGATAGCGACTCTTCCTACCTCTTATTTAGGCCTTCCCCTTTTCTATGGTTCTCCGAGAAGATCTATGTGGGATAGAGTGGTAGAAAGAATCCAAAAGAAATTGGCTAGCTAGAAAGGACATTTTTTATCTCAGGCCGGGAAACTTACTCTCACTAAGGCATCCTTACAGAGCATTCCGGTTTATTTTCTATCTGTGTTTAAGGCCCCAACCAGAGTATACCAAAAAATTGAATAACTCCAAAAGAATTTTCTCTGGTCTGGGTCAGAGGAAAAATAGAGGATCCACCTTGTGGGCTGGGGCAAGGTTTGTAGGCCGAAAGAAAATGGGGGGCTAGGACTGAGAAGAGTTGCTCACCTAAACACAACCTTGCTAGCCAAACAAGCTTGGCGTCTCATTAACAATGAGGAGAATGAGTGGACTGCCATAATTAAAAGAAAATATCTTCAAGATACCGAATTCCTAAATGACACGGTGCACAGTAGAGGTTCGGCATTCTGGAATGCAATCTTAACAAGCAGAGAGGTCATAAAGAAAGGCCTAAGATGGGTTCTAGGTAACGGGTAGAAGATCAGGTTTTGGGATGACAGGTGGGCCAAGGATGAAGCTTTATCTCAGTTTCCTCACCTAGCGAGGATCAAAAGAATCATAGAGGATCTCATAGGAAGGAAAGTAGCTGATTTCATGAGACAGGACAGAGGAAGGCTTATTTGGAAATAGATAAGGATTCAAGGATTTGAAGCTGAATCAGAAGAAATCCAAAGCATCCTGCATCAACAATTCATTTCTATGAGACCTGAGCAGGATCATGTAATATGGGCAGCTACCAAAAATGGGCAGTTCTCAGTCAAATCTGCATACATGCTAATGTTAGATATTGAGGACCCCACACTCCAGACAACTGGTGTGGGTCAAAAATCTTATTCCTAAAGTTGCAATTTTCTCGTGGCTGGTGATCCAAGGCAGGATTCTTACTATTGACAACTTGATAAGGAAAGGTGTGATAGTTGCTAACCGTTGTTTTTTGTGCAGGGCCAATTGGGAGTCCACCCTCCATATTTTCCTTGAATGCTCGGTCTCTCTGAGTATCCTCAATGGGTTATTTCAAGCCTTTAGCATTTGCTGGGTCAGACCAGCCACCATCATTGACCTCTTCCACCAATGGCCAAATCCCTTTGTTAGCCTGAGGCTGAGGTTTTTTTGGAAGATTTGTCTCCATCATTTTCTTTGGTAGGTGTGGCTAGAAAGAAACCATAGAGCTTTCCATGAGTCGAGCCATGATGTCACCTCCATCACCAATAAGATTCTTACCTTCACCCATGAAAACGTCAGCCTTATTCCTCATGAAGCTCGAAATCCTTCCCCCTGGGAGAGGCTGATCGCTCAATCCTTAAATATTACTCTAGGCGAGAAACCTGTGTCTACCAAGGTCAATCCCAGATTAGATGTCAAGTGGAAACCGCCCCGGTTGGTTGGTTCAAGCTCAACTTCGATGGGGCCTCTAAAGGTAACCCTGGCAAAGCAGGGGCTGGAGGAGCAGTGAGAGACCATCAAGGCAAGCTGGTGATGGCCTTTTCTGAGCAGCTGGGAACAAGGACTAACAATGAGGTGGAAGCAAGAGCGTTATGGAGGGGTCTTCAGTTGGCTCAGGAGATTGAAGGTAAACTAATTATCGAAGGAGATTCGATGCATGTCATAAACCTTCTCAGCAATGGGAAAAATCCTTCATGGCGGATTAAGACTGTCATCGAAGAGGCTAGGATCCTCTACCAAGCCAGGAATGATCGGAAGGCCCAGCACGTGTTTAGGGAAGCAAATAAAATAGCTGATATCTTGGCCAATATAGGGGTGGAAGCCGATGGGCTGGTCACTTGGGAACATGGGGTCCCAAGTGATGTGGACAAAATTATTCAAAATGATCGCCAATGATGATGAAACTGTGGGGTTCAAAAAAAGGGAGAGGAGTTTCATTTTTGTTTTGTCAGTATTGCTTCGGTCCTTCTTGTGATGGCTTTAGTTTTCTTTGCAATGGGGGAAGGATCCAGGTGGCATGGTGGCCTCATGTTATGGGGTTAGGGGCAAAGGCAGCTGCCAAGGACCGATGTCACGATTTCGTGACATGTCGTAGTTTAAGGAAAAGCAAAATACAACAAGAAAGAAAAAGTGTCACGATATCGTGACATGTTGAGCAAGAAAGAAAAAGTGTCATGATATCGTGACATGTTGAGCAAGAAGGAAAAAGGGTCACGATTTCGTGACATGTTGAGCAAGAAAGAAAAAGTGTCACGATTTCGCGACAGGTAGAGCAAGAAAGGAAAAGTGTCGCGATATCGCGACATGTTGAGCAAGGAAGAAAAAGTGTCACGATATCGCGACATGTTGAGCAAGAAGGAAAAAGTGTCACGTTTTGGCGACATGTTGAGCAAGAAGAAAAAGTGTCGCGATATCGCGACATGTCGCAGTTTCATGACCAAAAGAGAAGAGAAAGAGCAAGAGGGAAAAAGTGTCGCGATATCGCGACATGTCACATTTTCATGACCAAAAGAGAAGAGAAAGAGTAAGAAGGAAAAATGTCGCGATATCGCGACATGTTGAGCAAGAAGGAAAAAGTGTCGCGATATCGCGACATGTTGAGCAAGAAAGAAAAAGTGTCGCGATATCGTGACATGTTGAGCAAGAAGGAAAAAGGGTCACGATATCACGACATGTTGAGCAAGAAAGAAAAAGTGTCACGATTTCGCGACATGTAGAGCAAGAAAGAAAAAGTGTCGCGATATCGCGACATGTTGAGCAAGAAAGAAAAAGTGTCACGATATCGCGACATGTTGAGCAAGAAAGAAAAAGTGTCACGATATCGCGACATGTTGAGCAAGAAGGAAAAAGTGTCACGTTTTGGCGACATGTTGAGCAAGAAGGAAAAAGTGTCGCGATATCGCGACATGTCGCAGTTTCATGACCAAAAGAGAAGAGAAAGAGCAAGAGGGAAAAAGTGTCACGATATCGCGACATGTCACATTTTCGTGACCAAAAGAGAAGAGAAAGAGTAAGAAGGAAAAATGTCGCGATATCACGACATGTTGAGCAAGAAGGAAAAAGTGTCGCATTTTGGCGACATGTTGAGCAAGAAGGAAAAAGTGTCGCGATATCACGACATGTCGCAGTTTCATGACCAAAAGAGAAGAGAAAGAGCAAGAGGGAAAAAGTGTCGCGATATCGCGACATGTCGCATTTTCATGACCAAAAGAGAAGAGAAAGAGTAAGAAGGAAAAATGTCGCGATATCGTGACATGTCGCATTTTCGTGACCAAAAGAGAAGAGAAAGAGTAGGAAGGAAAAAGTGTCGTGATATCGTGACATGTCGCATTTTCGTGACCAAAAGAGAAGAGAAAGAGTAAGGAGGCGAAAGTGTCGCGATATCGCGACATGTTGGATTTTCGCGGGCAAAAGCCAAGAAAAGGAGCAAGGAGGCGAATGTGTCGCGATTTCGCGACATGTTGCCTTTTCGTGTCCAAAAGCAACAAAAGAGGACAAAGAGGCAGAAGTGTCGCGATGTCGCGACATGTCGCATTTTCGACATGTCGCAGTTTCGCGACGATCCAGAGCAAATGAAGGAAAAGACTCAAGGACGACGCGATTTCGTGACTTGTCGATTCTTCGCGGCTGGAAGCGGCAAGAGAACAAAATGGGAAACGAATGTCGCGATTTCGTGACATGTCTCAGTTTCATGACAGGCAGTGGCAAAGGAGCAGAACGAAGGCAGATTGTCGCGATTTCGCGACAGGTCTCATTGTCGCGACATGTCGCATTTTCGCGACTATCCAGAGCAAATGAAGGAAAAGACTTAAGGACGTCGCGATTTCGTGACATGTCGCACTTTCGCGGATGGAAGCGGCAAGAGTGCAAAATGGGAGACGAATGTCATGATTTCGCGACATGTCTCATTGTCGCGACATGTCGCATTTTCGTGACATGCAGCGGCAAAGGAGCGGAACGAAGGCAGAATGTCACGATTTCGTGACATGTCTCTTTTTCGTGACAGGTCGCATTTTCGCGACTATCCAAAGTAAAATATGGAAACGACTTAAGGACGTCGCGATTTCGTGACATGTCGCATTTTCGCGGCTGGAAGCAGAAAGAGTGCAAAATGGGAGACGAATGTCGCGATTTCGCGACATGGCTCATTTTCGTGACATGTCGCATTTTCGCGACTTATAGCGGCAAAGGAGCAGAACGAAGGCAGAATGTCACGATTTCGCGACATGTCTCATTTTCGTGACATGTCACCGTTTCGCGACTCTCCAGAGCAAATGAAGGAGAAGACTTAAGGACGTCGCGATTTCGTGATAGGTCGCATTTTCGCGGCTGGGGCAGCAAGAAAGCATTGCGGTGGGCCGCTGCCTGTGTTCTAAGGTGTTTGTAAATATGTGTAAGGGGTTGTGCTCTTTCTTGGTAGGGTGGCCTCAGAAGGGTACTAGTAGCGAAGGACAGACTGTCCCTATTGAGGTTTTGATCCGTAATAGCATAGTGCTGATTTTTGTAAAAGGTTTTGGGTCAACTCTGGAAAACCCGGATGTAATGAAATTGTACCTTAATTACCAAAAAAAAAAAAAAACAAAACCCTTTGGGGGTCCCACCATGATCATCATTTTATAAGCAAAATAGATACACCCAAGCAATGTAATGACAAAACAAACTTGCGGTAAAAAGAATAATATTTGAATTAATAAGGGAGCCTTGATCTCCTCTTTTTACGATAATAATGTTCCCAATCTGATAGGGTTACAACTGTATGCTTTATTTTCAGATTACAATAAATCCAAAGGGGGAAAACCCATTTTGTAGATCAAATGAATAATGGGTGTCTTTGATCTCCTTTTTCTTCAATCATATTATTGAGTGGGCTTGTGTATTCTTGGTGGTCCCTCTTTTGTTGTAATAGCCTTCAATAACCTGTCATCTACACATGTATGAATGCAAATAAGAGAAAGGATTAGTAGCACATGAAGGACCTCCACTATGTGAGGCCCTTTTTTATACAAATAAAAATCTACAAACCCTAAAATAAATTATTACAAAGAGAATAAAATATGTAGAGAATAGAAAGCAATAAAATGAAATACTTTGCTAATCTACTTAATGATCCGTGTCCGTCTGTGGCTAAAATTGCTCCCATTCAAACATAGGGCTGCATTGGGATCTTTGTTGCTCTAGACAATCTAAAAATTGGTGGAGACACTCTAGGGTTTTTTGGGCACCTACCCTCAACATTTTAGCTCAATTCGATTCTAGATGAGTGTAATATAGCCAAAACAAGTTCAATAATTTTAGCAGTCTTACGAAAATGTGGGCAACATCTTGGTATATTTTTGTGCTCCTCTTCTCTCTCTCTCTTTCCTCCCCTCATTCAAAAAATGAATGATGTTTTGTAATTTTTTAGAAGGTTAGGGTTAGGGTTTGGAAGTTGCGAGGTAACATTTCCAAGTGGCAAGCTAGGAGTAAAGTATGATTAATGGTTAGGATTTGTCTATATATATAAATATATAAATAACAAATGACTAGGATTTGATGTCTACAGTTATATTTGATGGCATTTTGACGGTGTAATCCTATGGTGTATACATTTGGATAAAGCAAAGGAAGTCTTGGAGAAATTCCATGTTGGCTTCTTAGGTGGACATTGCTCTAGTCAGACTACAATGACTAAAATATTGAGGGCTAGATATTATTGGTCTACTTTATTTGCTAATGCTTTCAAAGCCAGTAGCACATGTGATAAATTTTAGATATTTGATGGTAAAAGAAATAACCTAACACTACCTCTTCAACTAATTTTTATTGAGGATTTTTTCCAACAATGGGGGCTAGACTTATTGGGGTAATCAATTCCAATTCATCTGTTGAACACAAATTTATCTTGATTGCAGCTGACTACTTTACTAGGCGGTCTGAGATGAAAGCAACTAAGCATGTTGATTAGGAGATTATCATTAGCTTTTTAGAGAGACTAATCACCAGGTTTGGAATCCTATCTATAATGGTTTTAGATAATAGTGTAGCTTCTATAGGTACTAAGACTAGATTTTGCTAGCAAGTATGATATATATTTGAAAGCTTCTTCCAATTATTACCCATAGGGTAATGAGATAGATAAATCTACCAATAAGAACTTGATGAGAATATTTAAAATAAATATTGGGGATAATCAAAAGAGTTGGCACCTAATGCTTAATCAAGCATTGTGGTTGGATATAATCATAGTTAAAAAAGGATCTAAAAACAACTCCATATTATTTGGTCTATGGGAAGGAAGTTGTGTTGCCAATGCATCTAGAGTTGCTAGCCTTAAAGCTTATAGATCAAATGGAGATAGAGAATAGAAGGCTTATTGAAAGAAGGATGACAAAGTTGTTGCCACTAGAAGAAAAAAGAGAAGCATATAATAGCTTTCACCAACATCAAGCAATTGTAAAAAGATGGTTTGATAAGAGAACATCCCTAAAGTTATTTAAAGACGTTGACTTGGTGTTGAAATGGGATGAAAATCAAGCTAAGTAGGGAGAGCATGAAAATCTAGAATCATTATGGTTCAAACCCTACCTAATCTTAGGAAGAAAAACATTAAATGCATCTGATATTCAAGATATGGATGGTCACCTTTTGCCAATTCTAATGAACGACCAATATTTAAAGCATTATGCTTAGAAAAGTGTACCTGAGCTATATATATATATATATATATATATATATATATATATATATATATATAAACACATGTAAATATAGAAGTAGTGGTCACAACAATTTTGAATAGCCAGAAGCTGATTGGCCAAAAAATAAACTTGGTAGTCACCAAATTTTGAATATCAAGTGATTTTATTGGCTAGGGGTGAAGTATAAATTTAACTTGGTATGCATCCCAAGTGCTCACATGTATTGACAATTCCAAGAAAAGATCTCCACAAAAAAGCAAGCCACACAAAAATATTTGGTATTAATAAATCAACTTTCTTATCACTAGCTTCATGCTATGAAAATAGGACTTGGGATTGTACATTGCATAAGTGAGCAATTGTTTTAGAGAGCAAAGTATTGTTATAGGCAAGAACAAAAGAATTAATGTAAGAAGTGATTTGTTGCAATAAGTTCGTAACTATGGCACACAAAAAGAAGGGCAAAAAAGTTTAGAACACTAAAGAGCTTCAAGATTGTCCGAGTAAAAGTCATGACATATTTATAATAGTCAAATCAAAGATCAAAAGTTTAGATATGGAAGAGGAAAAGGGGAGAAAATTCTCACCTAAAATAGTGCAACTACCTAGAATTCATTCCTCTCATCTTATATGCCCAAATTTGTACATCCTTGTCTTGATCTAGTTAGAGCTATAGCAAAAAATAATAGCCCAAAATCAATATATCAAGACAGATGTTTTTCGACATCATAGTTGACACTATCATGAGATCCTTTACAATGGGAGCTCACCTAGGTATAAATCCTAAAATAATTGATATTGAAGAACAATCTAGGCATTGTAAAAGGGATAATATAAAAAACTGCTTAATAAACATTTAGGAAACCCGTTGATGGCTTCCCAATTAAGCTCACAATATTTGGGGACCATAAGGATATTCTTTCTATGGTGGTTGTTATCCTTGGGCTAGACATCGACCTATATGTATATGACCATTAAGTAGCTATAGCTTATGTTGTTACTAATATACATAATTATGATGGTACTTGTGTAAATGCATCCTTGTTCTTTAATTGGGCCCATTTCATAGCCTCTCAAATTCATAACTAATTAAATTTTGTTACCCATCACACCTAGCTTGGTTATTTTTGTATTTCATGGTGGGTAACATGTTGAGCTTGCAAGTTAAAATAATAATAGATAATGGAGCACTGCTCTTGGTAGTTGATTGGACCCTTGTGCTCAAGGAGACTAACTCATATTTAAAACTCAATCAATTGTTTCTAGGGCCAACACTTGCCTACATTTATGGTAAAATTCCTTGGTTATCTCCAACAACTAAGAAGAAGCTACATGGCGATAAGCATGAACTTGAAGATAGGTATTTCTTGTAGAGTGATATTTTTATTAGAGTCTATGGCTTTATTGATTACCCTTATCTGCTTTCTTATTATGATATTGACTAGGTACTTGCAATGGAGTTTTGTTGATAAATAGACAGAGCTAATGAAAGTTTTGGGGTTGGGATTAAAAATATGTACTCATTTAATTTTGGTCCTATCACCATAACAACTCGAAACTAGGGAAAAATATTAGATGAATGGTCTTCAATTGTTGGTAGTACTATACTTATGGAGCTATGATCCAAAAGGTAGATTCAAGGCTAAGTTGAAGGAATTGAATAATAAAGCACCAAATTTTCATCATTTTCCCAAGCCAAAAATTTAAGCATTTAGAAACAAACTAGAGGAACAAGTGTCAAATTTAAATATAAATAAATTGCAAGTATGACCTTCATGGAAAGAAGGATATTATTTTAAGCAACCATATGACCTAGCTAGGAATAAGAAATAGAGAATAAGCAATAAACTTATTGATAAAATTCAAGATGAACTAGATTGGTATGAAGAAAAAAGTTTGAGAATGGTGGATTCTAAAGTATGAGTGAGACTATATCAAGAAGGTCTTCCCTAGTACTTCAGATAGTAGCTTTAGCAAGCTATTTGATGAAGAATATGATACATCAATATCTGAACATAAAGAAAAACTACTTCTTGGCCTCATTAAAGAAGATGAAGAAGAAGTCGAAGAATAAATATACAATGAGGAAAAAGAGGATGAGGAGCAAAGCCCTGCTCAAAACTAGCACCAGATAGCACATCTATATTATGGAGAAGACTAGATAATAGGAAAGGTTTGACTATGTACTAAAGATGAGGAGCCCAAAAAAGGAGGGTCAAGCCAAACTTCCTCATGAAGTTTAATACCCAACTAGGCAAGAAAGTCATGTAATGAACACTCAAGAAGTACAAGTTGAAGGTGTGATAAAAATAAATATAGCACCTTCAGTCCAAATGAACCTCAAGTCGATATTAGTAAATACCTGCATTACAGGTGGTCTAAAAACAAGCTAACAAAAAGAAATCCCTAGTGAGCCACCAAAGGGATACTGATAGAAAGGTCAAGACATAGCAGTTATCTCTAGAAAATCAAAGTATAGATGTTGTCATTCAGTAGATTGACGTAGTAGCTTAGGAGTAACATCCATAAGCACAAGTATCAAGTATGATTTATATCCCTTATCCTATCTCTAAAAACTTACCTCTCCCTTCGTATTCCCCTTCATTAGAAACACCTCTACCACCTTCCCCTGTAAGAGAAATACCACTTCCTCAAAATCCCTCACCAGTCGATGTATCATATTCAATAACCCATGCATGAAGGCCAATAAACTCCCATATATTCACAAGCCCATGTTACTATGCATACTACTTGCCTCAAGTCTCCATTGTCATCATTTACCATGGTTCAATTAGCTATAGTTGCATCCCTTGTTTCTAGTCATCCACTATTGAAAGTCTTCTCTTCTTCAAGAATATGAATCTAATTGCTCGGAGTGGATAGAAGAGCATCCACCTAGTAAGGAGAAGAAAAATACACCTTCCTGAATATTTTATGTTATAGATTCAACTTCCAATAGGTGTCTCAAAGTGGTTGTCCTTCCCAAAGTCAAAAAACTAGCCTCATAAATGATGATAGTTGACTATGACATCAGGAAGTAGGAGTTTGATGTCTCAAGAATTCCAATGGAAGATTTGCTTATATATCTACATGTTAAAGCTAACACATATCTATAAATAAATAAGGTAGAAGCAAAATACAAAGTTGCAGAGAACATAGTTGATAACTTGAAAATAAGATTAAATCGTGAAGAAAAGGATAAGAAAGCTCTTTAGAGGAAGTTGATGATCTTCAACAACAACTGAATAAAATTTTGACTTTGGAGCAATTACAAGAAAGGGATAACAAAATACAATTCCTAAGAGAGCAGCTACAACAAATAGATGAAAAACTCCAAAAAAACAAGAAGAGTTACAAAACTTGAATGCAACATTAAAATATTACAAGAAGCAACTGACGATAGTGCAGTTGGAGTTGGAGAAAGAAAGAAATAAGGATCATGTCCCATGCTTATCCCGAGAAGCATTAATCTAGATCAGAAAGAAGAGCTTAAATAAAATTATTGATGCAACCATTCAAGCTTTTTCAACAAGTGGAATATTTGAAATATAACACTAGAGTCATGAGGGAGACTAGAGTTGAATCTAGCAGGGTGAAAGAAGCAATAACTGGAATATTACAATAGGTAGAATTAATACTTAATATCTTGACCAAAATAAATAGCCCTCCATGGTCATTAATATCAAACAAGTTCTTAGATGAAGTATATCACTAAGCAAAGCAAATAATTGAAAGCTACTATCTTACCCAAGAAGGAGGAGATTTGGTTTTCGTATTAGGAGGAAGGGTAAAAAAGGTGAGAATTTTGACTACCAAAATCTTAGGTTTTGGCTTTCTAGGTTTTTGGGATGAAATAAGTATATACCGCAACCAAGAACAACTCAAAGCCTAGCTTGAAGCCATTGACAATAATGAAGAAGAGTTTGATTCATGATCAAAATCAGTCACTGAGGAGCAAATTTTCACATTTTTGTATGGGCTATCTATAACACATGTGAAGCTTTTTAAATTAGCTCAAAAATATATAAATGCTTCCTATAAAAAGAACCTTCAATTAAGAATTATCCTCAATAGGCTTTAGGTGTCTAATATCCCCATGAAGAAATTTTGGGATACAACATGTCAAAGATTTCAACCTATTAAAACCCCATCAATTGATCAAAGAGCCACCAATGAGCAGTAGGGTGAAACATCAAAGGAGATTGCTCAAACACAAGAAGAACCGAGCAATACTATTATAACTAACACAACTAAGGTCATTGAAGTTGAAATTTAAATGACTAATTTATGTTAGTCTATATACAAGTCATTTACGATATTTATTTTTTAATTTTTATTATTATCATGTTTTTACTCTATGCCCAACAAATAAGGCATAATGGGTTCTTTGTTTCAAAAAACAGAAACCCCTATGAGGTGCCAGTAATGTGGGTTATTAAATTACCCACATATGTAGCAATGTTGTAGGATAATTTTGCAAAGGAGAAAGGTCAGATGCACAAGCTAGCTTGTCGGTCCCATGGTTTTGGTGCCATAATGCTAGACTAAAGTATCAGCTAGGTGTAAGCTGGAGGTTGGATATTTTTTAGTGTTGATGTCACTATGAGTAGCAAAATTTTTTGGCACAATAATGGGCTCAACTCAGAGAATTGGTTAAGTAAAAATCAAGAACATAACGTTTTTGATGTTGACATCATCATAAGGCACAAAAAAGTCCAACACAAAAAATCTCTAGCTAGTTGGATGCTTGAAAAGTGGATATGAGCAAAAACACAAGAAAGAATCTAACATCTACTATTCTGCCCAAAGGAGAATGCAAATTTTGGCTAATACATAAAACATGACATTTGATTGGGTTGGATTTTTAAGAGGCGAATGTCATCATAGGAACTACTAAATTTTAGTGTCCAATAACACACCATCCGCTCATTCTTAAAGAATTGGTCAAGTAAGAAGAATGAAAGGTAAAACTTTTGAGATAGTTGATGTCGGCAATGGGGCAAAAAAAACTTGGTAGTAGTAAATGAAGAGTGGAGTTTTCCCTTTTAGTAAAATTTGAATCTATCATAAAATTTTAACGATCAGATGCTCCCCAGTCACACACTTGTCCTCACACAATTAGACTAGTCATTAAGTAGAGTGGTAAAAAGTAGATCTATCAAAGTGCATCTTGAAGCAAATTAAGACATGTGGCTACCATATTCTTAGGATTTATTAGAAGTAGCCACATCAACTCAACCACATCATGGCAATCACACTAGAATGATCTATAAATAAATACCCATATTCCATATTGGCTTGTCAGGCTTGCAATCAGTTTTTGTAACAACCATTTTGAGCTCACAAGAATGCAATATAAAATCTATATATACTTGGATGTAGCTCATTCCAAGGGTTGACTCTTTAGCTTTTACAATTGCATAAGTTGTATGATGATTGTGTTGTATGCTTCTAAATCAAGATTGAATTATTGTTTGGTCTCTCTCTAAAATTGTTGCAGAACATGTATGTATGTTATTTTCATTACTAAGAATTTCTATTAAATTTGGATGAATAACATATTATTTTAAAGTTATTTTGTTATATGGACATATCTTTGGATTATTTTTTATTTAGCCTCTTGAATATTTGGTAATGTATATGCTTATTTTATTAAGTGCTCTATAATATTAAATGATAGTTGGTCTATTAGGCATTTTTATTGAGTTTAGAGTGTGAGACTCTCATGCCTTATGTCTCTTGATGTTGTTGAATCCTATCCATTTTAAATTCTACCTTCTAACCCTATGCATCTCTTTATTTAGTCTACAACCCCCTTTAGCTAGTACCATAGGAACCAACCTACTTTGGAGGCTAATCCATAGGCTATTATGGATCTTCAAATCTTGGCCAAGGTCTTGAGGGTGTAACTCATCCACCAAGGGAAATTTCAAACCAAGAATAAGGAAGTTGGATGTTATCATGGTTGGTTTGTTCGTATCTAGTTGGTTTGCTTCTATAAACAATGTCTACCTTTATCTCTCAGTCACCTGGGTTCTAAGCATGTGCAACCCATTGTTAATATGAACTCACCTATGATTTTTTTTGCTAATTTGTTATTGTGCCTTATATAGTGCTCTTTTACTATATTTATTCTTTCAAGCCTTGGTGGTGTGGTTGTTTGCATTTGAGGTAGTTTATGGCTTGTGACACATCAACTTGTATATCTATTCTCATAAATACATGTGAAGGTCTAGGAGGTTGACTTGAATACATGAAAACTTGTATCTTTGTCTCTATGGAGGAACTAATGATCTCCACTTGTTTAAATGACCCTAAGGTATAATGATGGGCAATAAAATGCATTTACCATGTGTGAGAGGACATGGTCAAGACAATATGTATAGAAATGGAAGTGATAGAGATAATAGAAATAGAGAGGGGAAAATTAAAATAATGGACAAAATGAACTCGAGACAAGGGTAAAGGAGGAAGTTGAAAGAGAGGAAATAGTGGAAATATGAGGGATTTGGAATTTATTGTAGCTTATTAAGTGGTAGCTTCCACACATGTTGCGTATTCCTTGGTGAGGCTTGTTGGTGTATCTTGGAGACCTTCATTTGTGGCCATTTGTATTTCTTAAGTTTGATCTTGACCATATCTAGCTTCCGCTTCCATGCCTATACTAGCCTCTTCTTTGGGACCAATCTTTCCTTTAATTATTTCTTTAGATGGGCTATTAGGGGCTTGTTCTTGCCTAACTTCAATCTCTTGTCTCTTTCTTTTGATGGTCACTTTTAATGCCCCTTCTCATCTATCATCCCTTGTTTATATGTTGCCTTAACCACCACCTTTGTTATAGATCCTACTTCAATGATCATCTCCTAACTAGAAGATATCTCGAGGGAATATTCCTAACGTTGTAGTCGGGTTTGTTTTTACCTCCATTTAACCTCTTAGGGATGTTGCTCATTATAAATCTCAACGAATTATTTATTGAATATTCCTTTTATTACTCAAGCTTGGCTTTCTTTATCTATTTTATATCACATCCTTTTGTAGTCCAGACCTTCTCTAAGATCAACCACATTTCTTCTTGAGTGATGATATGGTTTGATGATTGATGGATGCATTGGGGTTATAATTATCATGGATCTTCAAGACTTCTATTTTCATGATGTCCCTATAAAAGTAGAACCAAGGGAATGGATTTTATTTCATAGTTGTTTATGTACTCTCCCAAAATTGATTTAAGTCTATCCTCTTCATGGCCTCCTTGCTCAAATTATTTTTGGATCCCATGTTGAGTTGGTATTCATGGGTATATATGGTCAAAATTCCTCTTCCAACAATATTTCAATAAACACAACATCATTATCATAGGTCCATCTATCATGCGTTGTCATTAGCCTCAACCTTAGGAGCATTTTATCTATTAGTTTTGTACATCCTTTACTTAGTGGGGTCATAATCAAGTAGTTATCATGGTAAAAAACATGGTATTTCTTTGGGTCCTTCTCAAAATTTATCTACAAGATCCAAATATCTTACCACTTCCATCATAAAATTTTTATCCAGAATAAATGTTGGTAACCTAATTAACTCCTTGGAAAAACCATATAGTTGCATAAAAAAGAGGATCTTCCTAGTTGAAAATCATAAAAAAAACTCACTCTATTTTGACTAGTTTCCTTGCTTTAGATGACAACCTCTATTTAATAGGCCCATATATATCTATATTAAAATTATAGCTATACATATTTACACTTATATAGAGTATGTTATTGTAGTTGTAAACTAGAAATGGTTGATCATTTGCCCCTTTTTAGTTTAGGTCCAAGTCTAGAAACCATTCTTTTATTTCATGCATTATTGACTACAGTAGGTAGGAGGAGAAATTGAACTCCTTGATTTCTTTAAAGTGTTCTAACTAAATATTCATTATCTTTGATACGAAGATAGCACAATATAAGAGTTTAGAACCCACGACTTTTTGTATATGAAGTATACCAATTGGTGAAACAAATGCCATGTTGGAATTATAGGTGCACCATGTTCCATATGGGGAGCCAGGAGTCCTCGATACTAGATTGTTCAAAAATTATGCTTCTAATAAGAATCAAACATGAGACCTTCCAAAAGTGAAAGAGCATATACATTGCTATGATAATAGGTGGGTTGGGTTAGGATTATTAGGAAATAATAAAAAGGAGTTTACAAAAGGTACAAGGGTCACATACACCTTACCCTGCGTGGCATACGCCCTTTAAATAACAAATTGAAAATATGATATTTTAAGAGGAAGACACCAACAAATCCTATGTTGGGCACTATAGAAATGTGTTTTTGACATTTTTAAAACCTTATCCTCCATAGAAGAAAAGAGAAAACACTGACTTAAATATGGACATGAGCTTTCAAGGGGATTTTAGTGTGCATTGGCACACAAATTTTGGCACCTAAAATTGAATTTAGAAATAAAAAAAAATCCCTACAAATTTCTCTTTTCCTTTAATCTTGCCTTTCAATTGCTAAACATGAAGATTACTTTTGCATGATCAAATAATATCTCTTCATTTTGGCTTTAACACCATTTTAGAATTCATAACACTTAAAAAACACAAAGCATAAGTTTGTTATGAGTCCATGCAAAAGAATAAAAGGGAAAAATAAAGAAAGAAAAATGATGTAACAAAAAAAGAAAGATAGAAAAAATAAATTTAAGGGTTGAGTGCATGTAAGCACCCCCGCAATCTTGCATAACAAATTGATACAATTGATTGGTCATTGGGGGTGTTTATAATAATATATAATTCCCAATTAAATTTTAACCTAAATTTGACATAACTTAACTTTAAGCTTAAATTCCAATATATTAAATTTATTAAACCCTTAACCAATATCCCTAAGGGTGGATACATCAATTTTTTCATAGGCTTACATATAATAATCTCATAAGATTACATAGAAATATCTTGTAGAATTACATAGAGAGTCCATAGGCTAACATTAGGTGTGCTTGTAGGCACTTCACCATTGTCATCATTGGCCTAACAAGGTTAGATTACAAACATTCCAAAACTCATTCCAATCAATATTTGCATCTTTCTCTAGTTTATGGAGAATATGATTGCAAGGAAGATTGTATTTGATCCTTATAACTTTACCATCCTGAAGTACTTTCATATGAGTATAGTCCATAATTAGGTATTCGTTCTCGTATAATTTTATTGTTCATTCTCCCAAAAATAACATTCTAAACTGTGGAGGAAGTTCTACTACAATAATCTCCTACACAACTATAAACTTTGGGTGTTTGGCCAAGGTCATCACTGATTCTTTCAAGACACTAACAATATTAACTTTGGTCCCCTCAATTTGGATTGGCCCTAGTAGTTTCAGTATAAGTGAGACCCATATCTTCAAAAACAACTTTAGGCATGATAATTATTGTTGCTCATGAATCCAATCTATATATGAGCAATAGGTGCCCTTTAATTTTTTATATAATGTAGAAAAGTCGTGGCTTCAAGATAATGTAGAAAATTCATGGCTTCATTGTATTTAGTTTTGGAGCATTCAAAATATCTATTGCATTCGCTTAAATATTTTATGGGTTGTTGACCGTTATATTTTGTTATTTAGTTGGATTTGACTGAATTTGTCTCTCCATAGTTGGTTCTAACTTGTCATAGTTTTGCTCTTGCTCCTTTAGGAATTCATATCATAAATATCTTTGTCTAGGAAAATATATTGCTTGTAGAATATTTACTTTTGTTGGCATCTTCCTTGGTTCATCTATAATATCAAACTTTGATTTAGTAGCAATGATATCATTACATGGAGCAAATTCCCTAAACTACCTTGTATAAATAACTCAATATTCACTAGTCAAGGATGGATATTTTAAGTTTTTTTAGTCTTTTTTTGGAGCTTATCCCTTTTCTCTTAATGCTTAATTCCCCACTTATAGTTTTCTCTATTGTAATCCCACTTAATTTGGATGTATCTATTTGTTAGTCTGTGTCAATGCAACTCCTTGAGCATTATTCTATGTAGTTGGTCGAGTCAATATTACCAAATCCTTATCTTTGAGATGTATTAGTGGATGCCCTCTTCTCAACATGGTGGTACCTACACCCAACACATGTAATAATATTGCTTTAAATTGGTAACTATATGAATGTTAAGGTCTTGGGAGGGGCCTCACGTGACCAAACATTCTTCCAAGAGAATCATTGGGAGTAGGAAATTTTGATTGCTTTAAATCCTTGCATCTGAACTTAATTGAGTATCCACCATCTTCTGGTAGATCCCAAACCAAGTTATCCTTCCACTTAAAAAATAGATAAATATAATTCTTGAAACATTCCCTAAATCTCATTCACTATTTGTTTGAGGTCCCTTCCTTCAACCAAGTTTCTCACATTAATATAATTTTTGACCTTTGAACATTTACAAGCTAAAAATACCTAAGCCAAGGTTTGTCATTTTATATTATAAATAATAGGATAAGGCATCTGAGGACTATTTTTCCATATTATCTTACAGTTTATTTTTATCAAGGATAAAATATTGATTACAATATAATGCTACCAACTATTTAACCAAGATGAATAAATCACATTCATAGAATAATATCAATATTTCTCAATAATAGAACTCGTAATATTATTCATAAATTAAATACACATTATCTTATATTCTTCGTGATTACAATGCATGAAAATTTATCTCCATAATATACCTTTAGAAGATGACTCTTCAATACTTGATTATTGCTCTCCTCACATATTTGGAAGATGCATCCTTTCTTATTCCTCGCATGTGACAACACTCTCATGACTCTTCACATATTTCCACATATCATGTGACTCTTCACTTGTATATTTGACCCCTAACTCTATGATTCTTGACTTACATGACACTTTGCACACTTGCACATTTTATTACTTAACAATTGGACTCTTATCACACATTGACACATACATTAGAGAAATATAACACACCCTCTAATCTAATAAATCACTTCCTAATATAATATTTACAAATACCACAATGTACCATGGGGGTAATTTAATATTTACCAAATAATGTAGTATCTCCAAAACCCCCTTTATTACATTATTTGGTTTGAAAAAATGTAGTCTTCAATATCTTTTTTTGATCTTTGTCTTTTGGTTCTAGCTCTGGAATTGCTTAAGGTTTTGGCATTGATTTGTTAACTTGTTTCTTGTAGTATTTATTAGACTTTCTTTGTGACCATAAAAACATTGTAACATATCCATGATCCTGTTCCAATATGATTTTTGATCCATCCATAATGTACTTCATTTTTTTCATGATTTGATTTTGGTTTGGTTCTATCACAATTTTTGTAGTTTTTAAATGATCTTGATTTTCTTTCATATCATTTTGTTGTCTTATTTTAACTACTTTTATTTCATATTCTGAAACATTAGTGCCATTAGGAACTTTTGGATAATTTTAATTTTTATTCTTTATACAATTATCCCTAATGTGGTCTTCATCTTTAGTGTCTATAATCTTTATTGTAAGAGCTCTTATTTCAATTTCTTTTTCAAATTTTATCTCTTTAAATTCTTGAACTAAATTGCCCTATTGCTTCTATTCCCTTGGTTGTTGTTGTTGTTGTTGTTGTTGCACATGTTGATATTGAGGTTGCTATTATCTTGGTTGAAAACTTTGAAAAGATCTATTCACATGATTTCTTTGATTTGAAGAATTATATCTGCAAATACTTGTAGTATGACCCTTTTATTGCATATGTGACAATGTCTTTGTCTCCATTCAAGCTAAGATTGTGATGATGTTGTAATGTTACTTGATACATTTTCCTTCGATATCAATCATTATTAGTTATCTCATCTTTGACTAAATTCTCCACTTCATATTCTTGAAGAACATTAACTAATTCATCAAAGGTTATGGTTTCATTTAGCACTTGAACTGAAGCGACTAAATGTTTGAATGTCTCTAGAAGTGCTCTTAATGTAACTTGGACAAGAAGCTTACCATCTACTTTCTCTCCCAAATTTAATAACTTAGCCTTAATTCCACTATCCTTTGAATAAAAAGTTCTATACTTTATCCACTATTAACCTTTAATGAATACAATTATGATTGCAAATGCAAGGTAGTTGTTTTGTTCTTCCCTTTAAATATTTTGCATGATTTTTCCCACACAAATTTTTGAAGTCTCTGATTTACTTGTATATGGCTAAATTTTATCAATTATCCCAAATGTAATTAGCATGAGGGTTTTTGCATCATTTTTTTCAAATTTTTGTTTTTCTCTTTCATATTTTGTCTTGTTCTTTATTCGATTCATTACATCCCAAAGTTTTTCAATGATGAGAATTGATTTCATTTTTTTTTTCATGATGAAAAGTCTGGTCCTTTCAAAAGTTGTGATTTAGAAATAAAATTTTTACTATTTGCCATAATGGAACTCATTAAAAAACATCCATTTTCAAATTAATTTTTCAATATTCACTTATATCTCCCAAAAATTCACATTCAATTTTATAAATTCATATTCTTTCAAAATTCTTTAATTAACCAATCATTCATCATTCATTCATTTAATTCATTTCTTCTCTCTCCAAATTTCAATTATCAAGTTCAATTCTATCTTCTTATATCTCCAAAAATAATTTTCAAATTCGATTTTAAAAAACAAATGCTTTATTTCCTTGTGTCTCCCAAGCATTTAATTCATTTCTTAATAATTTATCAACTTCTTTAATCATAAATTGATTTATTATTTCTTATCTCTTTAATTATTCACTTTAGAATTATCAAAAAATAAATTTAATCATTCAACCAGATAACTCCTATTAATCAAATTCAAATTCAAATTTATGCTAGTGTTTGAATAACTTATTGCATGCTTAGGTTTTGTTTATCCACCCGAAGGCTGGCAGTAAATGAAGGTAATGTTACACAAATCTCATCCTTCTCAGGCACTATAACTTGAGGCATTATGCATTCCTTTCTACCCTTGCTCACACACTAATGTGAGTTAACCTCACAGGTGCTATCAATCTCAACTCAGTTCATAGGTGTTATTAACCTCAGCTTGGCTCATAAGTGTTATCAACCTTGGCTTGGATTGACTCATAGATGCTATCAACCTTGGCTTGACTTGATTCATAGGTGATATCAACCTTTGCTTGACTCACAAGTGTTATCAGCCTCAACTGGACTCAACTCCTCGCTCTCATACAACTAGGATTTTCACTCTCATGTGAATTCCAACTCATCTCTTCATTCTTAGATAACTTGGATTCAAATTATTAGATAACTAGGCTCCTTGCTCTTAGGCAACTTCTAGCTCATATTTTTATGCTTAGGCAACTATTCTTCTTTCACCTTTATCTCCTTCACTATTTTTTCTCAGGTGCTTTGACTCGAATTCTTTACACATGCTTCCACTATGATTCCTCATAGACACTTTGACTTTCTCACTTCTTGCTTCCATGTTGGATTTTCTCCCCGTTCTTGTATTCTAATATCTTCGATCATAGGTAACTTACATACATCCTCATTAATTTATTAATCCTTTTCTCACATGACTTTTGCTTCTTTGGTCTCCTTCTAGATTCACAAGTTATAGTCCATAAATATCTCCTTTCTTCTTCATAATATATATACTTCTTTTTGCAATATCATACTATTCATTGGAGTATTCAAATATCCTCAAAATTAGCTTGCAATATCAAGGTGATACAACTTGTAGCAACAAATATCCTTCAAATATTCCTTTACTGTGCAATATCAACCATTCATTTAATGTTTTATTTCCTTTTATATCAAGCTTCCTCAAGATGTAATCAACTTGTCCTCACTTCTTCCTCCATAATATCAAATGGCTAGAATGCAACTTTGATACCATTGATGGCTATTTCACCATATTATCTCATAAGTCCTTTTATCAAGGATCAAATATTAATCACAATATAATGTTATGGTCAATATGGATAAATCACATTCATATAATAATATCAATATTTCTCAATATTAGAACTCACAATATTATTCATAAATAAAATATACAATCACTTATATTATTCATCATTACAATGCATAGAGCTTTATCTTCATGATATATCCTTAGAAGATATACAATCACTTATATTATTCATCATTACAATACATGCAACTTTATCTCCATGATATATCCTTAGAAGATGACTCTTCAATACTTGACTATTCCTCACATATCGAGGAGATGCATCCTCTCCTATTCCTCACATATGATAAAACTTTACTAACTCTTCACTTTAAATCTTGCCACATATCATGTGACTCTTCAATTGTATATTTGACACCTACCTCTATGACTCTTGACTTACATGACATTTTGCACTCTCACATTTGCACACTTTATTACATAACACGTGGACTCTTCTCACGCATTGACACATACAATAGAGAAATATAACACACATTTCCTAATTTAATATTTATAAATGTTGCAATGTACCATGGAGGTTCTTTAGCATTTACCAACTAATGCAATATCTCCAACATATTCAACCAAGCATCAAACCAAAAATTTATAGAATCCCTCTCACTTAAGGTTATCTAATATGTTCTTTCATCAATTGTAAACTATGTAATATGATGTTCCATTTTGTCAATAATCTAGATAAGATTTATTTCTTAAGCAGTTTTATTGCATCAATGGAACCTATTTAATTTGAAATAACACTTTTTCCTCAATTGTTTCCTTGACCTTTGAATAATCCCTAGCCAAGTTGTTACCATAATGTCAAACTCATATGTCTGCAATTTTACAAATATTCCATTCCAATAGTCCTTTTGTAAACCCTATCCCACTTACAAATAAGAAAATTAAATTATTTCTTACACTCTTGGCAATCTTGAAAGTGACATCATATATATGGGAATAAATTACAATGTAGACCTTGTGATTTGGTGCCTTCCAGCCATGGTTAAGAACTTAACTTTCTAACCTACCAAACAATATTTTATTCTATCAAAAAATGAGTTATAGAGATCCTTCTTCTTTTCTTTATCAAACAAAGAAATTGACAAATTTTCAACTTTAAACATTGAAATATCTAATAATCTATTGTAAATCTAAGGTAATATTAATGAAAATTATCGTAAATTTTTTAGTATTAGCCAACTATCTAGCAACCTTCTCATAGCATGATAATATTGATTTGAATTCCATGGTATTGTTAATTGAGGGATGATCCAAAATAAAAGTATCATCAACAAATCAAATATGAGATTTAAAGGGACCACTTATTTTAGTTTGAATGCCTTTTATTTTTCCTATGAGAAAGCTCAACCTTGTGTCTCAATAAGAATAATAAATAGACAAGAAGATAGTGGGTCACCCTCATGGAGTCTACAAGATATTTCAAAGTATCAAGTGGGGATCCATTGATCAAAATAGAATATTTTGAGTGTTATAACAATATTTAATCCATTCACACCAACCTTGATCAAAACTAACTTTTATGATAATATCATGTAGAAAACTCTAGTAAACCCCATCATATTCTTTGTTCATATTTAATTTTATAAGCATGCCTAGTTATTTCATGGAATGAAAAGAATATATGATTTATTATGTGATAACAACATCATTATGCATTTGTTTGCCACAAACAAAACCACCTTGTTCCTTCGAGATAAAATAATATAGAATGCTTTTCAATTTATTTGCCATGATTTTTGAAATTGTCTTATTATAAAGGATTATTAGATGAAAATCATCAAAATATTTTGTACCATATTTCTTGGGAATTAATGCAATAAAGGTGACATTGATCTAACTTATTGAAGCACATCGCCCTCACTTATTAACATATTTTTCCTTGGCCTCTTTAACCATAGCCAACATATGAATCCTTAATAAATCATAGTTTTTTTGAAAGAAACTTGTAGAAAATTCATCTAGGCTAGGTACCTTGTTAGGGTGGAAAGAAAAAATGACCTTTTATAATTCATTTATAGAGATTTTTTTGTTTGTTGGAGAACAAGGGGTTGTACTCGGGTGTTCCACCCTTGATAAATCACAACTCTCTCCTTTAAAGTTTGATATTTTATTAAACATTTTCAAACCTCGTCTCAATTAAGTTGCTATAGTTAGATATCTACATCATTTTTCATAAAAGTCTAAATTCTTGATTTTCATTTTTTGGATATTCTTCTATTTTTAGTGTGAATACAAATATTCCAAAATTCACCATCATTCTTCTTGACATGTTCTTGCAATAGCCTTCATAATACCAAAACTCCACTTCTACCATTTAGGCATTGCATCTATCATAGTCTTCTTTACTATATCTAGATTGCTAGTTTCCTTCTTGAAGCATAAGTGCAACCATAGGAATTGTAACAAATAGTTTATATAAAAATAAATTAATGTTATAAAATACAACAAATAATACCAATGGAAAAATTTAAAATAAATCTTAATCATTATTTGATTCAGACAATCAACATTTTTTTGTCAACTTCAGCTAAACTTACTACTTCCTCTAACCATAAAAAAGAGAATTTAACTTCATGATCCTCAATTAAAACCCCTCTATTGGATAACCTATCTGCACATTTGTTTCCTTTCCTTAACATATGTGTAAACCTAATTTCTTCAAACTTTATAGCAATGTATTGTATTTCCATAATATCTCTTGTATATTCCATTGAGCCTTTAATTTCCTCAAAATTGCATTTATTACTATTAGTAGATCACCTTCCATCTATAATCTACTCCATTTCATATGTCTACATATTTTTAACCCTTCCAAAGCCACCCAAGTTTCAAATTTAATATTTGTCTTAAGTCCTCTATTGAAAGCATAATGAGACAAAATATCTCCCCTATTATTTCTAGTTATTCCTCCTCCTACTTGTCTTGGATTTCCTTTATATGCTCCATTGAAATTCAATTTGACCAACTCCACTTCTAATGATTTCCACTTTATATTCTATCTTTTTTGTTTCTCTTGTACCCACTATAATTCCATTTGCTGACTTGACTCCATCTATCAAGGCTCTCTACTTCAATATTAGGGATTGGGTGAGTTGATAAGGTTGGTTTAGCCTCCTCTATGGCTAAACAAAACTTTATTTTCATTACCTCTAAATTGCTTTCATTTCTTTTAAATATTCTTCTATTCCTTTCTAGTCATACAATACAAAGTATTGTATCTTTTTATATATTCTAGATCGTATGTAAAGTCTCGCTTTAAAAAATACTATGTCATTGCTTTAACCATTATTCAAATTTTCCATTCATGGCCATGCATTTAACAAACATATTAACAATCCATTGCCATAGTTTTTAGACTATTGAGTAGTGCCCCAAGAGATGGTCTATATTCTCCTCCTCCTTTTCACATAGAACATTGTCAAGGGCCATGAAAACCCATTTTTATAATGTTATCATAGGATAAAATTGTTCTATGAGCTACTAGCCAAATAAACATTTTAACTTTAGGAATGCTCAGACTATCCCAAATATTTGTCCACATTCTTGTGATGTTCCTATTTTGTAGGTGCTTTACATTATATTTGCTTCTTGTTGTGTATTCTCTTGAGCCATTCAACTCCAAAATTAGTTTATCCTTGGCTCCCCTAATAATAGTCATTATTGTTATCTTTTTGCTCAATTGTCTTCTATCGTTAATGTCTTGCATACTTGTAAAAAAATATCCTTTCCATTTGTATCTTCCTTCTTGATCCTTGTACATAATGTTTGAAACCCTATCACCATATTTATCTTGAAGTAATCTCATCCATGGTTTCAATATTGAGTGATTTTTTATCACACCAAGTATCCATCCAGATAGAATTTTTTTCTCTGGTTCCTACCACCCATCTTAGACATTTAATCACTAGATCAATTTTAAATTATTCCTTAATGTAGAACCGTTTGGTAGTTAGAATGCAATAAATACATTGGGATCAATGTACTTAGAAGAATTCTTGCTCATTGTCTTTGACTCTTTCTATACAATCTCCAAATTACTTTTCCCCTAAGAGCTAAGTTTGCATCCATAAGAACTCTTAAACCGAGACCTCCCCTAGTTTTATCATCATACACCTTACTCCATTTCACTAATTTTAATTTCCTTTTATCATGTAAACCTGACCACAATAATGACCGTATAATATAGATTAAACTTTTTCTTATCGGTTTTGACATAGTATACAAGGACATATAATATGTTGGAATGACTTATAAGATTGATTTAATTAGTTGCACTTTTTCGCTAATGATAACCATCTACCTTTCGATGTCAATAGTTAACTCTAAACTTTACTTATAACTAGATTTTACAATTCTATCCTTGTTGTCCCCTCAAATAAGGGCATCCCTAAATAAGTTGCTAGCAAATTTGCTCCTCCATTTGAAGTAACATGTATATCCCTGCTTTGATTCTAGCTAAAGTGTTTAGGAAGTAAATTTTTAATTTTGTCCTATTAACTTTTTGCTTGAAATTCTTTCATATTCCTTTAATAATTTATTCAAATCTCTAGCCTTGTTTATCCTTGCCCTCCCAAAATGGTTATATCATCTATCAAATGTTGATAGGTGATGTTGTCGATGCTATTACTAGCCTTAAGTCCAAATATTAGCCCATATTTTTTAGCCTTCTTCAAGTTCCTCTGCCATAATAATGAACATAGATGGTGATAGAGGATATCCCTATATACGACCCCTCTTGTATTTAAATGATTTTGTTACTAACCCATTGACCAACGCTAAATATGATGCTATAAAGACACAAGCTTTAATCCATCTGATCTGTAAAAATAAAATTCCATTTAACCCTATCATAGGCGTTACTCATATCAAGTTTTAATATCATTGCTCTCTTATCTTGAATATGTTGAATGAATAACTTTATGGGTTACTATGATCTTGTCTAGAATCTGTCTCCCTTTAACAAATCCTTACTCTTTTGAAATAATTTTTGTTTAATAGTGGTCTTAAATGATTTTCCATCACGTAGGGAATTATATTATATGATATAGTACATAGACTTATTGGCATAAATGAATCAAACAATCATGCTTCCTTATTTTTTGGAATCAAGGTAAGATATATTGCATTTATTTTATAAGGTGTGTATTGTTTTACCCTAGACTGTTCTAATGCCACCGATAAAGAATCCTTAACTATATCCCAATTATGTTGATAGAATGCTACAAAGAGCCCATCCAAACCTAGTGATTTATCCTTATCAAAAGAGAAATTAGTTGAATGAACTTCTAGAGTAATAGGCTCCATCAATTTCCTATCGTCTTCATCTATTATAACTGAAGGCACTTCTTGTACTAGTTTATCATTAAGAACTTCAAACTCCTCTAATACTATAATATTATGGTAAAAAAACCTTACCTCCTTTCTGATTTCACTCTGGTCTTCAATCCAAACCCCTTCTATTGATTTAATTCTACTAATTTTGGATGTTGATATCTATACTATTTCCATCCTATGAAAAAACTTTGCATTTTTATCTCCTTTTAACCAAGTTTGTCTTGATTTTATTATACAAAATTTATCTTCCTTAAAATATTATAATATTCACCAAGTAAGTCCCTTTCCTCGGAGCTTGGATTATTATGTTCACCTTTTTATAATTTTCAAAGTTTCTCTTTTAGTTATTTTGTCTAAAACATATTTCCAATAATGTTCTTATTCCATTCTTTTAATCTAGATACCATTTATTTAATGTGTTTTGGAAGTGTATATTGTCCACCATTTTCTAAAGAATTCCATGTTTGTGTTATCATATCAACAAATCGAGGATGGTCTTCCCACATCTGCTCATATTTAAAATATGATGTTTTTTAATTTACTTACCACCATTTTAACTCTTATTGGCTAGTGATCTAAACCAATCCTTGTCAAGGTATTAATTTTAGCACAAGTTCCTTCATCTAGATAATGATCTAAGAGTATGCATTTGTCTAATTTTTCTACTATTAGGTTCTAATATCTTATGTTGTTGGACCATGTATAGTTGTTCTCTTCAAACTCAACCTCCCATAAATTATTGTTTTGAATAAAAGCTAAGAAATCTCTCATACTTTAGGTTATTTTTCTAATTCCCCCAAAATTTTCATCCAACTTGGTTATGGCATTAAAATATCCTATGATCATGAATTGGGTTTCTTGGTCTTTACTTCTCACAAAGGATTCTATCCTGTTCCATATTTATAATCTGTCTAATTGAGTTGTAGGTCCATAGACATTGATAAGGAGGAAACAAATATCTATAAAGTAGCATGTCACTAATGAGGCTATCCAATGCCTAGTTTTATGAATGGTTGCACTAGAGGTTCTAATAGGATTGTAACATGTTAGATTTTTCCTTGCTTCTGCTTTAGAATCCACAACATCCCATTCACATCATGCCCAGACTATTTACATAGTTTATAAACTTATTCCTTTGTCATTTTAGTTTCCTAGATATAAAGAATATTAGACTTATTACTTAAATAGAGGTCCTAATACACCTCTCCTTTGAGGGGGTATTAACAACCCTTATATTATATGATATGGTAATCATGTCTCATTAGGAGCTAATGGTCCTGCCTTTGAATTACCAATTACATTTTGTTGTTTGGTAAAGAGAAGTTCAACCAATTTAGATTGTGTTCCTTTTTCTAGGTTTGTTCTTGATCCCTTGACTCTTGCTTGATAATTTGAGTATTTTATTCTTTTTACCTAGCCAATATCAGGAGCAGGTCTTATTATTATATTCCTCAATATTCTTTCACAACTTTCATTTGCATTAGATTTATCCTCTTCTGGATCTACTACAAAAGCTTTTAACTTGTCTTGCTCATCTTATGGTATTTCCTTGTTAATGGTAAAGGTATTAACATCTAACACTACATTTTCTCTACCATTTTTATTCTCTTGAATGGTGCATGGTACTTCAAAAGAGTCTTCAAAATTTGATGAGGCTGATTCCTTAGGTTCAACAAGAATATTTGTCCCTAAATCGAAATCATTTTTTTTTGGTAATTAAGGGTCATTTCATTAATATCAGGTTTTAAAGGTTAACCCAAAACCTATTACAAAATACAACCTTAAGCTGATATGGATCCTTGCCTTGTTAAGGACTACCTATCCTTTACTATTCCTTACCTTTCTAAGCACTAGAAACGAGTTGGCTCGATACCCCTTACCCATACTAATAGCCCAAACATCAAGCTGACAACATACCGTAAGAACACTATAGATCCTCATACATATTTAAAGATAATATATAGAGCTATTAAGAACGATATCCCCATGAAGGACCCTTTCCTCAGTACAGATAGAAAACCAAAATTTGTCACAGATTAGAACATAACAGGGCTGACAAGCCAAAATTCCTCTATATCAGGCAACTGGATGGAGGAAGCTAAGTTTCCTCCTCATCATCATCCTTGAGCTCCTCAACCTCCTCATCCTCCTCATCTTCATTTGAGTCCTGGACAAGTTCAGTCGACTTTCCACCTTGATATCCTTCATTAAAAAATAGATTGGTGGGGGCTCAATGAAGCTCATTCATGTGCTGAATTATGTTTCCCGTAGTATTCCCATCTCAGACTTTATTGGTAGTCATTTTGCATTACTTCTTCCACATCACTAGGGACCCCTTGCTCCCACGTGATAAGTCCATCAATGTCCACCCCTAAGTTGGCCAGCTTATTTGTTGTTCTATTGCCTTCTCAAAACACATGTTGTGCCAACCTATCATTCCTAGCTTCCAAAAGGATCCTTGCATCTTCTATGAATAATTTGATCTACCACGAAGGTTTTTTCCCATTGGTTAGGAGGTTTATAATGTTCATTGAGTCCCCTTCAACTATTAGTTTACCTTCGGTCTCCTGGGACATCTGCAACCCTCTCCATAGGGCTCTTGCTTCCACCTCATTGTTGGTCTTTCTTCCAAGTTGTTCAAAAAATACCAGCACCAAGTTTCCTTGGTGGTTGAAACCACTCCTCCAGCACCTGCTCTTCCAGGATTTTCCTTAGCTGCGCCATCAAAATTGAGCTTGAACCAACCAACTGGGGGCGGGGTCCACTTCACACCTATTCTGGGATTGGGCTTAATGACCAAGGGTTCCTCTTCGAAGGTAATATGTTGGGATTGAGCAAGCTATTTTTCCCAGAGATGGTTATACTGAGCTTCATAGGGGATGATATTGATATTTTCATGAGCAAAGGCAAAGATCTTATTGGTAATGGTTACGGGATCATGGCTAGAACCCTTAAAGGCTTTGTGGTTTCTTTCTAACCAGACCTACCATAGGAAATGGTGAAGGGAAATATTCCACATGAACCTGAGCCTAAGGCTAGTAAAGGGGTTAGGCCATTGCTGGAAGAGGTCAATGATGGAGGCCGGTATGACCCATGAAATGCTAAAATATTGGAAAACCCCACCTAGAATATCATCTGCAACCATACATTCAAGGAAGATATGGAGGGTGGATTCCCAGTTAGCCCTGCATAGATAACAATGATTAGAAATTATCATACCTTTCCTTAACATATTATCAATGGTGAGTATCCTCCCTTGGATCACTAGCCACAAAAAAATAAGATTTTGGGGATGAGATTTTTGAACCACACCAACTGGGTCTGGAGGATGGGATCCTTAGGATCAATCATAAGCTTATAGGTAGATTTGATAGTGAAATACCCACTCTCGGTTGCATCCCACGTTACATGGTCCTCTCCACTTCTCATGGGAATGAATTGTTGGTGCAAGATATTTTGGATCTCTTTTGACTCAACTTCAAATTGTGGTATTCTGATTTATTTCCATATAAACCTTCCTCTATTCAGCATCATAAAATCAACCACTTTCCTTCCTATGAACTGATCAGTATAATCCTTGACCATGGCTAGGTGTGGCAATTGAGAGAGAGCCTCCTACCTGGCCCACCTATCATCCTAAAAGTTAATATTTTACCCATTCCCTAAGATCCATCTCAGCCCTTTATTGATGATATTTTTGCTGGTCAAGATTGCCTTCCAAAAAGTCGATCCTTTGTTTAGTATATTGTCCTTTAGAAAATCAATGTCTTGGAGGTATTTTCTTTTAATAATGGTAGTCCATTGGTTCTCCTTGTTGGTTATGAGATGCCACGCTTGCTTAGCTAGCAGTGTTGTGTTCAACTAAGATACTCTTCTTAGGCCTAACCCCCCATTCTCCTTAGGTTTGCATACCTTACTCCACCCAACTAGGTGTATTCTCTATTTTTCCTTCGACCCTGACCAGAGGAAGTTCTTTTGGAGTTGTTCAATATTTTGGTATACCTTAGTTGGGGCCTTAAAAATGGATAAAAAATACACGGGGATGCTCTGAAGGGAGGCCATAGTGAGGGTAGCTTTACCTGCCTGAGATAGAAAGAGCCCTTTCCAACCAACCAGTTTCTTTTGAATTATTTCTACCACATTGTCCCACATTGATTTTCTCAGGGAGCTTGTAAATAGGGGAAGACCTAGGTAAGAAGTAGGGAGAGCAGCAATTGAACATCCCAAAATCCTAGCTATCCTGACCTACCTTGGAATGGGGGTGTTGAGGAAGTAAATTTTGCTCTTGAAGAAGTTCACCTTCTGCCCAGCCACCTCCTCATAAAGCTTTAGAATGCGCTTTATCCTTCTAGCTTCAACTACTGACGCTTGGGTATCATCAACAAACTATTGGTGGGTTACCATATTGGTAAGGGAGGTAGCTTTAATCCTAGAGATCAGAACTGTGTTGCAAGTCACTTTGATAGTTCTTCCTAGAGCCTCTGCCACAATAATGAACAACATTGAACTGATCGGATCCCCTTTTCTGAGGCCTCTAAAGCTTTGGAAATACCCTGCTATCGTACCATTTATAAGGATAGAGAACCAAGGCTAGAGAATACATCCTTTGATAAGTCTTACCCACTGAGGATGGAAACCAAATTTTAGAAGAACTGCAATCAAGAAATCTCAGTTGATGCGGTCAAAGGCTTTATTCATGTCAAGCTTTAGGGAAAAGTTTAACTTCTTAGTTTGACTTCCAGTGTAACGGGCTTCATGGACTATAATCACCCCATAAAGAATTGATATTCCTTGAACCGAGCTTCCTTGATAAGGATCAATCATAAGGGGCAATATTCCTTTCATCATATTAGCTATGGCTTTAGTAAGTATTTTGTAGGACACATTGCATAAACTGATTGGTCTAAAGTCTGTCATCTTTTCGAGATTTGGGCCCTTAGGAATCAATGCAATGAAAGTAGAATTAAACCCTCTAGGGATGTTTTTTGAAGCCTGGAACTCCTTGACCATCGAGATTACATCCTCCCTAACAATGTTCCAGAAAACCTGGTAGAAACGAGGAGGGAATCCATCAGGACCTGGGGCCTTATCAGGTTCCATGCTGAACAAAGCATTTTTTATTTCCTCCTCTGTGAAGGGAGCTAGAAGTTTGGCATTAGTGGCCCCATCTATGACACTAGGTATGAATTGGAGGAGAGTCTCCTTGGCTTCCTCTTGGCATTGGGTTTCATCCTCGAGGAGAGAGCTGAAATAACTAACAACTTCTTCTCTGATCTCAATTAAGTCCTGACTTTTGGATCCATCAGCTCTAGTTAGCTTTCTGATCTTATTATTACTTCTATTTCTTAGGGTAGTGATATGAAAAAAATTGAATTCGAGTCGCAATCCTTCAACCATAAAGCTTGGATTTCTGCCTCCAATAGGTTTCTTCTATTGAAGGACTAGACTAGAACATTCTCTTGGCTTATTTGTTCCTACCATTTCAGTCCTTGATTCTAACTCTTCCGTACTTATCATATATTCTCCACAATTCTGTTGTGAACCTTCCTAAAAGTTTGTAGGGATTTTGGTTATGATATTGGAAGGACCCGATTCCTTTGATCCTATCTCCTCCATCCTTTTCCTATATTCCTCAAGGGTGTACTTTAATCCTTCATGATGGTTTGGGAGTATTTTAGTTTTGATGTTGGAAGGACCCGATATGGACGGGGATTCTAAAGTTTCTAGTAATTCAACCTGAAGGATTCTGTTCTTACCCATCTCCCCTTCTACCATCAGGTCAACAAGAACTTTAAACTTATTTGAACTCGGGATTCTAGGGCTTACCTGATTTTCCTGCTTGTTGGTGATTTGTTGTTTTCCTTTCTCTTGGGGTTGAGCCTGGTTGTCCTGCTCCTGGTAAATATTGTTGTTCTTGGCCAACCTGAACCCTCCTCTACCTGCTAGTCCTCTCGTGGATTAGTTCCTAGGGAATGCTTTGCCATTTGTCCTTTTGCCTTCTATCCTCTGAGTTTCTCTGCTAGCTACTAGACTTGAACATTGATTTCGTAGGTGACCTTGAGTTTTGCATTCTATGCAAAATGTTGGCTTATTTTCATAATCCACCAGATGTTTTCTCAGATAATATCCATAGCCCAGTTCTACGAAGGTTGGCAGTTTGGAATCTAAGTTTGCTTTGACACAAATCCTTGCATGCATCATCCTTGTCCTTGCCAGGGTTGAATGGTCAATGGCAACCAACTACCCAATGGTTATGGCAATCCCTTGCAACCAGTACTCATTAAAAAACTGAGCAAGAAGGTTTGGCAGGTGGACCCATATGGGAGCTATATTAATATTTTGTTTTTTGGGGTCAAAGTCCTCCCCCCATTTTATGAGAAACAAGTTGTGTTTTTCTAAAAACCATGATCTACCTATTAGAATACGATTTGCATCCTCCTTGTTATTGAATATTAATATGAAAAAGCCCCTGGACAAAGCAACAATCTCCAGGTTCCCAGTTGTTCTCCATTTGGATAGCTCCCAAGAGTGTATAGTTTCTATATCCGGCCTTCCGCCTAGAAACTTGCCTCCTAGTGAAAACTCCTCTAAGGATAAAAATGGACCCATAGCATTCACAGGTGCCATAATATGATTGTTCTCAGGTATGAGGGGTGGGAGTGAATGAAAATCACTCTTTTTGCCTTTTAGGGTTTCTACAAAGGATAGACCTCTTCGGGGACTCGTAGTACTCTGTTGGGTCCATTTGTCTGTGTCTTTATCAGGGGCTTCAGGTCCTCATACCTTGTCAACTTGCTCGTAGATGGGTCCCTATCCCCTTATAGAGATAGTCGATCCGCCTGCCTTTGGATCCTCACCTACTGCCTACTCAAGGTTCCCGCACGAAACCTTCGAACCTCCTTCTCATCCTTCACTATTCCTGCTGCTCCACTGCTCCATCGTAATCCTATGAATAAATCAAAATCATTTTGAATAGATGGTTCCTTTTTAACATTGTGATCATATTGTATCATGTCCTCTAAGATCTGATATGTTTTTTCTTCATAGGCTAAAACCTCAATATGATCAATATTTCTTTCAATATCCTTCCTCACTGGTATATATTATTTATTTACTTTCATCTACCTCAACTTATTTTTTGTAAGTTGAAAACCTTCCTCAGCCATATTCGTTTGTAAGTTTCTCTTGCGATTTTCTACATATGTTTCTCTTGGACTATTCTTAGGGCACGATCTCTCAATATGACCCACCTCATGACATCTTCTACATCTAAAAGATATGTTTTCATAATCTATGGTTTGGACCTACAACTTATGCCTATACTTAAGAATGACTGATTATGGTAAACAATAACTTGTATCAATTATGACCAATATTTGAGCATAAATATCCAGTTATCCATCTTTTGTGGTTTTTGAAATTTCAAGGAATTCTCCTAGAGTTTTGCCTATTACCTTGAAGGTATCCATTTTTCATAATATAATGGGTAACCCATACATCCTAACCCATAATGGTACTAAGGATAGATTTATGTTTTTAGGTGCAAAGCCTTCATATCAACGGGTAAGGACTGCTCTTCCCATAAACCAAGGACCCCTTTTTAGGATTCTATCTCTTACCTTCCTAGAACAAAAAGCGTCTAATAATAAACCTTTGGGAATAAAGGATAAACTCACTCCTAGAGACTTTCAACTCCTATCAATCCATTTTCTCAAGGCCGAAGCCTATGGCCAAGACCCATTAAATTTACCAAAAATTGCTCTATCTTTGAGAAACAAAGATCACTTTTGTATGAGGTCCTCACTAACCTCTACTACTGGGGATGATCATAAGTATTTAGCTATAAATTGGTCCATGGGAAGGAAACTATATAACTCAAAATCTACTAGAATTTAGCAGTATATCCTATAGTAATTATATTATTTGAAAATAAACTTTTAATAATTTGCATGCAGAACTTCTAAAATAATGAAGGAAAAAAAGAACCTTAGCTAAAAAAATTATATGCCCACCTGCTCTGTTGATGCCCTAGCCCTCCGTTACTCCTCCCATCATTAGTACCCTAGCTAACAAATATCTATAATTTTGTTTTTCATGACTTGAAAAATCATTTTTACCCTTCAATACCGCTCAAATTACTTTATACGACCACTTATTTTAAATCTCTTCAATTTCTGCACAAATTGATCCAAGAATCATCTAAATTAGACAACCCTTCGCAAAGAAATGACTCTTAAAAGATGAGAAATTTTTATGGAAAATTTGCCCTAACTTTACCCTAGTTTTGAACAACTATCTTCACATGGTTATATCTCCCTCAATATCGCTTGGATCCTTTAGAATAACCACTCATTTCAAAGCTTTTCATATTTCACACAAAATGGCACAAGAATCATTGAATCAAACAACTCTATGCAAAGATATAACTCCTAAAAGATGATTTGTTTTTCAAAAAAATTTACCCTAGTTTTGTCAATTCATAATGTCCTCTAGCATAACATCTCCAATAAGGAAAAAATAAAATAAAAGTAAAACATACTTATTCAAACCATTTATAAAGACCTTTCTCATTAAGCTTTCATTTTATCTTTGTGTGATAATTGATGGGCTTTTTTTTAGAAGCTTACCTTTAACCTCCTTATCTTGTCCAAGATAAAAGGTAAGGTTTTCTCCTTGTTGCATGGGTAGGGATTGTTATATGTTTGTTCTTATTCTTTCAACTAAAGCTATCATAAATAATTATCCTTCAATGTTATTTAGCTTTTCTTCTTAAGAATTTTTTTTTTTTCAATTTTTATGAAGTTCTACAACAAGAAAAGGCACGACTTGTATGACTTTGCACTTGCTACTTCACAGCACTTGTTCCTTGTTCTTTCCCAAAGATTCGAAACAATAAAAGACAAAGGCTTGGTTCTTGTTTTTTATTATAATATATAAATATTTTAAATATTATATAAATATTATAATTTAAAACTTATACTTAAAAATAATATTATATACATCAACAATGTGGGATTGGAGCAAGTTCTACACATATTACATTGTGACCACAGAGTGGTATTACAATAGCTTGACAAGTATGTCTTTATAGTTTGACAAAATTCTTGGCCTTTGAAAGTTGAAGAATTTAACCATATGAGCTCATGCCATCAAATAAAACAATATAATATATTAATTAAATAAAATATAACATTTTAAAGTTATTTATTTTAAACTCATGTTATGAAATAAAACAATTATATATATATGAAAATTGATAAGATGCTACCTATGAAAACCTTAGCTTGTTAGGCACGACGAAGTCAATAGGACCCTGATCCTCTAAGGCATCAAAGTGGGCTGCCCAAACACTTAGTTGCTACCATACAATCTATCCTCTTATGGATCATTGTGGTTTGAACCTTAGAATTACTCAAAAAGAGAGACCAAAGCCTTAAGTCATTGGCGAACAATATTATATATATGTATTGATTTGGTTAGAGTGAAAAACTCCTACGACCAACACATAGGGCTGAGCAATCTCCTCCCAACCATAACCCCTCGTAAAGCCAAGAGCTATGCTTATCAATAGGAAACTTTAACCTACACCCACCCCTCACACACTTGCCCTCGCCTTGGTTGGAACCTTGGACCTCACGAAGAAGAGCCAAAGCCCAACAATATTATATATGAAATATATAAAATAAAACATTTTAAGGTTTTTTATTATTAAAAAATCAAACAAAAATAAAAAATAAAAAAAAATAAACCTATCAAATGACATTAGTTCAATTGATTTAATTATTTAACTTTAATACTAGGTTTGAATCTTGAGAAAATACATATACATAATAACTCCACTATATCATGATGTAATACAAAAAAGATAAAGGTAAGATCGATAATAATGAACCTAAATCATTATTATTGTCATTTTAAAAAAAAAATTGTTGTTGTTTTAAACATAAAAATTGAGGATTGTGTTATTTTATATACTTTGGTTTTACTATTTTAAAAAAAGAAATTATATGAATTTTTTTTTATTAGAATTTATATAGTGATATTAGAAGTAACATTCCTCCCCACCATAATTTAAGTTGAGGGGACAAGGAGAGGAGACATTAGAAGTAACATTCCCCCGCCATCCCCCCTCCCCCAATAATGGATGCACTAGTGGATTTTTGTTTTGCCATCTTCATCATAAAAAAGCTTGTGTTTGGATCTCTCCGCAGTAGTCAGTAGAGAAGAGGAACAGAGGAGGGTTTTGCGACGAAGTGTTTTTTGCGGTGGAGTGATTTTGCAGAGCAAGTAAGGTTTGCAGAACAAGGAGGGTTTGAGGGTTTGTGGGTTTGTGGCGAAGTGTTGTATTGCACATCTATTTCATCGGGTAAGCACATTTTTTGTCCTCTTTCGATTTATAAAACAATTTAAGTAGATAGGAGAAATACGTGGACATATAGTTCCTTCATTCAACACCCCAGTTGCGAGCTCCACTAGCTTTTAGCTAGAACAAAAATTTGAAAAGGGTTTTAGTCACCATCAAAAAAACATACGACAAAAACAATGCAAAACATACGACAAATATTTTCCTATCACAAAATAGTGAGGGTCGAGTCTGTTTCAACAGGTTTGTAGTGGAGGAGGGTTGTAGCAGAGGAGGGTTTGCACAAATATATATACACAAATTCGTTCAACGGGTTTGCAGCGGAGGAGGATTTGCAAAGCAAGGAGGGTTTGTGGCGGAGGGTTTTATTATATATATTTCATCGGATCAATAGTATAGGGGGTTTGGCAAGGGTTTGCAATGGAGGAGGGCTTGCAAAGCAAGGAGGGTTTGTAACGAAGGAGGGTTTGCAGAGCAAGGAGGGTTTGCAATGGAGGGTTTTATTACACATCTATTTCATTGGATCAATAGTGTAAAGGGTTCGAAAATGGAAGAAGGGAAGCAACAATTGCAAGAACCGATATATATCAATGAGAAACAATATTGGAGGATATTACGACGTCGACAAGCTCGAGCAATGCAAGGACAACAACAATGAAAAGGACATCAAAAAATAAAAATAAAAAATATTCTACCACATAAACAGGTGGAGAATAAGGAACAATCAAAGGCACTAACCATCATCAAATGAGGATATCAATTAGCCCAATAGAGGAGACAAAAGAGAGAAGATAAAATAAACGAAGACAAAATGACAACACAAGAGAATACAGAAGGAAAAACAAGCAAGGAGAAAAAATTAGAAATAACCGCAAGAAAGCATTCAACATGGAAAATGGAGGTCACCAAAATAATTTTTTAGATGAGGAAGAAACTTATAGTCCCACAACCACACCACTCATGTGGGCACCAAGACTTTATGTGCAAGAGCTAATGAAGATGAAAGAGAAACTTGAAAGCATGGAAAGGAGGGAGAAATTAAGAGATACTAAATCAGATGAGGTTATAAACACCATTCAGAGGATGGAAAAGGAAAACAACCAACTCAAGGAGCAAGTGTCAAAGCTACAAAACCTTGCAAACATGGGTCAACATGAATGGCTTGTCTTAAAACAAGTCATCCACCCCCAATCAATTATGCAATAGAGGTGGAAAAAACAAATGCAAATCAAATAAAAGAGGCACGAGAAACACTCCAAAACATTGAAACAAGAGAAAATGAGCTGCAAAATGAATTAGCAAAGGCAAAGACCTGGTCTCAAGTAGTAAAAGAACCAGTCAATAAACAAAAATAGTTGATAGAGAAGTAAGTAAAAATTCAAATAACAGAAGAGAAATAAAGATATGAGAAGTTATCAAATATAATCATCAAAGGGTTGAAAGATTATGGGGATAGGGAAGACACCAATCGTTTAACTAGGGACTTCTTGTCAGATCGATTACAATGGAAAGGTCAGATAAAAAAAGTAAGCAAAATTGGCAGGCTGAGAGAAGGAGGCATAGATAGGCATATTCGGGTCACATTGTTGAGCTACGAGGATAAAACAAGGTTACTAAAAAATAGAGGCATGCTGAGAGGGTCACAATTTTATTTAGATGACGACCTAACATTTTTATAGTAGGAAGAAAGAAATAAGGAATGGGAAAAGGTGAGGGCAACAAGGAATGAAGGGAAACGAGCATATTTAAGAAATGGAAAGGCATACATCACATCTAAATAAACCCAAAACAAATAGGGAGTATGGCCTTCTCGAGAACATCTTACGATGGTAAATTGGAACTATAGAGGTTACCCTTGGAGAAGAGGACCCGGGTTAGGGCCCATTGCTAGAGATAAAGATATAATAATACTGACAAAAACACATGAACACAATGGATGTAGGACTCCTGAATTTGTGGGATATAAAAAAATAGCAATATGGAATAAAGTAATGAAAAATGGCAGAGGGCATGGGGGTATTATGGTTTTAATAAAAGAGGGATGGGATAGGGTCATTAGAATTGAAAAACAAGATGAAAAAAAATAGTACATCTAGATAAAAATCCTAGAAAATAAGTTAGTTATTAGCATAGCAACATGTTATTTTGCTCCCAAGAATTCTAAATTCTATAAGAAACATGATCTTAACAGAGAATACTCCTCCCTAAAAAGAGACATTTTGATATACAATAAGTTGGGGGAGATTATATTAATTGGAGATTTAAATGCAAGGACAAAAAATAAGCAAGCTAACATCTAGAAGGTAGCGAAGATATTGAGATTAATCCTCTTTGGATGTCGAAAGAGGAAAATCAGCAGTGGATCAGGACTTCAGAAGATGAGCATGGGGCTATCACGCAATGTGGAGAAGAGTTGTTAGGCCTCTGTAACATACACGACTTGATTATTTGCAATGGGATGAACAAATGGAAAATTCAAGAAAGTATACATGCAAAACATATAAGGGACAAAGTGTAACAGACTATGTAATATGCTCACAAAATTACATACCAAAAATAGAGGAGCTAGAAGTGGAATATTCTCTAGTGGAACTTAAGTCAGATCACAACCCAAATGTTATGAAACTTTGAATGCATGGAGACAAACTAAGGGAAAAGCACTTGCAAGGCAATCAAAATAAATATCCTCACAAGGGAAACATTCTCTTAAAAGACAAAAATTGACAAATTTTTAGAGCAGTATTAAATAACAAGTTACAAGAAAAGGAAGAACTACCTCACAGTAGCAAAGATTACAGTAAGAGTGAATGGTTAATGCACGTTATCCAAAAATATCTAAACAAATGAAAGAGAGCTAAACCTAAAAAGAAAGAAAGGAATAGCTTCCCAACCAACCCATTGTTAGGATAAAATAGGTAGTATATTGCATTATACTACATAGATTATTACATTTACTTTTTACTGCATAACCATGGAGATATTTACTGTTCCAAAATATCTACTGGTTAACCTAGATTAATACCTAAAATATCCTAGGTCAGATATTTTAGGTTAGTTGTTTAATCATACTTCTCTACCCTAGGTTAGTAGTTAGCAACACGTCTCTCTCAACGCATCTTGTTAGCGTGATTGTTGCTAAGTCAGTATTATTTGTAACCTATATAATGCTTAGTATTTCTAAGCTATGGTTCCTAATGTTGAATATTGATTATTGCATTATTGAATTCCATTTTTGCGTGACTTATTCATCACATTGGCATCAGAGCCAATTTTTTTGGCTCGCCCGGAGGACGAGTTGGTGACAATTGGCGCCACCAACCCACCTCAACAGGCGAGCTTGCTGGCGGGATCAGGCTCAGGGTGGGATCAGGTTCAACCCTGAATTGACCAGGGCCTACTCGACCCTAGGCCCACGCTACTCGCGAGGGAGGCGATCGATCACCCTCACGAGCCTCTCGATCGATAGCACTTCGTTGTCGACCGGGCTCCGCGATCGACCGCCTACCGAGCCCCTCGATCGACAACACTCCGCTGTCGACTGGGCTCCGCGGTCGACGCCCGAGGAGGCAGGAGCCTCGGCTCCCGCTCACAAGGCCCGGGCCCGCAGAGCCACGTGGCCTCTACAGCTTGGGAGAGCCGAGAGGGCAGGAGCGCCCTCCCCTCCCAGCTGGACGCACACGGGGCAACCAATTTGGGATACGAGAGGGCAGGAGCACCCTCCGATCCCCGACCACCTCGGGATCTGCGAGGGCAGGAGGCCCTCCGATCCCTGACACGCCTGACTCCGATCTTCGACACGTGGCGAGATCCAGAGATCTCTGGATTGCACGCACCCCGAGGCGCCACCTGGACCGCTGATCTGGCCTGCACGCACCCCGAGGCGCCACCTGGACCGCTAACTGGGCGACACGTGGCTCACAGGCCATGCGCCACCTTAACACTGACTAGGTGACATGTGGCACACAGGCCACGCGCCACCTGGACCGGATGACTTGACTCGGACCTGACACGTGGTGGACAACCATAGGACAAATGCCTGACACGAGGGTGACACGTGGCGGACTGACCGCGTGCCACCGTACTCGACTAACCGCGACGTGGTGACGACCAAAACGACAGGGACTGTGACTCGCCGTAGGCAGTCAACAAACTACGGGCTTGAAAGCCCTTTTCAACAAGTCTTTCTCCTCCGTGCGGGCAATGTGGGATAAATCCCACAATTTTTTTTTGCCCGCCCGTGAGAGGAGAGAAGGGAAAGGGAATCACTTTCCCTTCCCTTCGTGTCGGGTCGTGTAGCTCGACCGGCACACAGTGTCGGGCTAAGGCTTTGGACGATGGGGAGTCCAGGGTTTGACTCCCATCGAGGCAATTTTTTTTTGCCTTCAAATGTCACTTAGCGCCCACAGCAAGATAAACAAGTATTTTTTATTTTTTTAAATTATTTTTTTAGTAAATTTTAATAATAATTTAATCATATTTGATTAAAAATCATTTTTTTAAGTGTTTTTTCTTCAAATGATTATATTATTGATTTAATTATGCTTCAAATTAATTAGAAATTAATGAGAGAAGAAAGAGGCTATATTTTTTTTGCAATATCCACCAAAACTGAATGCTTTTGTTTTCTCATCAAAAGGAGATATAACACATAAAAGAGTATTTTTTTTGCAAATTAGAAAGCCTACAAGCCCTTAAACTCTTCTCACAACCTGTTACATTTGCAAAATCAAGGATTTCTTCAACAATTTTTTTTTGCAATAAAATCCTCAAAAGTTCTATAGTTTTCTTCACACATTATTGGAGATAAAAAGACATAGAAACTCAAACTTCTATTGCAAAACAAAGAGATTTACAACATTGAGGAATCACATAGGTCATTTCCTTTACAACAAAATCCAAACTTTGCTTTTGTTTTCTCCTTCAAAAAGGAGATATACGACATAAAATTGCATTTTTTGTTGTAAACTTGAGAAATATTTTTGAACCTATTTGCTTGATCCTCATGCTTGAGTGTTGAAGACAAAAACCAAAGTCGTGTGTCGACTGGTCTGGAAGCCTTTCAAACGTGGGTCGTGTGTCGACTTGTCTTGAAAGGAGTGCTCAAATTTTTCAATTTTGTAAAAATTAAGGGGGGATAGAAGTCATATTAAGTGATTCTATTTTTTGCAAAATTGTAAAGAGAAAGGGGGGATATTTCAAAACAAGAAAGGTGCATTCTCGATTGTACTCGACACCTTTTCTTAAAAATTGACTATACTAGGTGCATTTTCGGTTGCATCCGACACCTAGAGTGATAATAATTTGGGTTGCTCTCTTGTTTTGATTATTGCACTAACAATCATGCTTTTTGTGTGCAATTAAACAATCATATAAAACATTGAAGAAGCATTTCACAAAACCCAAACTTCACTCAAAATCGTGCTAAACCTTGCACAAGTTAAAACAAAGTCAATTTTTTTTTGTCCCCATCAAAGGTCAAAATCCAAACACCTTGATTAACTCTCTTTGTTTGGCTTAATTTCCTCAAACTTTCCATCCTTCTTGAAGGGTGTTAAGGCAGGTGCCATTAAATATCCTAGAGAGCACAATCAGAAGTCTTTCAAAACCTACCCCTTTAATTTGCTCTATTTTGTTTGGCTTAAAATCCTCAAACTTTTCATCCCTTGTTAAGGGTGTTAAGGCAGGTGCCATTAAATATCTTAAAGAGCAAATTAAAATCTTTCATATACTCTTTTGAGGGTATACTGCAAGATAAAGTCATCTTAGTCATATCAATTTGAAACCTTAACCATGGCCATGATCAACAAGTATCTCACCGAGAGCCAACTGCTCAAAGGTTCAAATTATTCAGCCTGGAAAACTAAGATGAAAGCCATTTTAACTGTAGAGGAGATGTGGGGAATAGTGGATGGCACCGATTCTAGACCCACATTAGCAGGAGCGGATCGGACAACTTATGATAAAAAGGATAAAATACTTTCCTTATTGATCTTGCTAGCTATTACCGATGACATACAACCTCATATAAGTGAAGCTAAAAATGGTAAGGAGGCATGGAATGCCTTAGCAACCATTTTTGAAGGAAATAATCAATCAACAATTCTTAACCTTCAAACACAACTTCATACTCTTCATATGAAATCTGGAGAGACAGTAGAGTTATTCCTCTGCAGAGTCGCATATATAAAAAAAAAATCGTAAGCCTTAGGAGAAAAAGTGGAAGACAATGTCCTGACCTCAATCATTTTAAGGGCTCTTCCAGACTCCTATAGAATGTTGATCACTTCACTACAAGTCTCTGGAAGGACAATGACTTTTGTAGAGTTGGTAAATTTGCTTCAAACTGAAGAAGCTAATCAACTCCAAAGAGATGAGGCATCCAACAATGCACTTTTCTCAAACAAGCAAAGTGGAAAGAAAAAGTGGAATCAACAGAAAGGATCTTCTTCTAACAAAGACAAGGGTAAAGGCAAAGAGATTAAGAAGAAGCAGTATTGTAAAATTTGTGATAAAGACACTCATGAAACCAAAAGATGTTGGTTTAAGAACAAACCGCCCAATGAACAAGGACAAAAGAAGGGCAAAGGTAAACCAAAGAACAAGAATAAACAACAATAGGGACACATTGCCGCTGAAGATTCTAGTTCGGACTCGAACGAGCACACAAAGTGCTCATGACACATACAAAATCCTCTCACAAGGATACTGTTTGGTACATAGATTCAAGCACTAGTAAACATATGACTGGCAATAAGTCCTGGTTTGAGACATTTGAGGCTTGAGAAGGTAGACCGGTAACCATTGCCGATGATCACACTTATCGAGTTCGGGGAGAAGGAAGTGTTTCTGTCTCCCTTCCAGATGGAGAATGTAAGATTCAAAAAGTTCTTTATGTACCAGGATTGAAAAATAATCTCTTGTCAGTTCCACAAATCCTGGACAATAACATGAATGTCAATTTCAAAGTGGACAAAGAAAAGAAACGTTGCTTTATCACCCAGAAAGGAAAATAGATAGCAACGAGTTCATACAAACATGGTTTGTTTATCTTAGATGCAATTACCTCTACACATACCGCAATGGCAGTAACCACAAAAGAGGCCACTTCTCTATGGCATAAGAGATTTGGGCATCTAAGTTCAGGGTATTTACTAGAACTCAGTAAATATCAAATGGTGAAAGGACTGCCTACTCTTTCATCTACTTTGCTAGTGTGCTCAAATTGCTTGTCAAGAAAGCAACATAGAGTACCTTTTGAACCTAGCTCCTTTCGAGCTAAGGTACCTTTGGAGTTAGTTCACACAGATTTGTGTGGTCCTATGTCTACTAGTTGTGGAGGAAAAAGGTATTTTCAATTGTTTGTAGACGATCACTCACGGAAAATGTGGGTCTTCTTCTTGCAGTTGAAGTCTGAAGCATTTGACTATTTTCAGCAGTTCAAGAAGCTAGTTGAGAAAGAATCAGGATGTTTCATAAAGACCCTCCATTCAGATCGAGGGGGGGAATACACATCAAAATAATTTTCCTCATTTTTGCAGAAACATGGGATAAAAAGACAAGTTAACAACAACCTATTCTCCTCAATCAAATGGAGTTGCCGAGAGAAGAAATCGTTCCATTATGGAAATGGTTCGTTGTATGCTTAAGGGAGCCAATCTTGAGCACGATTCATCGGGCTGAAGTCTGTAACAACTGCAGTATATCTTCTAAATAGGGCACCCACACGGGCTCTTGAAGGTATGACTCCTCAAGAAGCATGGAGTGGAAGGAAACCCTCCATATCTCATCTACGAGTATTTGGGTGTAAGGCTTTTATGCATATACCTAAGGAGAAAAGAAAGAAGTTAGATGAGAAGACACTACAATGTGTTTTTCTTGGATATGATGAATTCTCAAAAGGCTATCGATTGATAGATCCATTCACCAAGAAAATACATGTTAGTAGAGATGTAGTGTTTGATGAGGCTTTCACATCTAACACTACATCAGTATACCTAGAAGATGAGGAGCAACAACCATAGACTCCTCCACAATAGAAAAAGCCTCCAAAATGGTATACAAGTACTATGAGAGATTCCAAACTCACTTCACCTCCATATCTCACTCTCAATCGTCCAAAGACACGAAGCATGTCTCGACAGAGAACGACAAAAGCATCTACTTCAGTTGATGATATTTGTGCAGATTTTCAAGAGCTTTCTGTTGATAGAGATTTAGAAGGTGGAAATGATATGGAAATTGATGAGGAGAGGGTTTACATGTCTTCATATGATGAAAATGAACCTTCTACAGTTGATGAAGCACTTAGTCAGCCTCAGTGGAAGGCATCTATGGATGCTGAACATAAATCCCTCATTAAAAACAAAACATGGAAGCTGGTCGATTTGCCTAAAGGAAAGAAACCCATAGGCTGCAAATGGGTTTACAAAGTCAAATATAAGGCAGATGGTACCATAGATAAGCATAAGGCCCATCTTGTGGCGAAGGGCTATGCTCAAAAGGAAGGCCTTGATTATGAGGAAACCTTTGCACCCACTGCAAGGATGACCACCATTCGAGTTCTTTGTGCTATGGCAACACAGTTCGGATGGAAATTACATCAGATGGATGTAAAAAGTGCCTTTCTAAATGGTGACTTAAAAGAAGAGGTATACATGACTCAACCTCCAGGATTTTCTGAGGAAGGCCATGAGCAACAAGTTTGCAAATTGGTCAAATCATTATACGGGCTAAAACAAGCCCCAAGAGCATGGTACATCAAAATGGATAGTCACCTACTACAACACGAATTTAAGAGAAGTCCATTAGATGCAAATCTCTATATCAAGAACATAGGTTCTGAAATAGTGATTCTTGTACTGTATGTAGATGATCTGATCATCACTGGCAATTCGAGAGAAATTGATTAACGCCGTGAAAAATGACTTGAAAGAGTCATTTGATATGACAGATCTTGGACTTCTCCACTACTATCTTGGCCTTGAGATAGAACATAAGAAGAATCATCTTAGGGTGACTCGTAAAAAGTATGCCAAGACTTTAGTAGAAAAATATCGTATGATTGATTGTAAGCCCAAAGCAACACCGATGGAATCAAGGCTTCAGTTATCACGGTATGATGACTCACCACAGGTAGATGGCACGCTATATCGACAAATGATTGGAAGCCTCATCTATCTGACCAATACTAGACCAGACATTACTTATACTGTAAACTATCTTTATCGGTTCATGCGAGAACCAAAGGTCTCTCACTGGAAAGCAGATAAGAGGGTTCTTCACTACATTCAAGGTAGTTCAGATTATGGTCTAGAGTATAAGAAGAATAACTCATTCTTCTTACAGAGTTATACTGACTCTGACTATGTTGGATCCCTAGATGACAGAAAATCAACATCAGGATATGTATTTCATCTTGGATCCGGTCCTGTCTCATGGCATAGTAAAAAGCAATAGGTGGTTGCTTTATCTTCAACCGAGGCAGAATATCGTGCTCGCACGTGGAGTTGTGTGTGAAGCGATATGGTTAAATCGCATCTTGGCTACCATGGGCCTACCAAAGAAACTTCCTATTCACATGTTTTGTGACAACTCAAGTGTTTTGAACTTGGTCAAGAATCCAGTCCATCATGAACGCACAAAGCATATTGACACAGATTGTCATTTCATTCGTGATGAAGTTCCTAAACACAGGATCAAGCTCCAATACATTCCCACCGACGAACAAAGTTGTCGACATCTTCACAAAGGCACTTGGACGTGTCAAATTTGAGTTGTTCTAAAGTAGACTTTGTATATCAAAGTAATGTAATAAAGGGGGATGTTAGGGTAAAATAGGTAGTATATTGCATTATACTACATAGATTATTACATTTACTTTTTACTGCATAACCATGGAGATATTTACTGTTCCAAAATATCTATCGGTTAACCTAGATTAATACCTAAAATATCCTAGGTCAGATATTTTAGGTTAGTTGTTTAATCATACTTCTCTACCCTAGGTTAGTAGTTAGCAACACGTCTCTCTCAACGCATCTTGTTAGCGTGATTGTTGCTAAGTCAGTATTATTTGTAACCTATATAATGCTTAGTATTTCTAAGCTATGGTTCCTAATGTTGAATATTGATTATTGCATTATTGAATTCCATTTTTGCGTGACTTATTCATCACACCCATGGTTCGATGAAGATTACAAAAAAACGCGAAGATCACTAAAGGAACCAATGGGTAAAACAAGAGCAAATAGAAAAGCATACGAGAAACTGGTAAGGGCAAAAAAAGAAGAATACACTAGAACAAGGAGGAAAGAATTGATTTACTTAGGGAAGCATGAACCAAAGAAATTTTGGAAGGAACTAAGCATGAAAAGGATGCAAACTGAAAATAGCATAACAATTAATCAATGGTTGGAGTATTCAAAACAATTGTATCAATGTAGTAACCACCAGGAGACACCCCCTACTATCATTATCAAGAAAGAACTTTTCACAAATGAAGACATTATTTAAGGGATAAAAAAGTTAGCAACTGATAAAGCCCGTGAAATAGACAATCTTCAGGCAAAGCATATAAAATGGGGTAGATATTATGGCAACGCAGATAAAAGAAATTTTTATTAAGGTCATACAAAATGGCTTCCCTACCGAGTGGACAACTAGCTTGACCATTCCTTTGTTTAAAAGTGGAAATGTAAATAATCCCTCAAACTATCGAACTATCATGATCAACCCTCTCTTTGCAAAGTTGTTTGGGAGTATGATAGAGCGTAGGATCAACATATGGGTAGAAGAAAAGGGAAAGAGAGCAAAGGGGAAAGCAGGTTTTAGGCTCAAACACTCAACTATTGATCACTGTATCACGCTCAGACACATAGTGGAAAAAATATGGGACAAAAAAGAGGAGGCTTTTTGTTATTTTGTAGACTTCAAAAAGGCATTTGACACAGTGTCAAGGAAAAAATTATGGAGCATAATGGAAGAGCTAGAGGTTCCAATTCACTACAGGGCAGTAGTTCACAGACTATATGAGCATGTAAAGGCTAGAATCAGAACACATGAAGGGTTATTTGAATGTTTTGATAGTGACATAAGTGTCAAACAAGGTCACCCTCTATCTCCGACCTTATTTGGGTTGTACATTGACAAGTTAGAAGAATAGATAAACAAATTTGGGGGAGAGGGTGTGCACTTAGCCAAATATGTGGTAAAACTCTTAGCCAAATATGTAATTCTTGTGGCCAAAATAGCCAAAGATCTAGAAGATCACCTTCGATCTCTAGAACTCTTTTGTAAGGAAGTTGGGATGCAGGTAAACACGAGCAAAACAAAAATTATGATTTTTTCAACAAAAAATAAGCAACAACTCGAATTTCAATTTGCAGGAGAACAACTTGAGGTAGTAGTAGAATAAAAATACCTGAGGTAGTAGTAGAATAAAAATACATGGGCATAGACTTTCATTACAAACTTAATTGGAATACATGTAGGATGAAAAGAACTCAAAGTGGTTGGAGAGCACTATATGCACTTCAAAACAGGTGTAGGAATGCCGAGTTGTGGGACTGGAAGACCACCAAGGTCTTCTTTGGCTTACTTGTTACACCGGTTTTATTGTATGGTTGCGAGGTGTGGGCTAGTGGCACAAAAAACGCAAAATGGAGGCAAATAGAAAGGATTCAAAAATATTTAATCACAAATTTTCTCAAAATTAAGGCCACAACCCCTTATGAAATTATTCTAGCTGAAACTGGAATGTTCCCTTTAGAAGAAATTGCTATGACCAAGTTGTTATGTTACTTGAAAAAACAGAAAACATGAAAAATGATAGATGGCCTAGGGCAGCTAGGGACGAAGAGTTGCATAGGTGAAAGAATACATGGATGAAACAAAATCAAAAATGGATGAAACGTTGGGAAATCAACATAAATGAATGCCCAAATGTCAACAAAGACAAAAAATTATGTGAATGAAAAGTTTAGAAGTGGAATGTGGAAAGCAGGAAAAGACAATATTATATTGCAAAGTTTAACCCAACGTATGACCACAAGTAAAAAGCATATATAGGCGCTGAAATGAAGTGGAAGGAAAAAATCCTCATTGCTAAGATAAGGACTAGCTCTCATAGGCTTAGATGTGAAACAGGGAGATGGACAACGCCCAAAGAACAATGAGAAGAAAGGATATGTACTCTATGCAGCACAAAGGCAGTAGAGACAGAGGAACGCTTCATCTATAAATGCCCAAGTTTTTCAGATATCCATGACAAATACAAATAAACACTTGAAAACGGGTCTATGGCATAGTTATTTGAAGATAGTAAAAAAAAAAAAATTGGAGAATTGCTAACCCAAATCAGAAGGAGAAGGAACAACCTTCTCAAAGATATTAAAAATCATATGATATGATTTGAGTAGTTGTACTTCCATATTTGAGGTCCCATAGACCATATTTGGGTCTCGTGGAGGTATTTAAAATCTTTCATTTCATTTCACAATAATTTGAATTTTTTTTTGGTTATATAGGAGAGTTGGTCATAACCATATTATTTTTAGTAATTGAAAAGCGGAGGGTTCAAACCACAAGGGCTGCTGTTACCAAACTTATTCCAACTAGTATTTTTGACTCGACATAAAGAAGACCACTTTTCGCTCAAGATTCGTCTCGTCATCATTGATCTGACATGCACTTAGAGGATTCAAATCAATCTTAAAATTAAAACTTAGATATCTTCTTAGTAAATGTCTGACCAAATAAACATATATATATATATATAATAATATTGATGACAAATTTTATAATTATTTTAAAAATATAACAAATTAAACTAATACTATTTAATTTTTTCACATCAATTCATTTCTTATTTATATTTTACTTATATAATTTTTGAGCGAAGGCACACCGTCTTCTTCGGAAGGATCTTTCCATATTAATATTAGACGTGGATTTGTAAATTCAGCGTTTACCAAGAACTTCGTTTCTTATTTTTATTTTACTTTTAAAATTTGTGAGCAAAATGGTTAAGGCACATCCCTTCTTCGTTAAAGGATCTCGGCACATCGTCTTCTTCGTTAAAGGATCTCGGCACATCGTCTTCTTCGTTAGGATTTGGGCATATAGTCTTAGACCTGGATTTATAAGTTTGGTCTTTATTAAGAACTTGGTTTTTTATTTTTATTTTATTTTTAAAATTTTTGAGCAAAATGGTTAAGGCACATAGTTATTTTTTTTTAAGAATCTTTTTAGATTTTTTTTATTTGGTTAGTATAAGAAACTCTTATAATCAAGGTACAGTGTTGCACATGGTTTTTTAGAAGATTTTTTTTAGATTTTTTTTTATTTGGTTAATATAAGAAACTCTTATTACCAACTTACAAGGTCGAATAGTCTCCTCCCAATCATGACTTCTCATAAAGTCGAGAGCTATGCTTATCAATAGGGAATTTAACACACAACCACACCACACCACACCCACCCCCTTTCACACTCTTCCATGTTGCGGTTTGAACCTTGGATCTCTCGAAGATAGCTAAAACCCGAAATGTTGCGTTGTCCTCCTGAGAAGGATCTCTTCGAATTAATATTAGACGTGTTGGTGGATTAGTAAGCTCGAAGAACTTACTATCTCAAATGTTGGGGGCATGTTTATTTGCTAGGGTAGTAGTCTAATCTGAATCCGCTGACTGAGTGCTAACCCAAAGATGATATCAATCCCAAGCGATCGATGGTCATCTCCTTCATGCACATAAAACAACAAAGTGGAATAGATGCTGTTGGAGACAACCCCAAGATTTGAACCCTACCTGATGGTAGAAAATGAATGTGAATGTAATTAACTCCCCTATGGACTACAAAAAAAACAAAGGGAATGAAAGAATGAAAAATGTGGATGTAATTAAATCCCCTATGGACTTAAAAAAAATAAAAAAAACAAGGGGAATGAAGACAAACTCCTTTAGCTAATTGTTGTATAAAGATTTGTTAAGATTGTAGATAGCGTGACTTGATTCTTTGACTAGTTGTTCAAAAAGGAAAAGTAGTTTTACTGACTCCTTTAATTGTTGTATAAAGATTTGTTAAGATTGTAGATAGCGTGACTTGATTCTTTGACTAGTTGTTCAAAAAGGAAAAGTAGTTTTACTGATTCTTTCATGTATAAAAAAAAATTATAATATTGACAAACGTTTGCTTTGCCAACTTAAAATCCATGGTTCCAATCCCAAGCCCCTTGAATCTCCCTAGTTCAAAATAAACATTTAAAACAACTTAAAATCCTTTATGTATAAAAAAAATATATAATAAAATATTAACAACTTAAAATCCTTTATGTATTAAAAAAAATAATATAATAAAATATTGACAGAAGTTTCACTTTAAGTGTTTGCCAACTTAAAATCCATGGTTTCAATCCCAAACCCCTTGAATCTCCCTCATTCAAAATAAACATTTAAAACAACTTAAAATCCTTTATGTAGAGAAGTTTCACTTAAGTATTTTTAAAGGGTTTCGGATTGGAACCATGGATTTGTTCCAATCCAAATCCCTTAAATCTCCCTCATTCAAAATAAACATTTAAAACAACTTAAAATCCATGGTTCCAATCCCAATCCCAAACCCAAACCCATTGAATCTCCCTCAATCATATGATCGAGGTTGCTGGTCAAATCCTCGTCCGGCCGGCTGACAACTACCCGCCAAGCTAGCCGGTTCCGCCACACAAAAATGTCTAAGGCTGCCGTCATTGTATTGAAAACGACGGATTATAAATAAGCACGAAAGAAAAAGAATTGCAGACGACTGGGCCCCGGATCTAGAAGGCCACATGGCTCCCAAGCACAAGTGTGAAAGATACGCTGTTTTGGTATTTTCCCATGACATCAACGTGATGTTTTCTGAAGTCTTTATTCTTAGTTTAGTCGACGTCATGATTTCTAAATTCCAATTTTTATTTATATCTGAGAAACGGTTAAACAAATTTCTACAAAACGGAGACGGTTTAACGGCACAGTAGACGGTTTCTACAAAAGGAAGTTTCAGTCCTGTGAATAATTGCATTGCATGGGCGAGGGGCATACAGTGGGTTGACAAACCGATTTCAACTACCAGCCAAACAACACCACCGGAGCTTTTGGAGAAGCTGTTCTACGAGAGGTATGGCTTTTTAATCGCATAACACCCAAAATTTCTCAAAATCCTCGCACGTTAGCCGCCATGCCGTCACATCCCTGTACTTGCGACTGTGGCGAGCCGATGTGACGTGAGTATCGAACCCTCGACCGGGAGTACGAAATTTGTCACAACATTATCTACCTACCTAACCCCAAAATTCTTATACGCTAAGGTTGAATCTAAATATTTCATCTGTTTCTTGAATTATGCATCAATCTGTCCCCACGTGAACTGTTTTACTCTTTGGAAGAACACGGAAACAAAGATATACTAAAATATAATTCAATTTCCGATATTTTAATACACGTTAGGAGATTATTTTATTTGCAAGCAACAGCGATAGCGTAGGATTGGCCTTGCCAGAGCAGAAGTATGAGAGGCGGAAACGTTTCTCCGATCAATTCGCTTGGCTTCGCTGCCCTGAGATCTTGGTTTCGCTCTGTTTCGGAAGGAATTGAGCTTCTCGGGAATCGAACAGGTGATGGCCTCAGTTTCCGTTTACCTGTGAAAATCTCACCTTTAATGTAATTGTCCCCCTGTAGAGCTGGCTTTTCCAAAGTTATTGGTCAGTTTCGACGTTAATTGCTTTTTTTTTTATAGCAATACGTTGAATTATATAAGAGGCCTAAATATAGGACAGAAAACAATAGGTTTTTTCCTTGGTCGAAACTTCTTTTGTTTGTATTAACCGTCGAGTCCACATAAACTCTATCCATATTTGCGAAGCGGATCACAATATCGAAACAAATTTATTTGAACACTAACAGAGGGTGCTTACTGAAAAATTAAAGTTTATTGAGCAAAGGTATACACAGATATTTATTTATTTGCAGATTTCAGCTCTTATTGATTAACAGAGAGTGCTTACGGAAAAATTAAATTTGTTGAGCAAAGGTATACCCAGACATTTATTTATTTGCAGATTTTAGCTCTAATTGGTCTTAATCGTATGCGGACATCCTTAACCGATGCTTTTTTTTTTTGGCGTGATTAATGCAGGTGGTGGCTTCACACAGATCAGGATGGCGCATGGAGAATCTCTTAATGACAAGAACGATTCTTCTGAGAAGGAACGCATGCAGAAGAAAACTGCGCCGATGGTACTTTGCTTTTCTTAATATTGTTTATCTGTTCATGATTTCTTCGAGTTTGATGATCCTCTTCCTTTCAAGGGTGTTAGAATGTTTTCCAGCCACATTGATCTATGTTGATAATGAATAGGCATTAATGTGATCTCTGTTTTAATATCAATTCATTATGCCAGACGGAAATGTAGAGCATTGTAGCTAAGCATCGACACCCCTAGGAACGGAGCAAACTAATCAGCAGACTAGACTCGACGCTCCTATCTTTCTATTGAGTTTATTGTTAATTAGTGAAAAATAGGGAGCGTTTAGTCTACTGTTGACTTTACTCGATCAATTAAAAAAAATAAAAATAAAATCTGACTGAATATTTTTCCATCTTAAATCTTGTCAAATCAACCCATTTCAACTTGTTCTCTGTCGCTCAATACTCAAATTCTGGAGTTGTATATGACTGAGTTGGAGAGGAATGCTGCTATGATGTAGAAGATTAGAAGTAGGCTCTTTCAGAGGTTTTTATGAGATTTATATAATCTGGCTTAACTGAAAAGTAGAATAGGGAATCATTCTCAGCAGATTACAGTTCTCTAACTTTTCTCTAAAAGGTTCAATGACTAATATTGGGTTCATGTCATTCCCAATTTACATCAATGCCTGTAATTTTTTTTTTTAAAAAGTAGGATTTTGAAAGGGTTGCCCTTTCCCTTTTACATCAATTTAGTCACGTTGAGCTATACAGCCTATTTGGTGCCGCAGAGATATGAACCTTGGTGTCCCAACCCTTGAACAAAGGACCCGTTGGCTATGCCTGTAATTTCAAAGATAGTTTTTGGTTCTAGTCAATGAATTCTTGCAGGTTGTGGGGAGTAATATTCTGATTTATTTGTGGTAGGTAAAAAACTTTTAATATCAAATGGCATTAGCTTGACCAGTTAAATTTCTCAACTTTCATGGTGGAGACCTAGGTTCCAATCTTGCTGAGTGATACATGCATAATTGCCAAGCTGTTGTAATACCACGATGTGGTCATGATGTAATATGGGTGAGGCTCGTTTCAATCCATAATCGATTAAAAACTTTTCATAGACCTAAACTAAGTGACAGCAGCTTTTAATTAATAAACAAACTTATGTTTCTGCAGCAATATCTTTATACACTTAAAAGTACTTTTTATTTAGTTTGAATTACTTGCATGGTATAAGAATGTTTGGATGGAAACCTCAAGATACTTTGATGTCTCAACTTGACTCTAACTTTGGCAACTAATTGTTTAGAGTTTATAAAAATTCAAGATATGCACTAGAATCTAGCAGCAGAGTGAGTGTTTGACATGCCTCTGCTACAATTGTCAATTGTTCACTTTTATATACTGTAATTGTGGAGATCTGAACAATGTTGTGTGAGGCCACTAATTGGATGTAAATTATTCTATTTGTTCTTGCTAATCTTAGATGGTTTGATACGAAGTGACATATTATAGAATGAACTGTCCTAGTAGATCTGGCTATAAGAAGGGTTCATCTGCATTGGCCCTTTGTGATTGAAAAGCTTTGCAATGGATGAAATACAATCTAACAACAATTAATTATAATGCAAATGTGAAATTTATGTGAAAATATGTTAAAGTTATGCCCACATATTGTCAAACTTTTCTGCTTTTTGTGTTGACTGAAGTTGCTCCACAAACTAGTCATTTTTACTGTTTTTTATTCAATTGATCTTCGAGCAACTATATTCTAACTTCATGGATCAATTTCACATAATCTTGATACAGAGCCTGCATTAGGAGAAATAGGTTATGTTTAGAGTTACAAAAGTGGAAAAGATGCTGAAGAGAGCAAAAAAAATGATCAGCATAAAGAAGATTGTTGATATAGTTGACAAGAGAGGAGAGAGGGAAGTTGAATGATTTTGGAGAAGACCAACACTAGAGAAGAAATTGGCAATGTAAAGGTGGATCGATGTGAGTAGGGGAAGAGCAATTTTGAAAACACTACGTACGGAGGTCAGCATCGATAAAAATTTGTTTGAAAATGGCATATTATGAGAGAGGATTGTGAGTTTGGAGAAAAAGGCCACCTTGCCCATGCAGTAGTCAAGGTTCTTGGGGCAGAGGAGTGACTTGCCTTTTAATTGGAGAGGTTGCCTAATCTGCCTCTGCCATAGGCAAGGTTGCGCAAAAGCCAGGAGAGTACTGTCTGCCTTAAGTAAAGGTTGGCACAAGGCATGGAAACACTTCATCACCCCTTAAATAGGTAGGGTTCTCTTGAGAAATATGTGAGGTTCCTTCAGGAATGTGAAGAGAATTTTAATTGCATTTTGACATCTAGCACTTAAAATTAAGAATCCAAGGGATGCAAGCCATTCATGTGAATCGTGAAGAATATGGAAGAAGGATAAAATCTGAAAGGTGAAGAGTGAGAAGTTTCTATGTACCCCTATGCAAAAAGCATCCCAGGAAGACTCAAAGCACTTCACAAATGAGGTCAAATTGAATGAGGAAAGAAATATGTTTTTTTTCTTTCTGAAGTTTCAACTCAAGAATACCAAGGTGAATACTTTCATAGATTTGTATTCACAATATAACTTGATTTTTGAAATTTTTGTATTGTAGACTACAAAACTTCCAGAACCATACGTATTGGGCTGGTTGCATTAAGACAAAATTGGAAGTCACAAGACAATGCAAATTCAATGTCACTATAGCCTCAAGTTTCATCAAAGCAAAATGTAATGCTTTTCTAATTAATGCATGTGAAGTGGTTATAGGAAGCTCATACTTTTGGGATTGTGATACCATTTTATGGAAGGAGCAAAAATATTGCCTACCCATGGAGGGCAAACCATTTCTTGTCTCTGCATGTGAGGGCAAGCAAAGGATTTCTCTTTTTTCAGTCAATCAAGCCAAGAGATTGATCAATTCAAGTAAAATTTTTGTGTTCTTAAAGGGTAAGTAAGAAGGGGAGAAAAGAGTAATATTCACATTTTACTTATACAAGAGAACAAATAAGGTAGATGGAATAACTACTTCCATGTTTCAAATAAGTGTTCCAAGAATCAAGTAGGTTGTCTCCAAACAGGTAGTTTGAACTTGTAATTCAATTGGAGCCCAATTCACCATTAACATTGGGTTGTATAGGCAATCCATATTCGAGAATAGGAAGGTGAAGAGGAAAATTTGGATTTTGACAAACAATGCGTGACTAACAATTTCATTTCCATGCAGGTCACTAACCTTTTTGGCTTTTGAGGAGGATGGGACATGAAGGATGTGTGTCCAATAGAGCATTCAACAAGATCACTATCATGAATAAGTACAGTCTTCCAAGTATTGATGACATCATCAAACTCATGAAGGAATTGGACACATGGAAAATGGTTTTCAAGATAAAGCAAGACTTATATGAGTGGTTAGTTATGCCCTTCATACCATGCAATGATCCTCTACATTTATGAGGGTAATGAATAGGTATTTCATCCTTTCATTGATTCTTTTGTTGTTGTGTTTGGATGACGTTCTTGAGTACAGTGACAAATGAGAGGATCATCTTCATCATTTGAAGCAAGTCTTGGAACCATTGAGGAAAAATCAGCTTTCACTCAATTTCATGAACACTAGTGTAGAAAGTGATTCTTGGTATACCTAGGGTTTGTGATTGGTGTAGGTTAATTGAAGGTTGACTTAGCAAAGATAGAAGCTATCTTAAGTTGGCTAAAACCTATCAATGTGACGGGTATAAGGAGATTTGTAGGTGCCACCCAACATTTTTGGAAGTTCATTCTATTTTTCTCCATAGTAGCAGCTCCATTACATGCATTGACAAGAAAGTATGTCCTTTAATTGGGGCAAGGTTTATAATATTGGTATTTTGACAGGTTGAAGAACAAAATTAGCCATGCATTGGTTTTAGCCTTGCTTAAAGTGCAATAGCTATTTGAGATTGAAATGGCTGCATTGGACTATGCTATTTTAACTATGCTTATTGAAGGAGGCAGCCTGTTTGCTTCCCTTCTAAATTGTTTATTGGGGCAGCTTTAAATTATCCTTCATATGAAAAAGAATTGTTTGGATTACTACAAGCAAACAAGGAATGTACAATCTTTGTTAGGTAAAAGGACCATCATCCCTACTAATTATCATCCATTGCAATACTTGCATTCTTAAAGCAAACTTCATCAAGCAAGACACTTCAAGTGGATGGGATTCCTTCAACAGTTTTTTTTTTAATTTTTTATCATGTGCAAGGGAGGAATTAACAAATTGGTGAATATGTTTTGTAGGCCACACCACACACTATAATTTCAGCTTTGGTAACCATCATAAGGCTAGAACCTTTTGGCCAAGAATTTGGGAAGACTCCAAAGGATTGGGATGAAAGTTTGGCATACGTTCAACTCATTTACAATAGGGTTGTTCATGTTTCCATCAACATGTCACCCTTTAAGGGAGATATGTTATAGTTATCTCCCTTGATCTCCATTTGACATGGCACATGAGATTTCAGTTGGACATGAAGAACTTAACAAAGAAGCAAGCAAGGCAAACAAGTTTATCTAAAGGATAAGGTTGATTTATCAAAGGATACAAGAAAGGCCCAAGGAGTCTCATGCCAAGTACGGAGCTAAACACATAGTAACATAGGCAAGACATTAAGTTAAGAACTCAAGCTATAATCTATTTCAGATAGTTCAACAAGTAGGAAGCAACGCTTTCAAGCCGAATCTTGTATCATACATGTAGATATACTCTATTATGAATGTGAAGAACAATCTATAAGAACCTTACATATTTGATAAGAAAATTGTTATGTTTAATTAAATTTGTAACATTGAATAGCCAATAAGAGGTGAAGGAGGATGCAATTTGTAGAGGAAGAGTGGCCTACTTGCAAGGGAAGAGAAGTATTAACTGATATTCTTGAAGGGACAGTTTCCCAACAAGGCAAGATGGTGTTTGAAAGAGAAGGTGGAGAAATTGTTTCCTTATTGTGTCTCTATGTGAGCTTTTGGGGAGCAATAGCCTCCCAATATTGTGGTATGACTCTAAAAGGACCAAAGACAACTGCAAGGGATAACAATGTGAGGCATTGGAGGGGGATTTTTAATTGTGCGCACTCTCAGGAGCGCTTTTAAGCAAAGGACCACCCCATCTGTGCAAGGGGTAGGGTCATTGATCTATAATTCCTACCAATGGAACCTTAATTAGATCCTTTTCAAAGAATTGCATTTCTCCTTGGTTTAGTTTTACTTAGGCTCTTGTGAAACTAGACACTACTCGCTAGTGAAATCCTTAAACTTACATCAGAACTACTCTTTCATGCCTAAAATACCCATGTAAGAACATAACAACGTATGAACAGTCCATAAAGAGATTGATGTAATATTTGTAAATCCAAAAGAAATATTGAAGAACCAACAATTTACTGATGTACCAAAATGTTGTCTTACTAGCTCAAACTAGCTAATTTCCAAGCATTGAAAGCATATAAACTTGCTAAAATCCAATAGAATGAAGACAATGCAAGTAAAAATACTTAAATGATTAAAAAGAAAACACATTCAACAACAAATATCAGAGTGATTTAATGTGGAAAACCTTTTTGGGAAGCAAACCCACAAAGGAATCATTCAAGCTTCTTATTCCAAACGAAATAGAGATACCGCATGAGTTGTCACCATCTTGGCCATCACTGAGATGTACAATGATGATTCCTTTGTTTGTAGCTTCACATGGTGCCTCTCAGTGATATCCATGCTCTCTAATTGCTGAAAATGAATTGCCTCTTTTGTAGCTCTGCAAATCCCTCTTCTTCTTGCTAGTCTGGGCCCAAATAAGCCTTATCCAGTCTCTTCCTCTTCCAAATTCGGGGGTGCATTTAATGTTTCTTGATAGTGAAGGTTTATCCAACTGGAAAACATGCATGGAGATGATGTATCATGCTTTACCCTACAAATATTCCTCTTGACACTTACCCAAATTAATTTTAGACCATTATGTACATGCCAAATCAGCCCATCCTCTGCCAGGTTGTTGGCTGGACAGTTTTGGGGCCTTTTGATTATCCAAACAGGCAAGTTTTGAGCTGAAAATTGGTATGCACATGTGCAATGATGTCAAAAACCTTCAATAAAAAATGTTTATTTGGAGCTTTCAAGAGTGAAAAATAGGAATGTATGACAATGAGTTTTGCCATTTTGATTGACCAAACCAGTGTATTTTGACATAAAATTTATACCACACTTAGCCCTCTAGTCCTCTTCCATCTGCAAAAAATAATCACTCAATTTGGACTTGATTTGGTTAACGAATGCCAAAAATATTACTCACTAGTCTTAACTGTTCTTTCTTTTATTTTAGAGTATTACAAGATGCATTTTGAGCTCAAACTAAATTTGAGCATTCTTCTTGATGTCACGAACCTCCTTTTGAAGCTTCATTGAAATAGAACTTCATTTGAAAGATTTATGACCAAAATATTATGTTGCCTTGTTCTGAATGCTTGTAGGGTCAACCTTCCTTGACTGTTTTTCCTTGACGTCAATTTTTCATGTTATCAAGTGACCTGCCATAAATCAATATGGACCAGTCATTGGGGTAGAAGAGAATCCCACTTCTTCAAGATGCGGAGTTACCCAAAGGTAGATGATAGTACCTTTTTTTGAGGAATGATAAAATCATAGTTGCAATGCTTAGAAAGTCCAGTCTAAATGGAGATGTGAAAAGGTTTGAAGGTTTGTATTTTTAGAAAAGTTCAGGTTCAGTTAGGAAAGATGAATTTTATAATTATGTACGTACACATAAAATAAATTTAGCTTCATATAATAAATAAAAATTAAATGCAAGCTAGTGTAGGCGTCACCTTCAAGGTTCTTGCTCTAGATATTTGGTGAACTTCAAAGAATAAAGGATTTTCATGAGGAAAATATGGTAGCAAGGGGGAAAAAAGTGATTTAAGGAATCCCTAGTTGAAAGTAATGATGCTCCAAGTGGAGTAAGTATTTTTTGATATCAAAGATAAAAGGAAGATCAAACCTATGGTAATCCTTATTAAGGCTATAGGTGATTCACTAGAAATGATTATAAAAAATGAGGTGATTGAGCATGATATACTTGTTTTTAAATGTTGAGGATTAGTTCAATGGATACTTTGAGTATGATATACTAGTTTTTAAATGTTGAGGATTAGTTCAATGGATACTTGCCAAGTTTTTTGGATTTTCAAAATCGTATTGAATGGAAATGGAGACTGGGTTCACATTTTTCATGACTTTCCTTCCAAATGAAATCATATTTTCAGGAAAAATAATAGGTGGCAGCCCAAAGTAATGAGGAGAATTGGCTTGTATTTAAGATCATGAAGTGAGAATTTTTTTTGTATAGACAGAAGCTGTTGAAAGGCTTCTAGTGTAGTTAGGATTGACTTTTATATCAGCTTATCAATAAAGCTTTTGAAGAATATTGGTAACACTCTTGGGGAGTTCATCAAGAAGGTATTGAGGGAGCAAAATCAATATTTTGCCTTCCAATGTTGTGGTATAATTTCAAAAGAACCAAAGACAAGTAAGAGTGTGAGACATTGGGAGGGGAGTTTTAGTGTGCATACTCTTCGGAGAGTTTTTGGGCAAAGGACCACCCCATCCTTGCAATGGGTAGGGTCCTTTGGGTAGAAGAGCACTCCACTCTTGCAAGATGTGGGGTTACCCAAAGGTAGAGGATAGTATCCTCTTCCAAGGAATGATAAAATCATGGTTACAATGCTTATAAAGTCTAGTCTAAACGGAGAGTCGAAAAAGTTTGGAGGTTTGGATTTTTAAAAAAGATTAGGTTCAATTTGGAAAGATATAATTTTATAATTATATTAATACTCACACACAAAATAAATTTCTTTTCATACAAAAAATTAAATTAAATGCAGGCAAGTGCAAGCAAGATGTGAGCCTTAACTTCAAATTTCTTGCTTTAGATATTTGAAGAAATTCAAAGAATGAAGGAATCCCTAGTTGAAAGTAACGATGCCCTTTTTGGAGGAAGTAATTTTTTGCCTATTGAGAACAAAAAGATGAGTGAACCTATGGTAATCCCTGTTCAGGCTACAAATGATTCATTGAAGTGATTATCAAGGATGAGATGATTGAGAATGATATAATAGTTCTTAAATGTAAAGGGTTAATATGTAAGTTCAATAGATGTTGGCCAAGTTTTTCGGAGTTTCAAAATTGTATTGAATGGAATTGGAGATTGGGTTCACAATATTCATGACTTTCCTTCCAAAAGGATTTTATTTTTCTTGTTATCTTCTACATGTAAGAAATCAGGGATGAAATAATAGGTGGCAGCTTATGGTGATGAGGAGAATTAGCTTGTACTTAAGTCATGGAGTGAGAATTTTTTTGTAGAGACAGAAACTTTTGAAAGGCTTCTAGCATGGTTAGGATTTTTTTGACTCCTTTATCAACTGATCAATAAAGAGTTTTAAAAAATATTGGTAATACTCTAAAAAAGTTCCTCGAGAAGGCATTGACTTCTAGGGAGCGAAATCAAGATGCAGATATATGCTGCCATGGATATTATATATTCTTTGCCAAAAACCATTGTGAATAAATATGAATCAAGAGAATCGGTGTAGCCTGAGTGGTGAGATTCCCAACAATGGAATGGTGGAATGACAGATTCAGGAACTAATCAAGACTGCAGTCATAAGATTGTCATCACAGTAGTACAGCATCCTTGTGTTGAGACGGTACGGTCTCAATTGTATGGTGCGGTCTTGTACGGCTCAATCATAGTCTTGTATGGCATAGTACAAGACGGTCACATGCAAAGATGCTGCAACTCTTGGTAACTTGTATCGTAATCACACGTACAATGCCAGTCTTTGCCAAGCAACAAGATAGTCCTTGAGATTGCAACACAACACATACAATAGTATTCATACGATCAATCCCTTGTACGACCTGGTTGTTGTACGTTCTACAACTAATGCAATTGTCGTGATCTCCTTCCAATCTTCTCCCTTAAACCTGCAATCACTCTATAGTACTGCTGCAATGCAAATACCAACATGACCTGCAATTATGGCAGCAATCCTATAGTTTGCAACTATAGCATTACTCAACAAGACAGGCATTATTATCAACAGTCACAGCATAAACATTGACAGTGAACTGTAGTAAGTCTGAAAATGGCAGCAATTGTATTGGTATTCAAAGGACTGCTGTAAACAACAGTAATATACTTGCAAATACAATAAGCAGGGTTGCATAATCAGCCTGCATAATGACAATGACAATATTCTCACCAATCTCTCACATGCACAATCATGACAATCCTATGCAATACTCTCAGCAATATCCAACATCGTCCTCCTTTCCTTCTACATAACCATTATTATGAAAATGAAAGAGAGGCATCCTTTTAATACCTGCCATAGCTGTTGCAAGCGGTTCCTAGGACAGCGCACCACACTATAACCTCAACCTCGAATCAGACGTTTTGACTCATGAAATTATTAAACTTTATTTTCTAAAGTCCTATTTGCAATTATCAAATTGCATTACATTCTAATTTCATTTTCATTTCATATCATTTCATTTTATATTATTTACATTTCATGTGCATTTATATGCATTTCATTACAAAAATGTCTAATGCAAAACTTTGACACATTTTTCACTTTTTCTTCTTCTGGGAAATTGTTTTGCTGCCTACAACTGGTTCAATAAGTGGATGATGAAAACATTGCATTTTGATGTTGTAAGTTCCATGAAACCGAACATATGGCAACAATGCCAACACTTCTGCATGTGCTTTGCCGATTTAAAGCTCCAAAGGAATTTCGTTGGCGAAGTGCGCTTCATACTTAGGCAAAATTTTGTCAAAAATTTTAATGTGGCAAAAATGCCAACAGTACCACTGTAAGGCATCATATTCGAAGTTGAAAGAGGCTATAGTGATCCACAAATATTTAGGGACATTATGAAGTTTAAAAAACTGATTTGCATGACATAACCACCCATCTGCATCCTTGCCGTTCAACTTAGGAAAGTCCAATTTGGGCATCTTAAAGGGAGTATCTTTGTCAAGGAAATTTTGAAGGTCTTCCTTGTCCTTATGGATGCCTTTCCCACGACCAAGAGGTTCAATGTCACGATGCTCAAATACCTTTAGGCCATCCTTAATTGCTTCCTCAATCTCTAGGAAGCGGTCTTCGAAGTTGGCTTTAGAGCGGAGATAGTCACCTCTCAATTGTTGTACATCATCGTGTACACTGCACATCGCATTGAGAAACTTACCAAGTTGAGAATTTATTTGCTCTAGGGAGTGGGCCTGTTCAATCTCCTTTTGGTATCCACGAGTGCCACCAGCCATTTTGGTGTGTTTTGAGCAACCACGACGGACTTACTAAAAATTGAAGTGTGATTTCAAGAGTTACTATTTACAGTAAGGATCCCGAAAAAGTGCTTGGGTGCTTTATGTCAAAATGATCAGCCCGAAAAGACGGTCACAATGAGCTATGTACCCCAACACTAATTTTGGACACCCCAGACTTATTTTTTATTGCTGTTTTGACAAGTCTGTTGGTGTGGTCAGTTTTTTCTCTGGAGGTTGGGTTTAAAAGTTAGGTTCTGTGTCGGCCAACTCTGCCCTGTCTGTTCTAACCATTGACCACTCCTACACTGTATTGTCACCTACACTGCGGGTACTGACACTATTCAGTCACTGACTCTGTGGTTCCCTATACTGACACTATCTATTCTGTTTTTGTCATCGACAACTCTGTAATTACTGACTGTTACAGACAATTGTTACTGCCAACTGACAATCCTGACCCAATTGTTATTGAAATAAGACACTTGCAGACTCTACCTTGACTGTTTCTATTTTGTTCACCAATTCCTTCCTTCGTGCATGTAGTTTTGTTATGATAGGAAAGTCTTCTCCATATGCTCAATTTTTGTGGGACAAAATTTTGGTTGCAAGGTACACATTCAGCGAAACAGGAAGGTTTTTTGTTTTGCAGGTTAAAATCTTGACAAGACCAGGGTATGCTAGGCAAGGTTGTATGTAATTCCCATAGGCCCTCTGTTATACCGTAGTGACGAACGATAGTGCTCGGACCAATATTTCAGGCCACTACCCAAGGAGGATTCCACACATACCCTAGAGCACACTACTCGCCTCTTTGACAATACGGGAGGGTAATTTTTTTGGATACTATGTCCTATGTACTATGGATAATACAAGGTCGAAAATATTCCTAATGGATAAAAGTTTCTCCTAATCCTAGATGGTCTTCCGAGATACCCGAAGATACGTAGGAGCTCAATTCCGTAGGTGGGTGTTGTCTGAGGCCTAGGTATTGGAGCCTGATTGCCCCTCACTTCACTAGACGCTTTATGGGCTATCTAGCTTAGCCAATAACGACACCTCGACAATATTTTAAAACCCCCGACACACTAATGTAGAAAAAGAAAGGACTGTATTTTTTGCTAGTTTTTCTCTTTTTTTTTTAGATAAAGGACAAGTAGAAAATGGAAAACATGAAAAAATTATACCTAAAATTAGGAATGGAGAGGCAAGAATTGTTGCAGTCGTAGCGGAACTTGGCCCTGGAAAGCGCTTTGATACCACTTGTTAGGGACCTACTATTAAAAATAAACTCACTCACACAAATACTATAAATAAAACAGAGATTCATGAAATAACATAATATCACAATGTGGAAAATAAATGCAGAATTAAACAATCTCACAACAAAACAGAATCGCAGCCCTCTTCCAAGGGGCAACCTCCTTTAATACTTTCATTATTTTGCAAAGAGATACATTTGTTCATGGATCCATGTCTTTTAAAGATAAACTTCATGCAACCCTAAGCCTAAGCTCAAGAGTTGGTTTACATGCAAAATGCCACTCGAGCTAGAATCTTCTACCAAATATCGGTTACATTCTTGATAACGGTTACATAAAATGGCCCCACTTGTCTAGGTGCCTTACTTGCCACATACCACTACAAAATATTACAAAATAACATTATAAAGGGATCCCCACATTGGAAGTGGGTCATTACAATAATCAATTGAGAATTACAAAATGGTGTTAGGATGGGGTCCTAACAATGATGACTCCATTCCCTGCTTAAGGATGATTATTAGACTTTGGAGTAGAGTGTATCTTTTTGTAGTTGTCGTCACTATTCAGTGAACTCCTTGAACTTGATTTAGTCAAATCTTCAGACTTCACTTATCATTTTCCTCTTAATGTTGTGGAGAGCATCATGCTTTCTTGCTTATATATCAAAGTATCCTTCAATCCTTCATCAACTTGGCTTGCCTAAGCCAATACCAGCTTAGCAATGCTGAGAGAGCACGAGTGCTTGGCTGCACTGCTATCACTATAAAATCAACTTCATAATTATGATTACCAGTCAGGATCTTCTGCTAATTATACATTGTGATAAGTATGTGAGGGCATTGATGTTTTGATAGATTGTGGTTCATTGAGTCCTGCAAAATTGAATTATATTGATGTTGATAATAGAGCTTGTGAACAGGCGGTTACAGTTAGACCTAAGTTATTCGTAATGACATTGAGCTTTAAATGTATATGATTAGTGTGTCCACCAGGTGATCAGTTAGGCAAAACACAAATGAACGGTACTCTGACCTATTTACTACTGGCATTTGATTTCTTATACTACTTCTATGTTAATTATTTGTGGGTTTCTGTTTGTATGGATGCCTTTATCTCATAATTTCTCTTCCATTAGCATGAATTGTTGTGGCATTCATGTCACTTTATTCTACACTGGATGTGGTTTCCAAGCCATTAGCTATGTAAAAGATTGTGTTGAAGATATCAATATGATAAAATCTCATTATAATTTCTAAATATGTATTTTCACACTGCTCTAGTCTAGATTGGACTTGTTTCCAACCAAATAGGATTGAAAATATTAATAGGAAAAGATTTCGATTAAAGGGAAACAGTGTCATGCCAATATGAATCCATAATTTTTCTTGTACAAAAATGCAGTGACAAAAGTCATGGACTTATGTTTTAGTCTGCATCAATTTTAGCATTGCTGTCTTTGATGTCTGGATCCTGATTTGACTTTCTCTTTGCAGGTGGAGCATAATCCTGGGCTTCCTCAACAATTAACATGGAATCGTAAACTAAATAATCATCCTAGTTTTCTTTCTGAATTTACTCTCACTTTCCTGGAAAAGTTCAAGCTGGTATGGTTAAAATGCCATCATTCAAAGTAATGTTCAATATATATATTGGCACTAGAAGTACTATTGCCTATAAAGTAGAATTGCATCTGCTATAGCAAGTATGATTCTTATGTGCATATCAAATTTCATGTTTCCATAGATCAGAAATATAAGTTAGGAGATGTAGTTAACTCTCTCTCTCTCTGCAATTTGATGAAGGCTCGTTTAGGTGTGCGAATGTGGCGTCACATACAAGATGAACGTTCCAAAGGAAGGGTAGTAACATGTTACTTGTTTACTGGACAAATGTGTATTCACAAGCATCTAACTTGTATTCACACTTGTTTCCTTTTAAGAGATTGTGATAACAATATTTAGACTCTTTCTGATATGTTTTGAATGCTTAATCTTGTGTTATCAGCATGTTCTGCTATTACTACATGTTTTCCTTTAATCTTTATTTGCAGAGGCCAATAATTGATCCCTTCAATCATGATGTAAAGCCTTCTTCTTGCCATGGTGTGCCACTTGGTGGTATAGGGTAGGTCTTCATCTTTGCAGAGTTGCAATTTCCAAATGTTAGATAATTAATAAATAGATATACATCAACATTATTTCATTCTTTAAATTATCTTTTTATGCACAGTGAAAGATTTGTTTTTGTTTGGAAGCACAACATTGTTTTCACAATAGAATAAGTCTTTGTTCTGTGAATGTTGATAAGCATTGCAATAAAAAATATCACAGTGCAGGAAGCATAGGAAGAGGTTTCCGGGGTGAATTCCAGCGTTGGCAGCTTATCCCAGGCAACTGTGATGAAGCTCCTGTCTTAGCAAACCAGTTTTCAGTAAGCAGTGATTTAATTTTCTAGATATTATGATTATATACAAAGTATGGAAATAAAAACTGATCCTTGTAGTCTACTTTCATATTAGTTTCAGGAATTCATTTGGTATATCTTCATATCATGTACTATATATATATACATATACATATCTTTGAAGTATAACCAAACTTTGATATCTGAACTGTAATCCCTTTGTGTATAGTGTGAAGCAATCCTTAGATCTGACTCATGTTTTCATTGATTTGATTTGTCTTGTCATTGACAATAGATCTGATCTGCCCTATCGAGTATTTCCTTAGATCTGACTCATGTTTTCATTGATTTGATTTGTCTTGTCATTGACAATAGATCTGATCTGCCCTATCGAGTATTTCTCATAATGATCTCTTACCCACAATGTGGATGTCTCCCCTTAAGGCCAAGAAAATGCTTTGATACCACCATTGGGTTTCAACTCCGGAACTTGAAATCCAAAACTCAAAATAAATTGAATCAAACTAGAAGTCTCATAGAGAATTTAAAAAAATAGAAAAAATAGTTGTCTGTATGTTCGCGATTTCAAGTTTCCGGATTTGGTATGCAATGGTAGTATCGGACCAGATTTTTAGGTCAGATTCTGCTTAGTGTAAAATTTGGATTTCAAGTTCTAGACTTGGAACTCAACAATAGTATCAAAATAGATTTTCAGGTCAGACTCTTCTCCGAGACCTAGAACAGAACAGTGGTATAAGAGCTGATTTCCAGGTTTTCTGATCAGAATATTTTTGAGTTTCAAATCTAAACATTCTTTAGTGGCTACTGCATAACTGCAATTACATTCGTTGACTAATCTTTTGACTTAAACAGGGGTGTGTAGATTGTTTTTGTTTGCACTCATTTATTTTTTTCTATCCTCATGGCTGTGGAGGATATGGTCCTTAGCATGGATTACTATGTTATTGTCATATATCCACATGCAGGCTATGATTGTGCTTTATTTATCTATCTTCACAATTTAGGAGTCTTGAAAATTGCTAAATTGTTGAATTTCATTGATTAGTCATTCTAGTCAGCATCATTAATAAATTGATAATGGAATTTAATGCCATGTTGGCCCTGTTTGGAAAACACTAATTATTTATACATACATTCAGTATGCCATTTTAAGTTGGTGATCTCATTAAATCATCAATCAGATTGTTAATTCCTTCTTTGCTGCATCTGTATAGCCTGTCCCATATTTGGAATTAAGCCATTCTTTTTAATGTGAAATTGCGGTTAATCACCTCTCACAGAAGAATAGGCCTTGTCTATGCCTTAATGCCTATTAGATGGGCCTATTTTCTGAGGTCATCAGTGATGTTTGTTAGTTAATTTTTCTTAAACAAATTAGCATTTACTTTAGTTTTTGTCCAACTAAATTTCGATGCCCTTGGCGTCTCAATATGTTAGGGGCATCATTCAATCAGGTTTTGAATTGAGAACCACACCTCCTAGTGAAGTGCAAATCCTTCCTGCTAGGATACACAGTTCATTTCAGAACCACCCCTTTTTTGAGAACTTTTTTTTGATTCAGAACTGGGTTTACAAGATTGTACTTTGTAGGGCTCAAATATTCTTCATTGCTGTATCCTTTCAAATGACATTTAAAATACTCATTTGAGATGGGGAAACAAGATTTTGTATGTCCCTTGAAGGATACAAATGATATAGATGTTTTTATTGCTGATAAGATGGATGCATCTCGAACAATATCTTATGTATTGGAAATTTAGAAATAAAAAGGGATGCTATTCCAATATCTTGGTTACAAATTATGGCAAATGCTAGCAATTGTAATTTTGTCTCTTTACCTTTCATTTCTTTTGCCCATTGTGAGGTTGATTTGAGTCATTTTCAATACTAGTTCTACATAGTTACTGGATTGCTAGAAATGCTTTCAGTCCTCCTTGAAAATCCTTGCAATAAAGAAACATGGTCATGATGTGACAACATATGCCCAAGATCCTTCTTGGCACTTTTCATGTAAAACTGCTATTTTTTAGAATTGAAGGAAATTTAGCCAGATATGCCCCCTGTGCTGTTTTCTTCTTCTTGTCTTGTTTCTATTTTAGAGTGAAATTGAAGTTTCATATCACACTAAAAGAATTCTGAAATCTTGGTGAAGAATGTTATGAATCAAGAGACTATCGTGTTTATGACTTAATGAAGAGTAATTGTATATGTTGGTCTTGTCCATTAGGTTAGGTTGAAGAAAAAATGCTCATCTTTTTGTTTGTTCTGTTAATTTTTAAGCTATTCTGGTGTAGGTTTTTGTTTCTCGGCAAGGAGGGGCAAAATATGCGTCAGTGTTATTTCCAGGATGCCCTGAGGAACTCAAGTGAGTACATTTTGCTAGCTTTTTTATTCTGTCCATTTGTCTGGAGAACTGATTCAAACCTCTGCCTACTTTGTTAGCAGGCAAACATGTCGGTTTGGCAGTTACTTTGTCACCTTATGGTCTGATAAACTGTTTTGGTCTGGTGCATGTAATTAAGTTAAATTTCAATTCCAGCAAGAAATACACAAAATATTCTTCTCCAGTGACATGTTGTTAGAGAGAGGAATCGAAAAACATGCATTTTATGCAATCATTTAATGCTAAACATTTTTGCCTGTGTGTTTTCCAGGAAAGATCATGTTTCAGGAATATCATCGTGGGACTGGAACTTGGATGGACAGCATTCTACTTATCATGCGCTATTTCCACGGGCATGGACTATATATGATGGTAATTTTATCTCGAGTAGTATCCATCTGATCCTTGGAAGTAAAATATTTTGAGAATTAGTGTCTTAACTTTCCTCTTTCATGGTAAAACAGGTGAGCCAGATCCAGATCTAAAAATTTCATGCCAACAGATTTCTCCTTTTATTCCTCATAACTATAAGGAGAGTAGTTTACCTGTAGCTGTATTCTCTTACACGGTATGAGACTATCTATTTGTAACATCAAAAGACAGCTGTTTCATCAAATCAGAACACTTACCTGTGCTAATTCAAAATAATTTTTGTTTTTTGTCGTTCTGTATTTTGTGGTTCAGCTGACAAATACAGGGAAAAGCTTTGCAAATGTCAGCTTGCTTTTCACTTGGACTGTAAGTTCACTGATTGCCCTGGAGTGCAAAACTTCTTAGTAACAGTTCTCTCTTGACATTGCTGCTTGTAATATTTGTCCTAATTATCTTATACTACTTGTCAGATCTAGAGTTTACTGTTTACCCATTAGGATTCATCCCATAAACTTTTTTGTTATTTCCAGCTTGTGTCTCTTAGGCTTTGGAGTTCCTTTTCAGCTTCCTCATGCTATTAGCTTCGGCTGTACTATCAAGTTCCATTGACCTGCTTCAGTCATTTATGGACATTAATATAATTCTTTTCTATCTTCCTTTGAATGATTCTGGCTAAGTTCGAACTTTGCATCAATTGTTACAAATACTATGTATATTTGTTATTGTCTAATGTTGGAATTCATAGCAGATTTATATGAACTCAGTTTTAAAGATTATTCCAAGCACTTATAGTACTGCCCATCACATGCAGAATTCAATTGGTGGAAAGTCAGAGTTTTCTGGTGGACATGTCAATACTTCAATGATGTGAGTTGCTAGTTGCTCATCTCTTTCTCCCTGTCAGAATGAAAAACAATTTTCTTAACAATCTTTCCATTTTGTAAGTTGTATCATGGGATTTGGAGTGTTAATTCCCAAAATATTGTGACTTTTATATCAGGACGGATGATGGTGTGCAAGGAGTACTTCTTCATCACAAGTATGTTTCCTCTTTTGTATCTTGAAGACTTACTTTTATTTTTATAATTCTCTTTTTAGCTAGCTTTGGAAAACTGTTCTTTTATTCCTGGGGCATTTTAGCTTAGTTTATATTTTATAAATTCTGTCTATTAGCATTTCTTATGTATTTTCATTCTTTGGTTGCTGGTATATAGGACAGCAAAAGATCTTCCTCCCATAACATTTGCTATAGCAGCTCAACAAACAAGTGATGTCAACGTGTCTTTATGCCCCTGCTTTTCAATGACGGGAAACGATGTGAATTTCTCAGCTAGAGACATGTGGCTTCAAATGAAGGAGGTAAGTTTTCCTTATACATGTTTAGTTTATTTCTGTGATCGTCTCAAACTTCTTATACAGTTATTACAATACATTCACAGTATGATTAAAAAAACTAGTCGTAAGGCCCTTCATAGAGTATATGCATAACATTAAAATGAAAAGAAAACAAGTAGAGAACAAGACTTACATAAAGAGGACATCCAAAATAAGGTGGATACCAGTTGTATCCAAATAATCAACTATCCTTAAGAGTATAATCTACAGTCCATGAGTACAAAAGTTGTTTCCTGAGAGCAAGATCTTTCAATATAAAAACTTCCATGCAAGATTACCACAGGTACAACTGAAAGATTAGATAAGCATGCAAATAGTGGATGATTCCACACAACGTGCACAAGCACAAGTGCAGTCATGCTTAAGCATTCACAAGTAGAAACATGCAAGGATACAAGTGGAGTAGATACAAGTCCAAGGATGTATATGTATCTACAGAAGATTCTACAAACCCCACCCCACCAAAACACATACAAAAAAAAAAAGTAAGTAAAAAGGAAAAAAAAATTCTACAAAATTAGATAGCACATAAAAGCCAATAAGAAGATAATTTATGCACCACCTAATTAAATATTATCACCAAGATCCTCCAAAAATGTCTAAAAAGGGGACTAAGAGATACTATTTAATCAGGGAGGTGTTATTGCTGAATTATCCCTTTAGTGATGATTTCTTTGAGCCCTAGCATGTCTTGGAACTTGACAAATATGGCTTTTATCAAGGTCTTTGAAGATATCAACAACTTGGTCCTTTTTTATACAATATTGAAGGTGAAGTGTTTGGCCATAGATCAATTAGCAGACGTAATGATGATGGACCTCAATATGCTTTGGCATGTCCATGAAAAATAGGATTTTCAGTCAACTAAAGAGAACCTTGATTATCACATCCTGAGATGGGGTTGGTGGTTGTCACCAACACAATTCTTCACGCTCTTGTCTACTACTAGTGTTGCATTTACAGTATCTCTATATTGAGTCTTAGTATTAGAGAGAGCACTAGCTTCTCACTCTATCAAACAATCACTAGAACCAACATAATAGACAAATCCAAAAGTGGATCTTCTATCATCCACATTGCTTGGCCAATATAAGTGTTGGTTAGGAATCTGCCATTAGGAAAGGTTTTTAGTCTTTTGCGCCCTAGATTCGCCCAACAGATTGAAAGGCCGGAAGGAAGGGATGCCTTCCGTGCCAATCTCCGGAGAAGGCCGGCTCCTATACTAATCTACTTGAGGGGTTTTAGATAAGGGAACAGGAAAGAGATTGTAAATTGCAGAAAGAGATGTAAATAACATGTGTTTTGGGTGGGAAAGAACAAGCAGCATGATCACTAGCTAATATCCAAACCAACAACAATCAAAACAAAGCATGTAACAGAAACTAACACTGTGATTCCTTCCTATGTATCCTTCATTTAGTATTCCAGATCCACTTAATTGCCAATGCTCTAATCCAGATTTCAGAATTACAGCAATCAGAAAAATAAATGAACATAAGCAGAAATACTTGCAGAAGGCAGCATAAAAGAAAGAGACAGATATCAGAGCCAAGGATGCTTTATATTGACACAAGTGTTTGATTACAGTAGAGCTCTCTAGCAATATGTTCCCCCTCCACCATTTTACAATGAAGTTCTTCTGCTATTTATAGCAGGAATTTCCTCCCAAATTACAATTATGCACAGATACCGAGGTCCGACAAAAGCTGCAAAAGCTGCCAGGATTAGACCTCTGTCGGCCGTAGGTGTACTTGCAATATGGCTCTTCTAAAATCCGTACGGGTCCGGTCAGATATTGTGGGCGAAAAAAGTCAGGTCCGGTTAAATGCGGTAGATGTGGTACAGTTTGTCCTTCAATGTCCACCTACCCTGTACTCTAGCAGCACACTTTCTGTCTCATCCTGACAGGTGCGAATCCCGAAATCCGTGCGTCGCTGGAAACTGGGGGGTTTGACCAAAGTCGCCGATAAAAATGGCGACCCTGGGAGTCGCTCCAGAATGGGGCGAACCCAGGATGCACTTCTCCTTGGAAAACCCGGCAACTAGGTCCTTTTTCTTATATTTGCTGATGTGGGGGAAAGACGACGATGGTCACTGAAAAAAGGCAGCGATGACGGGAGTCACTCGAAAAATGAGCGACCGACGTCGGTCGCTACCTTGGTGCCTTAGCCAAATTTGCATCTTCTCTCCCGCTGTCGCTGAAAAATGGCAGCGACGCCCGGCATCGCTCCGAAATAGAGCGACCGGCGTCAACATTTGAGGGCTGCCTTCGATGAAGTTTGCTTGGGCGATGACGGGGATCGCTGGCAAAGTCGAGCGACGACGGGAGTTGCTCCAAAATGGAGGGACCGGCGTCGACTCAACACTTAGTCAAATTTTTCTCCATTTGTTCATCTTGCTCACGGTCGCCACAAGAAGGGGGTGACGACAGGCATCGCTCGTAAAGGGAGCGACTGATGTCGATCGCTCCGAGATGGAGCGACCGACGTCGCTACCCATACTTAGAAAATTTTTGCCCTTTCTCTTTGTGTCGCTCGCGGTCGCTTGAAAAGAGGAGCGACGACAAGAGTCGCTCAAAAATTGAGCGATCGACGTCGGTCGCTCCCTAGCCAACACTTAGTCAAATTTTGCAATTTTGCTCTCTTGCTGAGGTTTGCTCCAAAAGTGAGTGACGACGAGCGTCGCCCGAAAGAGGGAGCGACTCCCGAAATCGCTCCAAAACGGAGCGACCAAGGGAATGCTCCAGAATTGAAACTTGCCAGAACTGATGGAATACTTGGAAAACAAAGCATGAAAACAGAAAATGGAAGACATGAAACATGGAAACTGCATGAGCAAAACTGGAAAGAAAGGAGGGAGGGAGGCAGTAGCAATTTTACAAATTTTCAGAATCTTTACCCCTTAGCAAAATGTGACAACATTAAGTTGGTGCATCCATGCAAAGGACCGCCATGCTTTGTTCTAATTTCAATGACAAAAGAATAGCTTTCCTTAATATACCTCAAAATACATGGTTATTTTCCAATGAGGTTCTTGGGAATCTTGCATGAATTTAGAGTCTAAATCAACAACATAAGCAATATTAGACTAAGATTAAATTGTGTATAGAAGCCTACCAACCTATTGTCAATATAGAGTGCCATTATGTTTTTTTAATTATTGCAATAGGTTGTTGATTTGACCCTTGAATGAAAAGGTTTTAAAGTCAATTTACCATCATCCATATTGAACCTTTTGATGGGGTGCAAAATATACTTGGTTTGGATTAGGAATATTCTCTCTCCAATCTACCAATGGTCTAAGAAAATAACGTTAAATAGCCAAGTTTCTCATGCATCAGAATCCCCCTCCCATGTGCATTGATATCCAGTCTTGGACCTCACATGTTATTTCTTTACATAATATCCCAGGGCAGCCCAGCATTCATATCTCTTCCTTCCCTACATCATGTCACCTCTTCTCCTTAGGGAACATCGAAAGAGCTATACATAAATTGTGCACTATCAAGGTTGCTGATTTTGAGGAATTTCAGGCTGAGTTTCTGAAATATGTTGCCAAAGCTATCAGCTATTCCAGAATTATTCAATAAGGTTTTTTGTTCTGGTTTCCCTCCCTTTTGGACACAACATATTATCCACCCCATCCACAAAACTGTCGACTATTCAGGTCCAAATAACTACAGAATTATCATGATTGGCCCATATTTGTTATGTTATAAGTTTGAATATTAAGCTCTCAGAACTACTAGACCAGGATTATCCTAGAGCCAAAAGGGAGGCTGGTTTCAAAAACGATCATCAGACTGCATCTTTGCCTTGAGAGCATTTTCAGAATTATTTTTTAGCTTTATCGCCTTGATTCATGAGTGACTGCATCTCAGGCCAAGTGAGACACCCATATTTGGTGTTTTGGTCCTTAGAATGAATTTTTCTAGGAGCATGTCTAGTCGTCATCGTTGACGGTATTCAGAAGTTATATCTTTTTTTCTGTCAATTGGCATATCCATAGATCAATTATTTCCATGGAAGCACTCTTTAAATGCTCCTCCTCGCCTTCTTCCTTATATGAAGGTGATTAATCAAGCAATCAGAGATGATGTTTATCAACAATTTATTCAGATCACTTGGGAGTTGGGTCGCTCCATTTTAGCCTCTTAGTCCTAGGTTTGCCGTCTATGCCAAACATTTCATGAGGTATGAGAATGATATTATTGCTTGTCTTGATTATATTTAATGACATTGGATACACAACGTCAGGATTACTCTTCGCCAACTCAAAGTATGCTTAGATCAGGTGCAAGTGCAAACAGACCACAATATTCCTCAATAAAATAGGGTTTGTCATCTTTGCTCTCTCTAGGAGGTGGAGACTAAAGAACATTTGATCTTCAGGTGCCCTGTTTATTATGAGATTGGAGTGAGGTAATATTGCTTGTATAGAGACTCAAGTGGATTGCTTGCCACTTTTTTCAGCTATCTTGACTAGAGATGGTTGTCTTTGTACCTTTGAGAAGTTATCACTCTTCAATGTCAATTATTATAGGGGAGAACAAATACTACTCGACTAATCATCTCATTCTTCACTTTATCTTTACTGCCAAGAGTAACAAACTTTCATATGAACCTATGACTCTCCAGAATGTTGATGATAGATTTGTGCGCCCTTGTCTACATATGAGAATAGCTCCTAGGGTTTTGGTTCTTTCTTCTTGCATGCGATGTGACAAGGTTGTAGTTCTTCGGTGTTGGGTTTCTACAACCCTCATATACCTAGGATTTGCAAAGAGAGACATCTCATTGGTTTCTTGTTCTTCGTCTTCTTCTTCCATTGGTTTAATGACCATGGATGCTAGAAGGGTATTGAAGGGTCAAACTCCATGCCCTCCTAGGATTATCCAACCAAGCACCCTATTGCCAACCATTCTCCTCGAAGTATCTTAGATCAGATCCTTTTTGGGATGGCTGGTAATGATGATGATTGTGCTTCTACTTTACGTCCTATTATACATTAGTGTTGCCGCTTGGATTTAGTGGAGCCCTTTTTCATCTCGCTTACCTTGATTGTTGTCTCTCTCTTCATTATTATTTTTAGCATGTTGGGTTTACCCATGTTGGGTTCAACCCTTGAGGCTGTAATTTAATGCATACATTATTTCGACTGTAGCCTTAGCTTATTTTCCAGGTACTTTTTGGTTACCATATTACATTTTAATAGACCTTTTGTTAGACGAGTCTCATTGGCCTGCTTTGGTCATCCATGGACATTAATAAAATTATCTTATGTCAAAATTCTTCTTAAGACTCTCTTTGATAGTGTGAATAGGATCTATACAACTAATCAGTGATGATCAAGTCACCAACTTACAAAGCTACAACCAAAATATGACTATTGATGTGCTCGATGTAGAGATTGGGGTAGAATGGCTTTGAAATACACATTGTTTAAGAGCTTGCTTGAGACCTTATAAACATTTCTACAATTTGTAGATGAGGTTTTTTAAATGAGGGTGTTGTATATATGTTTCCTTATCCAAATCATGATAAATAGCAGCACTCCTAACATCCATTTAATGCAATTGCCATCTAAATGCAGTAGCAAGAGAAATAACCATCCAAATGGTGCAAATTTTAGCAGCTAAAGCAAAGGTTTCTTGTAATCAGTACCTTTATTTTGAGATAAGATAAGATAATTATATTAATGTCCACATATGGCCAGAGTAGGCCAATGGGAATCATTGAAAAGAGTTGTTACAAATTACAATGCATTGTACTAACCACAAAGTAGTACAAAAATAAGCTAAACTAGAGGAAAGAATATAGTGTAAACTACTCTGAAGTGTAAACTACTTAGATGAGAAAACTCTTTTCTTGTAAGTGAAGCTTTCTAAGTGTCATTTGAAAATTGAATTGATATTTGGCTCGTTGTTTGTTCCACAGCATGGCACTTTTGATCAAAATATTTCTTCCAGATCGTCTCCTGCTTCGGAGCCAGGGTCATCGATTGGAGGTGCTGTTTCAGCTTCTGTAGTGGTTCCACCTCATGAAAAGAAGATTGTAACATTTGCATTGGCATGGGACTCTCCTCAAGTCAAATTTGCCAGTGGAAAATCTTATCACAGGTAAGCTGATGAATCATGGTGTTAATCACGAAGAATGCACATATACAAATTTTAGCTTATAATATGACTCATGGAAACTTACTCCATTAACATTTCTTATGGCAGACGATATACAAAATTTTATGGCACTCATGGAAATGCAGCAGTGGACCTTGTTCATGATGCTATCCTAGGTAAAAAAGTTTTAAAGCAACATACAACAAACGCTTATTTTTTGTATCAAAGCTTAACATCTCAATTCATGCCCACTCTGTTTCCATTAATATAATGTGCCTGCTTTATAACATTCTTCTCCTTTTGTTAGATGGTATTGCATATTGTAAAAATATGTAAATGTGAATAAATTTTATAGAACTTGCTCCATTTACTTTCTAGGCTGCAACAAAGATTTTGTTAAGCCCCTTGGCGTGGGCCATCATGGGCCATTACGGCTAGGGCACTGCCAACTCTTGGTGTGTGTGATAGTTAAGGTTATATTTTGTTAGGGCCCAACTACTGATGGTTAGAGTTAATCTCCACCAAAATATGTCTATAAATAGAGAATAGGTTTTTCATTTTAGATATATATATTTTTTTCTCTATGTATATATTGAAGTGTTTTGTAGTTGGAGTGGCTATTAGGATGTCACCTCCTTGATTGAGCTTCGTACTCATTTCGGTAGTTGGATCTATTCATCTGTTTTTGAATAAAGCATTGGATTCTTTTCATCCATAAATTTTGTGCATGGTTGTTGGATGATTGGTTATTGTTGCATGATCTTGATTTATTTGGCTTGGATGTGAGCAATGCAATGCTCTATGGTTGAGAGCTGAATGCATATTTGTATTTTAGCTTTCTCTCTGCATCACTTCCCTATCGAAGTCATGATCTTGTCAAATCTTGCGTGCTAGAACACTCTGTAGATCTAGCTGTAAGCAACGAGATCTGACCAGAAGCAACAAGTCATTTGTTTGTCACTTATTTTTGAGCCAATATTTTAATGTAAATTTGAACCAAAAATGGTTTTTTGTTTGGGGGTTATGAGTGCCATACACATTTGAATTCGTCTCATCAAGATAATCATTTTGGTACCACTCATCCATACGGCAATTTTTGGGCCCCAACTGCTCGCCCTCTCAGATTTTATCGCTTGAATGACTAGAAACTGGATTGACAGGAATAAGAGGAAGAGTATATAAAATCCTTTATGCTATTGAGTTAATTAGGATTTTTGAAGATCGATGGGTACAATGGACTTCTCTTTTTAAGGAAGAAACACAATGATTCATTCTTGCAAAAGCTTGGAGACTCTTTCACTAATTATTGAAAAGTCTTCACACATGAATTTTTCAACATATTTGAAGATAAATCCAACAACACCTTTGTGGAATGAACTCAAGAAAGTAAACTGGTTTGGTGCAAGCCTATATGGAGGAATTTGAAAGGTTGTCCATGATGGTTGGTGGTTTTAGACATGAAATTGATGGATCTCTTTGTAAAGGCATCAAAGATAGTGTGAAAATGTCTCAACCACTTAATGTCATTGAGGCAATAAGGCAGCCAAATTTGGGAGAGGCTCCACAAAAGAGCGTTGTGGGAACCCTTGGGGACAAAGGGAATTCTTGAGAATTTGTGAAATAGAAAATACAACCCTAAATGTTGTCTCCACAAAAATTAGAGGAAAGAAAGGCCAAAAGGCTTTTGCTTCAATTGTGATTTGTGATAGTAATTGAGATGGAAATCACACATGTGAGAAACAACTTAGATGCATGGATTGTGGGGGTACTATGGGATACCATTCAAGTCATGCAACACAAAATTTTATAACAAATACAATAATGCAGTGAAGTAATACACAATGAAACACCAATGTAAAATCATTGACATACACAACCAAGTACTAGTATGTAGTCAAGAAAAATGAAGACATGAATCACTATGATTTCCAAGAAGTATCTAGCACAATCTAGGAAATGGCCATGGTCAATTGTGCATTGATGCTGATGTAGATCAGACAACATGGTGTGCATATAGTGTTATAGGTGGAGGGTGGTGGTGTGCAACTGCCATTTCTGTCCAACTTATCCACACACTAATGAAATTAAATGTATCCCAAAAGACAACTATGTACAACACATACCATTATTATGTTATTGTCAACATAACAACAGAACATAAATAAAGACATGCTTGACTATTGACAATTCTTGTGGACTACTGTGGGTGAACTTGGCAGCCTAGATGGGTATAGGCTCATGATAGTGAGGATTATAACCTCTCAAGATACGTCAAAAAATGGAGTGGCATCTTTGGATTTAAGAGAGGGAACTATAAAACTTCCCCTGGATGCACTAGTTTGGATATTATACTAACCGTAAGGTTGTGTATTGTGTCAAAACACAGGTGGTGATAGTATTAATCTAAGTTACTAGGAGTCTCATTTTGGTGGGGACAAGGAAATGCAGAAGCAAGGGGATGGCTACAAGACACACAATGTTTTGGCAAAAAAGGGGGCATGTAAGGAACTACAATATCTCACGAGTATTGAGATGGATAAGAACAACATACCTACATGCATAGTGGAGAATGATATGCATTCTATGATGATTCCTCTCTGGTGAAAATACAATATTCATATTCTGCTTGGGTTGGACTAGCAACAGCACCCATTGGTGCAATGGTTATGCCAATAGACCCTAATTAAGGGAATTTATATTATATGTGGACATGCATTGGAACTTGATTTTTATCGAGTTCCAGTTAAAGCATAAGATGTTGGATTGGTGTTTGCATACATTTGAATGCAATTATCATCTAGTTCCATTTAAAGTACATGATGCTGAGTTGATATTTGCATCTGTTTGAGTGTGACACGGAAATCTTTTTGCAAGGTTTAGCTGAAGTCTAAGACAATCAACTTTGTGGGGTTTGCATGCATTTGAAGTGTAAGACTGTGATTACAAGGAGTTAATTATATGTACCATACAACAATTTGTAGTATAAACAAAAATAATAGATTGCTCCAAGTCCCCACAGATATTCACCCTATTTGCATCTGCCTCTCTATGTGCCATACAACAATTTGTAGTATAAACAAAAATAACAGATTGCTCCAAGTCCCCACAGATCTCCATTCACCCTATGGCACATCTGCCTCTCTACGTCGATCCAGTACTGATTGAATTTTAACCATATGCCCAATACAATGCAGGTCAATATTGACTTTTGTCAAGAGTCAATATAGAGGAGATGAGGATAAGAAATATTTGGGTGTTCAAACATAATATCAAGGATATAGCATGTTTGATTTGACTGTCAAGAGCCCAAGTACAATCTGTACTTTAGGAAGATCTGTATGTTCACAAAGAGTTGACATAAAGGGTTCGTCATAGAAGGAATACTGGATAAACACATAGCATTAAGAGCATAATCCTAAAGGACTCCTTCAGGGGCTAGTTATAGAAGCAAAACTGCATAAAGACTTATCATTATTATCATAATCAGGAAGGATTTTGTTGCACTTGTCACCATTGTAAGGGGTGAGAAATTTAAGACACCTTTCTTTTTTCATTATTTTAAAGCTAGATTACCAAACGGAAAATCCTTTGTTTTTCACTTGACTGATACCCACGCATATTTCTTTACATTCATTTTTTCAATTTGAAATCGAACTAGTGGAAGTACTGCAAAACTTGGTGAACCACATATAAATTTTCAATTCAAGTTGGTAAAAGAGTAAGGAGGGTAGAATATAATGTTTACAAATAACTAAATGTGGTCAATGCCTCTTTTAGATTAGATAAGATAATTCTATTAATGTCCACAGATGGCCAAGTAGGCCAATGGGACTCATTGAAAAGAGCTGTTACAAATTACAATACATTGTAGTAACCACAAAGCACTACGAAAATAAACTGAACTAAAGTAAAGAATCTAGTGTAAACTACTCTAAAGTGGAACAATTGTATGGCTTAAACTTACAGCCTCAAGGGTTACCCAAAATGGATAAACCAAAACTTGCCAAAAGAAATGATTAAGAGAGATCTAGAAGTTGAGGTATGACAGAGATAGAAAGGAGCTACAATGGATCCAAGTGTCAACATAAATCTATAGTGGGATGTAAAGTAGAAGTACAGTTGTGGTCGTCACCAACTATCCCAAAAGTGCCAACACAATATCTAATGATGCTCCTAGGAGAATGGGACTTGTTGGCATTTTTGCCACATTAAAATTTTTGACAAATTTTTGCCTAAGTGTGAAGCGCTCTTCGCCAGCGAAATCATCTGCAACTTTAAATCAGCGAAACGCATGCAGAGGTGTTGGCATTTTTGCAGGCCCTAAAAGAGGAGGATAAATTGGATGAAATGATCTTTAGATGTTTCATTGTTGTAGATCTTCTCTTAAGCTTTCCGACGATATATTATAATAGGCGATCGGGGTAGCGGATCAAAAGTTATGGCCCCGGGAAGCAGAATCAGTGAAAGTCATTTCGGGCGAGAAAAAAAACTAAGGCAAAAGTCAACCAGGTCAAATTATGTTTCGCGGATTTCTTGCGTGAAACTCATCTTCGCAAATTTCTGGAGCGAAAATCCATCTTCGGAGACTTCTGGCGCGAAAATCCGCTTCGCGGATTTCTGGAGCGAAAATCCATCTTTGGAGACTTCTGGCGAGAAAATCCGCTTCACGGATTTCTGGAGCTAAAATCCATTGTCAACAGCGAGCACTTCGGGCGAAAAAAGACTAAGGCAAGATAAGCTCATCTTCGCTCATCAGTCAGCGAAGCTCCATTTAGGGCTTCAATCTGAGCGAAACTCCACTTCAGGCTTGACTGGGGCGAAAGCCCAATCCAGGCGCTGCCTTCACCAAAGAAAATTGTCTAAGTCAAAATCAGGCTCACTTTCGCCGAGGAAGCCAACGAACCCCCACTTCGGGGACCTCTCTCCAGCGAAGCTCCCATCAACAGCGAAGAAGCGCTTCGAGCGAAAAGTGTTTAAGGCAAAAGGTCGAGCTGGTCTTCGCTCCTCGGACAAGCGAACTCCCATTTCGGGACCTCTCTCCAGCGAAGCTCCATTTCGGACTCAGCTGGAGCGAACTCCATCCAGTGAAAGTCCATTTCGGTGAACTCCCCTCCCCCCCGGCTAAAACACCCCTCCCCCCAGCTCCAGTGAACTCCCGTTTCAGCCATTCCAAAGGCGAAGAGCTGCATTTCGGGCCTGATTTTCAGCGAACCCTCCCCAGAGCATTTTTTCAGTGCTAAGGCTACACCCGGAGGGCGCGTTTCCAGAGATAAAGGACAGTAGGTGTAAATTTAAAGAGCCTTCATGGCGCACGTGTTTTGGTCTCCCACCTATCCCATCAAGACGGCGCTGTCAGGTCCGGGAAAGCCCCCTAGGGTAGACTCCACCTACCGCAGTAATGAGACAAGCAGTCCCAGCGGTAAAACCGGTCCGGAGCTACACATAACTGCAAATACGGGTGAGCCGCATTCCATGAATATGCTGCTGCCTGACAAGGGTCAAATCTCAGTTGCCCCATCAGTTTTAGGGTTTTGACATTAATGTTATAGAGGTGAATTCCTCTATAAAAACCAACTCAATGTAATGTAATCGGGGGGGGAACGTTCTGCTAGAGAGCTATTGTACTTAAATTCTGCATCAATATTAAGACTCCTGGTTCTGATTCTGGATTTCTTTTCTGTGTATGATGCCTTCTATCGTTATTTCTATTAATTCTGTTTCTTTATATGCATGCTGTAATTCTGCAATCTGGATTTAAGTGTGTGATAAAGAACAAAATCTGGAATTATTGAAGGATACATATCAGAGAATATTTCAGTGTTAGTTTTTGTTATATTCATGATATTGATTGCTGTTGATTTAAGTAGAAGTTAGTAATTGTGCTGCTTGTTCTTCCCCTTGGAACCATCTGGCCTATGGCCATATTTCCCATCCCTTTCAGCAATTTTCCTCTCTTTTAGCAATTTCCCAATCTCTTTCCAGTTCCTTAATCTGAAACCTCAATGTAGTGTAGTAAAGAAGCCAGCCTTCTCTGGAGATTGGCACGGAAGGCATCCCTTCCTTCAGGCCTTTCAAAGTGTTGGACGGGTCTAGGGCGCATAGACAAACCAAACCCTTTCCTGTGGCAGATTCGTGACCAACAGTTTTTTTTGGCACGCCTGGTGGGATGAACAGTCTCCATATTTTAAGGGAGCCCGAGGCTGGTGAACCTCTGGCTTGCCTTCATATGGAAAAATCACCTGGCGACTCTGTTGAGCTGGAGATCCAGATTTCTTGATCGTAGGCGCCTTTTAAGCTGAAATAAGACACCCCGGAGGAATCAAGGTTTGGTGAGCAGCCTTGACCTCAGAAGTGGAGAAAAGAATGTTCACCTGGCGACTTCGACTTAGTGGCAAGGACCATGATCTCTGCAGACCACTGCTATAATGGCAAAGGTATGCTATCCCAGCTGGGATGCTCCTGGCCCCTTGAATCTCCAAAGTTGGCACGAGTTTCCCAAAAGTGCCCTGAAGATCCTAACGAAATACAATGGCATTGAGGGAATGACCCGAGAACACCTTGAAGATGTTGCTGCTCTAGCGACCCTCCATGGCATAACCCACGAAGATGTCATGATCAGACTTCTGGTCCTGTCTTTGGAAGGAAGGGCGTTGTAGTTGTACAAAATACTTGGGCATAAGAGCATTTGTTCATGGGCGGACTTGGCAGAAGCACTAGTCGACACATTCGATGGCTCTCAGGATCCCTTTCAACTCTTGATGCACCTCTCCACCATCACGAGAGCACCTCTAGAGAGCATCACGGACTTCAATGTCCAATTTTGTAGGAGTTGGAAAAGAATTCCAGAGGAGATCCGACCGACACCCGCCCAGGCCCACCTCTTGTATGTTCGGGCTTTCCACTCGGACATAAGCCTCCTCCTACTGCAATCTAGGGAACGGATATTCCCTCAAGTATTCAGGAGGCAGTACAAGTAGAGCGACTTCTGCTCCTATAAGGAAAAATACAGTGGGGAGAAGCTGCCTTTCCATCACTTTCTCCAGTAGTTGCTGCTCCCATCTATCCCGCGCAATATTCACAATGGCAGATCCCTCAAACTGTGCAGAGCCCTGGAATGTAGCTGTGTGGAGCTCAAGAGGAAAATCTTGTCCAAGGCCAACGAAGGGAATATGCAAGCACTGCTCAAGCAATGGATAATATGGTTGCTTGCAGTTTCCATCAGGAGATGGGCCAAGAAGGGGAACAGGCTCAAGTGGTAGATTTTGAGAGCAAAGAGGGCACATTTTTGCACCCTTTTTGTGTCCCAGGGCATAGCACGCAAGTATTTAGCCAAAACCCAATAAGCATACCTCATCAGGAGGCTGATCCTGAGGAGATCCCGATAGAAGGCCTACCACCAAAAAAATCCTGCTATCGCATCAAGGAGTTAGAGGAACCCGTACTCAAGAGCCCGCAACCAGTGGACTCTCTAAAGTGGTGGTATTGGCTCCAGCCATCACTACAACCAGTACTCGAAGAAGGCTCCCATGTGGTAAATCTCTTCGCCAAGTTATTCATTAATGGTATGAGCACTGGCATGCATGATAACCTGCCACGTTGCATCATGTTCGCAACCTGGAAAACTTTGGGAGGCCAGTCGGACTTCAAAGATCGACTGAAGTACAATCAGATCTGGTCCAGACATTGCAAATTCATCAGATAGGCACCCGAAGCTAGGTTTGTGGTGGCGACATGCCAATCATGTCGCGAACTTTTGTGTAAATAATGTAAATAAGCCGGCTGGTAAGTAAAAGTTTCAGTTGTTTTTCTTAGTTTAGTTTGTGCAGTTTTTTTTTGCGCCAAAAGAAGACCATGAGCGCCAAGGAGAGGAGGAAGAAGCAGAAGGGGAGAAGTTGGAGGGAGAGTTTACTGCCGTCAGTGAACATTCAAAAGAAGACAAGGAGGATGACTCCGTTGCCCAATGGATAAAGGCCTGGGATCTTTGCATTGAGGAAGGTTCAATACCCCGCGAGCCGCTAGAATGTTGGCATTTTTGCCTAAGTGTGAAGCGCTCTTCGCCAGTGAAATCATCTGCAGCTTTAAATCAACGAAACGCATGCAGAGGTGTTGGCATTTTCGCAGGCCCTAAAAGAGGAGGATAAATTGGATGAAATGATATTTAGATGTTTCATTGTTGTAGATCTTCTCTTAAGCTTTCCGACGATATATTATAATAGGCGATCGGGGCAGCAGATCAAAAGTTATGGCCCCAAGAAGCAGAATTAGCGAAAGTCATTTTGGGCGAGAAAAAAAACTAAGGCAAAAGTCAACCAGGTCAAACTAGAGAGCTGCTGTACTTAAATTCTGCATCAATATTAAGACTCCTGGTTCTGGTTCTGGATTTGTTTTCTATGTATGATGCCTTCTATCGTTATTTCTATTAATTCTGTTTCTTTATATGCATGCTGTAATTCTGCAATCTGGATTTAAGTGTGTGATAAAGAACAAAATCTAGAATTATTGAAGGATACATATAAGAGAATATTTCAGTGTTAGTTTTTGCTATATTCATGATATTGATTGCTGCTGATTTAAGTAGAAGTTAGTAATTGTGCTGCTTGTTCTTCCCCTTGAAACCATCTGTCTTGTGGCCATATTTCCCATCCCTTTCAGCAATTTTCCTCTCTTTCAGCAATTTCCCAATCTCTTTCCAGTTCCTTAATCTGAAACCCCAGTGTAGTGTAGTAAAGGAGCCAGCCTTCTTTGGAGATTGGCACGGAAGGCATCCCTTCCTTCCGGCCTTTCAAAGTGTTGGACGGGTCTAGGGTGCATAGACAAACCAAACCCTTTCCTGTGGCAGATCCGTGACCAACAGGACTAAGAGGGCCTAGTTGGATAATCCTGGGAGGACATGGAGTTCGATCCTTCAAGAATCTTCTAGCATCCATGGTTGTGGAACCAATAGAAGAGGACAAGAAACTAGTAAGTTGTTCCTATCTGCAACTCCTTGGTATGTGAGGGGTGGCCAAAACTTGAAACTGAAGAACTGCGGTCTTGTCTTGTCTCAAGAAAGAAGAAAGAATTGAAGCCCTAGTAGCCACTCTCGTATGCAGACAAGGGCACACACTTTTGTCATTAATATTTTGGATAGTTATAGCTTTCAATGAGCATTTATTACTCTCAACTATTGAGATAGGGTGACGAAATGAGGTGATGAGTCAAGTAGTAGTTTGTCTCCCTTGTAATTACCGACATCAGAGAGTCATGGATTCATGAGGTAAAGATCCAAGCATCTTTGGTTAGTACAGATGAAAAAATGGCAAGCAATCCACCTGAGTCTTTATACAAGCAATAGTACCTTTCTTGAATCTCATAATAAACAAGACACCTGAAGGTGAAATGTTCTTCAGTCTCCACCTTCCAAATAGAACAAGTATGACATAGCCTATCTTCTCAAGGAATATGGTGGTCCGTCTCCACTCGCAATTGATGTGAGCATACTTTGAGTTGACCAAGAGAAATCCTAAGGCTGTGTCCAATGTCGTTCGTCATAATTACGATGAGTAATAATGCCATTCTTAATCCTTATGAAATGCTTAGTGTAGAAGGCCAACTTAGGACTAAGATGTTGAAATGGAGCGATCCAAATGATCTGAATATATTGTCGATAAACATCATCTTTGACTGCTTGATTAATTACCTCTTATTATGAAGAAGGCAGGGAGGAGCATTTAAGGAGTATTTGAAAGGAGGTAATCAATCTATGGAGATGCCAACTGATTGAAGAAGAGAAATAACTTCTAAGTACCATCCATGATGACAACCAAAAGATCCCCTAGAGGTAATGCATTTTGAGGAGCAAAGCACCAAATATGGGTATCTCTCTTGACTTGAGGTGCAATCACCCATGGATCTAAGGCGATGAAGCTAAAAAATAATTTTTAAGATGCTCTTAAGACAAATAGGATGAACGCCAAATTCAGCCTAAACAATACATTAGGGAATTGTTCTTTTACATTGGATGAATTGCTGAAGCAAAATAGTTTGGTGTAATGTCCCCATTCTTGGTCACTTTAGCACTGTGGTTGACCCTGGCTCTCTTGGAGTCCGTCAAACGTGTCAGAGGGGATTTTTGATGTTGGCATTGAGCTCAGGTGGTCTAGAGGACCCCGATGACACTTTTCGAGGTTGTACCCAACTTCTAGTTTGTTCTCCAAGATTCTTGGAGAGAGCGTCTATTTATAGTAAGTCACCCAGTCAGGTCCGTTCATCATTATTCATCATCGGTAACACTCCTGTGCAGTCGGTTTTCGATTCCGATGCTTTCCGACCGTTTCCGTAATTTGGGTGTTAATACGAGCTATATTTAACTATTTTCTTCTAAGGTTGCCATTTTAATTAAATAATTTAATGGGCACCTAAGTGTTATAGCTCGTTGGAAAGGGAATTAAAAGTTTTAAATCATAGGCGCTTTATTTTGGAGCCTTGCACATCAGATATCTATATTTTAATTAAAAAGGGGTTTTTTGGAGCAAAAAGGAGTTTTAATTATAAAGTGACTTTATAAGGTGACTTTATGTTTTATCCCACATTGAGCCCACAGGAGGAAACTTCTCAATGAGGAGTCTATTTATTGATTGCTTGCTCTCATATTGGTATGCTTGGATATATTTTATTTTGGCTTCTCTTGGAGAGAAAACTTGCAGGGGCATTTTGCAAGGGTTTGAGCTTGTTTGGAGACGAAATCCTCCGGCAAGAACATCATCTTCGGGATTGGAAGACATCCTCAGGGTGATCCAGAGCATTTCCATCACGGGGAATGTATTGTGCTTAAATTTGAGGAGATTTTAGAGGATTTTCAGATAGGGTTTCAGGGCAGATTTCAGACATTTCTTGCTGGCCATAATTTCCTCTAGCCTGGTCGTACCATATCTTGCCTGGCATTGAAGGTGGTTTTTAATATTCAGAGTTTGGGTGCCAATTAATGATTATAATTGAGGCGTATAAGGATTGGAAGCTTTCCTTTGCATTGATATTGTAAAAAGACATCTTTATTTGTTGTTGGGAAAGAAATACATATATTCTTGTGTTGCTGTTCAGCTATAAAGTCGCCATTTTCAGTCTTGTACAGCTTTCGGGTATTTTGATACTTTCCAAAGTCCTTTAAAGGGTTTATAGTTTTATATTATCTAAATTCCAAGTTTCATTGATTCCCGCCAAGTAGTTTGCTAGATATTATTTGTTCAAGTTAGCAGTTTAACTTTTTCCTGCATCATTATGTACTTAAATAAAAAATACAAAAAAAATCAGAACATTGCACAAAAACCAAAAACCTTGCAAATTTCCAAAATAACAAAACAAGGCAGAAATTTCGTATCTCAGCTTGGGTGGGATATTACAGTGGTATCAGAGCACAACCTATTCTGCCATCCTGTTGGGTAACTCAGAGAATTGAAATTTCAGTTATGTAGCATGGCATCAAATAGTGAAGAAGAGTTGGTCAATAGATTTTTTTATGCAGGGGTTAAGCTTGGGCACCTATCTCAGCCCAAGGATGTTCTTCTCAGCACTTTGAGAGAAGTGGAGGATTGTCTACACATGGAAAATCAATCACCTTCTAAGGTGATACAAACAACTATAGCTCCTACAGTGACTTCCTTCAAACAACATGAATGGTTGAGATATACAGATAAGGAGGTAAGACTCATGGTCACTTCTTGCTTGAGTGAAATTTTGAGAATTTCAGCTCCTAAAGCTCCTTATGATGATAACACTTTGAGGAAGATAATGCAGCGGTTAGTTGATAGTTTCAGAAATTTGGGAAAGGTCAAAAGCTCTCATTTTGCTAGGAGAGTTACTATACTTGAGACTTTTGCAAGAACTAGATTGGGTAACATCATGTTAGACTTGAGCTTGGATGATTTGATTTACCAAATGTTTCATCATTTTATTGCTATAGCTAGATCAAAACATACTGATAATGTTATTGCAGCCATGAGAGATATTATGGTTTTGATCATCAATGAAAGTGACAAAATTCCTCAGCCACTTTGGACTATGTTAGTGGCTGTTTGGAGGCGATATTTGGTTGCTTCACCTGTTGCTCATGAATTGGTTGATAGTGTTGTGAGAAGATGTGAGAAGAAGTTGAGGCCATTTTTGGACAGCGAAGAAGATGGAAAGGAAGAGGAGATCAAAACAGAAAATTTGTGTGAAGACAATGACACTTTTTATGTGGTATGTATGAATGAGTCTCAGATTGGTTCATTTGACTTGCATGCACCTAATGAAAACATTATACCAGCAACATTGGATGTGGTTGTGGAACAAATTATTGAAGACTCCATGGTTAGTAATTGTTTTGATGACAAAAGTGTTGAAGGCGCTAATAGTATTGCAAGAAAAGAGCATGATGGGATTGTTTCAAATTTCAAGGCAGCCCCTGTTTATGAGTTCACAAATGATTTTTTAGATGCTAAACATGTTGAACATAAAACAAATTTTCAATTAGTATATGATACTATTTCATCATCACATTCTAGTAATGAAGACACATGTGGATTTGGGTTTGGTATCCCAGCTGAACCTAATGTAATAAATGTTCCGAATCGCTTCATTTTCTTTGGTGATTTACAGAGTGAACTACATACAGAGACAGACATGCATGGTAGGAAAAAAGAACTTGTTGGGGCAGAATTAAGTAATCAGCTCTTCAGTCCTTGGGATCCGGGTGTGTTGGCACCTAAATTTGATGAAGACCTTGGGTGGGGTGATTACAAATTTTTTGATAACCCACTCTTTGATATGGGTGAAGTTGTGACATTTGATAACCCACTTTATGAGGTGGACTTTCATGATACACACGAGAGGGATGCTTCACTTGGCACTTGTGATGAACTTGTGGATCATTCTGATAACAATTTTTCATTTGATGAGCAAAGTGTTTCCTCTCATGAAACATACAAGAGTCATGCAGAGAAGACATGATGTGGAGTATGCATTTGAGCATAATGTTGGTATGGAGCTTGCTGCAATTTTCAGACCAGCAACTAAAGGTAGACAATTTGATCATTTTTTGGCCTATAATCCCTTGCATAGAGACATGAAGGATGATGGGAGAAGGATACCTTGGAGGATTGTTGATCAATGGAGTGGGAGGTTTACTGCTGTATACTCCTTGAGCAGCCATGTTACAACTCCATTTGTGTTCATACAAGTGGATTGGAGAGAGATCCCGAACCAGGACTGGAGGTTTGCAGACTTGTTGACTTATTGGGAGGTAATTTCAGCTTGGGATGTGTTTAGATTTTATATTTTGACCGTCTTTTTCCATATTTTTGGCATATGTACTCCTTATACAATGCTGATTTATCAAAAATCAGATTATGAGATGATTTCAGTCTTGGACAGTGGTATGTTACCTCATATTCAGACTATTCAGTTTGTTGGAGAGGTTAGTTATTGGTTTTCTTTGAAAGCAACAAGTGTTGCAGCTGACCTGTTTCATTATTGGATGGTTATATGGGCATTTCGAGAGTGTGTTAGTTGTCATTTCATATTGAAGATTGATATATTTCCTGATGAGACTCTCATAATTTCTGCTGAGTGGGAGTGTTTGAATCCATGGGATGATTTTTTGGACACTTGGAGTTTAAGTGTCACTAGGGTGTTTCCAGCTTTGGGCAGCGGAAGCATTCCCAGGATGGTCATTTTTAGAGTTGACATTGCCGCCCTCTTCTATATCAGCCACTTTTCAGGGGCTAACCGACATTATTATGGAGTCACCATGGCGAGTTATACCGAGTATAATGCTTATTTGCTGAGAAGTATACTTTTTCAGGGGTTCGAGATCATGTTGGATGGTTGGTCTACTGCAGTTTATCAGTTTTTTTGTTGCTGCTCTCACTTTCTAGTGATGAGTTTATTGAAATCTGTCTCTGAGCAAATAGTTTTTTATCCATACTTGGCTGGTGGGCAGCCGGTGGTGAGTGATTCTTCAGGAATCATGCAATTAATTTTATGCTCAACATGGTTGTTTGGTGATAATTGCGGTCTCTTCTTGATGCTGGTAGTTATTATGCCAAAGGATACCTTGATGATTGTAGATGGAAGTAGTACGTGGAATCAACCGAGTTATACCCGATGGATTGAGAGAATGTTTGGGTTGGTTTCTCAATTTCATTTTTGGTTGGGTGTTCATGCACTTAACTATGGAAACGTTACTAGCACTCATGGTAGGGACTTTGTGCCAGGGGTCGGAGATTTGGGTGTTAGTTTCTGCCCCAACATTTTTTTGCTGAGTATGGTGACATTAGACGATGGTCAATTGCAGATTTCTTACCAGCAGTTTGTGGGAAACCTTTGGGGTATTGAGCAGATAGTCTATTTCTCTACTTGGGTGATTGATGATTACTGTAGATTTTCCATATTGCTGGCAATAATACTTTCAGGTGATGCTTTGATGATGACAGTGGATTGGTGTGCTTGGGATTGCTCAGTAGACACTAGGAGGTTTAGTGTCAATGAGAGGATACTAGCTCCCGATTGCAAAGTCACTTTTAGGATAGGTACTGTTATTGCTTCTCATGATTGCCTCTTGACCGAGTCTTTTCTTCATTACTATGGGGACTTCATGATGAGATATGTGGAGAACTTCGTTCTCCTATTGAGTAGATTGTCTTTCTTTTGGCCCATGGTGGAGACTAGTAGTGAGATACCTGATGATATTCTTGCTAATATGACTTGGCAAGAGATAGTTCATTCCAGCATAGATAGAAATATTAGTTTCAGCTTGGAGGGTGATCATATTATGGAGCTGCAGTTTAGTCTTGAGCTAATTGAGCATAGTGGATTTCCTGTTGTGATCAGAGTGGCGCAACGTCAGCATGGTGGTTTCTTTCTAAGGAGGACATGGGACCCTGGAATAATAGTTGGTTGCAAACTGGTTCAGAATGTTGATTTTGATGTTGTGCTGGTATTGCTTGAGGACAAGCAATCTTTGGGAAGGGAGGACTGTAATGTCCCCATTCTTGGTCACTTTAGCACTGTGGTTGACCCTGGCTCTCTTGGAGTTCGTCAAACGTGTCAGAGGGGATTTCTGATGTTGGCATTGAGCTCAGGTGGTCTAGAGGACCCCGATGACACTTTCCGAGGTTGTACCCAACTTCTAGTTTGTTCTCCAAGATTCTTGGAGAGAGCGTCTATTTATAGTAAGTCACCCGATCAGGTCCGTTCATCATTATTCATCATCGGTAACACTCCTGTGCAGTCGGTTTTCGATTCCGATGCTTTCCGACCGTTTCCGTAATTTGGGTGTTAATACGAGCTATATTTAACTATTTTCTTCTAAGGTTGCCATTTTAATTAAATAATTTAATGGGCACCTAAGTGTTATAGCTCGTTGGAAAGGGAATTAAAAATTTTAAATCATAGACGCTTTATTTTGGAGCCTTGCACATCAGATATCTATATTTTAATTAAAAAGGGGTTTTTTGGAGCAAAAAGGAGTTTTAATTATAAAGTGACTTTATAAGGTGACTTTATGTTTTATCCCACATTGAGCCCACAAGAGGAAACTTCTCAATGAGGAGTCTATTTATTGATTGCTTGCTCTCATATTGGTATGCTTGGATATATTTTATTTTGGCTTCTCTTGGAGAGAAAACTTGCAGGGCATTTTGCAAGGGTTTGAACTTGTTTGGAGACGAAATCCTCCGGTAGGAACATCATCTTCGGGATTGGAAGACATCCTCAGGGTGATCCAGAGCATTTCCATCACGGGGAATGTATTGTGCTTAAATTTGAGGAGATTTCAGAGGATTTTCAGATAGGGTTTCAGGGCAGATTTCAGACATTTCTTGCTGGCCATAATTTCCTCTAGCCTGGTCGTACCATATCTTGCCTGGCATTGAAGGTGGTTTTTAATATTCAGAGTTTGGGTGCCAATTAATGATTATAATTGAGGCGTATAAGGATTGGAAGCTTTCCTTTGCATTGATATTGTAAAAAGACATCTTTATTTGTTGTCTGGGAAAGAAATACATATATTCCTGTGTTGCTGTTCAGCTATAAAGTCGCCATTTTCAGTCTTGTACAACTTTCGGGTATTTTGATACTTTCCAAAGTCCTTTAAAGGGTTTATAGTTTTATATTATCTAAATTCCAAGTTTCATTGATTCCCGCCAAGTAGTTTGCTAGATATTATTTGTTCAAGTTAGCAGTTTAACTTTTTCCTGCATCATTCTGTACTTAAATAAAAAATACAAAAAAAATCAGAACATTGCACAAAAACCGAAAACCTTGCAAATTTCCAAAATAACAAAACAAGGCAGAAATTTCGTATCTCAGCTTGGGTGGGATATTACATTTGGACCCTCTCAATGTGAGCCCAATCAACACACCTTGGACATGGAACCCAAATCTCAAATCCATAAAGGATTGTGTGTTTGATGATTCAATCAAAGAGGTCCATCTTTGTAGGTATGTCTTGAAAGTGCTGTTGGAAGCATTGGCATTTCAAGACTGAGAGAGATATGTATCCCTTACAAAGACGTGATTGTGAAGCTAGCCAAAGATTAAGGGAACGACTTGTAAACTAAACCCCCAAGTAGGTGTAAGTAGTAGCAAGAAAGTATGTAGCATAATCAACTGGTAAATTGTTTCCCTGCATGATCTGATAACATCATCACTGGTCCTTCTTGGGTTGGGAAGGGTTAGTAGAGTTATCCTCTGGGGTTGCAGGTTAATCTGTCTTTTCCTTCCATACAAGCCTAAAATTATCCAAAAGTAGGCATAAAGCTGTGTCATTTTTTTCTATAGGATTTAGATTGACTACAATGAGATTTGGTCATTACCATGCCTCGGTTGCAAGAGTGAGGGTCCTGGGTCTGAATTTGAAGATTACAAGAAATTAACTGCTTGGCTCAAGTTACAGGACATTTGATGTCTTTGCTGTTCGAGACCAGGTGGAGTAAAGATGTATTCAGCGGAAGAAAGGTACAATTCCCTAATATGACTTGAACCTAGAGAAGGTTCAGTTCAGACCAAACCTTTTGGCCAGATCAAACTTGTCTGGTTTGGTCCAGTACTTATTCTAGCAAGGAAACTTTGTAAATTATGTTCTAACCTAAATATTTGCAAGGTAGATTAAAAAAGAGGGAAAATTTTAGTCCACTAAGAATGGCTGTTCTACCTGCTAACTGTTATTGTGCTGTCATCTGCTTATCACACGCTTGCAAAAAAGCCTATTCAAATCTTGGAATGTTGTTTCTTCATTGAGGTGGCTCTTGTCTTCATCCGTCTTTGCTACATGGGTTGCAATGGCTCTTGTGGGACATATCAATGGAAATGCACCTTTTTGATTGCATTATTAACCTATAGTCCTCCATGGAAGTGAGGTTTAGGCGCTGAGCTTAGGGTGTCGTGATTGGGCCTGTATTGAAAGGATCCAGACTATTTTACTTCAGCAGATGGTGTAATGCAAAAGAACAATTCCATACTGTACTTTCCAGGCTGAGTTTATTTCCCTGCTCCTTCACCTTGAGAACATCTTCACAGGTTCAGATCCATGGATGATCGAGCATCAGGCTGACACAGATACCCATAGTTGGCCTTCTGTTGTTCACAATGGGTTGCCTCAATGAACATTACTGGACAATGTCAGGGCTGGTACTCAGAAGTTTACTCCAATCAGTTGGCATCTACATAAACTGGTTGCTTATTTTCAAATACTCTCTAAGTGCTTCTCCCTGTTTTCTACCTAGTAACCAAGTGGTTAACCAAGTTTTCAGAGAGGATATTTACAGGCAATATGTCCAAATCACTTGGATTTCTCTCCCTTTGACTCTTATCCATAAGTTAGCATTCCATGCTGAGCAATTTTGCAGATTAAGAATGGCATTATTTCTTGCCCTTGTTATAATGAACAACATTGGATGCACAACCTCTAAATCCCTCTTGGACAGCTCAGAGTTTGCTCTCATTTATTGCGGGTAGAGATCGACGACCATACTTCTTTACATGATAGGCTATGTCATCTTTGCTGTCTCCCATAGGCGGAAATTGAAGAGCATTTCATATTCAGGCACTCACTCTATGATGAGGTTCGAGGTAGGTATTATTGATTATATAGAGAGTCAAGCAAGTCACCTTTGTCTTTGTATTTTAAGGAAGCAGTCACTCTTATGCATCAGGTATTTTGAGATATTGACAACTACTCTATTAATCATTTCCTTTTTCCACCCTGTTTCCATCGTTGGAGGCAATAAGCATCCGTTATACTCCCTATTATGTGGGGAATCTTCTTTAAAATATTTAGTAAAATCTTAGCTTTTTAAGATTTAAATTTAAAAGAAAATAGAAAATGGACAATTTTTATTTGGAGCAGGACAATAAGTACCTAGATTCAAAATGGAGAAAAGTGCTAAACTAGACCCCCCTAAAATTTAAATAAGCATCCGTTAGAGATTACAACATTCCATAACGGTGATGACGAAATTGTGTGACTATGTCCTAAATTAGTAACCATTTGGACTTTGACACACCCTCCTTTTCTTGCAGAAGACTAGATGGGATTGTAACTCTTTGGCGTAGGGTATTGTCATCTCTTCATTTTATTCCAGGAGGTCTGGGCAAAGACAAATTAACGGTTTATTGCCCTTTTGTATGAGTTCATTGACCATGGATGGTAGGGTCAAACTCTCTAACCTCCTACGATTATCTGGAGAAACCTGCATAGTCCTTGGCCATTCTCCTAGGAGCATCATCAATTGCTATGTTTGTTCTTTTAGGATGGTTGATGATGATGGTGGCTCTGTTACCACTCTACACTGCATTATAGCCTAGAACTGGCCTCCTTTTTCCTTTTGATCTCTTTCTTCCTATTCTGCTAATTCTTCAGTATAAAGCTATTGGTACTTTGGCCATCGCACAACATGTTATCTTCTCTACATTTCTAAGGGTTTGCTACTGTTTTGGTTTAAACAAACTACTGGGATTTTGTGCTAGACATTAGTTTATTTAGTTGATTTGATCTTGCTTAATTACAAGTTATAATTTGATTTTCTTTTTTTTGAAGCCATATTTCTGGTTTTTGCAGTGCATTGTAATAGATTGTCTCTTTCAAGTCTGTTGATCTATTTCGGTCATTTGTGGACATTAATGGAATTCCTTTATTTATTTATTTCTTGTGTGCTTGCTCATATTTTGGATACAAGGTTGAGTTCAATTTTTGTTGATATTATGCAACTCATGTTTTTGATAATGGTGACCAGGATTTAGGAAACAATATTATTATTTTGATTATGTATTGCACTTTTTTTGATAGTTGAATGTGGTTTAATGGGTCCCCTGGCCCTGACTAATCAAGCACAAAATTCACTTTGCTGAATGCAAAGGGTCCAAAACATATACAAAATGTACATTATATTATATTCATATAAACCTTATGACCTGATATAGATTCACCTACTTCCCATCAGGCCTTACATGAACAAAATGAGCATGCTTCTAGTCCATACGCCATTCCAAAACTTTATTTACTGTTCCCAACGTACTTCCACACATATGCATCACTACTGGAGTACAATCAAACGTTCTATCTGCCTGTAAGGGCTCTTTTCATCTAATCATTGTTGGACTTGAACAACAAACTCATGGTGAGTGTTGGGCTTTCAAGGATTGCATGATCCTCCACTATCCCAAAAATAGTAGGAAATATCGTCAATATCTCACAAGAAACCTTCCCAGCGAGAAAAGGACACCATTTTCTCAGCACTGAGAAATCACCAATTTTCTGGTGAGAAAATTGCAGAAAAATACCAATTTCTTGCGAGAACTCATGGGGGAAAATGAAAATGCAGAAACAATTTTAAAATCGGGAAAGTGGTCATTTTTTGCATTTTGGAACTGTTTCTCTTAGAAGAAATCAATTGCCTTAGGTCCCCTTATCCAAATTCAATTGGCTATAAGGTCTGCAAGAATCTTATGTATCTATCCTCAAGCTTTTTCAGTGTTTATGCATGCATCCATTTTCACAAACTGTTAAAATAATTGCATCTTCCACATAATAGCATGAGAAATACTTTACTTGTTGCAGGCCTTTGAATTATTATTTGCTGTTATTTGCAGAGCATCAAAATTGGGAGGCAGCTATAGAAAGTTGGCAAAGACCTATACTAGAAGATGAAAAACTTCCAGAATGGTATGCATTAGTTCTTGGGAACCTTTTTCTAGATAACAGCCTTCATACCTTTCTATTATTGAGAGGATTTTAGAGGCTTTTAAACAGGTGATTTGTTTCTCTTGCAGGTATCACATTCCTTTGTTCAATGAATTATACTATTTTATTTTAGGAGGTACTCTTTGGACAGGTACATTTCAAATATTTTATAAGTCTTGGATATATATATATATATATATATATATATATATATATATATATATATATATATATATATATATATATATATATATATATTTTTTTTTTTTAATTTTACAAAACAGAACATTTTGAGAACTGATTCTTGTTTCTCAGATGGTTCACCTCCACTCCAGGAAGGACAAAAAGTCCCAGAGAGATCTTTTTCAAAGGAAATGCATTCTTTTATGGGAAAGAAAAACAACAGTGCAAGGGTACATGATGCATTACCAATTGAAAATACTGAACTTAGCGACCGCACTAAAAAAATTGATTATGCTGGTGAAGATTCCCTTAGAACTTTAGGACATCCAGGGGATGCAACAGCAATTGAAGTTCTAAATAAAATAACTTCAGTGTGGTCAGAAATCCAAAATTCAGTTGAATCTCGTTCAGCATATGGACCTTTCTTACTAGACAAGGAAGAGGACAATGTCGGACAATTTCTTTATCTGGAAGGAACTGAGTATTTTATGTGGAATACTTATGATGTGCATTTCTATGCATCTTTTGCATTGCTTATGTTGTTTCCAAAACTTGAGCTCAGCATTCAAAGAGATTTTGCTGCTGCTGTTCTGATGCATGATGGAGAAAAAGTGCAATTTTTATTTGATGGTGATTGGGGTGTCAGAAAGGTCCTAGGTGCAGTGCCACATGATCTTGGACTCAATGATCCTTGGTTTAAGCTGAATGCTTACAATATTCATGATTCTAGTAGATGGAAAGATCTTAACCCCAAATTTGTCCTTCAGGTCTATAGGGACATGGTTGCAACTGGTGACAAATCTTTTGCACGTGCTGTTTGGCCTTCCGTTTACAGTGCAATGGCTTATATGGACCAGTTTGATAAGGACAAAGATGGAATGATAGAAAATGAAGGTTTTCCAGATCAAACATATGATGCATGGTCTGTTTCTGGCATCAGTGCCTATTGTGGTGGCCTTTGGTTGGCAGCCCTTCAGGCAGCTGCTGCAATGGCAGATGAACTTGGTGACAAGACTTCTGGAGAGTATTTCAGAGTTAAATTTCAGAATGCAAAAGATGCATATGAGAAGTTGTGGAATGGTGAATATTTCAACTATGATAGTAGTAACAGTAGTTGTAGTACTTCCATTCAGGCTGATCAGTTGGCTGGACAATGGTATGCACGGGCTTCAGGCCTCCTACCAATAGTTGATGATGATAAAGCTCAGAGTGCACTTGACAAGGTTTATCAATTTAATGTGATGAAATTAAATCATGGGAAGTTGGGTGCAGTTAATGGAATGCGACCAGATGGAAAAGTTGATTTGTCAGCAATGCAATCGAGGGAGATATGGACGGGTGTAACTTATGCAGTTGCAGCTGCAATGATACATGAAGGCATGGTAGAACAGGCTTTTAAAACTGCAGAGGGAGTTTTTGAATCTTCATGGTCAGAGAACGGTCTTGGGTAAGAATTTTGTCTCCAACTTCGTCTTATTGACATTTTGTTTGAATGCTTTATATATAGATTATGAAATTCTGGACATTCTGAAGTTCAAATTGACCTCCAAAAGGAAAGTAAGTTATTCACTCTAGCAGGTAGGGACCCGTTGGACTATACATTATGTTCCTGGTAAAATAATGTGATAAGTTCTAAATGACTGGTAAGCTGTTATAGAGATTTGATTGAAATTTTGCACCTCCCATATAAATATGCAGCATCCTTGCCATCTCATATTCAAACTTTTGAAAAATTCTACCATACTTGTATATGATGTTGTACCCTTATCATATCTGTATCTATTCCCATTCAACTTGGTTGACCCTTAATAGGATGCTACTGTAAACATTTCCGTGAATGACTGGCACTCTGGGAACTAGTTGATGTCAAATATTAGATGCAACTAAAAGATAGCATAGGTCTGAAGTTCTTAAAATTTATAGTAATTTTAATTTACTTTATATGGATGCTTTAAATGTCTATCCATAGTAAGTAATGCCCAATTTTCATGGTTGGCCCTAGTTACTTCCATTTTACATTGTTATTTAGCTTCATTAATTTTCCATCTGGCAATTATCAATGGACCCTTGCAAAGCTAAATATGGTTATCAAGCAAAACAAGAATGTATATGATATGGAATTAAAATCAAGTTAGCTACATGATAATTGATCATGAAAAGTTTTATATAATCCAAATTTTTAATACTAACAGACATTTACATTCTTCTCAGCTTGGTTTTTACTAACTACTTTTTGCTGGTTGCAGGTATGCTTTTCAAACACCAGAAGCATGGGATGTGGAGGGCCAATACAGATCACTCACTTATATGCGACCTCTCGCTATTTGGGCAATGCAGTGGGCTCTTTCGCCGCCAGAATGTATACGAGAAGCTCCCAGACCATCTATGAAATCTGATAGCTCTGTTAACCACCATATTGGATTCTCAAAGGTGGCACAGGTATTGAGGGTTCCTCACCAAGAAGTCCCAGGTGGCCGTGGTTTTCTCCAGTATCTTTATGATTGCACTTGTAGAAGAAATCGTTTGTAAGCTGTGGCCACATGTGGTCAGATTACATATTTAAGATAAAAGCAGCGTTTCCCATCATTTCATTTTAATTTTATTGTAAGTAAGGTATATTTTAACCTTTGATTGTTCAACACAAGATTTATTTTGGGTGGCTACCATGTTGTACCCTATGTATCACTTGTTTCCTTTGTTGGTCCTCTAAAAGCTAAGTTATTTGGAATGGATAAATGACACGTTTCAGAAAGTTGGACGTTTTTGGAAGCAAGCCTCTCATATTCAGCAAATGGGAAAGGGCAACAAACAAGTGATATGGGTAAATCCAGAAAAGAACTAGACAGACAAGCTCTTGCACATTGATCAATTTTTATATATATTACAAATATTCAATTATGTATCTATGGTTATAAAATTATAAATCATTGATCATCAGTTCAAACAACTAGTTTTTGAGACTTGCTGTTTCTCTATAGAAAACGGGGACTAGGGGTATGTTTCTTTTTCCTTGGTTTTAAAGTCAGTTTAGTCTTAGCTTTTGAGTGACTTCTTACTGCTGTGATTGTTAAGGAATAATAGAAGGAAAAAATAAATCTTTTACCCCTTCTTATGGTACATTTTGTAGTTTGCTTTCTTTTTGAAAACGTTTTGTGATTCATCTGCATTTCATTGTCATGTGAATTTAGCATCAATAGTTTCTGAAATCAGTCAGTCAGACTTCTAGTTGTGAGATGATTAATACTAAGCATTGAAGACAAAGAACCAAATAGACACATCTCAACTTTCCTGGAGTGGGTCTTGGAAATGGACACATCTCAGACATGAATCAGACATCAGCTTCTGGTATTTCCTGACGTTTCAAAAACATGTATCATAATGCTCAGATTGCTGCTGTATGCCTATATGTATTCTACTTTATACATACACAAATTCCTTGAGTTTTTGGCCTACTGGATTGCTAAGGATGCAAGGCTCAACGTAAATATTAAACTTGTAAACTGCAGCTTTGAGAACTGATGACTGAAGTTTCTACAAATCAAAGCAGGAAACATAATGTTTGGTGGCATGCAGCACAGAAGAATTGGAAAAGTTTTTAGCCAGTGAAATAGGTAGTGAACATTCAATGCTATGCCAAAGCTATTGGTTGAAATGTAAATTGTTATGTGTTACAATTTATTTCTACCTTTATTTGCATTGTAAAATTCCATCCTATGCTTAAAATATAATTTGTATTCCAGTGGTTTAATGTGTTTTCTTGTATCTATGGTCAATAAAGCCAAATGGTTTGATCTAATTTTTATGGATAGCCTTCTCTATCATATATATCCCGAATCAGTTTTTTTTCTCATATAATTGTAATTATTGAATTTTGGGGTCTTCTTGTATCTCTCTGGGTAGACACCAATGGATTACTAATATTTTAAGACTCAATATAAATACTAAACTTGCACACACCAGCTTGAGAACTTATAACTGAAGTTTCGACTTGAATCAAAGCATAATACAGGATGTTTGATGTCATGTGGCATAAGAGTCAAAACAAATGTTTAGCCAGCAAAGCAGGTAGTGAATTTTCTATTTTATGTCAAAGCTATTGTTTGGAATTTGGCAAAAATGTGAATCATCATACTTTTACATTGCAAAATTTCATCCAATGTTTTAAAATTTTTTGTACTCCATCTACTTTTATTTCTTTTCTTGCATCTATAGTTAATGAAGCCATAGATTTTGGTCAAATGTTTAGTAATTGCCTTCTCTCATCTATCTATCTATATATCTATATGCATATTCTTTGGTGACATCATATTTGAAAAGCAATTTCTTTCGTGTGTGTAATTATGCTTTTCTATTCTGGTGTCTACTCATACCTCTTTTGAATTTTGTGATTTTAACTATGCCATTGTTCAAAGGGAAACTATTTGGACAATAGGCAAAGTCGTAACAGCATAATTATATTAATTTGGTTTTACTTTTGCTAGACAAATATAATTTCTCTGGTATCTTTACAGTAGGATAGTAAAAAATAAATGCTTGTGAAAAGTGACTATGAGCATCTAACTTGTACATAGCAGTTTGTTGGATATAACTGACTGAAAATTATTGTACATGATGGGAATTTGACAGAGACAAAATGACTTAAATAACCTGCAAATAAGATAAACCAGAAGAACAACAAACAATAGTTCACACCATTGGCTAGTGGGCTAGACAAACTTTGATCTGCAATCAAAGCTTTGTTGAAACTAGCCTGGTAAGTCTGTTTGGACATTTTTGAAATTAAGATATTCTTCATAGAAACTAGGAAGGAATTCAATATCTGGATGGACAGTCTCTTGAGCAAGAAGAATATGCAGAGTAGATGAAATATTATAGATAGGGAGTGCATACAAGAGATGCTTTTTGGTCATTATGTTAAATTCCAACATAAATTGTTCTTCAAGATGCATACCTTTACTAAGCCTACAAGTTCACAACTAATTGTTGAGAATGTAAAGAGGCTTGAATTTCTCATACATATGTTGCCTAAATCTTGAACTTCTTTTATATGTACCTAAATATCAAACAAAGGCATAGGTATAGACTTCTATCCTTACATAAGTTTCTTTTCAGGTCCAGACAAATTAAATCTGAAGGTACTTTTGTTAGTAATTCTTGAGACATTGGCATCTAATGTACTAGAATTAAAGGTAGGAATTGATTAGCATAGAAAGGCATCAAACCTTTGAAGTAGTAGGCTTGTGGTTAACCCATAGTAGAATATTCAATTAGTGGACAAAGATATTACAGTAAAACTGTAAAATAAGCTTTGAATGAACTATTTGGCAGGACAAAGAGGGTAGACGGATCAGAAATGTCAACAAGGTTTTTAGATGACAAAGTAGAGTAGGTGGGATGAAGAGCAATGTACAATTAGTGATAAAGTTTGTCTAGGCTGCCTAAGAAAAATGAATCTTGAGGTTGGAGTTTTGTATGCAGCCTATTTAAGATTGTGTTGAAATATGATCAAAAAGTTGCATGGGAAATGATGGAGGTTATTTTTTTACTAATTGTTGCCAACTCCTATGTAGAAGTGGCGATTCACTTAACATACAAATTGCCAAGAAGAGGTCTTCTTTTATAATAGGATGACTTTACCCCCTTTGAATTAATGTTTTATTGTTGTCGATTACAACATCAAATTGAAAGGCATTTATGTTGGTCTTAAATTAATTGTAGATAGTATTTATCATAATGTGATATAAAATGATTTTTGAATAGGCATAAGATTTGGATGTTGAATCAATGTTTGTGGTATTTGTATTGCAAAAAGTGAAGAACATAAACTTGATGTGTATTTGACACTCTCAAAGGTTTATGAAGATAGCACACTGTTAGAATTGCTTGAAAAAGTGAAGGAAAAAAAATAAAGATTACAATGAATAAAGAAACGATTTCAAAGGTTTTGCCTTAAACAAAAGATGTAGCCTTTTTGTTCCATCCAAAGAGTCCGGCAAACAAAGGCAATGATTGCCCCACATAATATTAGTTTATAGATAGATGAGTGTTTAAGTTGATAGTTGATCTTTTCAATGTATTGGTAAGGGTAATACATCTTAGTCCAATTAGATGCACATATCAAATTTGTGTAAGAAAGAATAGAAGAGATGAAGATGAGGGAAATTTGCTGAATTTGAGCATGATCAAAATGAACTCTAAAGCGAAGCAAGGAAGGGGCCAGAAATAAACATAGAGTGTCAATAGAAACCATAAAGGAATAGATGAGTGTAGCCTCATGTAGTAGCCCGTTAATACCATTACGCTCCTAATGGAGATTTGTTGCACAAGCTAATATAGAAGAAAGAGTAGTGAATAAATCAACAAAAATTGGCTAAGTGTTAAGTAGTGTGCATTCTATGTTCTTAGCCCTTTGTGCTGATTTTTCTAAGTGGCCCTGCTCAAAGGCAAGTGCATCCCACTGTGTTATCCCTTTTGTGTTGATTTTTCTGAGTGTCAAAGAAAAGTGCATCTTGCCAGTTAAGCATGTAAATTTTCCTAACCCTAGATAATTGCTGCCCTATATTTCTAAATAAAATCAGATTTGAGATGAATTTATTTTAAACATACAACAATCACACAGATGGCTGGAAAAATAAATAGAATGAACAACGAAAAATATACTATAGAACTTGCATATTTTATATAATGGAGGAGGTTACAGTTACAACAGGACAACCTGCTCTCATGTTGCCTTTCTGGCCAACAAATCATTATTCACCTCTGCACAATAGCCTTGCAGTTCTCCTTCTGCAATTTGTTCACCTTATTTTCTTTCTGTGTGTAAAACACTTTTGACCTTCTCCTTTTATCCTTGAAAAGGTAACCCTAATCTCTCTAACCCTAAGATTAGATCTCATCTCATCTTGAGATGTATGGTTAAAAATAGAAAATCACTTAAGTAAATTACAAAATAGAATCACTTAAATGAGTTTCAAAATAAAATTTGAAATGTCTCAAACAACTTCTAGTATGTTCATATTGAAGCCTATGCAAGAAGTTCCCATCCGAGCTACATTTCTCAACACTCCCTCTTAGCGAGGAAGGAATTTTGCACCAATTCAAGTTTGTCTCTGAATGCTTCAAACTTCCCTTTCACTAAGGGCTTGGTCAGAATATCAACTACCTGCTGATTTGTGGGAATATACTAGAGCTTTATGACTCCCTTCTGAATCCTGTCTCGTATGAAGTGATATTTGATGTCTATGTTTGGACATGTCATGAAATACTGGATTCTCAGAGAGTTTGATACAACTCTGATTATCACAATATATCATCGTGGGATCCACCTCCTCATCAATCAATACTATAAGCAACTTGCGAAGCCATATGGCCTCACAACTAGCAATACTGGCTACCATATATTTGGTCTTTGTTGAGCTAAGTGCCACAGAAGTCTGCTTCCTGCTAAACTAGGATATCATGCCTGATCCCAAGCTAAAGCAACACCTTGAGGTGCTCTTCCTGTCTGCTACACAGCCTACCAAATCTGAGTCTATATACCCCTGCAACCTCACTTCATCTCTTAGATATCTCAAACCATACTCCATCGTGCCCCTCAAGTATCTGAGCACACGTTTTGCTGCTACCCAATGCTCTTGCCTTGGCTCCACCATGAACTAACTCAAGGTGTTAACTACAAAATATATATTTGGTCTAGTGTTGACCAAATACATGAAGGATCCTATCAGTTGCTTGTACAACGTAGGGTCCACCAATTCTATATTTTGAAGTTGTCACCTTCATATTAGTGATCATGGGTGTTGCCATAGGTTTGCAGTCCTCCATCTGAAACCTTTTCAGGATATCAACTGCATACTTACCATGCCCAAGGAATATCTCCCATGTTCTCTGCCAAACCTCCAAACCCAAGAAGTAATGCATCATGTCGATGTCCATCTCAAACTTAGCTCCCGTATATTCTTTGCACCCTACAATGAGATTCTCTGCACCTGTAAGAAACAAGTCATCTACATATAGCACCAAAATGAGTAGATCAGTCCCAAAAAATATGTAATATAGATTAGGATCTGCATCACTTTTGGCAAAGCCCACACTCTGCAAGTATCCATCTATCCTAGAATACCATGCTCTCGATGCTTGTTTGAGTCCATATAAGGCTTTCTTAAGCCTACAAACATGGGACTCCTTCCCATTTACCTCAAAGCCCTGAGGTTGCTCTATGTACACTTCTTCCTTAATGATCCCATTAAGGAAAGTTATCTTCGCATCCATTTGATGAATCCACCATTTCAAAGATGAAGCTAAAGACAACACTGCTCTAATGGAAGTGTATCTGGTGATTGGAGCAAAAGTCTCCTTATAGTCCACTCCCTCTTTCTAGGAGAACCCTATCGCCACAAACCTCGCCTTGAACTTCTTAATGTTGCCATCTACAACATGCTTAATTTTGTAGAGCCACTTGGAACTCACAACCAACTCCCCCCCTCCTCGATCTTGGCACTATGTCCCAAACACCATTCTTCATTATGGAGGTGTACACCATGGCATCTCGTCAAACATGTTGGTCTACTACCTCCTAAAAATTGGAAGGCCTGGAATTTATGATGCTGCTCATCAATGCCATGTATTTTGAAACTTCCTCAGAGGTTTGCTCTCCCTAAACATGTTGTTAGGAGCCTCAACATACTCATGATCATCCCTCAATGTCTGTGTAAGCTATCGAGGTATCCTGATAGAACTAGAAGGGGCTAATGTCTCCTCCTCACCTGAAGGCTGTTATCCTAAATTGGAAACCATTGGTGTCTTTGGTGACCTTGGATCAACCTTTAGAGCTTCTTGCTCCTCATTCTCTATCACTGGAATAGGCTCATAGGATTTCCTGGATGCAACGTCCTCAAACTTTACATCCCTGCTCACTACTGTCTTCCTCTTCTCTGGAATATAAACTCTGTAAGCTTTTGAAGTCTCATTGTAACCTACAAATAAACCCTTCCTACTAGAGGGCTCCAAATTGGTCCTCTTCTCTACCAAAACATGGATATAAACTGGACATCCAAAGATGCAAAAATGAATCACCTCTGGTTTCACACCAGTGAATGCCTCCTTTGGTGTCTTGTCCTCCAAGATCCTGTGAGGACACCTATTCTGCATGTAGACTATTATGTTGCATGCTTCTGCCCAAAGAAACATCGACAAGCCTTGGTCATGAATCATGGCCCTAGTAGCCCCTATGATGGATTGATTCTTTCGCTCTGCAACCCCATTTTGCTGTGGGTTGTATGGAACAATCAACTCCCTCTTGATTCTTTTCTGCTTGTAGAAACCATCGAACTCCTTGGAGGTAGATTCATCCCCATTGTCTGATCTCAAGACCTTGATCTTCTTCTCTGTTTGGTTCTCAACTAGAGTTTTGAACTCCAAAAACATCTAAAGACTTCATCTTAGGTCTTTAAGAAGTAGATCCATGTCTTGCAAGAGAAATCATCAATAAAAGAAACATAATACATGCTACATGAAATTGATGCTACTGACATCGGTCCACAAACATCCAAATGCACTAGATCTAGTATCTCCTTAAACCTATGCTCGCTGTTTGGGAAAACAACCTTGGCATGCTTGCCAAGCGTGCATCCTTTGCATACTCCTTATTGCTCAATGTTGAACTCTAGAAGACCTGTGACTATCTCCCTCAGAATAGGCAACACTATGATGTAGGTGCCCCATCCTCTTATGCCACAACTCACACAAGTTGTTATTCGTATGAACTAGGGCTCGAACAGGTTCACCCCGCAACCTGTATAGACTACCTTCCCTAACCCCTATCACTTGTGTTGTTTTTGGGTTAAATTTTTTTGGTCTAATAAGAACATGTTGGTTCTTGAAATCCATTGCATAACCCTTATCCTCCATAATCAAAACTGAAAGCAAGTTCTTCCTGAGACCTGGAACAAACAAAACATCATCAAAGTCTAAAGAGTTCCTTGATTGGAGTCGAAAAAGAATGGTACCAATTCCTTCAACTGGATACTTGGCATCATCACCAAGCTCAACTTGAACCCTTGAGTCCTGCTCTTGTAGACTGGTAAAACACTATCGGGCTGATGTCATATGCCGATATGCCCCACTGTCCACATACCAAGCATCCCTCAAAACCATGTTGGTAGAAAGGCAAGAGACCAATGAGAAATCCTTCTCAATTTTGGTAGCAAAATCGCTCATATGAGTTTCTGCAGAGGTTGCTACCTACGTCTCATGTTGCTTCCCTTTGCCCTTCTTGTCTAGACATTGTGATGCATAATGGTTGTGCTTATATCAAATGAAGCACTTGATCTTGCTCAAGTCCTTTCCTAACTGTGAGGTTGAATCCTCACTCTTTACCTTACCCTTGTTGGGTCCTTTACCTTTGCCCTTATTGGTTTACCCAAAGAGAGCTAGGTTATCATCACCACCTTTCTTGTTGGCCTTTGAATCCATCTGAGTCTCCTCCTGGATGAAATCATCCCATAGTTTCTCAAATGTGGGAAGGTGCTCATGAGCACAAATGCCTTTGAAAAATGGTTTCCATGAAGCTAAGAAACCATTAAGTTCCACATTCACCAACTATGTGTCTTCAACCTTCTCCCCAACTACTGCCAGTTGATCACGAATTTACGTGATCTTTATCTGGTAACTGATAACGGTGTTAGATCTAGTCATATCCATAGATCTGAGTTTGTTCCACAATATCATCTTTCTATTTATGTTATCACTCTGGTAGATGATAAGTAGGGCATCAAACATATCCTTTGCCATAGTATTCTCGAATATGTGAGGAATCAGGTGACCCTTCACTGCATCCAAGATCATCCGCTTGACTTTCACTTCCTTCTTTCTATGAGTTGCCAATTGTTGCGGATTTGTAGGCAAAGTCACAACATCCTTGATAATATCCTAGAGATCATTCTCTTCCAATAAGAACATTACCCTAACTTTCCAAGGCAAGAAATTGGAGGCACCTTCCAATCTAACCTCAAATCTGAGGCTAGTTGTTGCCATCTCTGATATCTACTGCACAAAATTTCAGATATAATATGAATGACTAAAAAAAAGACTATCTTGCAAAAAAGCTAAGTCCTTCAAGAAAAAAATATGAAACCCTCTAACTATTGGTTTTTAATATCCAACAGTGATCTACTGATGTAAACCCTTAAGGATCTCAATCATAGAACCTAGCTCTGATACCATGTAAATTTTCCTAACCATATATAACTGCTGCCCTATATTTCTAAATAAAATTAGATTTGAGATGAATTTATTTTAAACATACAACAATCACACAAATGGCTGGAAAAATAAACAGGATGAACAACGAAAAATATATTACATAACCTGCATATTTTATATAATGGAGGAGGTTACAGTTACAGTAGGACAACCTGCTCTCTTGCTGTCTTTCTGGTCAACAAATCACTCTTCACATCTACACAATAGCCTTGTAGTTCTCCTTCTGCAATATGTTCACCTTCTTTTCTTTTTGTATGTAAAACACTCTTGACCTTCTCCTTTTATCTTTAAAAAGATAATCCTAATATCTCTAACCCTGAGATTAGATCTCATCTCATCTTGAGATGTATGGTTAAAAATAGAAAATCACTTAAGTGAATTACAAAATAGAATCACTTAAGTGAATTTCAAAATAAAAAATCACTTAAGTGAATTTCAAAATAGAATCACTTAAGTGAATTACAAAATAGAATCACTTAAGTGAATTACAAAATAGAATTCAAAATATCTCAAACCACTTCTAGCACGTTCATACTAAATCTTGTGCAAGAAGTTCCTATCCGAGCTACATTTCTCAACAAAGCAGTGCTTCTCACTTGAAGGTAGTGCACCCTTGCTATGATCTTAGCCCTTTTGTGATGATTTTTCAAGTGTCAAATATAGTACAACCCACTAGTTAAGCAGTGCACCTTACTCAGAGGCATTGCATCCTGCTTCAAACTGATGTGCTCCTCTAATTACTAGTGCGCCATGCTACCTTATTAGCACTTTTTTGTTGATTTTTTTGAAGTGTCAAAGAGCAATGCACCTCGCCACTTGAGCAGTGCACATTACCTAGAGGTAATGTGCCCCGCTTCAAACCGATGCATCCTATTAGTTACTAGTGCGCCCCACTACCTTGTTAGACTTTTTGTGCTGTTTTTTTTGTGTCAAAGAGCAATGCACCCTGCCAATTGAGCAGTGCACCTAGAGGTAGTGCATCTCATAGTGCAAGTGCACCCCATTGACTAGAAATACACCATGCTTGTCCTAATGACATGTTTTGTCCTTTAGTGCTAGACTTCATATATAAATAAGAACCATGGGCTCATTTGTATAGGTCCTTTTAGCTATCTCACTTTGAGATCAAATTGTACTTTTTGATTGCATTTAATGAAATATTGTGCGTGGTGTTCATGAATTGACTGTCTTAGACCTTTTTAGTCATGAATGTGTGGAATCAATGGCTTTGCTTTTCTTTCCCCTACTAGTGCTCTCTCTCATTTTATTATAGATTATTTGAAGATTTGATGCACTGAAGATATTCAGTCACTGATAGATATTATGATCGGATCATCATTGATCTCGCTACAGTTTTGGCTATATTTTTTTTTTGCATTTGCTTATTATCTTATCCTTTTCCTCAACAAGTCTAAGATCAAATTTATTTTGTTTAGTGAGCTCAAAATTTTACATGGTTTCAAGTAGACTAGCAAGGAACTAGCCCAAAGGTTGGGAGGAGTAAACCCTTCCCATCCATTTGTTGAACTATAGTCAGACACAAATCTCATTGTGTTCAATAGTTCTTAGCTGCCTGATGGAACAACCCATGTTTTTTTAGCAAAGAAATTTGATTGATCCCAAAGGAAATAGCTATTGTGTATGCCTTAACAGTACATGTCATGCCTGGTGGGACCACAAGCATGATTTCTACACGAAATTGATCCTACCCTACAAGCATCTAAAATTTCAGATCTATAAAGACATACTTTGAATTTCTTCACATTTGTAAAAGGGTTTGTTTATCACATTGAAATACACAAAACCCACAAACTGTTTTATTAGATCTTTTTTCTTGGCTATAGATCTGATTAATTCGCATTGAAACTTTATTAGCTATAATTTTTCCTTTCAAATTTAGTTTGATTCATAATATGCATGCAATGGTGACTCCATTTTTTTCAATTAGCTCAGACCTTTGCCTAATTTGATTCAAAATTGAGTTAGTTACTTGACAAGTTAGTTTTTGCATTCAATCTCTATTTTTAGGAACAATCAAATTTTAAGCTTCACGGATTTTTTTGGTAAGTAATTTGATCCAAAATTGAGGTAGTTACTTGACAAGTTAGTTTTTGAATTCAATTTCTATTTTTAGGAAAAATCAAGATTGAAGCTTCACATAATCCTTTTGGTAAGTGTTTGGTGTGCCTTGCTTCACAACAGTGCATCCCATTCATAAAATAGGCCAACAAAAATTTGTCTAAAGCAAGAGCACACCTTGTCCAACAAGTAATGCAGATGTCTTGCTAGTGGATGGTGATTTGTTGTGCATGAAGAGGAGATATGTAGCCATCTATCCTATTGTTGTTTGTGCTTATTGAACTATCTTGAAAAGCTATAGTCTAGACACAATAAGAGTTGTCTATTAAACAATATTGTCTAGAAGATGAAAGCACGAGATTCCGGGCAAAGGAAACACTAATTGCAATATAACCAAAACCAAATGCGCTTAAGTCCTAGAAACGTAAAGTGCATGAAATGGAAAAGAAACACATTGGAAGAGACACAAGCAAATGGAGAAAACACAGCGAAATCACAGCCCTCTTCATTCAAATATCCTTATCCTCGGTTACATAGACGTCTCCTCCCTTTTTGGGGGCTAGGAGCGTTAAATTTGTCTTCGTTACAATGTGTGACTTAGTCTTCCTCTTTCCGCGTGCCCACGATTGCAATGGGCGGGCCAAGATGATGCCGCCGCTGATGTCGATGAGTTCTTCACCTCTCGCTGCTTCTCCTGCGAACAAAGAAACAACCAAGATGTCAGTAGCACCTGCTGCAAATGAAAAGTGTTTGTTCTTTAAAATTAACGAAATATGCATGCAAACATTTATCTAAAACAGTAAACAAAATGAGTCCAAATGGCTTGAAAACTTGACAGAAGACAGAAAATGTTACCAGAAGGCCATTGCCACTGAGACAGCTGGCCAATCTGCCTTCAACTGGAATTCGTCCCTGGGCAGGACGATTTACGATCGCAATTCGTCCCCGGGTGGGACGAATTCTTCTGTGTTGAAGAAGCCGACTCGCTGCTGCTCCAATGTCGATTCCCGAGACCTGCAAAATGCACTGCAAACAAGGGGGTTATGTAATTGGGGCCATTTTGGGACGACCCAGATGGTCGGATTCTCCCAATTTGGCCTCTACCCTCGGGAATTTGATCTCGCCACCTGCAAGTCAGTGAAACAACAAAGCGACACAAAACATACTAGAATCGACCAAAAGTTACGAAATTGCAAGCTATGAGTTAACCAAACATAATAACACAAAATGCAACCTAAAAAAAAGTAATCTAGAATGCTCTAAAACCTAGAAAGTGCGGGGGTGCCCAAGTGGGCCTCCCACCGTTGGCACTTGATTTTGGCGCCAATCCACTAGGGATGGGCCCAAAACCTCTTAGGATTGGGGGGTCGGCGAATTGGTTGGTTCAGGTGTCCATGTGTTGGATTTGGGTCGGGTTCAAGCTTCCAAAAGCCACCCAACAACCTCCCTTGCAAAAGAGATTGGTGGATGTGGGAAGGTGAACCAAAAGGGATGCAAGTGGGTCTTCAACTCGGCAGCACTTCGTTGCTTGAAAACTCCTTCAACCTCTCTCTTTTGGGTGAGAAAAGTCCCACCTTTTATAGACCCAAGGGGTCTCTTTTGGGAGGGAAGCACAAATGCCATGTGTTGGTCATAGGCGCCATGTGGCAGTCTTGTCTTCCCATGAGGGAGGGGAGTCCTCCATTGACTTGGGCTTTCATAAATGCCTTTTGTGACAGTCTTCTAACGGCCCCTCTGTCCACCTACACACGCGTGCAAGGCAGGAGTCATCAACTGACTGTTCTGGGCTGCCACTTGGCGCCATTTGTCATTTTTCCCGTTAAGCTTAGAATTCGTCCCACCCGGGGACGGATTCGAGAATCGTCCCGGGGTGGGACGGATTGCTATTTTGAATTCGTCCCTGGGTGAGACGAGTACTGGGCAAAGTGTCCAAGTGTGCAAAATTGCTTCTTGACCTTACAAAATTGCTATGAAAGTGGTTAAGACCACTGTTTGACCTCTGAGGGCTGCCCTGGGGGCTGTGTTTGTCAAAGCGATCAGTGTTTGCAGTCACATAATCGGATTGGTGCTGTTTTGGTGTCTACAGATGCCCCTTTTTGGGAAGCGCTGCGGGTGACGCAGTTGCTTGAGCAAAAATAGATAACCAAAGCACTAATGATTAGGGTTTCTTGGTAACCTAACCAACTTTTGATGCCCCAAGTATGGAAAGGGCATGCATTCTTGAATCCTTGCTTCGACGAGCTAAGGAATTTGATTTCAAGTATTAACCTGTTTTGGTGAGGTGTGACTTGAACTTAGACATTGATCAATCATGAACAGGCAAAGGGTGTTTTTATCCTCAGGGGGAACCTTGTGTTCATGATTCACGAAATGCCAAGTGTTTGATTGATTTGATTGTTGCTTGTTTACTGCCCCAAGCGGGAGCGTGATTGTCTTTGTCAATGATTCTTTGAATGCATGTCATTTTCCTTAATTGGGTGTGTGATTGTTGGTTGGTGACTAAGTGTGACTACCCCCTCAAGCGACGAATCGATGAGGGAATGACCTTCGTGAGAGAAGCGACGAGTCGCTTGACCCAAGATGACTTGTGCAAGGGTGCCTTTAGAGGGTTTACCGTTAAGCGTGTGCAATTTTTCCAACATTTGGACCTATTTTTGGTGGGTGTTAACCCTTTTGGTGATGCCGTAATGGGGTGAAATCATCGAAAACCTAACTTCCCATGGAGCGGTCCGGCTATTGTAGCCTTCTTGGGGAAGTAGGAGAGCGATAATTTGGACCTCGACATCGATTTTCTTTGCCAAGAGGTTAAGTGCGAGAGCACTTGTGTCCGACAATGCTTATTGCTTTGTTTTTATGTTGCATGTTTTGTTGTTTTTTTTTTTTTGTGACACCATTTGGGGATTAAATTTTCGAAAATCCGTCTCTCGTGGAGCGGTCCGGCTATGGTAGCCTTCTTAGGGAGTAGGATAGTGATTATTTGTGACCCTGATGTCGATTTGTCATGCCAAGAGTTTAAGTGCAAGTGCACTTGTGTCTGGCAATGTTTATTGCTTTTTGTGTTGTTTTGATTTTCTTGTTGTTTTTGAGTGGGCTTTGACCCTTTTGTGATGTCGTTTGGGGATGAAATTGTCAAAAATCCGTCTTCCCGTGGAGCGGTCCGGCTATGGTAGCCTTCTTAGGGAGTAGGATAGTGACAATGTAGACCCCGACATCAGTTTTTCTATGCCAAGAGGTTAAGTGCAAGAGCACTTGTGTCCAGCAATGTTTATTGCTTTTTGTTTTTGTGTTGCATTTATTTGTTGTTTTTGTTGTTTTGATTTTCTTTGATCTTGTGCATGATGGTTGATGAATATGGATGTATGCATGTTGATTTATTTTGATGGATGCATATGCTATGATGAATGCAAATGGTTTTGATTTATATGTGATATGCAGATATGAAATGGATGAATGGGGTTTGTGATGTTTGGCTATGGCACCATAGACTGTTTAGAGCTCTGTTATTTTGTTTTTAGGTGATTGCTGTGATGTATGCCTCTACATGTATACATGGTTTTTCTGTTTTTGTATTTTTTGATGGTATTTGCAAAGATGAAAAGTAGCGCAGTTGGTTTAGAAATGTAGCTAAGGTTTTCTGAGACTCAGACGGTTTTAGCTCACTAGCCACGACTGTACTTTATCTTACAAGACTTTTGACCAAGGTATGAATCGGACTTGTTTTTGACCAAGTTATTTCACATCCTTGTGTGTGCAATTGATTTCATTTATGTGGTATTTGTCAGGATACCGCCAGTGCCAGATGGGCTTTCAACCGAACCTGTACTGAGGATCACCTAATTAGCTCCACGAATTCCTTTGTTGTATGTACTAAGATTAATCTGCGGTGTAATCCAGGATGCCATAAGCTAGCTCATCCACATGCAAACATTGATCTGTACGCAAGTTAATGTGACAGATATATCGTCATGCGGGAGGTTTACTTCTGTTACCCATTGGCTATCAACCAAATTGGTACTGAAGCTTGCCTTATGACCTATAGAATGCTGAGAGTTCCAGGGATTCAAGGTCAACTCCCTTCTTTTCTTCAATTGTATTGGGATACTTGCTCATTGTAGTGATGAGATCACTGTTTATTTTGATTTGTTTTTCTTTCGAGCAAGGGATTGGGGTCATGGAGTGACGAAAATCACTGTTGTTTGTGCCTTTTGATGTGTGCACTCGTAGTTTGTCAAATTTGGAGTTTTGACATTTTGCAAATTTTTTGTGTTTTGCAACTGTTGAGAACTTTAGGGATTCTTAGGGAATTGGGTAGGGAGGATGCTTGTCCTTTTGCCAACTCTCGGCATTCTAGGGGTCATTCGCACGGGGGGATGAGCAAGATAACCGTTTCGCTTGTGGTGACCTAGATTATTTTGCGAGGTTTCGTCTTTCGTTCACACAATTTGGGAATTTTTAGTGTTTTGATTTGTGTTGGGATGTTACGTAACAAGGTGTATTTCAAGTATGACTCTACCTTCATAAAATCTGTTCGACTTGATACACTACATGGCTAAAGAGGAAAATGATGACTGAATCACTAAAACTCTTGGTACATTCCCAGACCACTGACTGTAGTGTGGTAAAAGTTATGCTTGGTGTTTTTGTTGTTTTTGTAACATGAGACAATGCGGAACAAGATGGACTATCAGAGCTATTGCAGCTTATGGTGCCTTTGACCTGTATGACTACAAATATGCAATGTATGGATGCAATGCTTAATGCTACTATGTATTTTTGTAATTTTGATGGATTGTTTTTGGTGAAGGTGAAGATGAGGTGCGAGAATATGAATTTTTTGATGAATTTGAGTATGCCTAGAATTGAGATGCAAATCTTTGTTGTTTTTGATGATTTTTGTTGTTTTGTTTTTTTTTTTTTTTGACCAAGTGATTGCGATAATCCTTGGAGCTTTTTGGTTGACCAAGAGATTGCGATAATCCTTGGAGCTTTTTGGTATTGACCAAGAGATTGCGATAATCCTTGGAGCTTTTGGTGATTGACCAAGAGATTGCGATAATCCTTGGAGCTTTTTGGTTTGACCAAGAGATTGCGATAATCCTTGGAGCTTTTTGGAGTGACCAAGAGATTGCGATAATCCTTGGAGCTTTTTGGGTGACCAAGAGATTGCGATAATCCTTGGAGCTTTTTGTTTGACCAAGAGATTGCGATAATCCTTGGAGCTTTTTGGGTGACCAAGAGATTGCGATAATCCTTGGAGCTTTTTGGGTTGACCAAGAGATTGCGATAATCCTTGGAGCTTTTTGGTTGACCAAGAGATTGCGATAATCCTTGGAGCTTTTTGGGTGACCAAGAGATTGCGATAATCCTTGGAGCTTTTTGGTTGACCAAGAGATTGCGATAATCCTTGGAGCTTTTTGTATTTGACCAAGAGATTGCGATAATCCTTGGAGCTTTTTGGGTGACCAAGAGATTGCGATAATCCTTGGAGCTTTTTGGTGTGACCAAGAGATTGCGATAATCCTTGGAGCTTTTTGGTTGACCAAGAGATTGCGATAATCCTTGGAGCTTTTTGGGTGACCAAGAGATTGCGATAATCCTTGGAGCTTTTTGGAGTGACCAAGAGATTGCGATAATCCTTGGAGCTTTTTGGGTGACCAAGAGATTGCGATAATCCTTGGAGCTTTTTGGAGTGACCAAGAGATTGCGATAATCCTTGGAGCTTTTTGGTTGACCAAGAGATTGCGATAATCCTTGGAGCTTTTTGGGTGACCAAGAGATTGCGATAATCCTTGGAGCTTTTTGGAGTGACCAAGAGATTGCGATAATCCTTGGAGCTTTTGGGGTGACCAAGAGATTGCGATAATCCTTGGAGCTTTTTGGTTTTGACCAAGTGATTGCGATAATCCTTGGAGCTTTTTGGGTGACCAAGGGATTGCGATAATCCTTGGAGCTTTTTGGTTTGGATTATGGTTCTTCAGGGGATAGAGGTACCCCTAGCTTGATGGTCTTTGCACTTCGGATCCGGCTCTAGAGGTATGGGCATGAATGGATCATCCCTATGCACGGAGATGAGGACAGGGTCCGCCCGCGGCACTGATGTTGCTATGATGTCTCTTGGTGGAAGTTGCTCTTTATGTGCCCAAAGTGGCGGATGTAATGCTTGGTCCCACTGTGGTGGGTTAACGCGCCACTCATGCCCTAGTATTATGTTTATCTGTTGACATGCTTCCTCAAATTTTATGGGATGCCGATGTTGTCGCATGTGATTGTTGTGGGCTATCTCTGTTTCATCTTCACTTTCAACTAGTGAGTACAGCTCATCAGAATCTGGAGATTCTGAGACATGGAGGACTGCATCATCAGGTAGCCCTATGGTTGAAGGTTGATCCTCTTTGAAAGGAGCCTTATGTAAGTTGGGCCTTGGGAGCTCCAAAATCTTGGTTTCTACCAACTCTAAGTGCTCTAGAATTTTGCATGTATCGGGGCATTTGAGCCCCTCCTCTTTGGTTGGTTCTTGTTGAGGAACTTGGGGCTTATGGAGGGGTGGCTGGATGGCACCCCCATGCCTTGGTGGGGCTTTTCATCTCGCTCTTCTTCTTGCTCTGATTCCTTAGAGGCTTCTTGATGAATTTCTAAGGGTGGCTCATAGACCTGAGTGGGTTCCTGAGGAAGGCACCCATCATTGGTTATAGGAGCGGTCTCCTGCTCATGTCTAGGAGGCGTCGGGGGTGGTGCTTCAGGAATCGGGGGAGTAGCCTCCCACTCCTATCTAGGAGGTGTTGGGGGTAGCGTTTGATGGGGTCGCGATGACCTGTCTTGCCCCCATGGGTTGTGCCACTCAAAATATTTTGTCTTATGTGTGTGAGGGGTTGGAGTCTCCTCAGGTGGTTTATAGCGCAACTTTACTACTTTGCATTGCATGTATAAGTCTTCTAACTCCTGACGACCTTGCTCTATGCGTAACTCATCCGCTTCGCGTTGCATGCGCTCTCTATCCAAGCGGTGTCGATACTCTATCTCTTGATGACTTTGTTCAAGCCGCGTGATTTGGGCTTGACGGGTGGTATGTCTGGCGACTATCGGGTCAGTTCGGTCTACCCTATTTTGCTCAGGAGGCTCGAATGTTTCTCTTATGTGTTGGCCTCGATCTTGATGATCTAAAATTTCAATGGGTCGCTTCCCTCTGTCGATGTAGGTGGCATGTACTTGAGGCCGCACTGTTTGTTGTCCTCGAGGAATGCGATGATTTTCCTCGTACTCCCTTTCATGTTGGCTCTCCTGCATAGTGTGTTGGAACAACTCATCCTTCTGGCACTGAAGGTGCTCTTTGTTAATATAGTACAGTTCCTCTAAATGTAGTCGCTCTAGCTCAAGTTGCATGAATTGCATTTTGCGTGCGACGTGCTTGACAGATTCTAAGATGGTTGGTCCTGTCGCCTCATGTCTAGAAGGCCTAGATGCCTCTCCTAGATATTTTTGATCGTAGTGATCCAAGATCTCTATAGGTGACCTCCCTTTGTTGGGGGTAGCGACATTCCCTCGGGGCTTTGGCCTCAGTGAGTGGTCTCGATAGATAGCGAGTGCAGAGGCATATTGCTCCCGCACTGTATATTGCTCTCGAGGAAGGTAGGGATCTTCCTCTTGCTCTCTTTCATAAGTGAAAAAGGGACGGACGGAGTTAGTTCGCTCCGCCTGAAGAGCCTTGTGCTCTAGATTTTTCTTTGTAGTCCTGACAACTAGAGGGGGTGAAGGAGGGATAATGTAATCATGTGGTTCCTCCCGTCGAACCCTATGTTGACCTAGCGCTTCATCGCGCGGTGACCACTCATAGCGAGCTTCTAAGGGAGCTCTCCTATGATTGTACCCCTCATGGAAGGGTGTGTGCTGAATGTTATGCTGAATAGGAGTGCTCCTCGAAGAGGTGTCCCTGTAGTCCCTTTCCTTTAAGGTGTGGAGGGGACTGCCTTGTGTGTTAGGTCGCCAAGGTGGTATGACCAAATCCTTGGGATTGTAATGGAGATGACTCGTTCTTCCTTGGATATTCCCCATATCATCCGCCCGTGATTGGGCTTGGCTATGGGTGAGCACCATGACGATGTCTCTCTAAAAACCCTAAAAATTGAAATGAGTCAGATGGGGCCCAAAATTGGTGTGTGCATCCCTCTTATAGTATATAAGACAAAAATGAAGTTTCAAGTCCTAGATCTGAATACATTAGGAGATATTGACATCCGAACAGCTCAAAAAGTGTAAAAAAATGCGTGCCCAATTTTAAAACCTAATTTCGGGGCACTAGATGATGGAATTTGGCCCCAAAACTGACTTTTTTGGGCAAATAGAATTCTAGGGAATTGTATTTGTTTAAAATTATCCCACCTAACTCCCTGTAAAATTTCAAGTCAATCGGAGCTACGGTTGAGAAGTTATGGCCCCGACAAGATGCACTAAAATTTAGAGAAAAATGTAAGATTTCCCATATTTTGTTGGATGGTCCTGCATCACTTATGGGCACATTTGGGGTGCTTTTGGGTTGACCAAAGGGTTCATGGACACCTTTGGGGCATTTTGGAGTGACCAAGCGATTACGGGAATCCTTGGAGCTTTTGGAAAAAATGACAAAATGCGTAGATTTTTTATCTTTTGTTTATGATGATTTTTCTTTTTGTTACACTAAGCAGAAATGAACACACACATATGCAAACCGTGATTATCTCTTTTAAGGATTAAATGGTGTGTCCTAAACTGGTTTAGTGCATTTTGGTGTTTTGTTTTGTTTTTGTAGGTTTTGAAGGACGTTTAAATGCATTATGACGGCTCATATAACTCCCAAAACGGTCGCCCCTTCAATATACCAACCTAGCCGATATACCAACCTCTCTATATACCCGCCCTTACGAGAGGGAGACTATAGGTACGTGAGAGCAGAAGGTACGTGGTACGTAGGCGGTACGGAAGGGGGATTGTCCTGTTAATGGCACCTACCATAGAAGACTTATCCTCGCGTGCATGGGAATCACCCCAGTGACACTCGGTCTGTCTTCATCAGGATTTATGCCTAACAACAGTTGACAATCAGGAAATGGATGCAAATCTAAGCCAAGGTGGTGATGAAACCCACCGTTGGTCTTGCTCAAGGGCTGGGGTTTTACGACCAGCTCCTTGGTTTAAAATTGTTTCGTGATGTGTGTGGGATTCATTTTATTTAACAAAAATGAAACAAGCATAAATGACTTTCCCTAAGTAATGCAGGATAAAATGAAAACAGTCAAAGAAACAGAAATAGAAACAAAAATTTTAACAGAGATTATAAAAATCCCTACCTCTTCTCTGCCTGCTCCAGTTGCTTCTGAATTTCTGCTCTGAAAATCCGCAGGCAGGAATTCGTCCCTCTGGGAGACGAATTGCAGAACAGAATTCGTCCCTCCCAGAGACGAATTTGAATTCGTCTCAAGGTCAGACGAATTGCGATTAAGAATTCGTAACAGTTAGAGACGAATAGTAGTCTGCAACAAAAAAAATGTACCTGTCAAGCACAAACACAAAACTTTGATCAGTTTTCTATGATTTTAAAAATATGGGACAGGTCCCACCGTGATCGCCACTGAAAGCACGAGATTTCGGGCAAAGGAAACACTAATTATGCAATGTAATATGAAATGTAACGCTTTATCCTAGAAACGTAAATGCAAGAAAGGAAAAGAGACAATTTGGAAAGGAGAGAAAAGATGTAAGAGAAATCACAGCCCTCTTTATTCAAATATCTTATCCTCGGTTACATAGACGTCTCCTCCATTTTTGGGGGTTAGGAGCATTAAATTCGACTTTGTTACAGTATGTGACTTAGTCTTCCTCTTTTCGCGTGCCCACGATTGCAATGGGCGGGCCAAGATGATGCCGCCGCTGATGTCGATGAGTTCTTAACCTCCGCTGCTTCTCCTGCGAACAAAGAAACAACCAAGATGTCAGTAGCACCTGCTGCAAATGAAAAGTGTTTGTTCTCTAAAACTAACGAAATATGCATGTAAACATTTGCCTGAAACAGTAATACAGTGAGTCCAAATGGCTTCAAAACTTGACAGAAGATAAGAAAAGTTACCAGAAGGCCATTGCCACTGAGACAGCTGGCCAATCTACCTTCAACTAGAATTCATCCCTAGGCAGGACGAATTATGACTGCAATTCGTCCCTGGGTGGGACGAATTCTTCTGTGTTGAAGAAGCCGACCTGCTGCTGCTCCAATGTCGATTCCCGAGACCTACAAAATGCCTGCAAATAGGGGGTTATGTAATTGGGGCCATTTTGGGACGACCCAGATGGTCGGATTCTCCCAATTTGGCCTCTACCCTCGGGAATTTGACCTCGACACCTACAAGTCAGTGAAACAACAAAGCGACACAAAACATACTAGAATCTGACCAAAAGTTACAAAATTGCAGCTATGGGTTAATCAAACCTAATAACACAAAATGCAACCTAAAAAAGTAATCTAAAATGCTCTAAAACTTAAAATAGGACTTGGGAGGTGCGGGGGTGCCCAAGTGGGCCTCCCACCGTTGGCACTTGATTTTGGAGCCAATCCACTAGGGATGGGCCCAAAACCTCTTAGGATTGGGGGGTCGGCGAATTGGTTGGTTCAGGTGTCCATGTGTTGGATTTGGGTCAGGTTCGAGCTTCCAAAGGCCACCCAACAACCTCCCTTGCAAAAGAGATTGGTGGATGTGGGAAGGTGAACCAAAAGGGATGCAAGTGGGTCTTCAACTCGGAAGCACTTCGTTGCTTGAAAACTCCTTCAACCTGTATATTTTGGGTGAGAAAAGTCCCACATTTTATAGACCCATGGGGTCTCTTTTGGGAGGGAAGCACAAATGCCATGTGTTGGTCATAGGCGCCATGTGGCAGTCTTGTCTTCCCATGAGGGAGGGGAGTCCTCCGTTGACTTGGGCTTTGATAAATGCCTTTTGTGATAGTCTTCTAACGGCCCCTCTGTCCACCTACACACGCGTGCAAGGCAGGAGTCATCAAGCGACTGTTCTGGGCTGCCACTTGGCGCCATTTGTCTTTTTGCCCGTTAAGCTTAGAATTCGTCCCACCCAAGGACGGATTCAGAATTCGTCCTGGGGTGGGACGAATTCTATTTTGAATTCGTCCCTGGGTGGGACGAATACTGGGCAAAGTGTCCAAGTGTGCCAAATTGCTTCTTGACCTTACAAAATTGCTATGAAAGTGGTTAAGACCACTGTTTAACCTCTGAGGGCTGCCCTGGGGGCTGTGTTTGTCAAAGCGATCAGTGTTTGCAGTCACATAATCGGATTGGTGCTATTTTGGTGTCTACAAAAACATGCATGAAGGGTTGTTTGATCACAAATGAAAGGGTTGTATAAAGAAGGTTGATGCACAAGTTGAACATAGAGATAATTGGTTGTCTTAGGAGTTGACTAGGTCATCCCAAGGAGAGGCCATCTAACATGTCTTGTTTAAGGAGAGAGACCATTGAAAGTGGGTCGTTTGAAATGTCATTGCATGGACCATCCAAGACTCGTTGTCTCATGAGAAGAGGTCGAATGAAGTATGAACATTCAATGACATCAAACATATTATTCATGGGCTGTCTAAAGTCCAACATATTGTGGTCGAAGACTTTTACACCTTGGTCATCTTGCATGTTGTGGAAAGAGTTGTTCGCATGCACATTAATCTAAGATGTTTACCACTAGAACTAGAGTAAGGCACTACTTAGTGAGACATTGGCATGCTATGCATAAAGATGTATTGCATAAAAAAATGAGGTATTGTTATGGAGAAGTGGTGCTAAATAATTTCTAAACATGTATTTTGCATGGAGACATTATTTGATGAAGACAGGTGAAACAAACACTCATGTAGATAAAATTTGATTCCAATGGAGATATGATTTGCTAGGTTGGATGCCATGTGAATGTGAAGAAATTATTTGCAAAAAAAATGTGACTACAACTATAAACATTGAGACATCACAAACTAGATCGATGGGTTGGGTTTTATATTTGTTTAATCAATTACAATTATGTTGGATGTAATACACAAGAGTAATCGACAATCATGCACTATAGATGAAGGCACCATTCATTACAGAAGAAAGCACATGAGATTTTGACATGAGATGTTTCAAAGGATGTGTTGAATGTTTTTCTACCAGATGGTTGTTTCTACCATTATAGTTGAAGAGCGATGCAACGAGTCCTCGCATTCTAACATTTTGTTTTGTATGCAACAGTGTTGTTTAGATTCATTTGGACCTATAGGATAAAACATTGCATTTTGCAAAGGCAAACCTTATACAATTATAAAATGTAATTGTTTGATCAAAGATCAATGATGGAGATACAACATAGTAGTTGTGATCATTTTGATTTCTACATTGACCAACTACACGATTATAAATGGAAGCATTTGTGTTACTTTATCCCAAATTTAATGGAAAATCTAATATTGTAATATTTTTTTTGTCTTAGATTTTTATAAGTCTTTGATATTAGTTGTGGACGTCAACATTGGTTGGTGCAAGAAGTAAGATTTTCTTTCCATGTTATTTGATTGGGTGATGCCATGCACACTTGTAGGTGTAGTGATGTGTGAAGGTAAAACCATTTATCCCACATTGGTTAGGCAATGACATTTGAGGATATTATATTATTTTTTGGAATGAATGTGATGGGAGGTGCATGACGGTTGGTCACTTATTGTATGACGTGGTGATACACAACTTGTAAAAGCATAGAATGTGGTTCAAGGTGCATGGCAGTTGGTCACTTATGGATACACTTATTTTTTGGAATGAGTGTGATGGTAGGTGCATGACAGTTAGTCACTTATTGTGTGATGTGGTGATACACAACTTGTGAAAGCATAAAATATGATTTTGGCACATGACGGTTGGTCACTTATTGTGTGATGTGGTGATACACAACTTGTGAAAGCATAGAATGTGGTTTGAGGCGCATGATGGTTGGTCACTTATTGTGTGATATGGTGATAGAATGTGGTTTGAGGCACATGATTGTTGGTCACTTATTGTGTGACGTGGTGATACATAACTACTTGTGAATGTTAGCGTACTGTATTTTACTTTGTCTGTATTTCATTATTAGGCATACTGTTACACTGTTACAACTCCGTAACAGTTCTGGTTTAGCCGGTGACTATTCCCGGCAATTGTAACCTTTATTTAAACCTTGCTCAATAATACAATTATGTTTCAAATTTCTACATGGTATCAGAGCCAGATTGCAGGGAGCAGTGAGAAGTCGAGGCTGGAGGCGGACGAGCAGTGCGATTTTTTTTTTATTTTTTTTTTCCGCGACGTGATTTTTCTATCGCGTGGCAGCAGCTGCGGAAGAAAATAAAAAAATAAAAAAAAATATTTCGCCCCTCGCTGAGCAGAGCGTCGCGACACGCGCAGACGCAGGAGGTCTGCTCCCCTAGACGTCCGCGCATAGACGCGGACGCAGGACGTTCGCGCGCAGACGCGTCCAGGAGGGACCCCCCCCCGGGCCGCGCGACGCGCGTAGGAGGATGTCCGCGCGCGCAGGGGGAACCCCCCCCCCCCGTTGAACAACCTGTGCAGGGGAAGTCCCCCCCCCGTTGAACGCGTTCGCAGCAGGGGTATTGAATGCGCTAAAAAAAAAAAAAAAAAAAAAAAAAGAAGACGCAGCGCGAGAATTTAGACCGCCCCCCCCCCCGGCGCATTATCGGGACGCAGCGCTGCAGGAGGAACGCGCGCCCCAGGGAATTTTTTTTTAAAGTAGCCGGAGGCCGCTGCAGAGGAGGAGGAGCATCCGGGTGTTGAAAAAGGAGGGGCTCCACTGTTCCAAATGGATCAGCCCGCTAGCTCACTTGGCAGTGAGCTGTGCGGTAAGGCTCAGGGAGCCTGCAGGTCGGGGGTTCAAATCCCGCCGACTCCCCCCTTGCAAAGGTATAAATTTTTTTTTCAAAGGTTTTTTAATTATTATTTTTTTAGTTAAAATTTTTAATTTTAATTTATTTTTTATAGTTTTTAAAACTTTATAAATTAAAATTTAATTTTAATTTATTTTTTCATAAGGTTTTAAAACTATATAAATTAAAATTATTTATTTTAACTTTAAATACATAATAATTATTAAAATGCTTTGTTAAAGAGATTTTTTTTAAGGGGGGATATTTTTTTCAAAAAATCAAAGGGGGAATGTGAGTAATTTTCTGAAAAATAGCAATTTGGCGAATTGTAAAAGGTGCATTTTCGGCTGTGTCCGACACCTTAGGGTTTCATTCTGTGGGCATTTTTTTTGATGTATGATGCATTTTCATTTCTATGCACTACTTCATTAAAATATAAATCACTCCCTAAGTCCCCGGAATAATTAAAAAACCCATCTGTGCAATTTATTTGCACCGCAGCGTTCGGTAAAAATGGTACCTCTGGCCCACACTTACAGGTAAAGCTGTCGTGCTTTGGGCTACTGTATCTATCGCCTAATATAGCTGCAACAACGACGTCTGAGCTTGTTCTCTATAAATCGTCGGGGAGGAATAAGTACGCCATTTTTGCATTTTTTTACTCCATCCACTACCCTTAATCGTTCTTGTGTTTAGGCGTAAATCCTGACGAAGTATTCTTCATAGTGTTTAGGGGAAGTTACGCCCCACGCATGAGAAGAATCTTCTATGGTAGGTGCCATCAACAAGGCGATTCCCTTTCAGTACCGCTTATGTTCCACGTATCGTATGATCTCTAAAACTCACCTATAGTCTCCCTCACGTAAGGGCGGGTGATTTTTGTTGATCTTTCTAAATACCTATAGTTTCCCTCACGTAAGGGCGGGTATTTTGTACGGTATAACGGCCTAGCAAAAGGTATATCGAAAGGGGGACCAATTGGTGATATAAGGAACCTTCACTATGGCCGTTGTTGCAAAGTTGATGACTGATCCTCATCAGTTATTGAAAGGTCCAAATTATACACCATGGAAACATAAGATGAAGGCAATTCTCCAAATGGAAGATTTGTGGGATATTGTTACTTGAGTAACAACTAGGCCTTCACCAACAGCAGGATCCACAGGTCCTTCCGCAGATCAGATAGCTTTTGACAAGAAAGACAGTCGAGCAAAGGTGCTCATTTTGTTTGCTGTTTCAGATGAAGTGCAACCTCATATAGCTGACAAAGCAAGTGGTAAAGAGGCATGGGATGCCCTTAGAACCATCTATGAGGGAAAGAATGATTCCACCATTCTTCATCTTCAACAACAACTTCATAACCTGAGTTTGAGACAGGGTGAAACAGTTGAACTCTTTCTGTGCAGAGTGTCTGAATTGAAAGAGAAATTGAATTCTTTGGGAGATACTGTGGACGAAAAGCTTCTCATTTCACTTGTGATGAGAGCTTTGCCTTCTTCATTTGATATGTTGATCACCTCCATCCGGGTGTCTCAACGACAAATTACCTACATCGAGTTGGTCAATCTGCTTCAACAACAGGAGGCACGCCAACTTCACAAGGATGATTCTTCCAATACAGCCCTATACACCAACGAGGCGGGGTTCTAGGAAGAAAGGTAATGGGAAAAAAGGAGGCAACTTTCGAAAAGGAGGAAATTCTCAATAGGATACGAAAGGAAAAGGAAAACAACCTCAATAGAAGAAGAGGTGGTGCAAGATCTGTGAGAAAGACAACCATGACACCAACAGGTGTTGGCATAAGAACAAGCGAGAAAGGCCAAAACAAACCACAAAATAAAAACAAGCAACCCCAGGTGAATGTTGTTGTTGAAGAATCTGACTCAGATTCTGAATGGGCACACAAGGTGCTCATGACTACCACAGATTCCACACAGAGGGATCCTGTTTGGTATGTCGATTCTGGAGCTAGCAAACATATGACTGGCGACAGATCGTGGTTTGAATCATTTGTGGCCAAAGAGGGCAAACCTGTCACCATTGCTGATGATAAAACCTACAGGGTTCAGGGAGAGGGTACAGTTTCAGTCACTCTTCCTGATGGCAAGTGTCAGATTGACAAAGTCCTCTATGTTTCGGGATTGGCTAACAATTTGTTGTCAGTCACACAAATCCTGGATAGAAATATGGTTGTCAACTTTCGTGTTGAGAATGGCAAGAAGTGTTGTACTATTACCAGGAAGGGTAAGCAGATTGCAACGGCTTCATATAAGCACGACTTATTTGCCCTAGATGCTATCTCTACTCCACATGTTGCCATGATTGTCTCTACCAAGGAGGCAACTTCCCTATGGCACAAGAGATATGGGCATCTTAGTTACGGCTACTTACTTGAGCTCGGTAAGTATGAGATGGTAAAGGGTCTTCCTTCCCTTTACGCCACATTGCCGGTGTGCTCTGACTGCTTGGCAGGAAAGCAGCATAGAGTACCATTTGAGAAGAGCTCAACAAGAGCACGAAAACCTCCGGAGTTAATTCACACCGATCTGTGCGGTCCTTTCACACCCAACAGTTGTGGAGGGAAGAGGTACTTTCAGTTATTCGTAGATGACTACTCACGAAAGATGTGGGTTTTCTTTCTCCAACTGAAATCTGAAGCTTTCGCATTCTTCCAGCGGTTCAAGAAATCCGTTGAGAAGGAGTCAGGAGCTTCTATTAAAACCCTCCGCTCAGATCGAGGGGGGGAGTTTACCTCTAATGAATTTTTTGCATTCTTAGATAAGCATGGAATCAAGAGACAGTTAACAACTGCCTATACTCCTCAGCAAAATGGAGTTGCTGAGAGAAGGAACCGTTCTATCATGGAAATGGTTCGTTGTATGCTCACAGGAGCTACTCTTGGGCAACAATATTGGGCAGAAGTCTGTCACCACTGCAGTATATCTCGTTGAATAGGGCACCCACAAAGGCCCTAAAAGGAATGACTCCACAGGAAGCATGGAGTGGTCGAAAACCCTCCATATCTCATCTACGTATTTTTGGATGTCACGCTTTCATGCACATACCGAAAGAGAAAAGGAAGAAGCTAGATGAGAAAACACTGAGATGTATTTTTCTTGGTTATGATGAGCACTCTAAAGGATATCGTTTGATAGATCCTTTGACCAAGAAAATTCATGTCAGCAGAGATGTTGTCTTTGATGAAGCTTTCACATCACAGAGCACATCTAAAGTACACCTAGATCTTGTGGAATCTAAGGAAGAGAAGATTCCTTCGTCAACACGGACAGGAGGTCCTTCTACATCTTCTTCAACACCACCGAAGAAGAATCCAAAATGGTGTACAAATACAATCGAAGACGCAAATTTATCCACTCCTCCCAATTTGAACTTGGATAGACCTCGTACACGCAGTATGGCTCAAAAGGAAAAAGAAGCCAAAGAAACTGGTGAGGTTGATGATCTTTGTCAATCTTTTGAGGAACTTTATGTAACTCCACGTACAGAAGTAGAGGATATGGATATTGATGATGACAGGGCGTTCATGTCTACCATAGATGATCTTGAACCTGCATCAGTGCAAGATGCTCTTAGTGAGCCTCAGTGGAAGGCCGCTATGGATACGGAGTATGAGTCTTTGATGAAAAATAAAACTTGGAAGCTTGTTGATCTGCCGCATGGAAAGAAACCCATTGGCTGCAAATGGGTATATAAAGTCAAGTACAAGGCGGATGGAACAATTGATAAGCATAAGGCCCGTCTTGTTGCAAAGGGCTATGCTCAAAAGGAAGGCATTGACTACGAGGAAACTTTTGCACCTACTGCTCGGATGACCACAATTCGGGTTATGTGTGCTATGGCAGCACAATATGGGTGGAAAGTTCACCGGATGGATGTCAAAAGTGCCTTTCTAAATGGTGATCTCCAAGAAGAAGTCTACATGACTCAGCCAGAAGGATTTGAAGTGGAAGGCCAAGAGCGAGAAGGTTTGCAAATTGGTCAAATCCTTATATGGTCCGAAACAAGCTCCTCGAGCTTGGTATATAAAAATGGACAATCACCTTATGCGGCATGGATTTAAGAGATGTCCGTCGGATGCAAACCTCTATTTCAAGAAACAGGGTTCTGAGATAGTGTTGCTTGTACTCTATGTGGATGATCTGCTCATTACAGGGAGTTCAGAAACTATGATCTCTACTGTCAAAAGAAACTTGTGTAAATATTTTGAGATGACAGATCTCGGACTTCTCCATTACTGTCTTGGTCTGGAATTCAGCCAGAAGGAGCACTCCATCAAAGTGTCTCAAAAAAAATATGCCAAGACATTGCTGGAAAAATATCGCATGACTGATTGCAAGCCAATGGCAACTCCGATGGAGAATGGACTTCAGTTATCGCGATATGATGATTCACCTCAGGTAGATGGTACTCTCTATCGACAGTTGATTGGGAGTCTCATATATCTGACCAATACTAGGCCAGATCTCGTATTTGGTGTCAACTATCTTTCGAGGTTCATGCGGGAGCCTAAGACCACTCATTGGAAAGCAGCAAAACGTGTTCTTCACTATGTCCGTGGTACTATGGAATATGGCCTAGAATACAAGAGGAACAACAAATTCTTCTTGCAAGGATACACGGACTCCGACTATGCCGGATCATTTGATGATCGCAAGTCAACTTCTGGATACATTTTTCATCTGGGATCCGGTCCTGTCTCTTGGCACAGCAAGAAGCAACAGGTGGTTGCTATTTCATCAACAGAGGCAGAGTATCGCGCCGCACGTGAAGTTGTGTGCGAAGTGATATGGTTGCGTCGCATTCGGACAAGTATGGGCCATCCATCAAAATCTCCAATACACTTGTTTTGCGACAATCAGGGTGTTACGAACCTCGTCAAGAATCCAGTCCATCATGAAAGAACAAAGCACATTGACACACAATGTCATTTCATTCGAGATGAAGTTCCAAAGCACCGAATTCAGCTTCGGCACATTCCCATCGATGCTCAAGTTGCAGACATTTTCACTAAGGCACTTGGACGTGTCAAATTTGAATTGTTTCGCAGCTCTCTTTGTATTGCAAAATGATGTAAGGGGATGTTAGTATAGCTATTAGTTATTACATTACCCAAATAATGTAATAAAGGGGGATGTTAGCGTACTATATTATATTTTGTCTGTATTTCATTATTAGGCATACTGTTACACTGTTACAACTCCGTAACAGTTCTGGTTCAGCCGGTGACTATTCCCGGCAATTGTAACCTTTATTTAAACCCTGCTCAATAATACAATTCTGTTCCGAATTTCTACAAGTGAAAGCGTAGAATGTGGTTCAAGGCTTGTTTAAAATGATGACATCATCATTTCACGAGTTGACGTGTAATATATAATCCATTTGAGCATGCATGTCTAACTTACATTTCTTGTTTAAATATTCAATTTTTAACCATTGATTGGATTGACTAGTATATTCTTTGATTTGAACAATAATTGGTGAGAAATAGATTTTAAAATACCCATATTTTTTTTGCTTGAAGAGACATTGCATTTCTAGTGATTTGAGGCACTTGTATTTTTGCAAGTATAAGCATATATATACTCAATTTTTTTTTTTGAGCCAATGCAATCTTCTTATAAATTATATCATGTGTTAACACGTGATATAATCGATTCAAGCATGCACGTCTGACATACATTTCTTGTTTAAATATTCACTTTTTTAACCATTGATTGGAATATGATTGATATATTATTTAATTTGAATGAAAATTAGCAAGAAATTGATTTTAAACTCATACATTTTTTCCTGAAGAGATTGCATTTCTAGCGATTTGAGGCACTTCTATTTTTGCAAGTATAGGCATATATATACTCATCGAAAAATATTTTTTGAGCTGATGCAATATTCCTATTGAAGAAAGATGCCAAAGATTTTGAAAATTACATAATATTTTTTTTTTTAGTTTGAGGGGGGTCATATGGTTGACCCAACTATGATCCATTTTGAAGATTGAATTAGAGTGCATTGTATATTGAAGATAATACTTCATTTGAGAAAAATGGAGGTCCCTATTTTGTGGAGAGTAGAGTGTCCCTATTTGCGAATGATATTGTGAATAGTTGTATGTGTCCTTGTTCATTAAAAAATTAGTGTATTTGGAATTGGTTGAATGTGCCCCTAATAATAAAGGTTTATCCACATATGAGTGTGTTCCTATTTGCAATTGCATAGATGGATAGCGTGTGTCCCTATCCAATTGATATGTAAAATCTTGGATAGTTGTGATTGTCTCTATATTTTATTGACTCCAACATGGTTAGTCCCATTGAGGTAAGAAATTGAGTTTGTCCCTATTCATGATGATGTAAATTATGGACTATTGTGTGTCCTACTTCATGATATTTTTTGTTGGTGGTGAACTATGTGTATATCTAAGTTCATCAGGTGTTAGAAGATATGGGCTAATGTGTTTGTCCCAATCAAGTTATTAGTGTTCCTACCCTTGTTTGAAGTATGATGTATTACATCAAGTAAAATAATTACTTAGGTATTTAGGATTTGTACCCAAAAAAGTGGTTGATAGTCAATAATTCAAGCTATCCACCATCATCGTCATTGTACATATTCACATTTTTGTTAATAAAAACTTGTCTAGCACCCTGTTGGTCCAAAGAAAAGTCACGTCTTAATCTGAAAATTCCTCATTTTGGTTTATATTAATTTATTAATGCAAGGTCTAAATCATGGTTAACCAAGAAAGGGACCAATCCCATTAGACTTCTTTACTTATTAGAAAAAAGTTCCAAAGGCAAGAAAATGACCACAACCATTTATATAGACAAGCTAGACAACCCATCTATAGATCAACAACTTGAAAATATTGACCTAAACCAAAACACAAAACAAGCTACTCGTTCAAACATGAATCCTCCCATAGTGAGTATATTACGACTTGATTACTCACCTATTGTACAATAGGTGAAACGTTATCCTTAGGTGGGACAACTGAGTGGATCATAAAACATATTGTACCCAACAATAGTTCAAACTCAATTTGGGATTCCTCCTAATCCTTCATGGATGCATATCATTATTTTCCAACAACAAAAAACCATGCATCCAATGCAACCAACCATTAACCCCCAACCAATGACACCAGGTTCACAGGTTGTGCCTACCAATAATGAAATTCCTAGAATTCTTAGTTGCAACAACACAAGCACAAAAAGTAGCGTAAAGTTCTTAGAATTATTAGTTCTCATGAAACCAACAAACACAAATGAGGTGACCTCAACAAAAGTTTGACTAGAATGACTTAAAATCAACAAATCATAGTAAGGTCATTTGAGTAAGTAGCCCAAAATCCTTAAGGGATCTAGCTGCAATACTAACAAGTCCTAATAGGAAAACCTCAACAAACAATGCAAAATTCCCAAGTCTAAAATAGAAAGCTTTAAAACCAACAACCAATGTCATTTGTGCAAGCCCAACAAATAGTATAAAACCCTAATGTTACCCAAAACCCGCAGATGCAAATGGGTCAGCTCCTCCAGGTTACTAAAAATCCTTTAGGTTTCCAATTACCATAGCTTATCTAAATATAGATGGAGCCATCACAACAATTTGTTTAGAACCCAAATCCTCATGTGGCATAGATTTTGTAATTACAACAAAATCCTCAACTATAGATGTATGGAAGATAGTTTACTAGGCACCTTTTATACAAGTATTAGTACCTTACAAGCAACCCATACAACATGGCCAAGGGCAAGAACTTTACCAAATACAAACACACATGAGGCTCCAAAATCATCTTCTTATTTGGAACTTTCAGGGCTCTCTTAAATTTCCCATGTATTCACATATCCCAACCACGACTCTCAAGTCTACCCACATTCTTAGGGTATGATTTCCAAACTATAATAAAACATTTGAATGACTATCAACCTTAAAATCAATACACAAGATCCGCAAAGGTGTGATGCATTAGATCACTTAGCGATAAAGTTGTTGCCTAGTATTAAAGCATACCAAGTGGATCAATAATAAAATGGGCTTCAATTGGGAAACCTGTTATGAAATATTTTGGTTTCCTAACAAATAGATTTTTTTTTGCTTTTCTAATTAAATAATATAAAAAGGGTCATGAGTAAAAACATATGAATTTTAACACAAGGTTTTTATGTATAGTCCAACTAATACCCTTTAATGTTACACCTTCAAACAAACAAGCCTTAGTAAATTATGTGAGGGTCCTACACCTCAATTTGGTAATGAGGGGGAGAAATGCGAATCATGCCACCTTTGCTACAACATTTGAAGAAGTTGACTATGTTAAATATGTATTTATTCAAGTTTTTAAGTTATCACCCACACCCCTATGGTTAGGCCACACTCACTTAGCTCAAGGAATGTCTTTCCAAGGCCAATATCTGCCACCCCTCATATGGTGCCGATTCCCACTGTAGTGTATTCTCAAATATATCAATAGCCTTAAGCAACCCTTATGCATCCTTAATGTTGTTGCTAGCTAATATGCTAGTACCAACTTAGGCAACTACACCTTATAGTCACATACCCTAGTGAGACCACACCAAGCTCAGTAGTCTATCTAAACCAGACACTAACATTACCCACACCTATGCCTAATTTGACATACTAGTTTAAAAAATATCATACTAGGGCCATAGATAGAAGGATGTAGAAGACAATTGATGAATTAAAGGTACTAATTAGAGTCCTGAACAACAAATTTATGACTAGCCAAAGGTAGATAAAAGGTTAGTATCAAAGGAAGGAAAGTTATCTAAGAAAATATTGGGTGCCTTAGCAGACAAGTGGGCTACTTGTAAATCAATCACAAAACATGGAAAATGTTGACCAAAGCTAAATTATTTATGGTGTTTCAATTGTGATGTTAGGAACAACCTAGTTGAGTGTGTTGTTGAGTTAGCATAGTTTTATTACATCATTGATTACCTAACCTAGGCGAGTAGTTCTATAATAAGTTGGTTGTTAGTTGGGGCACCGAACTCAACCAACTCTCAAATGTATTTAATGCCTTTTGCAAATCAATGAAATTATTGCTCGTATTTTTAATCTCATTGTTGTCGCAGGTTTCTTCATGGTACCAAAGCCGTCAAACGCTGGGTGCGTTGTTCGAGGTGATCAAATCTTGGGCATGCTATTCAAGGTGATCGAATCCCATGACAACAAGTGACACGGAGCACACAAACATGGGGTGTTGTTCGAGGTCAGGCAGGTAGGCGAAGAGTGAACTCCAAGGTGAGCTCGCTTATCGAAGTTTTTTATTTGTAGGTGACACGTGGCAAGAGCTCAAGCTAACATGTGGCATTGATTGGAATCAATGTTGACTGGATAGAACATGCAAACATAGGTTGTGATGTGGTGAGTTATGATGTGGCAGACAGGTCAGCTGTGATATGGCAGAGTAACATTGCATGAGGTGACAAAACGGATGAAGGACCGACTGCCCATAGGCAGTCATTGCTTTAGGGGCGGTTTGCTCTTTTCAAACAACATCTGGTGCATCCTGGGATGCATGTGGGACAATTCCCATAGAATTTAAAAAAAAAAAATTTGGGCAAGGTTGAAACAAAGGGACGCTCATCTCTTCTCCTTCCTTACCACACGGTAGCGCGCGTGGTCTATGCGCTACCTAGCATGGAGTAGGTCCATGTTTCAAATCCCTTCGGGGTTCATTTTACTAAAAATAAAGTTTCCCCTGCTGCCCACGACAAAATCGGCTGCCCGTGACGAAATTTGGCTACCCAAGAAAAATTTGTTAAGAATTTTTTTTTTTCTTAAAAATTGTCAAGCAACAATTTTTTTTTTTTGGCTTAAAAATTGCTTCAAAGAAAAAAAAATTTGCTTGAAAAAAAAAGTTGTCCACAAATTTTTTTCAAAGGGGCTATTAGGACATTTTTTTCTGCCAAAGGAGTTTTTTTTCAAGGGGGGACTCTCCTGTCTTCTTTTAAAAAAATTCTAAAATTGTTATAGGCCAACCTTCACAATGGCTCTAGTTCACAAATATTTGTCAGACTCATAATTACTGAAAGGCTCTAACTTCGTTCCATGGAAGACAAAGATGCGTGCCATTCTCCAGGTGGAAGATTTATGGGATGTAGTGATTGGCACTACAAAACACCCTCAAACAACAGGCACAAATCAAGATGACTTTAATAAGAAGGACAAAGAGATCTCATGTTTATCCTGCTTGCTACTACAGGTGAGGTCCAACCTCATATATGTGATTCCAAAACCAATAAGGAAGCTTGGGATGCTTTGATTACTATGTATGAAGGAAATAATCAATCCACAATTCTACACCTTCAAACTCAACTACATACTCTCAGTATGAATTTTGGGGAAACGGTGGATCTATTCCTTTGCAGAGTGGTAGAATTGAAAGCCAAATTAAATGCCATGGTCAAACCAGTGGATGATAATCTCTTGACCTATGTCATCTTGAGAGCATTGCCCGACTCCTACAAAATGTTGATCACTTCTCTCAATGTTTCTGGTAGACAAGTATCTTTTGTGGAGTTGGTAAATTTGCTTCAAACTGAAGAGGTAAATCAAGTTCAGAAGGATGAAGTGCCAGATAATTCCCTCTACACCCAGCACAAGGGTAAGAAACAAGGTCAGTTTCAACAAGGGGGTTCTTCCTCAAAAGGAAAAGGGAAACAAAATCAGCAGAAGGATAAACAATATTGCAAAATTTATGATATGAATAACCATGACACCAATAGGTGTTGGTTTAAAAACAAGCAACAACATGATCAACCTCATAAGAAGAAAGGAAAAGAGAAATAGAAATATAAAAAGCAACATAAGCAACCTAAGGGACATGTTGCTTATGTTGAGTCCAACTCAGACTCAGATTCTACAGGGTCCGATTCAAATTCTGAATCTGAAAGAGCACACAAGGTGCTCATGACTCATACTTCATCTCCCCAGATAGATGTTGTATGTTATAATGATTTAGGAGCTAGTAAGCACATGAATGGAGACAAGTCATGGTTTGAAATATTTGAGGAGAAATAAGGTAAGCCAGTAACCATTGCTGACAACCAAGTCTACCAAGTGAAGGGTGAAGGGGATGTTTTCGTTACTTTTCCTGATGGTCGATGTCAGATAGAGAAAGTTCTCTACATTTTGGGATTAGCCAATAATCTCCTTTTTTTTCCTTAGATGTTGGATCGAAATATGGATGTTGTGTTTCGAGTTGCACAAGGCAAGAAAAAATGTTTTATAACCTCAAAAGGTAAACATATAGCCATCAGATCATACAAGCATGGCTTGTTCATATTAGATGCCATTTCTACACCTCATGTTGCTCTAGCTGTAACTACAAAGGAGGCTACCTCTCTATGGCATAAGAGATATGGCATCTAAGTTCAGGATATTTGCTCGAATTATGCAAATATGAGATGGTGAGAGGCCTTCCCCACCTTTCATCCATTTTTCTAGTTTGCTCAGATTGGTTAGTAGGGAAGCAACATCGGGTGCTATTTGAAGCTAGCTCTTCCTGAGCTAAGAAACCCTTGGAGTTGGTACACATCGATTTGTGCAGTCCTATGCCAATCAACTATGGTGGGAAGAAGTACTTTCAAATGTTTGTTGATGATTACTCATGAAAAATGTGGGTCTTCTTTCTTCAATTGAAGTCAGAGGTATTTATGTATTTTCAACAATTCAAGAAGCTTGTTGAGAAGGAATCAGGATGTTTCATCAAAACCCTCCACTTTGATCGAGGGGGGAATATACTTCTAAGGAGTTTTCATCATTTTTGAAAGAAAATGGTATCAAGAGACAAATGACTAAAACTTATACTCCACAACAAAATGGAGTTGCATAGAGGAGAAATCGTTCCATTATGGAAATGGTTCGATGTATGATAAAGGGAGCACATCTTGAGAATGAGTACTGGGCATAAGTAGTAAACACAACATCATACCTCTTGAATAGAACACCCACAAGAGCTATACAAGGTAAAACTCCACAAGACGCATGAAGTGGTAAGAAACCCTCCATTTCTCATCTAAGAGTTTTTGGATGTAAGGAATTCATGCACATATCGAAATAGAAAAGGAAGAAGTTAGATGAGAAGACCCTGCAATGTATCTTTCTTGGTTATGATGAGCATTCCAAGGGATATCGGTTGATAGATCCTATAACCAAGAAGACACATATAAGTAGAGATGTGGTATTTGATGAAGCTTTCACATCAAATAACACTTGTACATTTGTATACCTTGAGGATGATGAACCTAAGAAAGAGACTTCACCTCCTTAGAGCATGATTCCAAAATGGTATACCAGTACATTGAGATATTCTAAGTTGGCATCACTTCCTGATCTAACTCTAGATCAACCTCGTACTCGTAGTATGACTCAACAACAGAAGGCAGAAGCATCAACTTTAGAAGTTGATGAGATTTACCAACAGTTTGAGGAACTATCTATGGATGTAGTGAAAGATAGAGAAATGGATATAGAGAAAGAGAGAGTTTATTTGATAGCATTGGATGAAAATTAACCCACAATAGTTTAGGATGCACTTAGTAAGCCTCAGTGGAAGGCTTCTATGGAAGCAAAACATACATCTCTCATGAAAAATAGTACATGGAAGCTAGTAAATCTGCCTTCAGGAAAGAAGCCCATTGGCTACAAGTGGGTGTTCAAAGTGAAGTATAAGGCAAATGGTACTATTGATAAGCATAAATCCCATCTTGTTGCAAAGGGCTATGCTCAGAAATAAGGCATAGATTATGAAGAGAATTTTACCCCTACTACAAAAATGACTACCATTCGAGTACTTTGTGCCATGGCAGCCCATTTTGGATGGAAGTTACATCAGATGGATGTAAAAAGTGTCTTTCTAAATGGTAACCTATAAGAAGAAGTGTACATGACCCAACTAGAAGGATTTGTTATCGAAGGGTAATAAAAGAAAGTTTGTAAACTGATCAAATATTTGTATGAGCTGAAACAAGCTCCTCAAGCTTGGTACCTCAAAATTGATAGTCACCTAATGCAACATGGATTCCAAAGAAGTCCGTCAGATGTGAATATCTATATAAATAACAATGGTTTTGACATAGTAATTCTGGTGCTATATGTAGATGATCTGATCATAACAGGTAGTTCAGGAAGTATGATCGATACAGTGAAAAATGATCTAAAAATATCTTTTGAAATGATAGATCTCGAACTTTTGCATTATTGTCTTGGTTTAGAAGTAACTCAAAAGAAACATCATATTGGAGTTACCCAAAATAAATATGCCAAGACATTGATTGAAAAATATCGGATGACTGACTGTAAGTCTAAAGCTACTCCAATGGAAGCTGGAATTAAGCTATCTAGATATGATCAATCCCCACAGGTAGATGGTACTCTCTATCGCCAGTTGATTAGGAGTCTCATATATCTAACCAATACCAGGCCTGATATTAGTTTTTTTGTGGGTTATCTTTCACAGTTAATGCAGGACCCAAATGTGAGCCATTGGAAAATAGCAAAAAGAGTTCTTCAGTATGTCCGTGGTACAACAGATTTTGGATTGGAATACAAAATGAATAACAAGTTCTATCTACAAGGATACATGGACTTCGATTATGCTAGATCCATTGACTATCGAAAGTCAAATTTTGGGTACATATTTCACCTTGGATATTGTCCTATCTCTTGGCATAGTAAGAAGAAACAGGTGGTTGCTATCTCTTCTACAGAGGCAGAATATTGCACATCCAATGGAGCAGTCTATGAGATAATATGGTTAAGTCACATTCTTACAAATATGGGCCTTTCGAAAAACCTTCCTCTTCATTTGTTTTGCGACAATCAAGGTGTTTTAAATCTTGTCAAGAATTCCATCTTCCATGATCACACCGAACACATTAACACTAGGTGTCACTTCATTCGAGATAAAGTTCCAAAGCATCATATACAGCTCCAATACATTCCCACTGAAGAGCAAGTTGCAGATATTTTTACCAAGGCACTTGCACGTGTCAAATTTGAATTATTTCGTAAAGCTCTTTGTATTCACCAATAATGTAATAAGGGGGGATGTTAGCATAGTTTTATTACTTCATTGATTACCTAACCTAGGCAGGTAGTTCTATAATCAGTTGGTTGTTAGTTGGGGCACCAAACTCAACCAACTCTCAATTGTATTTAATGCCTTTTGCAAATCAGTGAAATTATCGCTCACATTTTTAATCTCATTGTTGTCATAAGTTTCTTCAGTTGCAATACATTGTCCAAACTATGATTTATAATAAGCATTTTCAATCTTAGCAAGCCATGATGATTGGTAAAATATTGGTAAGTCAACCCATTGAAATAGACCAATTGATGATGAATTAACAGATGATAAACCAAAAATGGGAGAACCAACAAGTAATGAGTCAATAGGTCATCAATCCCAAACATGAATAATGCTATATTATCCAATTTTGGAATGACAAAGGAAGGAGAATTATGCTCTTTTGAGGAGAAGGTCTTTTTGGTAAATCAACAACACGAAATGATCACACACATTAAGAGGAAGGCTACTGAAGAATTGTATAAGATTGAACCTCCTTGCATAACATCACAAATCAATGTAGGAACTAAGATAATTTTAGAAATCATGATATTAATAAAAGGTTAATTATTAGTATAGATCCTAGGGAAGGGACCAACATCATCAACATAGTAGGCATTGCAAAAGGAAAATATTTCATTGACGCTACATTGGTTTAACAAAAAGTACTCAAAAGTGGGGATGAACATAAGGGATGACAAACAAGGTGCCAAAAAACAAGGGAAATTCAAAGGGAGATGAAAACAATGGGAGAATAACATAGAAACATGTGGTGAAACTAATAAGGCTATAAAATACCCCTTATTAACAAGTGAAGGGAAAACAACTATAACTAGAAAATATAGAAGATTCGCACATGTAATAAAGGATGGAGACATTGAGCCTAGATTCAATCTTGCTAATGAGTTAAGGAAAAAAATTTCCAAGGTAAGTTTTTTGGAAGCCTTGTCATTACTTGGGTAGGAGATTTACTACAAGAGGCTCAAAAAGAGTAAGAAAGAAAATATGCTAAGGTAAAATCTACACAAGGAAAACATATTATAACTCATTTTTTCATGATGGAGAAACAATATCCCATGGGAAAAAATACATAAAACATACTAGTGAATACAACACATTGTTAACACCTCTAAACCCAAAAACATGAAATTGTTACCTTTCTATATAACCCTAAAAATTGAAGGGTACTTGTTATATAACTATATTGTTGATTATGGAGTTGTGATATTGATGTCAAAAGTGGTCTATGAAGAAATTAGTTTGATGTACATTAGCATTACTAGGGCACCCATTTAGATGAATATTACTAAGGTAAATGTGATAGGAACCTTGAAGGATCTAATCATGACAAATTCCCAACACCTAAAACTAATGATAGGGCAAGAAATGATGGTAATAGATATATATCCTTACTTTTATATGTTATTTTCTAGAGAATGGACGTAGAAACTATCAAAAAGTGGTTATCTAGCCATGGGCTATACTCACATGAAAGTTCCAAGGGGTGGTAAAATAATTAGAATAAAAAATGAGCTTCCTTGTAAGTATTTACTACATAAGCTAGATAACAATAATATAGTGAATTTGAATGAGTTGCTAGAATTTGTTGATGAATAAATAGGAGAATTCATATTAGAGAGGGATACGATCATTTGAATGATTGGAGAAGGAGATGACAATTGGGAATGATTGTTTAAAGAAAAAGAAATGAGCAACTATTTAGTGTTTGAATATCCAAAAGAATTATCGATCTTAACCAAGGAGTATAGAAAAGGTAACAAAAAACCTTGTGTAATACACTTTGATGGGTTACAAACTCAAAATGGTGTAGGTGCAAGGATATAATTATTAATCCCACAAGGATAATCATTCAACTTTTTATGTCGATTACTTTTTAATTGCATAAATAATATGGTAGAATATGAAGTCTTGTGCATGGGACTATGAAAAGTAGAAAGGTTTGAAATCAAGCATTTAAAAGTCTTAGGTGACTTTGAGTTGGTGGTCAAATATTTTAGCTTTGAATGTAAGCAAAATAAGATGTATAAATAGAAGATGGGAATTTTTAGAAAGTTTTGAAACCTATGAAATTCTAGTGGTACATAGGGAGGAAAATGTAAGGTAGATGAGCTATCCACCTTAGCGGCTTGTTTTGATCCCACCATGAACATGTGAACAAAACCCAAGGAACTTGAGGTAGTCTATGACCTATAGTACTAGATAATTATGATAATTTACAACTATTCAACGACAATTTTTGATCACACTTGAGAGTTTGTTTAATCTAGATGATAGTGTGAGGATATCTAGTTTGAAAGTGAAAGACTCTAACTACCACCCCATAGAGATTATATAAATAAAATATTTATTGCTAGGAAAGGATTATACAGATGAAGAAAAGGGTTTGCTCAAAGAATCATGTATCAAATACAATGATGTCATTGTGCAGAGTTATAAAGATTTAAAAGTTTATGATATAAATGTTATTGAGCATATAACTGATTTAAAACCATTGTCTAAACCATTCAAGCAAAAGTAGAGGTCGATAAATCCCAAGATAAAGGTAGCAATGAAAAAGAGTCATTGAAGTTAATTGCAAACACATAATTTTTCGAATAAAGAATTCAACTTGGTTGACAAATTTTGCGCCAATAAAAAATAAGAATGGATATATTTGGCTATGCATCGATTTTAGGAACTTGAATAATGCCTCATTGAAGGACCACTACCCCTACCTTCGATGGAATAAAACCTATAAAATTTTGTATTTTGCAATGTTGTCCCTACTGGATGACTTCTCAAGATACAATCATATTTGGGTTTAGGATGAAGTTTAAAGAAAAACTACAATTACTACAAAATGAGGAATGTTTGCATATCAAAATATGCCATTTGGATTATCCAACTCATAGGCCACTTTCCAAAGGGATATGGATATAGATTTCATAGGGTTCATAGAAGGAATTATTTTAAAATACTTAGATGACATGACTATTTTCTTGGAGGACAAGAGCAAACACTTGGAATATCTAGAGATCATTTTCAATATGTATAGAGAATTTGGGATTTTATTGAACCCTAAGAAATTTATCTTCTTTTCCAAGAGGGAAATTTTTTGGGTCACCTTATGTCAAAATATGGACTAGGCATTGACCCAACTAGGATTAAGGCCATATCATAGCTCCCTTTACCATCATTATGAAAGGTATCCAATCCTTTATGGCTTATAATTCAATTTGTATCTCAATTCAACATGACCTTTTCTAATATGGCTAGGCCAATAACAAAGATGATAAATAAGTGGTTATTTTAGAATATCAAGGACACAATCACCAAGTCTCTTATACTTAAGTATCCTGAATTCACAAAGGACATCAGACTACATGTATTTGGAATTTATGATAACACAACAACCATCCTCAGTAAAAAATATGATAAAGGATATGAACTAATGATATATTTCATGATCCAATTTCTATATAACTATGAAGAGAGATATACCTTTATCAAGAAATATGTATTTTAAACAATGAAAACCCCAAAAAAATCTAAATACCATCTCTCACAAAGTAAAACTATGGAATTTGTAGCCAACCCTGATGTCAAATCTACTCTATTGAAAATATAATTTGATTTATCACCAAATCCAACATTGTATAACATTATTTGTTGTATTTTTGTATTGGGCTATAGGTATTCATTGTACAATGTATTTAATTATTCATTTATGTAAGTTTTCTGAGATGTAGTTAGGGTTGTTATGGTTAAACCCTTCTTATATTTTTTGATTGACCTAAATCCCAATTATTATATCAAATTAGGTTAAGTTGATAATGTAATTGGGATTTTTAGTATTGGTCTATATATCCTCACTTTTCCATCCATTTTATTAGTGTTGTGGTCCTTATCCACAAATAATACAATGATTATTTATGGTGCTCAGTGACACCCACAATTTATGTGCCTCTCACTTTCTTTGATCATTTTTATGTTTCTATAGAAGATTTGAGTGGATGTTTTGCTTCTATTCTTTGCTAGAAATAGGTGTGAATCCCAATATGGTATCAAAATGGGTATGTATCTACCTCACATGGTGATGTAGAAAAACCATTTGGAGCCTAATATCCTTCTTTCTAACCCTAGGATAATATTTTCCTCAAAATATCATAATCCACTTCTATATAAGTGATGAAAAGGAGTTTCTACCATATTGTTTATCTTCATTTTATTTGGAAGTATTGGATAAAATATATTTAAAAAAAACTCATCATTTCAAAAAGGAGTAATTATGGTTCTACACTACTAAAAAATCTTAAGGAATGCATGTGTCCAAATTTGCTATTGCATAACCTCGATAAAGGCATTCATTCAAATTTGAAAAGGTAATTTTAATGCATTTCTTATTTGGTTTGACACCCTCTCAAAATAGAGAGCATAACATTCTTATTCAAGGAGAAAATGAGGTGTGTACCTCCACTTAGTGTATAGAGGGCCAATATGACTAGGAGAGCACTATCAAAGGTGTTTGTACATCAAAGGGTTGAGTTTGAACCCTTGTCAATATTTTTGAGATATATTGGTACAAGTATCCTAAAAGAACAACTTCCACCTTGACTATAGTTACAATGTGGTGTTTTGGATTATGCATGATGAATAAAACAACACTAATTTGAATCATGTTTGCCTTCTTTTTTCTAAACCAACTTTGGTAGGTTATGAGTCTTCTATGGAGGCATTGGTATCTTTGTCATCACTGCACATGACAATAGGTTTGTTAGATAGAAGCTCTTTGGAATGGAAGGTTGCGTGTTTGAACCTTGTGTTGTTTTATTTTGTTCATATTGTTGTATGGAGGTGATTTATCTAAAGGGAAGCCACCTTCCCACCTCAACAATGAACTTGGTTGAATAATTAGTACAAGGTGATTAGCTCATTCACTTATGTTAAAAGTAAAGATGGATTTTTTATTGATGTGGTGGAGTTAAATGCCCATGAAAGCTTCTTTTACACTATTTATACACCTCTAGCCAATCACATTTATGCAAGTGTCAAACCCATAGTCTTCTTAGTAGTCTAGTGGCAACTAGGTTCTATAGAATACGTGGTAGCATCCAATGAATAAATAGATACCAAGTGGTAATTTATTATTGGAAATTACATTTCTAAGTTTTGGAATGTTAATTTTTTAATTTTTTAGGTCTATTAGGACAAAACATCTAGAGGCCATAACTTTTGCATATCAAAGTGTAAAAAGCTCTTTTTTCTAGATCACATGATTTTTTGAGTTCTTCTCATTGGTGACATTAGTTCAAGGACTTATTATAGTGTTGGTGGCTAAGTTGTATAAGATGGATATTCAAGCCTATGTTATATTAGCTAGTGAAATTATAGCATGTGGTCAACTCAAATGACTAGTTTATTACACAACAAGAACATGGGATGCATATTTCAAGAGGAGAAATCAACAACCCCTGATGATGAAATTTTCCAACATAAGCAAGAATAAGCTCTTATTCTATTCTCCTTTTTTATTAAACTAGAATTGTTTTTTTATGTGGAGGAAGAGAACAAACCTATCAAGGTATGGTTGAAACAACATCAATTATTTGGAAAAGTAAATATAACTAAAGTAAGTCACTTGGATTAGAGATATTTTTCTTAAATTGGTTGATTTTAATAATATTGAGGACTACTTGCAAGATTCAAGGTATTAAGAGTGAGGCAAAGAGAAAATGGTTGTAGAATGCATCAAAATCATCCTTTCCAATCTCTCTTATTTGTATATGTTGAATCTTATTGTTCATGTGGTTCATATATATTTGGAGACATATTTATTCTCTTTATCATATTTTTTCTCTTCTAGTTCATTTTTAGGTACCAATAAGGAATTGTGATGGTTCTTATCAAGTATAGGTACATGCAAAGGAATTCAAACCTAAGAAGACAAAGACTTATGGGTCTAAGGGCTAGGCTAAGTGTTCAAAGAAGTCAAATATCATTTGCAGATGTTGTAAGAAGGAAGAACATCCTACCAAGAATTGCTTACTAAAGCTACAAAGGATTGAAGTTGAATTTTTTTATGGATGGTTGTATTTCAAATGATGAGGGGAATTTAGATGGGTTTCCTCAATTATATAGGTATGCTAGAACATCCATTATAAGGGGGAAATATTAATGTCACTATTGTATTATCTCCTTGGACCTTTAGTTTAGATTATGGGGGGGTGTTGAAAGTGTAATATGACTTATAACCAAGGAAGATATTGTATAATGTTATATGATGTACTTATATATAGACCTATGGGAATCCATTTTTTAATGTATTTAATATTTTATTTTAATTTAAGCCCTATGGACCATGATTAACCTTATTATAGTTAAATTATTTTTCATATTGTAATTACCTATATACCACTTATTATATCAACTTAGATTAACCTGATAATGTAATTAGAGTTTTTGGTATTTTTATAAATACCCCCTACCACTCCATCCATTATATCATAGTGTTATGATCCTTATCCATAGTTAATATGATGATATTTATGGTGCTCAAGGGCATGTACAATTACTGTCTCTCAGATTCATTTTTTATTCTTTTTATGTCTTTTATATAAGATTTGAGTGAATGGATTGCTTTTGTTTATTTCTAGACATAGGTGTAAATTCCAACATGGTATTATATTAGGTATGAAGTTGCCTCACTTAGTAAAGCAGATTTGATATCAATGGAGCACACACAATCTATAGAAATAGATAAATGCAACAACTTTCTTGTATTCTTTTATGAGGAGAATGGAGCTTACAGAGACCAACCCCTTAAAATTTTGAAATTCCCCCTCAAATACCCTGTTTTCCCTTTTCCCGCCTAGAACAATTCATTTGAAATTTGAATTTTGGGGGCAAAATTCCCGGGGTCATAACTCCTTACTTGTTGCTCGGATTGACTATTAGTGCATGTTTTCAAAAATATCTCAAAAATACCTACAACAACATAATGTCCTCAAGATATTATCCTTAATTTTTACCCCTCTATGAGGCCTCTAAGGCCTTCAAAATTCACCTTTAAGTTTTAGTAGTAGGATTTTCACTATTTTTGGTAGGGTCTTCACCTTAAAATTTGCATATCTCCCAAACCGCTCAGGATATTGGGGTGATTCTTTCACCTTTAGGTTTGTTTTTCCATACCCTAAACAATTAAATAAACTTAGAATATAATAAAAACCATTACAAATTTTGGATGATGCAATATCACTCTTACACCGTTGGATGCTCTTGCATCACTTGGACACAAAAACATATTTAGAGCCTTTTATCCTTCTTCTAAACCCTAGGATGATTTTCTCCTTGAAGTCTCATAATCCCCTTCCATATAAGGGAACAAAAGAAGTTTCTATCATTTTTTTATATTTTATTTTTTGAAGGTGTTGGAAAAAATATGCCTTGTTTCTTAAAAATAAAGATTCAAAATTCTAAAGAGGGATTAAAGTTCCATGCTATCAAAAATATCAAGAAATGCATATGTTCAAATTCACTACTACATAACCTTGAAAAAGACACAATTCAAATTAAAAAAATATTTTTGTGCTATTATTTTTTTAAGTGCCCTCTCAAAATGGAGAGTGTGATGCCCTTATTCGAGGAGAAGGTGCACATATTTACTTAGTAAATAGGGGAATAACATAGCTAGGATAACACTGTCAAAGAAATTTGTATAGTAGAGGGTTGAGTTCAAAATCTTACCAATGTTTTTGGGATAGATTGGTAGAGCAAGTATTTTGAGGTGATAACTTCCATGTTGACTATTGCTACAACATGATAGCTCAAGTCGTGCATGATGAGCAAGAGGGTATGCATTCAAATTATATATATTTTTCAAATAACTTCAACAGGTTATATGGCATCCATGGAGGTCCTAACATCTTTGTCATCATTGCACATGATGGTAGGTTGGTTAGTTGGAAGCTCTATGGACGAGAAGGTCATGTGTTTGAACCATAAACTAATTTTTTATTTTTCCATTGCTATTGACTCGAGGTGATTTATCTAAAAGGAAGATGCCTTCCCACCTCAATAGTGAATCTAGTAAGATTATTAGCACAAAGTGATTAGAAAAATAGAGACACTAGTTTAAAACTCTCTAGTGCTATTTTGCTTTTGTTAAAAGGGAAGATGGATTGTTGGCTGACATAGCGATGTTGAGTGCTTATGAAAGCTACTTTACACTATTTATATACCTCCAATCAATGACATTTATGCAAGTGTCAAACCTAAAATCTTCTTAGTAGTTAAGTGGTGACTAGGTAGCATAGAATAAGTGGTAGTAACCAATGAATTAGCAGATTCCAAGTGTCAATTTTCAACTGGACACTGTATTTATAAGGTTTGGACTATTGATTTTATAATTTTTGAGATCTATTAGGGAAAAAATTCCAAAGGTGCATATGACAACATTTTGAGCATATTTTTTTAAATCATACAAATTTTCAATCTCGTCATATTGGTGATATTAGTTCAAGGATCTATTATAGTTTTATGACCAAGTTGTGTAAGATGGATCCTTAAGCCTATGGTACTCATATCAATGGGTAAAATTATAACATATGGTCAACTTAAGTGATAATCATTATATTATCAATTTTATGTTGGCAAGTTTCAAGGAAGAAAATGAACCTATTAAAGTATTTTTAGAACTTCACATGTTATTTGGAAAAGTAAATACAACTAAAGTAAATCACTAAGAATTAAGAGCTCTCTTATATCAAATTGGATAAGTTTAATAACATTGAGGACTATATTATGAGATTTAAGGAATTAAGAGTGTGGATATTGATCTTTAGAAGGAAAAAAGAAAGATGATGTATAATGTATTAAAATCATCATTTCCAATATCTCTCCTCTATATATGTTGAATCTCGAGATTCATGTAGTTTAAATGGATTTGGAAACATAAAAACTTGTATCTTTTGAACATCGTTTTCTCTCCTAATTTATTTTTAGATAGTAACAAGGAATTATGGGTGTACTTCTAAAGCATACGATCATGTAAAGGAATTCAAACCTAAGGATATAAAGACAAAGGGGTCTACGGACCATACTAAGTGTTTAAATAAGTTAAAGATAATTTGCAAATACTATAAGTAGAAAATCCTATTAAAAATTGCTTACTGAAGCTACAATGGTTTGAAGCTAATTTTATTAAGATGGGTGGTTGTATTCTAATTATGAGGGAGATCTATATGGGTCTTCCTCAACTATAGAGGTCCATTAGAGAATCCATTATGGGGGTAAAATGTTATTATTACTAATATATTCTCTTCTTGGCCCCTCAATTTAGATTATGAGGAGGTGTTGAAAGTATAATATGACTTGTTGCCAAGGCCAACACTGTATAACATAGTATATAATTCTCTATAGACCTATGAGAATTCAATGTACAATGTATTTAATTGTTTATTTATATAAGTCCATGGGACATGGTTAACCTTATTATGGTTAAATCCATCCTATATTTTATAATTGACCTAAATTCCACTTATTATGTTGGCTGAGGTTAACTTGATAATGTAATTGGGGCTTTTGGTATTGGTATAAATACCCCCATAGCTCCATTATTATATAGGAGTATTGTGATACTTACTCATGGATACTATAATGATTATTTTTGGTGCTTAAGGGAACCCAAAATTTCAATGCCTCTAATTTTTCTTTTTTATTCTTTTTATGCTTTTTGTATAAGATTTGAGTGGATGGATCACTTTAGTTTATTTCTAAAAATAGGTGTAAATTCCAACATATTCTTTATGGAGAAATAATAGAGAAAAAGGTTCATTAGATCAACAATATTTAAGAATTTAACATTGAGATCAAGCCAACCAAGTTGGAAAGAGAAAGAGCACTATGTGATAATTTATCATAATCTCATGCTGAAGAACAAATAGTGCTAATAGAGAAAAGTGAACAACCATATAGGCAAACAAATGAGAAAAAAATTTAATATGGATAATTTATGTTAGCGAACACCTTATGACCATCATTATTCTAGGTAATATGAGTCAATCTAAAAAGAAGACACTTTGAAAGGTGGGTAATGTATTGGAATCTTACAAATCATATCTAATTATGAGAAGAGTATGCTGGAATTTTATTTAGGTATGTTGAAAGAGGAAAGATAAACAATTTTTTGAAAGCCTATCACAATGATGATGGACACAAATTGACCTATATAATTTCTCATAAAAACTTGGGGTTAGATAGTATTGACCTATAATTATATCTAATTATTTTAAATGGTTAAAAAAATATAAGTCATGTTTTATGTTTGTGGGATATAAGCAAAAGGTCTCAATGCTTTTGCAATCCATGATCACCTCAAAGCTATTCTAGCAATGAGGTCTAGAATTCATAGGTATAATCAACCCTCTATTTAGAACCTTACATAAGTGGATATTGATAAACAAATATTATTTCACTAAGTAGGTAGAAGATGTTCTAGTAAAATAAGCTAATGAAGAGACAATAATACAACTTGCAAAAGACATCATAACTCAGTTCGGGTTCCCTTCAATTATCATAATTGATAATGTATCAATATTTATTGGAGGTAAAATTATATAGTTTTCTCTTCAATATTATTTCAGGTTGAATATGTCTTCAAACAACTACCCATAAGGAAATGGTATGGTTGAATATACTAACAAGAACCTAGTTAAGATTCTAAAAAGAACTATACTTGATTCCCATAGGAATCAATATACTTAATTGAAGAAATATCTATAGGTAGATAAGGTGATCCTAAATGTTTCCACTGGGAAATTCCTTTATAAAGTGTTATTTGGGATAGAGGCTATGTTACCTATAAATATTGAGTTCATACCTTTGTAGCTTTTGTAAAAATTTGAGCTAGAGGATACAAATATAACTCCTATATAGGTAGGTTGAATGAGTTACTATTTCTTGAAAAATGGAGAAAAGGCATTCAATAAATTTATGAACCATTGGGCCACAATTAAAGGTGGTTCCATAAAATATTCCAATCAATTCCAAAGAAGGCAACTTGGTTATAAAGTGGGATGAATATCAAGCTAAGCTGGGTCAACATACCAAGCTTGATTCCTTATGTTATGGGCCCTATTAGATCACCCACATGAAATATGTCAATGCTTATAAAATATCAACTCTAGAATGTTATCCATTGCCCATACCAATAAATGGGTAACACTTATGAACTATCTAAAAGTACCTATACATAAATATGTGCAGACAAAAAAATGAGTCCTATTTGATTGAATAAATATTCTTATTGGGATGTTTGATTTTCTCATTTCCTTTAATCCTTATTCACATTTTCATTCCCATCCATATCATATTGTTAGTTTATAAAAAAATTATCTTACTTGAGCAAAAATATCTAGACATACCTATGAGGGATACCATAGTGGTAAGTCCTTGGGTTTTCATCTAGGAGACCCAAGTTCAAACCTTGATAAGAGGGGACCAAGACCCCTCATAAAAACCTATGTAAAATTAATTTTTTGATCCATGAGAGATATCGTAGTGGTAAGTCCTTGGGTTTTTATCTAGAAGACCCAAGTTCAAACCCTGGTAAGAGACCAAGACCTCTCATAAAAACCTGTGTAAACTTAAATTATTTATCAATTGGAATTAGCTTAATTGGTTAGATTCCTAAACATTTTAAGGATGAGACCTAGGTTCAAATATTTCCAAATGATACATGGATAATATACAAGATTTGTTGTAATACAACTATGTGGTGATGATGTAATATGAGTGGGGCTCATTTCAATTTCATATAACCCATTAAAAAAATATCATAATAGACATTGAAGTTATCACTTCTTGTCATCTATTTATTTAAAATATTGGTTGAAGATCTCTTTGAAATCAATGGTTTATTTTTTTAATATTAGAATATTGGATTTTTAGCTAAATTATCATAGGTTCCAATATTTAAGAACCAATACAAATCACTAAAACTATACAGGTGAAGACTTAATAACACATAATATCAATGTAAATGAATATAATATTCATGAAATATAACAATATCAATATCAATCAACAATATACTCACAATACCAGGCTCTAATTGGGACTCTCCAAGTCACAATTATGTTCATAGAAGAGATCTAGGGTATGACACATATTTAGCAAGGTGAACCAAAAACTTCTAAGAAGGACTTGGGGGACTTTGGAAAATCATCTCTTAAAGGTTAATGCTTTAATTTGGGGTAGTTTTTCTATGTCCTATCACTATTGGATTTTGGTCCTACTGTTCTTCCCTCTGCTGGTATCGAAGTTCCTATCCTTTGGTGAATCTTCCTTTCTATGGGATGGTTGGATTATATGTGCAACCTGATGCTTTTGTTTTATGGAACCTTTTTGTGAGGGCCTCTTGGGATTGGCCATGGGCTCTCTCAATTTCTCCTTTGTAAAAGGTTTTTGTATCCTTTCAAAACCCCTTCTTTTATCAAATAAAAAAATAATATACTCACAATATCATTGATGAATCAAATATACAAGCTCTATATTAAATTTTCAAGCTTGGCTACAATATGATGTTCTTTGATACAATACATGGAGCTTTATCTCCATAATATGACCTTAGAAAGGGTAACTCTTCAATGCTTTGACTATTGCTCTCCTCACCTTTCTAGGAGATTCAACCTTTCATATTCCACACATAAGAAAAACCTCTCATACCTCTTGGTTTTACATCTTGCTACTTGCATACATGACTCTTGGATTTCTATTCACTTGTACACTTTAACATATGAGACTTGCACACTTTACGATATGAGACTTGCACACTTTACAATATGAGACTTGCACACTTTTTCGCTTTACACACTTGCATACATTGATACATGACACTTGGAAATATCTTACACATATACATACTTAAGAGGAAATATAAATCACACACCTTAAACTATAGACACACATTATTCTAGTATTTACATATTTGAAATTATACCATGGGGGTACATTTCCATTTATACCAAATAATGTAATATTCTCCAGCACCCCCTATATTACATTATTTTGTTATTTAGGACTTTAGTCTTCAATATCCATATTTATATTTCCTCTTGTGTTCATCCATTGGCTCTGTTTATTGTCCTTGTTAGCCAATATTGGACTATGCCTTATCCATCTTATTGTTTCTTATCTTTTGGAGAAATCAAACAATTCAACATTAATCTATTCTTGAGGCAAAATATGGATGTAACATTCCTTCTAAAAATCCCATTGTTTCTAGAGCAAATATTCCATTTTTGATGGAAGCCATAGCTTCAATTTTTTTTTGTTTCTTTATGATATATTTCCTATTTCCATTTATGTATTTGAATTCCACTATTTTTTCTCTTTCAACTAATTGAGCAACTGAGATAAGATTATTTGATAATCATAGAACATTCAAAATATCATCTATCACAAAAATTGAAAATGACATGCTAGGTATAATTTTTTCAGATCCTTGCACATAATAAATCTTATCATATACAATCTTTAGTAGAATATTTGGTTTGCTTTCTAATGATTCAAACCAATGCAAATTTCCAATCATATGATGACTAGAACCTGAATCTATATACCATGTATCCTTTTATTTTTGCATGTTTTGATGAGATTCAAGTGATATTATTTCATATATTTGATAAAACTATTGAAAATTCTTCTATTATTTGACCCTTTGAATTCATATGATTGTCTTGATGCATTCATTCTTTCTTTGACTTCTATTCATTTCTTCAGATCTCTTCAACCGATTTTAAATCTTAAAATTTAATTCCTTTGAAGTAGAAGAACTTATATCTCCTAAGTGCCAAATAAGTAATTTTTATGTTGCAAATTCTTCAATCAATCAAATATTTCAATTTTTAAATTTATGGAGTGTAAAATATTATCTCTTCAAACTTTAATTAATCAATCAATTTTCAAAAATTTTAAAAATCAAAATTTTGAAATCAATTTCAATTTCCTTCAACTTGCAAAAACAATTTACATTTATCAATAATCAGATAATTGAATCAATTTTTAAATTTGCAATTTTCCCATATAACTCCCAAATAATTTTTCAAGACTCCTTTTAAATATCTTATCCCTCATTTTATTTTACTTTTTCAAATATATATATATATTTTTCTTGATAAGAAGGGGTTGTACTCGGGTCCCCCACCCATGACAAATCACATATCTCTTCTCTAGAGCTTGAGAGTTTACTAATAGATACACTTCTCATCTCAATTTTGATGTTATAGCTAGAAACCTACATCATTTTACATAAAATGTCTAAATTCTTGATTTTCATTTTCTGGATATTTTCAAAATTTTTTATGAATACAATTACTCCAAAATTTAGCATCTTTCTTGACATTTTCCTATAGCAACCTTCACAATCCCAAAAAAACATCTCTACTATCTATGCCTTACATCTTAGTAGAGTAATATTTCCAAAACATTGCACTATCATAGTCTACTTTACCAAATATGAATTGCTAGTTTCCTTCCTCGCTGAAGTCATAGCCCTTCATTGCTCTTTCCATCATTCAAACCCTAGTTGACAAATATTTACAATTTCATTTTTCGTGACTTGAAAATTGTCACTACCCTTGTTTCGAATGGTTGGCTTCATAGGTTTGTATCTCCCTCAATATTGCTCAAATTTTTGCATATGACCATTTATTTTAAAGCTATTTAAATTCTACACAATTTGGTCCAAGAATCAACTGAATCAGATAACTCTTTGCAAAGATATGGCTCCTAAAATATGAGATATTTTTCAATAAAAAACCCTAATCCTTCACACTTTACAATTTTGTTTTTTGTGACTTGCAAAATTGTCACTACCCTTGTTCTGAATGGTTGAATTCATAGGGTCATATCTCCCTCAATATTTCTCAAATGTTTGCATTGACCACTCATTTTAAAGCTATTCAAATTATACACAAGTTGGTCCAAGAATCAACTGAATTAGATAACTCTTCGTAAGATATGTGAAATATGGGAGGCAAAACATTAGCATTATTATTCATATATAGGATTATATATAGTGTAACAATAATAATATCCTAACCTACTAACACAATAAAATTGACTACATAGACTAACCACTAACTTGTCGTCCATAATATCAATCGACCAAACAAATGTCGGTAAACCAAAGAACTAACCTAGGTAACTAGTAAAAGTAAATACTAGTGGTAAAAAGTAACAAGCTACTTTTTACCATGTGGTAAATAAAATCTACCTAATGTAGGAAATGGTAAATATCCCAAAGAATGGAATATTACTATAACATCCCCCATTATTACATTATTTGGGTAATGTATATAACTACCCCAATATAGTGAAAAAATGTTGAACTGCTAGTTCTTGCTCTATCACAGTGCTCTGGATGCTTCTAAGAAAAAAGTGGGTCATTCCTCACTTTGTCTTCACATCAATGAATGTCCTTATTGTAATCTTGTCATCCAACCGGATTGCATGGGTAACCGACCGCTGCAACCTCTAGGTGTAGTAGAGTAGATCACTACATATGAGATTTATTCGGTTACAATATGATTTTGCAAAAGTTTTGATAAGGTAGCTAAGGTATCGATCACTACCAAAAATGTACCCTTATAAGTTTCCCCCCTTGTTGCAAAAATATGTAATGAAATTTCTGAAAGAAGTGTGACTAAGGTGTTGGTCGCTACTAAAAATGCACCCTTATAAGTCTTCTTCCCTTTTTACAAAAAATTGTGTGAAGTAAGAAAAGAAATATTTATCCTCCCTTAATTGCAAAATATGTGCAACTCAAGAAGTTTTGTGAAGGAATGTACAAAGATTGCCTCCTAGGCAATTTTTTCACCAGAAAATTCCCTCCTTTTGTTACAAGTACTTCAAACAATGAGAGTTTGCTATTTATGAAGCTTAAAAGAGGTACAATCACCCCTTTATTTCTAGTACTTAAAAAAAAAACTTATGCTATTTATAAATCCTAAAAAAGAGAGAGGAAATGGTGCTTGCTTAAGGTGACAAATTTGTTTCCCCTTTACAATATTGTCTTAGCCATAAGCACTTTGTGTGCTTTTTTAAACCAGAATCAGAATCAGAATTAGACACTTCACTAGAAATATAGCTTCTATGATGTGCCTTTGCCATTTTAGTTTTGCTTGTTTGGAAACCAGCACTAAATAGTATCATGATTTTTCTTTTTATAATTTGTGCAAAACTTTGCTTCCTAGGCAATTTTATCAAAAAATTTCACCAAACAATCCTTCCTTATTGCAATTACTTCAAGCATGGTTGCTATTATGAAGCCTAAAATAAAAGGTATAATTTTAATGACTTCTACTTTATGATTGCCTTTACAAGTTTGATCTCCCTCTTATCAAAATATGTGTTTGAAGGAAGAAAGAAATTATCCCCCCTTAGTGCAAAAGATTGCTACTTTCAAGGTTCCTTATTTTTACAAAAACTTGTTCTTTCTTTTCATAAACCCTAAAAGAGTACCAAAATACAACTCACTCAAAAATATATTTAATGGCACCTGCCTGAAAATCCTCTTAAAGAGGAATAATCAGTTTGAGGAAATTAAGCCAAACAAATAAGAGTGAATTAGGGGTTTTGATTTAGGAGAGAATATCAAGGAAAAATTGGCTTTAAACCTATGGAATGATTTACACAAATTATTGTGAAATTTTGGGGTTTTGTGTTCTTGATTTTATGACTTATAATTGTAAAAAAATAATTCAATAATCAAACAAGAATGCCCACAAAATTCTTATGACATAGGTGTTAGATGCAATCGAAAATGCACCTAATTTTGCCAATAAAGGTGTCGAGTAAAATAAAAAATGCACCTTTTAATTTTTGCAACAAAATTTGGATTTGTGTTGTGCAAAAAATTGATATATTTTTCTCTTCTTGTTTTTCAAATTTGCAAAGAATGGGGGATGAAACAATTATCTTTTCTTTTTGTTTTGCAAATTTAACAAGTTTGATTTTGTTTTAAGTGCTCCTCACTTTTGTGTTACAATTTTTCAAAGAAGTACAATTTCTTGTCTTCCCCCCTTTGTTTTACAAAATTAACAAAATAGCACTCCTTTCAAGTCAAGTCGACACACAACCCGTGTTTGAAAGACTTCCAAAACTAGTCAACACATGACTTGGTTTTAGTGGACCCAAGGTCTTCAATTTCTTCTCAATATTGCAAAAAAATATAATGTGCATGTCATGTATTAGACTTCCCCTTGGATAAAAACAAATGCACACTTTCCCTTTTTATTTTGTAAAATGTTGAGTGTCCTTGTTTTTCAATTTTGCAATCAAATGTCTTTGATGTTGTCCCCTGTTTATGTTGCAAAATTAACAAGGTTGAGAAGAAATTTAGGGCTTTCTAATTTGCAAAAAAAATAGGTGCTCTTCCTTGTCTTACATCTCCCTTTGTGGAGAAAACAAAAGCCCTCATTGTTTGATATTACAAAATCTGTATCAAAAAGCCTTTTAAAAATAAAATTTTAATGTAATTTTCTAAGTAATTTTAGCATAATTATATTAATAACAAAAAAATATTGTAAAAATCATCTTAATGTCAACAAATCACAGATTCACCTTAGATTCTGTGCAACCACCTTGGGTCGAGCACCTTGAGAACTGTGCTCGATTCCAGTGCCTCAAGATGCGGGCTTGTATAGGGGATCTCGAGTCTCAAGATTTGGTCACCACAGGTCCAGTCCAGGAGCAACAAAAATATCACCTTCTTCTGTCGAAGATCACTTTTTCCTAGGTCACGCTTCACAAGTCCCGCTCAGGTAAGCCGTATCTCTGATACCATGAAATATCGGAGGCAAAACATTAACATTATTATTCATAGGTAGGATTATATATAGTGCAACAATAATAATATCCTAACCTACTAACGTAATCAAATTGACTACGTAGACTAACCACTAACTTGTCGTCCATAATATCAGTCGACCAAACAAATATCGGTAAACCAAAGAACTAACCTAGGTAACTAGTAAAAGTAAATACTAGTGGTAAAATTAACAAGCTACTTTTTACCATGCGGTAAATAAAATATACCTAATGTAGGAAAATGGTAAATATCCCAAAGAATGAAATATTACTCTAACAATATGGCTCCTAAAAGATAAGATATTTAAAAAAAAAACCCTAATCCTTTGCACTTTGTAATTTTATTTTTCTCATTGTAAGAAGCCTTCCACCTTCCTTCAGCCTTCCCAGCCTTCCACTCAACATACTAGCCTTTTGTTGTAGCTCCTTCAATCGGCCTAGCCTTCCACGATCCTTCAGCCTTAGCCTTATTAGCCCTCCACGTTCCTTTAGCCATCCCAACCTTCCACTCAACATCCTAGAATTTCATTGTAGCTCGTTCAACTAGTCCGACCTTTAACGCTCCTTCAGCCAATCTAGCCTTCCATACTCCTTCAACCTTAACACTCCAAAGATCAATTCACAATTCAACCTTCCATGCTCCTTCAACCTCTAGCCTTCCATGCTCCTTTAGTATCTAGCCTTCGACACTTCTTTATCCTCCAGCCTTTCATGCTCCTTTAGCCTTCCAATTTGTTGATTGTTAAAGCACCAAACTATTTTCCAAGCCCCTTAGGGAGCAACCCCCTAAGAGAGCTTACAAAACTGGTATTTGTTTATTTTTACAAATATTTAACTTTGTAAATAATAAACCAAATATACACACACAAATTTTAAATATGAAAGAATAAATTGTTTAGTACCTTAACACCTTGGCGTATGCATTAGGTTACGTGGCAATGAACGATACCTCCTTTTATGCCTTTCACACTTGTCTGACATAACGTTGACTTGGGTTGCTCCTTAGACATAATGGATTTATCATCATGCAAGATTTCAACTAACGCTCTTTAGGTATTATGTAAGTGAAGACATTCAATCAAATTTCTTCTTCACTAGATCAACCATCTCAGTTTTACCTCAGACTTTGCTTGGCACTCCTTGTATCTTAGGCTTCTCTTTTGCACCAAATTTAGAACGTGTTTTCATCTCAAGTTGTTGGCAATTTTGGGTACCTTGGGTACATTGCCTTTGCTCAAGTGTAGAAGTTGTCATTGATGTCAAGAAGCTCTTGAAGGAATTTGATTTAATGTCAGATTATTCAGAGCATGGACAATGGGTTTCCAAGAAGATCATAGTAGCCCATTTGCAAAAGATCAAAGAAAAAAAGACAAGTTAGAAAAAGTATGCAGCAGGCTGGAAAAACTGTCGCGATTTCGCGACATGTTAGAGGAGAGAGAAAGTGCTGGAAAAACTGTCGCGATTTCGCGACATGTTGGAAGAGAGAGAAGAAGCTGGCAAAACTGTCGTGATTTCGCGACATGTTGGCAGAGAAAGAAAGCAAGGTGGAAAGTGTCGCGATTTCATGACATGTCGCATTTTCGTGACTCGAAAAGTGCAGGAAGGCAAAGAAGGGAAAGTGTCACGATTTCATGACATAATGCAAGGAAGGTTGTACGGACAAAAAAGTGTCACGATTTCATGACATGATGCAGAAGGGAGAGTCCGTAGTGTGAACTATCATGATTTCATGACAAGTTCGAAGAGAGATAAAGTATCTCAAAAAGTGTCACGATTTTGTGACATGCTGCAGAGTTCGAAGTGAGAACAGTCATGATTTCGTGACATGCTGAAAAGCTCGAAGTGAGAACTATCATGATTTCATGACATGCAGCAAAGGGAAGAGTCTGAAATGAGAAGCGTCATGATTTCATGATAGGTTGCAAAGAAAGCGTACAGAAGCTGAAAGCGTCATGATTTCGTGACAGGATGAAAGAAAAGCGTACGGATGGAGAAAGTGTCATGATTTCATGACAGAGAAAAGATAGCAAGAGTCTTCCTATAGGAGAAGTGTCATGATTTCATGACAAAAGAGAGGAAGGCTATGAAGCAAAAGTTCATGATTTCATGACATGTTCGTTTCGGAAGGGAGAGAAGACTCAGAAAGTGTCACGATTTCTATTTTTGACAAGAGAGAAAGTTGATGAAGAAGAAGGGTCACGATTTCATGATAAATGAAGATTGATAAGGAAGAGTGTCACGATTTCATGACAAAGAGAAGAAGGCCATGAAGAGAAGGGTTTTCATGTTTGATTTAAGAGAAGATGACGTCGAAAGCAGAAAGTGTCGCGATATCGTGACAAAAGCCAAAAGAAAGTGTACGGTTGCAAAGGTGTCATGATATCGTGACATGTTGTAGTTTCACGAGAAAAGCTACAGAACCACAGAGGCGGTTGAAGCCGAGAGTTAAATTTGAGCCGACGTAGTTTAGGGTTTTGCAGTCGACGAAGTTAAGGGTAGCAGCCGACTAAGATCAAGGTTTTGATCTTGAAAGTTTTAGTATAAAAGTAGGGCTGCTTGGAGAGAAAAAGATATCGATCGAAGTGTGCGTTCGAAGAGCGGCGTTCGTAGACTGTGCGAAGAGAAGAAGTTCGATCACTGAGAGCAGAGTGCATTCTGTCGAATCTTCCAAGTGAGAGAGATCGCAAGGGAGCAGAGTGCACGAAGACTATGCGGCTGTAATTGCGTAGAGGTGCAAAGGTCGAAGATTGATCAAGTGCAGCTGTGATTGCGCAAAAAGAGCGAAGGACTATGTTTTTGTGTAGACCAAAAAAAGAGGACAAAGACATTTGTGCCAGAATGAAGGACTGTGTTTGGTGAGATCAGAGAAAGAGAGAGGACATTTGTGCTAGACCGAAGGACTGTGTTTAGTGCAAATTCGAGGACCAGCTTTGAGGTGATAGAGTTGAGGACAGAGGTCTCCAGCTAGAGTAGGGAAGACAGGTGTCTTCTATGGATAGAGTTCCATTTGCTAAGGGCAGCTGAGGCAGAGGTCTTCTAGAGGATCACCAGTCAGAGCAGAGTTAGGGGAAGGTATCTCCTTTGAGCCGAGGCTCATAAACTTTGTAATTGGGAAGGTTTCCCAAAGAATTTGAGATAATATTTTAGAGAAAAGTTTTGTGGACGTAGCCCAACCATTCTGGGTGAACCACGTTAAAAATGAGTCTTCAATGTGTGATGTTTTCTGTCTTGTTTAATGTTGTGTTGATGCCACTGCTATCTGAAATTAAAATTATTAAATGGTTAAGACTTATACTGTTCACCCCCCCTCTCAGTATAAGTTCATGTTCTTCAATTGGTATCAGAGCGGGTCACTCCAGAAAGAGCCTAACAGCTTGGAGAAGGATCTATCAGAGGAACATACAGATTCAGAAAGAAATGAAGAGGTTGAGTTCGATCTCAAAGGTGAATTCTTCTTGGCTTTGAGAAAGCTTGAGAAATTTAGGGAAGAGAATTTTGTTCTCAAGCATCAATGTCAGGAAGAAGAGATAGCAAGATCAGAATTGTCTCAAAGTGTTATAGACTTCAAAATTCTAGTCGAAGAAGGGAAGAAGGTTGAACAGGTTCTGACAGAGGCTCTAAAAGGAAAGGAAGCTGATTGTGAGAAACTAGAAGAAGAGATTATGTCTCTTAGAGTGAAGTTGGAACAGTTGACTCTCAGACAGAATACTCCGTGTGAAAAGCAAAAGAAGGATGGTATCACCATTCATGAAACAGGGTCTACGAGCAAGGTCAAGCTTCATCCTGAAGAGCAGTGGATTCCAATTGATCACAAGAAGAACAATCATCCAAGGCATCAAAACAGGTTACATAATACCTTCCATGGCTATTGTTTTTCCTGTAAGAAATTTGGTCACATAGCTATGCATTGCAATAAGTCTCTGAATAGCCATAGTAAGGAAAATGTTAACTCGTTTGCACCTCTTATGAATAAAAATATCATGTGTTACAAGTGCAAGAATTTTGGGCATATAGCAAGGATGTGCAGTTTGGATAGATTTAGCCTTGAGTTCACTAAAAAGAGGAATGAGATCAAATCTAAGTCAATGATAGTTCAAACTGCTTTTCATGCTCAAGACAAAGTAGAAAAATGGTATCTTGATAGTGGTTGTTCAAAACATATGACTGGTGAAAAGGAAAAGTTTTTGGTCTTAAAAAAAACAAACAGAGGAACAGTCAGTTTTGGAGATAACAGGTCCGCTAAAATCTGTGGTAAAGGGACTCTTAGTTTGGATGGGAAATCCAAAACAGAAAATGTGCTCTATGTAGAAGGTCTAAGACATAATCTTCTTAGTGTGAGTCAACTTTGTGATCAAGGGCACATAGTATCTTTCTTTTCAGATAGATGTGAGATAAGTAAAGAAAAAAATGGAAAACTCATTGCTAGTGCTACAAGGACTCCAAACAATCTTTACATGCTAAGTGAGATAAAAAGGGAAAAGTGTTTTCTAACTCAAGAAGATGAGAGTTGGTTATGGCATAAAATATTGGGGCATTTGAGCTTTGATAATCTTGTCAATATTAGTAACAAGGAAGCAGTTAGAGACTTGCCCAAAATAAAAAGGCCCCATAACATCATTTGCGGTCCTTGTCAACATGGAAAACAGACCAGAACCAGTTTTAAATCAAAAGGGTATACTTCTTCAAATCCATTGGATCTTATTCATACTGATTTGTGTGGCCCTACCGAACTCAGAGCATTCAGGGAGAAAGCTACTTCATGCTTGTTTATAGATGATTATTCTAGAATGACTTGGGTTACTTTTCTCAAAGAAAAATCTGAAGCTTTTGAAAAATTTAAAGCTTTTAAAGAAATGATTGAAAATGAGACTGACAAGAGAATCAAATGCTTAAGATCGAGATAGAGGAGGAGAGTTCACTTCAAATGAATTTGTGGAATACTATGAGCAACACGGAATCAAAAGAGAATATTCAACAGCAAGAACTCCTCAACAAAATGGAGTAGTTGAAAGGAAAAATAGAACTGTTGAAAATATGGCTAGAGCAATGTTAAATGAGTCAAAACTTTTAGATGGCTTTTGGAGAGAAGCAATCAGTACAGCAGTCTACATCATCACCAGGGCTCAACTCAAAGTCAATCATCATAAAACTCCCTATGAGTTGTGGAAAGGAAGACCAGCTACAGTAAAATACTTCAAAGTGTTCGGGAGTAAGTGCTTCATCAGAAGGGAAGATCAGAATTTGGGTAAGTTTGATCCTAGGTGTGATGAGGGAATTTTTCTTGGATATTCCAGCAGAAGCAAGGCCTACAGATGCTTCAACAAAAGAACTCATACAGTTGTAGAAAGCATAAATGTAACAGTAGATGAAAAGACAGGGATAAGAGAACCAGTCAAGGAACTCAGTGATGAAATCTGTCAAGAAGAATTCAGAGAGGTTTCAGATGAAGAAGAGGAAAGACAACAACTGCTTCCCAAAACTCCTTCACGGTATGTTCAGAAACATCATCCCAAAGACTTGATCATTGGTGATCCAAATAGCAAGCAAACAAGAAGAAGAGTCATTCCTTCACATGATTCTGCGAATGTTTCATTGTTATCTCAGATTGAGCCAAAATATTTCAGTGAAGCATGTACAGATAAGTTTTGGGTAAAAGCAATGGATGAAGAGCTAAATCAAATAGAGAAAAGTGAAACCTGGGATTTGGTTCCAAGACCTAAGGACAAGAATGTCATTGGCACAAAATGGATATTCAGAAATAAACTCAATGAGGATGGAAAGATTGTCAGAAACAAAGCTAGGTTAGTCTGTAAAGGTTATGCTCAAGTAGAAGGTATTGATTTCGAAGAGACGTTTGCGCCTGTTGCTCGTCTTGAAGCTATCAGAATGTTTTTGGCCCTTTCAAGCTTCAAATCATTCAAGGTATATCAAATGGATGTAAAGTCAGCTTTTCTAAATGGGGTGTTGGTAGAAGAAGTCTACATAGAATAGCCAGAAGGAGTGTCTCTCTCAGAACAGTCAGACTATGTGTGTAAACTGAAAAAGGCTTTGTATGGGTTAAAGCAAGCACCCAGGGCTTGGTACTCAAGACTTGATGGGTATCTTCATGAGCAAGGCTTCAGGAAAGGCGTGGCAGATAGCAACTTGTATATTAAGAATGAAGATGATGATATGTTGATTATAGTTGTCTATGTTGATGATATTATTTTTGGGGGAAATAATACTCAGATGTGCAAAGTTTTTGCTAACACCATGCAGAAGGAATTCGAGATGTCTATGATTGGAGAGCTGTCATTCTTTTTAGGTCTTCAGATTGCGCAATCAAAAAATGGTATATTTCTCTCTCAGGGAAAGTATATCAAAGAAATGTTGAAGAAATTTGGGATGATGGACAACAAACCCGTGTGTACTCCAATGATTACAGGGTGCAATCTGAGTAAAGATGATGAATCTCCAGCAACAGATTAGAGGTTGTACAGATCTATGATTGGCAGTTTACTATACAGTACAGCTACCAGACCAGATATCATGCAGGCCGTTGGGTTAGTAGCAAGATTTCAGGCAGCTCCAAAAGAATCTCATGTTATAGCAGTTAAGAGGATATTCAGATATTTGAAGGGCACTATGGACTTTGGGCTTTGGTATCCCAAAGGTGATGATTTCACCCTCACAGCTTATACAGATGCAGATTGGGCAGGCAAGTATTGATGATAGGAAAAGCACTAGTGGTGGAGCATTCTTTCTGGGAAAGAGTTTGGTCTCTTGGCTAAGTAAGAAACAACCTTCAGTTTCCTTATCTACAAGCAGAGGCTGAATACATAGCAACAGGTGGTCGGATGCACACAAGTTTTATGGATGAAAACCACCTTGGAGGATTTCAAAGTCAAGCATGAACAACCCATCTCCATTCTTTGTGATAATACAAGTGCCATAAGTATTTCCAAAAATCCGGTAATGCACTCAAGGACGAAGCACATTTCCATCAAATATCATTTTCTAAGGGAGAAAGTGCAAGACAAGCAGGTCAAGCTAGAGTATGTGTCTACTAAAGAGCAGATTGTCGATATCTTCACCAAACCTCTTCCAAGAGATACGTTTGAGTATCTAAGGGAGAAATTGGGAGTTGTTCTCCCACCCCAGAATTAATCACCTCATCAGGAGGTGGGGGAGGGACCAAGCTAAGAGGCTCTTTCTTAGTCCCGAGCCCCAAAGGTGACCCTTTGCCATTGATGACAAAGGGGGAGAGATATGAGTAAGGGGGAGAGCTTCAAGTGAAGAGAAGAGCTTCAAGTCAGGGGGAGCAAAACTTCAAAGGTAGATTCTCAGTTGTTAGCACAACTGGTTTCAGTTTTGGCTATTGAGATGTGTTTTCAGTAAAGGTTTGCCATCAATGACAAAGGGGGAGATTGTTGGCAATTTTGGGTACCTTGGGTACATTGCCTTTGCTCAAGTGTAGAAGTTGTCATTGATGTCAAGAAGCTCTTGAAGGAATTTGATTTAATGTCAGATTATTCAGAGCATGGACAGTGGGTTTCCAAGAAGATCATAGTAGCCCATTTGCAAAAGATCAAAGAAAAAAAGACAAGTTAGAAAAAGTATGCAGCAGGCTGGAAAAACTGTCGCGATTTCGCGACATGTTAGAGGAGAGAGAAAGTGCTGGAAAAACTGTCACGATTTCGTGACATGTTAGAGGAGAGAGAAAGTGCTGGAAAAACTGTCATGATTTCGTGACATGTTGGGAGAAAGAAAGCAAGGTGGAAAGTGTCACGATTTCACGACATGGAAAGTGCAGGAAGGCAAAGAAGGGAAAGTGTTCCGATTTCATGACATAATGCAAGGAAGGTTGTACGGACGAAAAAGTGTCACGATTTCATGACATGATGCAAAAGGAGAGTCCATAGTGTGAACTCATGATTTCATGACAAGTTCGAAGAGAGAGAAAGTATCTCAAAAGTGTCACGATTTTGTGACATCTTAAGAGTTCAAAGTGAGATACTCACGATTTCATGACATGCTAAAAAGCTCAAAGTGAGAACTGTCATGATTTCATGACATGCAGCAAAAGGGAAGAGTCTGAAATGAGAAGCGTCGTGATTTCATGACAGGTGCAAAGAAAGCGTATGAAAATCTGAAAGCGTCACGATTTCATGACAGGATGAAAGAAAAGCGTACGGATGAAGAAAGTGTCACGATTTAAAAGCATTTCTGACAAAAAAAGCATGTCTTCCTATAGGTGAAGTGTCACGATTTCACGACAAAGAGAGAGGAAGGCTATGAAGACAAAAGCGTCACGATTTTTGCTGACATGTTCCGTTTAGTTGTAAGGGAGAGAAGCTCAAGGAAAGTGTCACGATTTCATGACATTTAGTAGAGAGGAAGGTAAGTCACGATTGAAAATGAAGATGACTAGAGGAAAGGCAGACAGAAAAGAGAAGAAGGCCATGAAGAAGGGTCACGATTTCAACGAGAAGAGAAGATGACATCAAAGCAGAAAGTGTCACGATATCGTGACAAAAGCCATAAGATAGTGTTCGGTTGCAAAGGTGTCGCGATATCGTGACATGTTGTAGTTTCACGAGAAAAGCTACAGAACCACAGAGGCGGTTGAAGCCGACAAAGTTGAATTTGAGCCGACGTAGTTTAGGGTTTTGCAGCCGACGAAGTTAAGGGTAGCAATCGACTAAGATCAAGGTTTTGATCTTGAAAGTTTTAGTATAAAAGTAGGGCTGCTTGGAGAGAAAAAGATATCGATCGAAGTGTGCGTTCGAAGAGCGGCGTTCGTAGACTGTGCGAAGAGAAGAAGTTCGATCGTCGAGAGCAGAGTGCATTCTGTCGAATCTTCCAAGTGAGAGAGATCGCAAGGGAGCAGAGTGCGTGAAGACTATGCGGCTGTAATTGCGCAGAGGTGCAAAGGTCAAAGATTGATCAAGTGCAGCTGTGATTGCGCAAAAAGAGCGAAGGACTGTGTTTTTGTGCAGACCAAAAAAAGAGGACAAAGACATTTGTGCCAGAACGAAGGACTGTGTTTGGTGCAGATCGAGAAAGAGAACGAGGACATTTGTGCTAGACCGAAGGACTGTGTTTAGTGCAAATTCGAGGACCAGCTTTGAGGTGATAGAGTTGAGGACAGAGGTCTCCAGCCAGAGCAGGGAAGACAGGTGTCTTCTGTGGATAGAGTTCCATTTGCTAAGGGCAGCTGAGGCAGAGGTCTTCTAGAGGATCACCAGTCAGAGCAGAGTTAGGGGAAGGTATCTCCTTTGAGCCGAGGCTCATAAACTTTGTAATTGGGAAGGTTTCCCAAAGAATTTGAGATAATATTTTAGAGAAAAGTTTTGTGGACGTAGCCCAGCCATTCTGGGTGAACCACGTTAAAAATGAGTCTTCAATGTGTGATGTTTTCTGTCTTGTTTAATGTTGTGTTGATGCCACTGCTATCTGAAATTAAAATTATTAAATGGTTAAGACTTATACTGTTCACCCCCCCTCTCAGTATAAGTTCATGTTCTTCACGGGTTTTTCTTGGATCATAGTCAAGAAACTAAAATTAGGACTTATTCTATGATTTGTATCCACTCTAACATATTTTTATATAACTCTATATTTTCTCTAATGTACTTTTGGATAGCTCTTATCACTTCTCTTTTTGTAGGACATATATTTAGGATACTCTATATCCTTCTTAATGCTTAATACTTTTATTCAATGCTTATAACCAATAGGTTATATATTCTTCTTCTTAGTCTTCATAGGATATTCTTATTGGCTTCCCTACCTATCTTATTCTTGGCTTATTTGCCTATATTATTTGTCAAATTTATGACAAAGGCTCCTTATCTACGCTTGCATTTTTTTACAATATTTATCCTTCAATTTAGGCACATAAATTGCTATTCTTCTTATGCAAACTTCATACTTAGCAACTTTTTGGATGAAATCTATCCAACATCACTTTGTCCAATTTGTAAACTAAGGTAATTAAACTTCACCTTACTCTCATGTCTAAATTTCAATAATTTGTAGGTGCAATCAACTTGTCAAAATAACTTTATTTTCTTAAATTTTTAGGGTGAAATCAACCCTTTCAAATGTTTCAATTTCAAATATTTTCTCGCGAAGAGAATATATGTGGATCTAATAGTGCAATTCTCCAAGCTTTGTCTTGGATTGAATGCCAATTTGTTAGATAGTTTTACCAAGCTTCTTGCTTGGCCTGAATTTATCTCCCTCGACTCAAGGTGGCTCTAATAGAGTCTACTTGAGGTAGCTCTGATATCACTATTAATTTTTTAGCTAGATTATCATAGGTCCCAATATTTAAGAACAAATATAAATCACTAAAAATATATATGTGAAGACTTAATTACAACATAATATCAATGTCAATGAATATAACATTCATGAAATATAATAATATCAATATCAATCAACAATATACTCACAATATCATTGATGAATCAAATATACAAGCTTTGTATTCAATATTCAAGCTTGATTACAATATGATATTCTTCGATACAATACATGGAGATTTGTATCCATAATATAACATTAGAAAGGCAACTCTTCAATACATCGACTATTGCTCTCCTCACATATTCGAGAGATGTAACCTTTATATTCTACACATAAGACAAACCTCTCATGCCTCTTGGCTTTACATCTTATCACTTACATACATGAATCTTGGCTTTTTAAAACACAACATGAACCACACAGAAAAACACAAGAACAACATAACAAAACACAAACATGAAAAAAACAATAGAATGCTACAAAGACACAACCAACAAAAACATAAAAAGCAAAAACAACCAAAACCTATAAAATAAAATAAAAACAACAACAAACAACAAAAAAAACAAAAAAAAAAACAAAAACAAAAACAAAAACAAAAACAAAAATATAGAAAACACTCACACACCAAAACACAAAAACACCAAGTAACAAAAACATACAGAAACACAAGAACAAGAACAACAAAAACACAAGAACAATAACAAAAAACACAAAAAATACAAAACAAAAAAAACACAAGAACAACAAAAAACAACACAAAAAACACAAAAATAAAACAAAACAAAACACACACACACACACACCTCAAAAAACTAAACAAAAAAAGAAAAAAATGAACACAACAATGACCTTTCTAGACCAAAATACTTAAGGCAAGAATCAACAAAGGAAACAAAATAAAGATTATATTGAGCTATGGAACTAAAATACCCTGACCGAACTAAAGAGAAGCAAAAATAAAGGAAACTAGATATCTTGATAACTAGAACCATCCAAAGAAATGATAGAAAGAAGAGCTTCCCTTATTTGTGAATCCCACCATATAGTAGGGTGGTCATAGCAAGTAAGATCACCTTTATCCAAAGCCTAATTAGCTAAAGTATAAACACTCTTGTTCTAATATTTGACCACATGATTGTAATCAAATTTCAAAAATCCCATCTGGATTAACCGAATCTTCTCAATAATTCTTTTTATTCTCCAATCAACCTTATGATTCTTAGGAGTCTTCAAAATATTAATCATGAGTTGAGAATCAAACTCAACTAGCACCTTTTACCATCCAACATTAGTAGCCTCTTGAAGGCCTTTGAGGATACCATACCCCTTAGCAAGGTTATTGGATAGAATACCCAAATTCTCAGCAAAAGTAAAAACTAGGGAGCCATTTGAAAGTCTACCAATTCCTCTCACACTAGCTTTTCCAGGGTTCCCTTTAGAGGCTCCATCAGTATTGACTTTTCCAAAATACTTAGGAGGAGGTTTCCAATTCCTTGTTCTATCCATATTGTAATTAATCATATTTTATTTAAGTTGGTTGCCTTTAGAAGAGTTAATCTTCAATATTTGCATCACTTGATCCCATATTTGGTGGGAGTTTTGGGATGATTAAGGAGTTGTTGGATTGATTCAACTAAGTTGACAATGGTATTTTGCTAGATATAGTGAATATCCTTTCCATCTTGATTAAAAATTTGGTTGTTCCTTTCATTCTAGATATTCCAAAGAAGAATGGTAGAACCCATCCAAACTATATGCCTAATAAAATGATCAACACCCTTTTGTTTAGGCCAATCCCTCCAAAGTTGTTTAAAAGTAAAAAAAATGGACCACTGTAAGCCAAGTAAAGTGGCCATTATCCTCCATAGCTTAGAGGCTAAAATACACTCAATAAAAACATGGCTAAGAGTTTCCACATTATCTTCACACATATCACATATAAAAGGACCATGAAAACCATGCTTTATAAGTTGCTCACTAGTAAGCACCCTACGATGCAATAAAATCCAAGTAAAGAACCTCACCTTAGGCTAGAGATTTTGAGACCACAACTGAGAAAATATATCAAATGATTGGTTGGGATTATTATGGCATAAGGCCAAATAAACTTGAGCAACTAAATACTCACCTTTAGTAGTGTTGTTCCATCCAAAACAATCATTTTCATGGGACCAAGAGAAAGATCTCATATGAAGGATGCATTGGATATTTTATCTTTGCTTTTCTAGGATTTGAATAGGCCAATACTCAATAGAGATCCAATATCTACCAACCTTTGAATTACCAGTATGGTACCGACAATAATTAACCATATTTATCCAGTTAGCTCGGTGAAGCTCCTCCATCCAAGGCCTCCAATTGGGAAACTGAGTTATCAAAGGCTTGTGACCATCCCAAGAATATGTCCAAAAATTTACCTATTGACCATTATGAATGATTCAAAATAATTTTTTATTTATAAAATCCTCACTAGTCTTAAGAACTGCTAAAATGGGAGAACCTTTGGTAGGAAATTGATAGCGAACAAGGTCTTAAGGACTTTTGTTCTCAGCATATTTAGCATGAAGATTATTGGCCCAAAGAGCATTGGGGTTATGCAAAATCCTCCAATATAATTTAGTAGCTAAAGCTTTGTTGTTATTAATAGCAGACCAGAATCCTAACCCCCATTTATTCTTAGAAAGACATAAAGTGCCCCATTTCACCAATGCCCATTTTCTTTCTTCCTTAGTACCACTCTAGAGGAATCGATGACTGATTTGATCCAACTATCGAAGAACAACCTTTGGGATATTCAACATGGTAGAAACATAACTAGGAATAGCTTGAAGGAATGATTTTACCAAGGTGATTCTACCTCCAAAAGAAAGCCACCTATTGGTCCACTTTCCAATTTTATTCTTGAATTTGTCCAACAACCAATTCCAATATTTTTTTTTCTATATTTGAATATTGGTGGGAATACCTAAATAAATGATTAGAAGGGAGGTCTTATTATATCTTAATTAATCCAAGACCATGGATTCCTATCTGGCAGAGCAATGAAAGAAAATGACTTTATATTTTTTTTCATTGATCGATTGCTCAGTAGCCTTAGAAAAATAGCTAATGATTTGCTTAATATCAAAATATTCCTTAACTATAGCTTTACCTAAAAGAGTAGAGTCATAAAAAAATTGAAGATGAGGGATAGGTCTAGCTCCATGAGCAATGGTAACTCCCTCAAGGTTTTTTTTTTCTCTTTTTGGTTATAGTCCTACCCAAGCATTCAACAATAATGATGATTAAATAAGGGGAAAGGGGTTCACCTTGCCTAATACCTCTAGAAGCATGGAACAAATGAGAAGGCCTGCCATTGATAAGAACTAAGTAGAAAATTGAAGAGATACATCCCATAATCCAATCCATCCAATCCTGAGAGAAACCAAATTGCCTCAAAAATTTGATAAGTGCCAATCCACTTTGTCATAAGCTTTGGATAAGTCTAACCGAATGAACATGAAAGGAGATTTTTGCATATCCATGGAATGGATGGCTTCTTGAGCAAGAACTATCTCATCCACTATTTTACGCCCTTCCACATAACCCCATTTTTTAGGGAAAATAATCTTATGCAAAAGAGGCTTCAACCTTTATGCCATGATCTTAGTAGTGATTTTGAGAAGAACATTACATAAAGCAATATATCTAAAATCTAAAATATGATAAGCCTCTTGAGCTTTTGGAAAAAGAGTAATATAATAACCTTCAAAATTTCTTTGGATTTCCTAGCTTCTTCCACCACCTATAATAAATTAACATGAATGATATCCCAGAATTCTTGGTAGAACTCAATGGGAGACCATCAAGACCTAGGATTTTCTCTTTTTGCATTTTAAAAACTACCTGTTGAAGCTCATTAAAAGTAACAAAAGCAGTGAAAATAGAGTTATCCTCTAAAGTGATAAGAGAAGGGATTTATTGAAGAATATTTTGTTGAGAATCCAAGTCAATAGGAGTAGCAGCAAAAATATTGGAACAATAATCGACAATAATAAAGTTCATGCCCAAGTTCTAGAAGGATGTCATGAGAGCCTTTCAAATTTTCAAACTTCTTTGGAACCCACTGGGTCAAAAGTGAGGGTTCCTGATGATTTGATTCAAAAATATTTATCTTTTGAGTCCTTTAACCTGGTTGGCAAGCTGATTGGAGGACGTCCAAACATTGAAACCATCCGGAGCTGGGCTCTTTCTAAGTGGAAAACTATAGGATCGATGGAAATATTTGGCCTCACTCATGGCTTCTTTGGAATTCGGCTTAGTCATCATGAAGATGCTAGTAGAATTTTGATAGGTGGTCCCTAGTTTTTGGGTCGACGAAGCCTCTTCCTTCGCAAGTGGGATGCTGATTTTGATCCTGAAACTCAAAGTATTAATTTCACCCCCATTTGGGTTCGGCTCCTCAATCTTCCTTGGCATTTCTGGCACCCGGATATCTTGGCTGCTATTGCTAAAACCATTGGAACATTGGTGGCTATTGATCATGCTACCCTAGCTCGATCCACAATGACCTCTACCAGAATATGTGTTAATGCGAACCTTGATTCAGAATTACCAACTTTTGTTGAGCTTGAATATAGTGGATTTTATCGAAAGCAAGTTGTTGAGTATGAGAACAAACCTGCTTTCTGCGTGGAGTGTCGCACCCAAGGACATATTCAAAGTCAATGTCCTATTCTAAAAGCCAAATCTGTTGAAGAAGCTTCCAAACTATAGGATATGTCCAACCGTAATGACCAAGGCCAGAAGAGCATTGGACCTAGTGTTCCCAACCCCTCTCAGGGTTGGAAAAGCATAGGCCCAAAAAAGGTTTTAAACCTGCTAAGAAAAGACAACACCAAGCTCATAAAGGTATTATCATTCATGAGCCTGAAGAGATGCTACCTCCTACTAAATCTGTGTAGGATGCTGATAGGGGTAAGCAACCTGTCACATCTCCATCTCCATCTCTAGACTCCAGTGATGAGATATGTCCTGATATCAATAATCCCAACAAATTTTTTGTTTTGGCTGATTCAAATCTGCTTGACCATGAAGATTCTGAGTTTCATCTTCCTCAGAACCTTGACTCTCCTACTAAGTCTAGGCCATCCCTCCCTCCTCCTGATGCCTTTAGCCCATCTAAAATTTCCAAGTTGCTTTCGATTTCTAGTCCTGTTGTTGAACAAATCATCCCTCCTAAATTTAGTCCCAAGCTTACTCACAGCTCCATGAAATCCCCCATTGATTGTGGGAGTGACAAAAAAAGAGGTCATCCTACTATAAGTAATCAGTGGAAAAACAAAGTCCAAGATGATATAGACAATGGTATTCAAAAGACTTTATTTCCCCTTGTCAGCTCCCAAGCCAAGGATGATGCAAAAAGCACCAAACCTCCCCATGCTGTTGGCAAGGGAGGTAAAAAATCTTCCAAGACTTCAAAATGAAGCTCCTCTCATGGAATGTGAGAGGTTTGAATGGGCTAGCTAGACAAAGGCTTGTTAGCTCATTAAGAAAATAAATAAGACCTACCATTCTTATTTTACAAGAAACTAAACTTGATCGACTCAATATTGTCCCAACTATTAAAAAAATTGGAGCAGATGTGAGTTTGCTTTCAGCCCAACAAGAGGGGCATCAGGAGGCCTTTTGTACCTTTGGGACTCCAGGAAGGTTGAAGGGAAAGTAATCCACTCCAGTGATAGAATCCTTAGTATCATGTTTCAAGACAATAATTCCAATTTCTCATGGATACTATCAAACATCTATGCTCCAAATTTTGTTTTTGAAAGAGCCCTATTTTGGAACTCTCTGAGTGATCTTAGACTCTCCTTTCATAATTCTCCTTGGGTTATTGCGGGAGATTTCAACTCTCCTCTTTACCCTTCGGACAAATTTTGGAGGGACTGGATTCCCAGAAAAAAGTATGGATGATTTTTTGGACTTTGTCAATCTCAACAACCTCATGGATGTTGAGCTTAAGAATGCTAAGTTCACATGGAGCAACAGAAGATCAAGGAGCCAACTTATTCAAGTAAAACTGGATAGGTTTTTCTTATCCCAGGAAGTTTTTCAGGCCTTTGGTGATGCTAATCTTCTTTCTTTACCTAAGGTTGGTTCTGACCACTGCCCTCTCTTGTTGGATACTCCTATTGATAGCCCTTTTAGGAGACCTTTCAGATTTGAATCCATGTGGATTCAACATCCTGATTTATGGCCCAAAATTTCTCAATGGTGGCAACAGGGGGGTCAAGGGAGTCCTTCATTCTGTCTTGCTCAGAAGTTGAATTTAATTAAAGAAAATCTCAAAATATGGAACAGGGAAGTTTTTGGCAACCTGTTTGAAATTAAACAGTCCTTAGAAGACAGACTTATTTCTATTGAAAATAGAATTCAAGCAGGTCATTGTGATGATCAAATTCATGTTGAAGAAAGACGCATCCTTGTTGATTATCATAATATTCTGGCCCGTGAGGAGATATTTTGGAAATAAAAATCTAGAGCTCTTTGGTTGAATGAGGGAGATCTAAATACAAAGTTCTTTCATGCTTCCACTTTAAGGAATAGAAGCCATAATCGAATTAAAATGCTAGTCAAGAGCGATGGTTCATCTATCACAAAAATTTGAGACATTAGAAATGAGGCAGTTTCCTATTTCATCGATCTCCTGGGTGAATCTGAGCCTCCTTCTAATATTGCTTTGAATTCTATGTTGCACCACATTCCTCAGTTGGTTTCTGAAGAAGCAAACTCAAAACTTTTGGCCCCCTTTTTTGATGATGAGATATATCAAGCCCTTTTTTCTATGCATCCTGACAAGGCTCCTGGACCCGATGGGTTTCCTCCTCATTTCTTTCAAACCTTTTGGGATATTGTTGGCTCTGATGTTTATTCTATGGTCCGTGAATTTCAATCTACCAAATCTATCCCATGTGGTATCAATTCAACCTTCATTGCTCTTATCCCAAAAATCTTGAATGCCAAATCTATGACTGACTTTCACCCAATAAGCCTATGTAATGTTGTTTATAAAATCTTGACTAAGGCTATCGCTACTAGAATGAGGGATATCCTCCCTTCTATCATTGATCCTTGCCAAGGGAGTTCTGTCCAAGGGAGATCCATCCTTGATGGGGTCATCACCATTCATGAAGCCCTTCATTCTGCCCAACTTGCTAAAAAATCTACCTTCATACTAAAGTTGGATATGAATAAAGCCTTTGATAGACTTAATTGGGATTTCCTTGTTTCCATTCTCCTCAAATTTGGCTTTCATCCTGAGTGGGTTGATCTTATAAAAGGATGTATTTCCACTCCCTGGTTCTCTATTCTTGTTAACGGATCGATAGTTGGATATTTTCCCATCAAGAGGGGTATTCATCAAGGTGATCCCATATCCCCTTTGCTCTTCATTATAGCTACTGAGGCCTTAGGTAGAACTATTAAGGCAGCTTGTAATTTAAATCTCATTTCAGGCATTAAAGTTGCTTCTCAAACTAGGCCTGTTTCTCATCAACAGTTTGTGGATGATACAATTATTACTTCTAATGTGGCTATATTTGAAGCTAGGGTTATCAAGCACATTTTACTTTTGTATGAAGAGGCTGCAGGACAAAAGATCAATTTTCACAAAAGTAAGATATATTTTATCAATACCCCCACTGAAAGACAATGTAGAATTTCTAAAATTATTGGTTGTCCTATTTCTTCTTTTCCTTCTACTTATCTGGGACTCCCTTTATTCTTGGGGTAACCTTCTGCTTCAATGTGGAACAATGTGGTTGAGAGGATGCAAAAGAAATTGGCTGGGTGGAAAGGTAATATTTTGTCACAAGCTGGCAAGGTCATCCTTACCCATGCCTCTCTTCAAAGCATTCCCATATACTTTATGTCTATTTTTAAAGTTCCTATGAGGATCTGCAACAAAATTGAACAAATTCAAAAGAACTTCCTATGGTCTAGAGTGGAGAATAAGAATCATTTTCACCTTGTTTCTTGGGAAACGTTTTGTCTTCCAAAATTCTTGGGGGGGCTTGGGCTTAGACGGCTTCATCTTCTAAACCTGGATCTTCTTGCAAAGCAAGCATGGAGATTAATTTCAAATTCTGATTTAGAGTGGACCTCCATTGTTTACCATGAGTATTTGCAAAACTTTGATTTTTTCAATGTTGTTCCACATCCAAGAGGATCTTGTTTCTGGAAATTGATTCTCCATACCAAATATCTTGTTTTACAAGGCCTCATATGGAGACTAGGAAATGGGTAGCAAATTGATTTCTGGAATGATAAGTGGATTCTTAGTCAACCACTGATAAACAATCCCCATCTTGCTATCCTTAAAGATTATACTGATACTATTTTTGGTTCAAAAGTGTCCAATTTCATCCATACGTAGGAAAATAGGAAAATTTGGAAAGCTATATGTTGTCATGACTACCCTATGGAATCCAGAGAATTGCAGGCCATCCTTAATTCTTCAATTATTCCTTCTACAAATCCATAGGATCATATTTTCTGGGAAGCTACTAAAAATGGTGATTTTTCTATTAAGTCAGCTTATGAACTTCTCATGCCTCATGTTGAATCTCTGCTTCCTTTTAGTCTTGTTTGGCCTAAACATCTAATTCCTAAAGTTTCTACTTTTTCTTGGGTGGCTATTCAAGAGAAAATCCTCACGATTGACAATCTGTTGAAAAGAGGTCTCCATTTAGTCAATAGATGTTTCCTGTGTATGTCCGACTAGGAATCCTCTCACCACTTGTTCCTTGTCTGCCCTTATTCTTCTTTGGTCCTCAATAAGCTTCTGGATTTCTTTCATATTTCTTGGGTTACCCCCTACTCTATCCCTGAGATTTTTTCTCAATGGCCCAATCCTTTTGGCAACCTCAGGCTTAAATATTTATGGCATTTTTGTCTTCTTCACTTTTTGTGGTAGATTTGGCTGGAAAGAAACCATCATGTTTTCTCAAATACTTTGCAAGAACCTGAATTTATTTTTAACAAGATTCTATCTTTTGCCACTGAAAATGCCACCCTTTGTCCTCTCCCTTCTGGCCCTACTTCTTGGCTTGAACTGTCATTGGGGGTGTCTCTCAATCTTCCCATAATTGATAATTCCTAGTCTCGATATTCCAATAACAGAGCTATTTCCACCTGGATACCTCCTCCTCCAGGTTGGGTTAAGTTGAATGTTGATGGTGCGGCAAAGGGTAACCCTAGGAAAGTAGGTGTTGGTGGTATTCTCAGAGATAGTTCAGGTAGGGTTATCCTTGCATTTGCTGAGTTTTTGGGAATTCAATCAAATCAGGTTGCAGAGGCGCATGCCATGTGGCATGGTCTAAATTTAGCCAAATATTATGTTGGTAAGTTATTGGTGGAAGGTGATTCTCTTACCATTATCAATTATTTAAAAAATTCAAAAGTGCCCTCATGGAAAATTAGAAATATCATTGACAAGGCTAGATTTCTTAGTCAATCCTTTCAAGATATCATATTCTAGCATGCTTTTTGAGAATGCAACCATGTTGTTGATGTATTAGCAAACATTGGGACTCAATCCTCTGATTTGCTGATGTGGACTTCTGCTTTTCCTATTGAGCTGGTCCAGGTCACGAATCAAGATTTTTTGACACCTAGTATCTCTGTTGTTGATGTGGTGCAAGTCAATGGCTAATTTTCTCATGATCCAATTTTATCTCGAAGATAGTTTTCATGCTCCCTTGGGTCTTGGATTTCCTCGTTGTTTGAGAGATTACTTCTTTTGGGTGTCAGGTTTCCCCTTTTTTGGGCTTTTCCACCATTTTTCCTTCTCATTTTTCTTCCCCTTGTCCCTTCGTCTTCCGCTCCCTTTCCTCTCCTTTCTATTTTAGCACCGCCTTATGCCCTATTCCGCTCATCCTCTCTTTTCAAGGCCATATCACCTCTATCCATATTGTGCTCATCCTGCCCTCCTTCTCTCGTGTTTTGATTTTTATTTTTTCTATGCGGATGTTTGGGGACGTCCACACGATTCCTTCATTTACCTTCATCTACTTTTTCCATAATAATCATCTCATTTTGTGCAGACCCTCAAACCTCCTTCCCATTCAGCACGTTCTTCGATTTGGCCATTGGGTTTTGTCTGAGTTGGCCTCTTCAGTTGTCCCTTCTTATACCGGTCTTGTTCTGACCTTTTTCCATCATTGTCTATCGATTATGTTCTCACTAAGAAGACCTTGGTTTTGTTTTTGTTTCATCATGGTGAGTTTTGTTGAGCCGTCTGAGGTTTCCATGGATAGTATTGCTGAAGGTATCCTTGCTGCTAAGAGGTACATGCCTTTTTTCAAAAATTTTGAGGGAGAAGACCCTGAAATCACTATTGCTTTCATGGAAACCTAGGACAATGGTCGTGTTACCATTCGTAGGAAGACCTATGTTGTGGATATCAAACTCCTGGTCGAGTTGACGGGGCAGCCTCCTGAGGGAAGGTCCATCAAGAGAGAGAAGCACCATTGGGATGCAAAATTAAAGGATGTGAAAGACAAAGAAATTCATAGGAAAGCCCACCTGGGGATGCACCGTGATGAGCTACCATTTTTATGGGGAAGTGTCATGAAGCCGATTATGGAATTTATTACTATTGATGACCCATACAAGCCCCTCTATAGCTTTCATTTTGCCTTCTATAACCATTTTTGGGATGTCAATCAGGTCAATATTCCATAATTCTTGTTTAACTCCATGAATTACACAATTGAGCACTATAGGGATAAAAAAGGGTCTGAGTTGCCAACTCATCATGGGATTTTTACTGTGTTGTATAAGCATTGGCTGGTGCATTGCCCTAAGGGCATCTCTATGACTTCACCTCCTAAACCTAGGCCAAGCCCTATCAAACCTAGCTTGTCTCAAATGACACCTCAGTATTTTGGTAACCCTAGGTTATCTACTAAGAAACAAAAAATAATTGATAATGTTAGTATCTTGAGAAAGAGACCTCGGAGTGCATCTCCTAAACCTGAACCTGAATCTGTGCAAAAACCTGTGCGTTCCTCACTTCACCTTAAGAAATTGGCTCAACAGAAGGAGTCTTTGGTTATTGACTCTAAGGATGATGAGAAGGACTCCCCTGATAAGTGCATGTAGTTGTTTATCATTAACTCCATCTCAAACTGTATCACTCATCTTGTTGACCTTCACAATGCCCTCCACCTACATTTTTTTAGGAAGTCCTTCGCTGATGGTAATTGTAGTGTTCCTACTACAAACGTCAATGTTTCTATTGATCTTGGTGTTCCTGAGGATGACCCTGGCACTGCTATTGGCATCGTGGTAGACACTTCCAATGTGGAAAATCAAGATGTTGGTGTTGTGCTCAAGGAGGAAGCCTAGTTGCTTTTGGCTTACCGGTTTTGGGTCCTGGTTTCATCTTTTTCTAGTTGTTCTTGCTTGCTGCTCTATTTTGGTGTTGGCTAAGGATATCCTCCTTTATGTTTTGTATTAAGGATAGCCTCTTGAGGCTTGCTTTGTTGATCGGTTTTATCCTAAGGATTTCCTCCTTTATGTTTTGTATTAAGGATAGCCTCTTGAGGCTTGCTTCAAAAATTTTGGGTTCTTGGGCTAACAAAGCCATTTTGTAATCAGGTTTTGGGATTCCTGTTAAAACCCATTTTTAATCCAAATATTTTAACCGATAAAAAAAATAATAGAGTTCATGCCATACCAATTGTAGAAAATATATTTAGAATCTTATTTCAGGGAAGAAATAAAGTCATGAGATCTTCGATCTAGAAGATATTTGTGGAAGAAATTTGTGTTTCGATCTCCTTCTTTGAGCCATTGAATTCTAGATTTTTGCTTCCATAAGAGTTATATTTTTTCTCATTCCTCTAAATGAGATGTGAGATTAATTTCATTTACACTTCTACTCTCTATGAGGCCATCTAAATGTATTTTCTTATTCAAATTTTCAAGCCGAGCAATAACTTCATATTTTTTTTATGAACATCCCCAAACTCCTTCTAGTTCCAAGTCTTGATTTTGGATTTAATATATTGCAATATTTTGGCAAAATAGAACATCTTAGTCCCATACCTAGGTTTACCTAACTTCCACCATTGTTGCACTCAAGGTATAAAGGAACTATATCTAAGCCACATTAACTGGAATTGAAAAGGAGAGAAACTCACATTGGTTTTCCATATTTCCACCATGATTGACCAATGATCCGAACCAACATTGTTAAGAGTCTTCACTTTAAGAATGTGACCATGGATTAAGAAATTGTCAGAGCAAGAACCCATCTAATTTCTCCATTATACAAGCTAAGCCTTACCTTTTGTTAGAGCAAGTCATAAGGCCATTATCTGGTTGGACTTCCACAAGATGGAGGTTTGTAATATATTCCCTCATGAGGTTAGTGCTCTTGTCCAAATTTCTATTTCCCTTCATTTTCTCATCCAAAGAGAGGATGGTATTGAAATATCCTTTGATCAAGATCCAAAATTTAGGAAAATGAGAGATAATATAAGTTATATCCTTCCACTGCCTTCTTTTTTCCTCTAAATTAGTCAGAGCATAAACAGTAATGTAGAGCATAATTTGGTTGGAATGTCTACTTTGAATAGATATAGCCAAATGACCCCAAATTCCAACCATATGGTAAATAACTACCTATTTTGGGTCCCAAAGGTAAGAAATGCCACAAAAAATCCCCTGAGAATTGAGGGAAACCACTTTTCTAGCTAGCCAAATTTTACTAGCAATTGATTCCATTTACTCTATTAACATCTTCATTTCTTGAAGGAAAACAATATGTGGATGATTTATTCGAATCATTCTTCTAACTTTATTTTATTTCGAAAGACTCCATTTGAGTCCTATAATATTTCAAGTGATGATATTAATTAATCCTAGGGCTAAAAAATTTGGGAAGGGTATTAACATTACCTTCCTCTACAATATTTTCACCTTCTTTTTCCCTATGATGTTGATTGGTCTTGCGACCTGCCTTTTGATTAGAATCCATATTCATTTTTTTCCCTATTTCTTAACTTACTCCAATTGAATCTAAGATGGATTCTAACCTTGAAGAATACACGTATACAACCAAAGTTTTACCAGAAGGTTCAACAAAGTCTATATTGGAACCTGTATTATTTGAAGTTTTAACATTTAAAAGATTGTTTTTCTTATGTATATTTTCTCCCTTTTTTTCTGTTGAAAACATTTGATTTGTTGGTTTATCTCTGAATTCTTCCCTTCATATTTAAATTGCATTTCTAAGATTTTTGTTTCCATTATTTCCTTTTCCTCACTTGGGACATCATTTGTGGAAAGAATTTCAAAAATATTAGCAGATAACTTAGATTGATCCTTCATAACTATTTTTTTAGTGTTCTTCTTCTTAGGTATTTGGAAACATGCTGAGTTTATATCTTCTTTCTTTGATCTTGAATTTTATTTGGGAAAACACTAGCCAAATGACCATATTCATGGTAAATTCTACAACGAAAAGGAATGTTATCATAGTCCACTACTTACTCCCAAGTGTCCTCCCCAAATTGTAATGTGATATTTTTAGGGAGGGTTTTGTCAAAATCCATTAGAACACAAATCCAAGCATAAATAATATGTTTAAAATTTTGAGTACAATCAACAATCATCATAAAAGTTCCTAAAGAGTTTCCAATTGAAGAAAAAATAGTCGGATTCTAGAATTCAATTGGGAGGCCAAAGAGTCTAACCCACATGAGACCTATAGAAGGCATCTCTTCTTTGGATTTAAATTTAGTTTGCCAGGGCTTCATGAAAAACCCTATGCTTCCAAAGAACCAGGGATCCCTTTGAAATTTTTTCTCTCTATCTTCATTATTAGCAAATAAAACAAGAAAATAACCATTTGGATAAATAGATATTTGTAACTCACCTTTAGTTTTCCAAATTTTTGCAGCCCAAAATTTGAAAGTAGATAGGCTCGGATAAAAACCCACAAACGACAAATTAGTCCTCTTTTTTCTAGATCTTCTATGCCAGTATGAATGTTACCCATATCAAGCTTAACAATAGGAGTTCCATCGGATGCTTTAAGACATCCTGACTCTGTTTTCCTAGGATCCATATTAGGCATTCTTAGAGGTTTACAGGAAGTCCTAATATTAATATTAGCATTAGGTTGATGTTGTCCACCATGAAGAGCATCCCTAAAATTCATTTTTGGGGTTGAGTCTTAGAAATTCTTACCCTTGATAAGGGTTTCCACAGTGGATTTATTTTGTAGGTGCATCTTAGCACCAGATTCACTTGATATCTGAGCCATTTTTTGATCAAATACTTGAATTTTTTTTTGTGATGTCTTTAATCCATGCCCTAGATGCCATAGAAAGGTATGATTTTTGTTTTTATTTTGTGCAACAAATTGGAAGTCGTTGTCAATCAAGTTCACATCATGAATATTTATTGAAATATAGATTTGTAACACATCTTGGATATCCTGCAACATATCCTGCTAAAATATTGAGCAGAAACCATAAAAATATTGGCTGCTAGGGCTTGAAGGCCCCGAAAACCAATCTCTGGAGCTGCTTGCACTCAACCCAGATGAAACCCTTTCACAGTCGCTTACCAAAACTCTCGTTCACACATAGGGATGTGCTAGGATATGTGTTTCTCTAAATGATCTAAAATTTTGTGGAGAAATTCTAGGGTTTTTCAATCATATACCCTTAACATTTTAGCTCAATCCAATTTTGGATGAGTGAAATATGGCCAAAACAAGTTCAGCAATTTGGGCAGTCCTGTGAAAAACCTCTACATACTCACTTTTAAGATTAGTAAAAGTCCAAATCATCTCTTATTTTGAGTAAGCAAATTAGTTACTCCTAGTTGAAGATTATTAGTATGTGGAGCACTTGTTATTCTTCTTTTACTTTTGATATACATGCTTCATTCTTGATTACTTTACAAGACAAAATTGGACCATATTTGATCCATTTCCTTTTTTCTTATTTTTTAGCCACTTCATCATTAATCTATTCCTTAAGATTAAATATTTTTCTTTCAATTTTGTTCTACATTTTAGAAGTAGAACACTTTGCTCTATTATTTTTTTTTTGAATTTACATGGTGGAATCGGTAGCCACCATGAATCCGGGTAGGCTGTCTAGCTTTTATGGCCACTACAATATTTTGCACTGTTCGCCCTAGAAGCTGCCACACAGATCTTCGCGTAGTCCGCCCCTCACTTCGCTCTATTGTTAGAAGTTGCTTCAGAAATAGTATTTTGAAGAAAGTTGTCTAATCTGAATAATAACATTCTTTCAAATCCTCCATAATATTTTCTTTTGTATCAACAAAATGTTGGAGAATGAGATTGTAATAACCCATTTTGATAGGACCTTCCCTTGTTTGATTGATGTACTGGTGTGTTTTTAATTAACGCATGATATTATTTTATTCTATCAAGATGAGTTGACAGTTGTACTTTATGTCTACTTGAGTTGGATTATGCTATTTTTAGAACATGGTAATACTGATGAATTTTTGTGGTTGTAGGACCAGGTACTTTCAAGGTTGGATTGGTATGGGACAACCACTAGAGCTGAGAGAAGTGTGAAATAGGAAATGATGTATTTTCAGTCTAACAACCCAAATGGATAAAACAATCATGTAGAAGCATTTGCATGTGTGTGTGTGTGTGATTATATGCATGATCGAGCAAGGAGGTTGCTATAAAAGAAAAAGAGTCCTTACCCCTATGCTTAGAGGTGTTTCATGGGTGGTTGATAACCTTGTAGTTATCACAATACCTCATGCTGAGGGAATAGTAATATGTGTGCATTATCTATATCTTTTCTCATTGTTGATTGCATCTTAGTTCAAGCGAGGATAACTTGTGACAAGAGCCTTATGTTTACTTAGGCTCTTAATTTATCATTAAGATGCATTAATACTTGTGTGGCAAGTAAGGTATTAATAATAATGTTAGTATTATTAATACTTAAAAATATTAAAACTAATGTTAATACTTGATATTAACATTAGAAGTTAATAATAATATTAATTAATTTAATACTATGAAATGAGTAAATAATTTCATTTCTAATACCTTTTCTTATAAAAAAGGAAGTATTAGTTAATTATTATTAATGTTATTAAATAATAATTTATTGAAGGTGAATATTTAATTATTAAATATATATATTTTTTGAATTTACATGGTGGAATCGATAGCCACCATGAATTTGGGTAGGCTGTCCGACTTTGTATGATCGCCACGGTATTATGCGTTGTCTGCCCCAAAAGCTACCACATATTTCTTTGCACAGTTTACCCCTATAACCACCATGCCACAATCATTTAAAACCTTTTACACTATTGAAAGCACTAGGAAAGGGACAAGTGTTCAATTCGACTAGGCCCAAGATTTGAACCTTGGACCTCCGCCCCCTTATGGGGTTTGGTTGAACCAATTGGTCAAAACGTCAGACCTAATTATTAAATAAATATTCACGATATTGTGACAGTTTTGGGGTTTGGGAGTTGCAAGGAAAACTTGTCGCGATATCGCGATAGTTTTGGCGAACAGGCACTTTCTGGAAAACTTGTCGCGATATCGCGACACTTTTGAAGACTGGGTGCAATGTGAAAAACTCGTCGCGATATCGCGACAGTTTTGAGGTTTGGGAGCTAAAAGGAAAACTTGTCGCGATATCGCGACACTTTGGGCAAACTGGCATCTTAAGGAAAACCTATCGCGATATCGCGACTCTTTTGTCGACTGGATGCAAAATGGAAAATTGGTCGCGATTTCGTGACACTTTTTGTGGCTGGGTGCCGAAAGGAATTCTTGTCGCGATTTCGTGACACTTTTGGCACATAAGAGGCTTTTGGAAAAACTGTCGCGATATCGCGACCCTTCTTCAGCTTGGGCACCAACTGGATAATTCGTCGCGATTTCACGACACTCATGCTAGATGGGCGATTTGGAGAAATCTTGTTGCGCTTTCGCGACCTTTATGGAGCTCGGGAGCTCTTTGGATTTTTGGTCACGATATTGCGACACCTTTGTTGCTGGAGCATCGGAGGGAGGTGCCGTCGCGATTTCGTGACCTTTTTGGCGGTCGGTTGTTGAGGGCTCTGGTTGTCACGATTTCGTGACATGTCGCGTTTTCACGACTAGGGACGCCTCGGCGGTCTAGACGGGGCTGACTGTCACGATTTCGCGACTTGTCACTTTTTCGCGCCCTGTTGGCTTTTGTGCTCTTTGTTGGTTTGTGCAGAATTTTCTGCTCTGCTCTTGTTGTCTTGGTGTTTGCTCTTGGCTGGGATGTGCTTTCTCCCGTTTGTAACAGCTCTTTGTATTAATACAAGTTTTTCATTTTTTCAAAAAAAAAAATTATTAAATAAATATATATATTTTTTAAATTTACATGGTGGAATCGGTAGCTACCATGAATCTAGGAAGGCTATCCGACTTTTATGGCCACCATAGTATTCTACGCTATCTGCCCTAGAAGCCACCACATAGTTATTTGCATAGTCTGCCCATATAACCACCATACCACAATTATTTTAAATATTTTACGCCACTGAAAGCACCAAAAAAGGAAAAAGTGTTCAGTCCAACAAGGCCCGAGATTTGAACCTTGTACCTCCACCCCCTTTATAGGGTTTAGTTGAACCAATTGGTCTACGCCTCAAACCTAATTATTAAATATTATTAAAAGAAATAAGTACATATTTTAATTTGGTGAGGAGAATTGGATAATGTATGGGGAAAACAAGAACTCACCCTAACCCTTGAGTTCCTTCTTCTTCATTCTTTTGGTCTTCATCATTCCTCCAAATGCTATTTGATTCCTCTTGCTGCCAAGGCTTAGAAAATTGATGGCTAGAAGGAAGTGCAAAGTGATAAGGATTAGGAAGAATGTGGAAGAATTTGGGTTGCTATGGTGGAGGTAACTTCTTTTCATTTCCTCCTTTGAGTGGGTAAAAATGTTTACTCGTTTTGTTTGCTAATTTTTCCAATTGAATTCCAAGATTTTTTTATTCTTGCTTGAATCCCTATTTTGGATGCTTAAATCTAGAGTAGAAGTTTGCTTTTATTTGTTGCATGAGGTATACAAATAAAGTGTCTAAATATAACTCATTAGCAAAATGTTTTCTCGAGTCATAGTATAATTGAATGTTTATGATAGGGTTCATCTGCGTGTATATTATATTTTATGCTTTTGCCTCATGGTAAGATCAAGCTAGATAAGAAACATGTTCTCTTTACAAACCTACTTTGTTTTCTAGATGACCTTTCCAACTAGAGCAATAATAATAATTCAACCAATTTTTTTTCCCAACATTGTTTTAATGCCTTTCATAATTATAAAGAGAAAGGCAAGTACCTTCATCGAGAATTTGGAATGGAAGGAATTCTCTGCAACACCTCCTTTATCTTCGGTGAAGTATTTAGAGAAAAATTATTTAGGCTCTTCCTTACCTGGTATGCATGCCAAGATATTAAAAATAAAATGTTATTAATCTATCGAGCATTATTCCATATTTAATTTAGATTAATACGTCATTTTTAATTAATAGGGTTGAAAATATTAATTAATATTAATAGTAGATTGAAGACTTTTTGTCTTATTAATATTGATTTAATAATGGGTTGTTTATTAGTCAATATTAATTATTAATATAGTTTTATAAAGTCAGTTTTAATTAATAAGATTGAAATTATTAATTAATATTAATTATATATTGAAGACTTTTGTCTTATTAATATTGATTAAATAATGTGTTTGTTTATTAATCAATATTAATTTATTAATTATGTAATTAATTAATAGTTTTATTAAGTCATTTTTAATTAATAGGGTTGAAACTATTAATTGATATTAATAGAGGATTGCAGACTTTTGTCTTATTAATATTGATTAAATAATGTGTTGGTTAATAATAAATATTTATTATATATTTATAAAAATATAAGGATTATAGATGGGTCTATTAGGAGAGTAATAAACCCATACTTCAAAAGAATATTATAAGAGTTACTATAAGAGATACTGTATTGAAAATAATTCTATGAGAAAATTATTATTTAATCTTAAAGGGTTGAATAGTAAGTTTATCCAAAGAGATGGATGTGGCTTATGTAGCAAGAGAACCATAATTGAGAGAGAGAAGTATGAGATTCTCTCATTTTTTACTAATAAGCATTATGCCATTATAATCCTATATAGATGCATCACCTTAAGAGATATGGGCCTTAAGGTGATAGACGTCGCTTTAAGAGATGTGTAGGGTTAGGGGATTGACATCACCTTTTAATGATATGCACCTTAAAGGGTAATTCCATGTCGTGGTCAACTTGTTTTCTTATAGGGTAGCATAAGGAAATAGGGGGACCACTTATGGCATCTTTTCTAGTAGTAAGGTTAGAAGAGTGAATCTCCACATCAGAAGAATGCTTGAAGTCTATTATGAAACTGAGATCTTACATTGTTATTGAATTATTATATTTGCATGACACATTTTCTTGCATTTTTGAATGATTTTATTTGCATGATGCATGTTAAGCTTGCATATTCATTTAAAGAGCTGTCCTAATCCCTATAATTATGTTTAAAATATTGATGGAGAAAAGACCTATCAAGTAGAAGATATTGAAAAAGAAAATGATACTAGTGACCATTATGTATTAATATATTGAAATGTAATATTGTATTTGAAGATGAGAAATACTTAAAAGTATCATGTGTAGAAGTTATGCTATGTAATGATTATGATGAAGGAATGGATATCCTTGTAAACATTCTTGTTGTATTATCATGAATTTTGTTCAAAGGATGAAAGATAAATTATTGCCTTCCTTCTATGTTAAGTTTCTTTGGAAATAAATTGTTGATAGCAAGATAGATAAATTGTATTTATTGAAGAAGATGATGGAATAATAGGGAAAGTAATTAATGAAATTTGGTTATGATTTCTAGATGTTGTTTACTTCCTTTCATGTAAATAAAGGAAATACCTAATTCTAGTGTTATGATTGAAATAAGTACCTAAATTATTTAGTCTTTATCAATATGATATGTTGATGTTAGTATTGAATTTTGATATGATTTACTATAGCACTTTATTTTTGTGAGTTAGACAAAAATGTTGAATATGACCCTTGGGTTAAGAAGGGGTTTATTATGGGTATGCTTGTTAAGCGCCATATTAGTTAACCCTAGAGTTGAGTTGCACCCAATCTTAGTTGAGTTGTGGGTAGACAAATCAACTAGGTAATTTTGGTGAAAGTGAATGACAAAATCTAGCAGTGAGACTTGGGGGTCCTAGTGGCGAGGCTTCGGTAATCCTAGTGGTGGATTGGTATGGGATAGCCACCAGATCATTCACACTAACCAAGGTAGTATAGTGGTGGTACCTTGTGGGTAGAGTGGTGAGACTTGGGTAATCATAGCGGTGGATTAGTATGGGAAAACCACAAAATCATTCACACTAATGAAGATAGTATAGTGGTGGTACCTTGTGGGTAGACAAGTATGACCATGATCATTTTTATATGAGTGGTAATGGTCTTAGTTAGTTTTCATGGGTAGATAAAATTAAATAATAACCAAGGCATTACGCCATAGTAATCCTACATAGATGGTAGTATGTAGGGTTAGGAGATAAGTGTCTCCTTTAAGTGATATGGGCCTTAAAGGGTAACCCTATGCCATGGTAAAGTTGCCCATATAGGGTAGTGTAAGGAAATAGGGGGACAACTTATGGTATCTTTTCTAATGGTGAGGTTAGAAGAGTGAACCCAAGGAAATATGAGAAGTTGGCCACTCCTTTCCACTTGAGTGTCGACCACAATGATAATGAACTCAAGATGGTTATGTCGTCATATTGTTGAATTTTTTGGGTCTTCTTAGTAAGTAACTTAATCCTCATAAAAGAGATTTTTTTTTATCTCTCTCCCCTGGGTTGATAAAGTGGGTTGTTATAAAGATTTTATTCTATTAAATTTACATGGATAAATATTCTAGCAATTAGTGTTTTCATACCCAATTCCATTCCAATAATTGTACTTCAACTGAATACAATGTTCTTTCTTTGATTTATTCTTCCTTGTTTGTACTTTGTGTTTTTTTGATTTTTTAATAAAAAAACATAGCAATTGATGCACAACTAAGGCCATTCTTCCTTTATTTTCTTTATAAATAAGTTGCATGTTTTTGCAATCTATGGCACTCTAAGTAGTTATAGATTCTGGTATAGAATCTATTTTTATTAAATTACCAAATTGTGATCTTGTAGTAATAATATCAGTATTTGAATCCTTAAGTGTATTTTTAAGCTATTCCGGTATCTTCTTCTTTACATCAGGATCAAATTTTAACTTATTTACTATTTCTTCACCATCTTCATTAAAAGCATTTCTAATAATTTCTTCCATAATGATTAAAGTTTGCAATTCAAATCCTTTGAAGTAGTAAACCTTACATCTCCAAAGTTAAGAAATAATCACTCAAATATGAAAATTTTCAAATTCTAAATTTTATAATCCTTTGATGTAGAAAACCTTTTAACTCATTATATTAAATCTGCAAAATTTTAAATTTCAAAATTTTCAAAAAATTTCAAAATTTTTAAAATCTTTAAATAACTCCAAACTAAAAAACTTCACTCTTCAAAAATTATTAAAAGCTAAAATATTAAACTCTTAAACCCTTTTAACTCCAATATAATTTAAAATATCAACCTTTTAATTTTTCTAATCTTCAACCTTTGAAAGTATTTAAATGCTTTAAACCTTTAAAATATTAAACCTTATCACTCCATAAAACCATAAATCCAAATTAAGATTAATGTTTGACAATAATTTGTTGTATAATAGCTCTTAAATATTGAATACTAGGGCCTAAATAGCTATACTCTTAGATTTTATATTGGCCTTGATATTATGACCTCTTTCCTTCACTATTCCAATGAGTGTCTGCCTTGAAGAACTTGCTTCAAAAAATGATCCACAACCAAGACTGAAATGATATAAAGATATATTCAATCATCCTAGTTCTTCAATGTATCCTAGAAATATGCTTCCTTCTCTACTCTATGTTATACCGTTGCTTCCTTCTTCTCTATACTGTGCTATACTACTTCTCTTTTGCTTTGAAAACTTAACTACTACACCATATTTAAGAAGCTTAGAATGCTTCTCAATCTACTGCTTAATATTTGTAGGAAGATTGAGTGCTTCTTTATCTATTAAAAATCTATTTGCAATGTATTAGGTCACACCCAAGAATAAAATATGATTCTCCTCCTTGCTAGAGAACCCAATATCAATGCCAGGGTGACTGTATTTCCCCAAATTACTAACTTTCTCCTGATTTGGTTCTTCCTCAGTATTAAATAGTGATTCGTTTCTTTTTATCTAGAAAATATTGAATAATATTAGGGTGACTTTGTATGTCCTCAAATATCCAACTAACTTCTGAGTTTGCTTCTAATCAATAAATATCCAACTTTCCTCTAAGTTGTCTTCCTCTATCAAATGTCCAAATTTTCTCTAAGTTGGCTTCCTCTATCAAATGTCCAACTTTTTGTTGAGTTGGCTTCCTCTATCAAATGTTTAACATTTCTATTAAGTTGGCCCTTTCTATCAATATAGCTAAGTCCTAGTCTTCACTGGTTTTCCTTCAACCAAGTAGAAAGACCCTAGCATACAAATCAGGGTGACTGAAATCTTGTCCCCTCAATCTCTACTCTTATCAGACCTTTTAGAAATAGAGTCCAAGTCTTCACTACTATCAAAGTGGACAAACTCCAATATTAAGGTGGCTAATATAACTCTATAAAAAATGGATAGAGTTAGGTGGTAGCTTTGATACCACTATTGTATTTTTAAGCCTTACTGCCACAAAATATCATAGGCCTAACTTTCCCACTCAAGTTGGGCTCCTTGTTCTAACCCATCCCAAAAAGCGTACACCTAACTATTGCATTAATGAAATCAACATGAAAACATAACAAAAGAACAAGATTACATGTAACAATGAAAATGTGTGTTTCTTTTATTAATTTTGTCAATGAAATGCGGTTACAATATTGCCCCTCTTAGGATCACCAGAATGTTGATACTCTTAATACAATTGCCAAAGCCCCCAACGGGGTAGGTGCACTATAAATGCTTTTCCAAATGGTTGCAAACTACCTTAGGGTGGAGTAGACCCTCTTCTTCATGTTGAGGAAGGAAATTGGTGATTGAAGCTCCTTTGAACCTATTTCCTACGATCAAGAAACAACACAAGAACGTTATACAAATAGGCAGCCTCTCATAATGAGGCCCTTTGAAGGATTAAAACATGAAAAATCCATGAAAAGCATATAATCAAGAAAGCATGAAAAACACATCTAATCTATGCCAAATTAATAAAGATTCATGGAAATGCATAAAATACTATTGCAACCACATATCGAATGGTCTAATTAAATGAAATAGAACATGAAAGCATAAAAAGAAACCATTCTTGCATATTCTACTATAATGAAGACAAATTAGTAAAGACACTAATTATGCTGGTTAGAAGTCTCTAAAATCCTAATTAAACCATGGAAATGCTAAATGTAATCTAATTAAGCATACTGGAAATGAAACAGTAAGGAGAAGTTACCTCTGTTACAAACCACAACTCAGATTAACGGTTTGCATTGTGAACCACGATTGAAAGCTATGGTGAGAAACCAAGTGGTTTGCCCTAAAAATTCAAGGGATGTGGGATTGATCTCCTTGTCCAATTGATGTTTAAGGGTCACCTTCGGTCTCCTCTGACAAGTTTGGTAGTTGAATCAATGAATAGGGCCTTCGTTTGCCCAAATTAGCGTTTCTTGGATCTCCTAGGTCTTTAGGGCATCCATGGAAAATTGATCTTTGGTTGAATAGCAAAGTAGCCTTCTCAATGCATGAATTCAGTATGCAATTTGATAGGGCTTCACTACTCTCTTGATCAATTTCTTCTCTATCTCTTGGTATTTCGACAGTGCTTCACTATCAAAATGCTCTATATCATTGCTCTAATTCAAAGGGATGCTTATAGGATGATCGAAGGGATAGGGGTGGCTTCATGGAGAGGCCAAGATCAAGAAGGGTTGGTTAGGACAGTTGGATTGGAAGCTTCCATCCTCTAACCACCGTATTCTAGAACAAATGGTCGTTCAAATTGATTTGGCTCAGATGAAGGCCAACTGAACTTCAGTTAAGACCACAGGTTGTAGCTATGATTTAGACTGTAAACCATAGGCCTTAGCCACAGTTTATACTATAGACCGTAGGTCTGGTCTATCGTTCAGACTGAATAGGCCAAGGAGCCCAACTTGAGTGGTTAGAACCACTTCTCTATCTTGGAGTCTATCCAAGATCTTCCATATGGTCTTGTAGCATGTCCATATGAGTAGTCGCCCTTGACATGACGTGTTTTAGGTGTCTACACTAATATAAATCTATTAAAAATGAATAGAGTTAGGTGGTAGCTTTGATACCACTATTGGCTTTTTAAGCCTTACTACCACAAAATATCATAGGCCCTAATATAAAGAAGCCACAATATTAAAGGTCAAAATATCAATAATGAAGAGTAGAATTATATATGAACATATTAATATGTATATCAAGGCCTATATAATACTAAAAATAACATTCACTTATATAATAAAATATGAATATAAATGGCCTAAGTCATTCATGAACTATGCATGAAATTATTTTTTAATATTAATTGCTTAAATGTTGTATTCAATCTTTATTCCTTCTCTGCAACTTTATCTTACAATTGGATAATAAAAATTATCTCTTCATGGAGCTTTATCTCCATATTATAGACATAGAATACACTCTTCATGTACTTGACCATTGCTCTCCATATGACAAGTCCCATTACCTTTGATTTATCATCTTGCCATTTGCATACTACACTCTTCACTTTCTTTTTATATGCACACTTGAATCTATGACACTTGCACACTTCTACACAACTCTTACACTTGTTACATGCACTCTTAATCTAAGACACTTGTGCACATCATCACATTACATATTTGTGTTAGCTTTTTAGGATTTATATTAAATGAAATGCAACCACAAGATGTAAAATAAGTAGGCTATGATAACTATATGATAATGACACTATAATATGTAAGAAAAATAGATGATAATATTCTGCAATAACTTAGTAATATACCATTAATAAAAGCTTATGAAAATAGTACAATGCAATATAATGTAGGACATGAACACTCCAAAATTTTTAATAAAGAACTACATTTTACCTATTCACTACTCTATTCCATGACATTGCTCCTATCACTCTATTCGCTCTCAAGTTCCCCTCTCACTCATACTCTCAAGGCCTATATATAGGAAGATATGTTCCTTGGCATTTAGTCTATCCATGACTCTTCATATACCTATCCTACGAATCATGTACATGTGGAATACATGCACATTTACATCTTTGCACATTCAAACACTTGTGCATTTATTACTTGCTTGAAGTATCTACTCAAACCTTAATCTAAGATAAACTCCTAATCTAGAAATGTACCTAAGGTGGTACATTGGCATGTACCAAATAATGTAATATACTCTAACACCTCATTGTATTACATTATTTGGTAATTGAAGACTTTAGTCTTCAATATAGATCTTTGTCTTTCAAATATTCTTCATTTTTATCAGGTCCTTCTCTTTCATTTGGTTCAGTCTTCATGTTGTCTTTTATTGTCTTCTTCATTCCTTTAGTTTTTGTTATTTCAAAGTGTTTGTTAGTATCTTTGTTCTCAAAGTCTTCAAAGTATATTTTATGAACTAGAGATCTCATAATCTTGTAGGTCATCAGTGGATCATAATTACTCCATTTTATTTCATTGTTTCTTTGATCTTCAAAAAAATCAAGCTTGAATTCACTGTTAGTGGAAGCTTCTGAAATAAGAACTTGGAAGAAACGATCTAATATGAATATTAATTTTTTTAAATATTTTATAGTACTTGTCTTTATAGTAACAGAATAAATATGTATGAGATTTTCCTCCACAATATTTACATGGATGGAAACTCCAATAGTTTGCTTTCTCATGACCAAATTTGTTGCAATAAGTGCATAGTGAAGATATCCCAATTTCTTTGTCACTATTTTTAGGTGAATAAAGTCCATCCATTTCCTTAATGAATTAAACCATCTATATATGATTGAAGCTATTTCATCCTTGCTTCTTTCATAAAATTGTAGGATATTTGATGAATTTTATTTTCTACATTTTGAATATGACTCTCAATATCTTTACTAGTATAGTAGTAATCATCAAAATATATTTATAAAGAATTTACTTCTCCCAAATTATTGATTTGTGAATTCTCAGAAATATGTCTAAACCATAATGGTTATTTTCTTCTAATTGTATTCTCCTTATTATCAATCTTGGAATCAAGTATGTCTTTGAACCATTTTGGTTCCTTAAGACCTATATATTTAATAAGACTTTTCATAGTTTATTTTAAGTAATCTTCTTTGATTACAAGAGAATAATTTTTGGTAGAAGTTTTGTATTTCAAAATCTTTGAAGTTGTCTACCTTATAACTCCCTAGTTTCAACCTTGCTAAGAACTTTTCAATTTTACAAGTTATGTAAAATTTTTTTTATCTTGCAAGTGTTTGAATGTATTATGAGTCTTGATAGAATGCTTAGCTTTCCTATTTTGAGTTGAATCTATTTTGTCTCCCTAATATTAAACTTCACTTTCTTGCCTTATTTCTTCCTAATAATTAGTAAGTAGAAAGCTACAGATAAATGATGATGCATATTCAAGTTTTAATAAGGTTATTTTCCTTCAAGACCTTTTAGTTGGATTAATATCTCATAAATTAGTGTAAGAGACTAATGTAAAATGCAATTTCCAACTTTCAAGCAATTAATGGTTTTGCTTATTTAACCTTCAATTTTCAATGGTTCAATTTTCTAAATTTCTAGGAACTAAAGTTTGATGTAGTATTCCTTATATATCCCTAATTTGTAAATTTAGAAAGTAATAATATTTGCAAAATAATATTTTAATTTTTCAATGTTGAACACCTTATATCTCCTACATAATTATTTGCAAATATTTCAATGTTTGAATCTCAAGCAATTTGTAATATATTTTAAGATATACTCCTTGTACTTTAATTGCCTTCTAACTCTCTAAGGTTGGTATTTTCTTATTTCTTCAATGCAATAATAAATAAACTTCAACCTTATATTAAGTACCTTGAAATATATCTTGATATTTTACACTTATTTGGTTTAATTGATTTATGTTCTAAGGTTATAAATTCTCCAATGCAATATAAGTTTAAACTTAGATATATAAAATATGTTATACCTCCTTTTGAAATTTAATGAAAGCAAATGTCAACATAAATATACCTTTAAAATTTTGTGTATTGGTTGGCTTTGGTCTTGACTTCACTATGCAAACTTGAGGTACTAGAATTTCTTTATGTTCACCTTATGATAATGAGCATTCAATGCTCTCCTTAGAATGGTGCTCCCCTATGATGGTCTCTTTATCATTTAATGCGCTTTGACCACTTATATGCTCAAGACTTGTTGGAGATATGCTTCCAATATATACACGTTCTTCCTTGTGATGGCTATTAATATGCTTGTCCTTCTTGAAACAAGTTCCAAGTGGCACTTTACATTGCCCAAGACCTTGTATCTTCTCCTTAGGTGGTGCAGGGCTATTATTAACCTTGTAAGATGTTACTCCATATGGTGTAGGCCTACGAATCGTTATTGAGTGTTGGCTAAATTTTTGAGCCTTAAAGATGCTCATTTATGAGCATAATGATGAGGGTATTACTCATTTTGAGTGCTCTTTAATTTCTTTTGCAAGAATTAGAATATGTAGATTCCTCTTACAAATTTATTCCAAGTGGTACAAGATACCCATCTCTGTTAGGACAAGTGGAGGTACTCCTTGTTAGGATCCTCCATCCTAACATTATTAGTTAGTATTATTAATCATTTAATTATTATATTATTAACTCATAAAGTGAAGACACCAACATAGCTTTAGGGTAGATATATATAGTAGGTTGGCCATTCACACAAATCATCCAAGAAGAAGAATATATATATTTTTAAACCCATTGGAGGGATTTCCCAAACCAATGCAAAAGGCAATTCATATCTAAAAGTGATTCTATTTATTTATTTCTCCTTTATTAAATTATTGTGCTAGGAACCCTTGGTTCCTACCATCTGGTATCAGAGCATTATGGATCCAACCATGTGGGACCAAAAATTTCAGGAAGAAGTTCAAAAATTGAAGGCAAAATTTTAGGAATTGGGGAAACCACACTGGCAACATTTAGAAAATATTTTTAGTGTGCAACATTTCAAAAATATTATAGAAAATATTTTTAGTGTGCAACATTTCAAAAATATTATAGAAAATACTATTAGTAAGTGCATTGAAAATTTTATGGAAGCACAGGAAAATGAAGAAATTGCACGTGAGGAAGATGAGGAAGATAAGGAAGATGAGGAAGCTAAGGAATATGAGAAATATAATGAATATGTAGAAAATGAGGATAATGAGCAAGCAATACCCAAAGCACCTGATCACAACAATGAAGGCAATATGGTTGATATGCCAGAAGTGATTGATGCATCAAGCAAGGATGAGGTAGACATTTCCAAAGTGACTCATTATGGCCAAACATGCACTCTACAAGAACTACACTCAATTTCCTCTCCAATAGTGAGTTATCACCACAGGGTCAAACCTATTCAAAAACAAGGCAGAAAGGTGACTGCACACTCCTCCATTGCCTCTCCTAGGGAAAATTAGGAGAATGTAGAAGTTTTACCACCTCTTTGTTTTCATCATTCTAATGTGTTTGAAGAACCCAAATGATTTCCCTTCCCTCATCATCACATATTAACTAATAGTTTTGGCAATCCCCTGTTAATGCTTCATCCTTCTCAATACCCCTACCTATAGAAGGATGACATTAAAAGAGTCTAAGAACTTACGTAAATCCTTCTTGGAAAACAAAGGATAAAGCTCCTCACTTTGAGCTTTGAGGAAAAATCATTTTTTAAGGAGGGTGGCAAGTTAGGATCCTCCATCCTAACATTATTAGTTAGTATTATTAATCATTTAATTATTATATTATTAAATCATAAAGTGAACCATCACATCTCTTCATAACGTGAACCATCACGTCTCTTCACCAACGTAGCTTTAGGGTAGATATATATATTAGGTTGGCCATTCACACAAATCATCCAAGAAGAAGAATATATATTTGTTTAAACCCATTGGAGGGATTTCCCAAACCAATGCAAAAGGTGATTTGTATCTAAAAGTGATTCTATTTATTTATTTCTCCTTTATTAAATTATTGTGCTAGGAACCCTTGGTTCCTATCACTCCTTTGCATGCACAAAAAGCTCCTAAACACATCTTATCACCTTGGTGCACTTTCAATCCTTTTGCAAGTTGTATCAAGCTCTTTCCAACGTGCATCTTTCTTGCTCCTCAACATAAGAAGGCTCTTCCTCTTTGATGGTGGCTCCTCATTGGCTGTGGCTCTTGCTATGATAGTGTGTAGCTTGCTTTAACGAAGGTGGTTCATCCAAGCTCTTTCCTATGTATGCTTGATAACTCTTTCTTTGCACTTTGATTTTTGCCACTTATGTTATGTAATATTTGTGCTATTCTTCTTCTTACTTGCACTCCTTGCAATGGTGCTATCTTAGACTCCTTGAATTTTGTAGGTTCATTCATTTTTACTTCATAGGCACTGAATCTAGTGGCTTTGGCACTATATTCGGTGTCTCTAGACCCCTTTGAAACCTTAGCTTATGAGCCCTTTACATGGATCTACTTCCTTGCTATGTATTTTTCTCCTTAAACTTTATGATTTAACCCCTTGTAGACTGTAGTATGCTTGTTTTTATAATGTCTTTAGACAATCTAGATTTTTCCCTTGTTTTGCTATGTAGAATATGGTGCAATAATGTAAATAAATTTGCCTTGAATTGCACCAAAAAACTTGAGACTTTATAGTCTCTTTTTGAAGCTTTCTTGCTTCTTTGATATAATGGCTTCCTTCTCCAATATTTGGAGGTTATATTATTATTTTGGTGGCTTATCCTTACCATAAAATATTGTAGGTTTTTTGTGCTTAATGATGTCTTTTGAAACTTCATTTTTACCTAGTTTTGTGCACTTAAACTTTCTCCTTTGATAAATTCTTAATGCACTTTAAAACCTTTAAGGATAACTAGTATAATGCACTATTAATAACTCCTTATTGCTCCTTTAAATGAACTCTTAAAAGTACCTTGAATTATGCACTATAATCTATGCAACTTTCACTTTAATAATAATGTCTTCTTGCTTCCAATGAATAATAGAAAGTTGATATTCTTCGTTCTCTTGAAATATATCTAACTCTTTTTTTTTTTGTGCAGGTTATAACCCTTGTAGAAACTATCTTATGCACTCCCTTGAAGAATTATTATTTAACCTTATCCTTACATCCTTTAAATGCTAATATTGTGCTTAATGAAAATTACTAATGAACCAAGTAACTAATGTTCAAGTAATGAGCTTTTGCACCAAATTTTCTTACCTCAATGACCTCTATAGATAATGGAAATCTTGGTGATTATATTTACCTAAATTCTACCTTGTGCTAGATAAAATTGTAGCTCTTATTGGATATTCAAAATAGCTCTTTAACTCACCAATTTGCATCTTTAAAAATTCCTCTAACTTGCTACCCAAAAATGTAGTTTGGTGGACTTTTTATACTATACTTCAAGATGCTCTCTTGAGATCTAAAACTTAGCAACTAGTAATTCTACCCTTATTGCTGCCCTTTCACAGTCAATTTCTCCTTCGAAATGTTATTCTCGAATTTCCTCAATTTGGTAGGAAACTCCTCCAAATTGTAGTTGTAACTCTTCTCCTAGAAGTCTTTAATTTTTTGTTGTAGAAACCAACAACCTCCTTTCTTCAAAATAGCCTTCAATGGCAATCTTCAAATCTCTTAGATTTGATGGCTTCTTCTAACTCCTTTCTCCTTCAATATCATTGTCAAATTTTGACTTCAATATTGGCCTATTAATGGTCTTCTTCTCAAGATTTTGACTGTCTTGAGGTCATAATTATTCTCCTCCAAAATTAAACAAACTCCTTGCCAAATTCTTCTCCTTCTGGGCTTGTTTTCGTATGGTGATAATCATACCAAATTTTATTTATCAATAACTTCTCCTTGAGTTCTCCTCAAATATTCTTCAATGGACTTCTTCAAGTCTCCTTAAATGAATATTTCCTAGCCTTATTTTTTCTCCTTTCTAGTAGCTTGAGACCTTCTTCTAGGACCTTCAAATTTTTCAACTTTTCTTGTCTTCTCAATGAGACCTTTTCTTCAATATTCAACTATGGAAGTTTTCCAATGAGATATCCTCAAAATCTCTAAAATCTATTGCTTCTAGAATGGGACATTTGATAGTCCTTTATCTTCCATCTTCCAAAACTAGCATTTCTTCAATGGGACCTCTTATGAGTCTCTTTAACTTCTTGTGCTATTTTCTTCTCCTTGAATCTATAATTTGTAGTCTTCAATATTCAATGGAGATCACCAACCTCCAATATTCTCTTGGAATATTTTCTTGAGTCTCTTCTTCTTCAATCTGCAATAAGGCTCCTTTGGAATTTTTCTCTCTTCTACAATCTATAGGTCTGCAATATTACAATGGGACCTTCTCCTTAGGTCTCCAAATATTCAATCTCCAACTTGTTGCTTTAGGTACTGGATTGATTCCAAAGAAGATATTCTTCCTAGATATTTGTAGGAAGCTTCCCAAATTTATTTGAATCTCCTTTTCCTGCAACAAATATTAGAATTTGTAATGAAGAAAATTTTAAATCTAGAGATAATGAATCTTCACTAGTTGATATGTTAATCTAGTGGAATCAATGTTGAGTCCTAGTCTTAACAAGTTTTTTGCAACTCTGTGGAAAGACTCCAACTAAATATATTTTTAGATATTCTAGAAATGATATTTCTAATCTCCTCTCAATATCTCTTGTAGATCTCTCTATTTACTATTGATCTACCATGTGCTCTAATACCATTGTTAGCTTTTTAGGATGTATACTAAAGTAAATGCAACCAAAATATGTAAAATAAGTAAGATATGATAACTATATGATAATGGTACTATAATATGCAAGAAAAATATATGATAAACTTTTGCAATAAGTCAGTAATATTCCATTAATAAAAGTTCATGAAAATATTACACTGCAATATAATGGAGGACATGAACACTCCAAAATTTTCAATAAAGAACTACATTGTACCTACTTACTACTCTCTACCATGATATCATTCCTCTCACTCTATTCACTCTCAAGTTACCCTCTCACTCTCATACTATCAAGACCTATATATAGAAAGATATGTTCCTTGGCCTTTACTCTACCCATGACTCTTCATCTACCTATCCTATGACTCATGTAAATGTGGAATACAAGAATATTTACATATTTGCACATTCTAACACTTGTGCATTTATTACTTGCTTGAAGTATCTACTCAAACCTTAATATAAGATAAACTCCTAATAGAGAAATGTACCCAAGGTGGTACATTGACATGTACCAAATAATGTAATATACTTTACTAATTTGCACACTTACATACAAGATAATTGTGCAAATTCTCTCAATACACTCTTGCACTCTAACTTACATGACACTTGTGTATTTATTGAACATTTCACTATTACATGACACTTGTGTATTTCTTGCACATTACATATTTACATGACACTTATGCATTTCCTTCACATTGATACTTATATAAAAGGGAATAATAAATCACTCTCATAAACTATAGACTCAACCCTAATCTATTATATATTTACAATTATACTATGAAGGTACCATGGGGGTACATTAGCTTGTACCAAATAATGTAATATTCCTCAATAAAATATTGATCTTAGGATGACAAACTTGGTTTCTAGTAGCAATTTAGTAAAAATATCAATAATCTAGTTAGTTATTTCATATAATACATGTAAAAATTATTTTTGAATAAAACCGTGAATGTATTAATAGTGGATTTCAATATTCTTAGTTCCATTGTGGATAATGACATTGTGTGTTAGGCTGATTAGTTCAATATTTGAAGACTAGCACCTAACTAGTGCTTGGATCTTGATAATGACTCATTATATAAAAATGCTTAAATCTTGAATACTAGGGTATAAATAGATATAATATTAGATAAATGGACTTGATATTATAGTCTCTTTCCTTAACTATTCCAATGAGTATCTTCCTTGAAGAACCTGCTCCAAAAAAATATCCATGGAAAAGACTGAAATGTATAGAGTTATATTCATTCAACCTAGTTCTTCAATGTATCCTAGGAAGATGCTTCCTTCTTCTATACTTTGTGTAATATTATTGCTTCCTTCTTCTTTGCACCATGTTATATTGCTTCTCTTCTGCTCTAAAAACATAGATTTTACACTATTTTTAGGAAGCTTAGAATGCTTCTCAATCTGATGCTTAATATCTATAAGAAGCTTGAAAGATTATTTATCTATTACAAAATATTTTTGCAATGTCTTAAGTCACACCCAAGAACCAAATATAATTATCCTCCTTGATAGAGAACTCAATATCAATGTCAGGGTGACTCTGTATGTCCTTGAATGACTAATTTTCTCTTGAGTTGGTTCTTCCTAAATCTTCAATAGTGATTCTCCTCTTTCTATAGAGAATCCTGAATATTATCAGGGTGACTTTGTATATCCATGAATCTCCAACTATATTTTGAGTTGGCTTCTAATAAATCAATGTCCAACTTTCCTTTGAGTTGGCTTCCTCTATCAAATGTTCAACTTTTCTTTGATTTAGCTTCCTCTGTCAAATGTCCAACTTTTATATGAGTTGGCTTCCTTTATCAAATGTCCAATTTTTCTCTTTATTTGGACCTTTCTATCAATATAGTTTAGTCCTAGTCTTCACTAGTTTTACTTAAAACAAGTGGAAAGACCCTAGCATCCAAATCAAGGTGAATGAATCCTTGTCCCCTCAATATCTACTCTTATAAGATCTTTTAGAAATATAGTCGAAGTCTTAACTGCTATAAAATTAGATAAAATCCAATATTAAGGTGGCTAATATAACTCTATTAAAAATGAATAAATTTAGGTGGTAGCTTTGATACCGCTATTGGATTTTTAAGCCTTACTATCACAAAATATCATAAGTCTTAATATATAGAAGCCACAATATTAAAGGTCAAAATATCAGTAATGAAAAGTAGAATTATATATGCACAAATTAATATGTATATCAAGGCCTATATAATACTAAAAATAACATTAACTTATATAATCAAATATGAATGTAAATGGCCTAAGTCATTCATGAAATATGCATAATTTTTTTTTTAGAATAGTAATTTCTTAAAAGCTGTATTCAAGATTTATTCCTTCTCTGTAACTTTCTCTTAAAATTGGATAATCGAAATTATCTCTTCATGGAGCTTTGTCTCCATAATATAGACATAGAAGATGACTCTTCATGTACTTGACTATTGCTCTCTATATGACAAGTTCCATGACCTTTAACTTATCATATTGCCACTTACATACTAGAATCTTCACTTTTTTTTTACATTCACACTTGACTCTATGACACTTACATACTTCTACATGACTCTTACACTTGTTGCATGCACTCCTAATCTAAGATACTTGTGCACATTCTCACATTACATATTTGCACACTTACATACAAGACACTTGTGCACATTCTCTCAATACACTCTTGCACTCTTACATGACACTTGTGCATTTCTTACATATTGCACTCTTACATGACACTTGTGCATTTTATGCATATTACATATTTAAATGACACTTGTGAATTTCATTCACATTAAAACTTACATAAAAGGGAAATATAAATCACTCTCCTAAACTATAGAATCACCCCTAATATATTACATATTTACAATTATACCATGAAGGTACCATGGGGGTACATTAGCATATACCAAATAATGTAATATTTCTCGACATAATATTGATCTTAGCATGACAAAATTAGATTTTGTAGACACCTAAAATATGTCATGTTTAGGAGACTACTCATATGGGCATCCTTTGCAGACCATATAAATGATCTTGGACCTTTCCAAGAGCTAGAAGTGGTTCTAACCACTCATTTGGGATAGCTTTATCCTATTTAGGCTCAGTTGTTGACAATCAAAGTGGCCACCATCCTAGTCACTGACGATCAGAGCAACTACAAGCTAGCCACCCTAAGTGAGAGTGGCTAGCCCTAAAATAGACCTAGCTTCCCGGGCCAAGCCAAAAATTAGTTGTAATGACTTTGGTAATGGTTTTGAAGTGGTTCAGGCATGTAAGCATCCGAAACCTTCCTCCTAACTACTCTAACCTCTCAAATATTATTCTTGGCTTCTCCATGAAGCTAGAGCAAGGAATTGAGAGGGCTATAAGACCCCCTCCAAATTGAAGAGAAAAAAGAGAGATGAGACTTGGGATTTTATGCAACGAAGCTCTATCAAAATGGATAGTTAAGTGACAACCCCTTGAGGAGAATTGAAGTGCTGCCCAATTACAGAGTAACAAGCATGAATTCATCAATGAAGCTTCCAAAGGACTGAGAAGCACACCTTGTGATTCCTTTCCAATATGATGCAAATTTGAATGATTTCAATCACCAATCCATATTTGGATATTCAAGAAACCCTTTATAATCAATTCAACTGGTGAATTATGCATTGTAACCCTAGATTAAAGAGGTAGAAAAATTAGTTTGTAGCTACTATCTTAGATAGCATTCTGTAGGCTCAATCACCCTGAGTGACATCGATCGGGGTTTGATGCACTTTCTCCTTAGTTTTAGCTTAGATTGTTATAGATTTCTGTTTTACTAGCTTATATTAAAGTAAATTCATCATTTTTAGCATATTTGAACGGTTCATTAGCCAGATTTAAGGTAGCTTTGACTAGATTCATTCACATTTTCTAGTTTTGGTTAATCTCCTTAGATTAGCTTTGTTTCTTGATTTTCTTACAAATTAGATGCTATATTAGTTATATTTACTTATATTCAAGTATACTTTATATTAGTTCAACATTCTTGAACATATCTTTGCTTACATTGACATATCTTTATGTTTTATTGCAAGTCTTATTACATTCTTTGCAAATATTTGACAAGAACCTCATCATGAGAGGCCTCATATACTCCTAATTGTGCTTTGTTGTTTTTTGAATGTAGATTACAAATTCTTGACATATTTGAATCATTCTTGGCATCAATTTCCTCCAAGCAAGTGAGAATAAGGCATGCATAAGCCTTAACTAGTTTGTGTCGAATCTAGAAAGACTATGAATTGTACCACCCCCATTTAGGGGATTCAAAATATTGTGTTCATTGTATAAATATTTTGGTATCCCTTAGAGGGACCTACTTGTAATCGAGATTCACCATGATTTAATAAAAGAAAGTCATATATTCTTGTTAATTCATTGTTATACATGCTTTATTACTTTATTATTGGTATTAATGATACAATAGCTTAGGTGCATGTTTTTTGGGATCATATAGATGGCGATCACGATAGAAACACCCAAAAATTATGCTGATTGATGATCTATTTTATGTTTTTTATATGTAGGTATAGCCAATTTTATTGACAGTGACTAGTAGATATCATCTGCTTTTGAAGACAATGGTCAGTTAGAGCTGCCCTAAGTGATAGCGACTGACAGAATACATGCGATAGTAGACAACCTAAGCATAAATAGACTTGGATTCTAGGTTGGTGGAATTCTTAGAATATATTATATTTTCTACTAACCATTGCTAGGAACAACATAATTTTGATTGCAATATGCCCTAGTCTCCAACGGTCTAGGTTGTGTGTAGGAGTTTGCATGCTTGAGGCCCAACTAGAGGCCATTTATTCATAATTAAAACTTGCATTCTCTAAACATCATGTAGCATTAGATATGCATTTTATTAAAGTGAAACATTCTTTTAAGCATGTAGGAACAACATTTGAGTGCTTTATGTTGCATTTCCTTTTTCATGCAAGTTTAAAAATAACAAACACACACCACATCACATGTAAATGTTAGTGAGTTGGAATTCACACCCAACCACTAATAGAGTCCAACGACGATGGGTTTCATCTCCATCCGTTGGTTCAAATCCCATGAATCTATTATTTTAGCCAATACTAACTCTAAGAACCATCCTATCCATGCAAAATAGCAAACATTCCTCTTCAAAGGGGTGTATCACTATGCACGATGTGTTTGGCGAGGATCGGTAAGACCTGTGCTCCTTGATCGGGTGTGGGCTTCATCTCCACACATTGGTGGGTTTACGTGATCATGAATTTAATTGTTGGTTGTCGAGCTGTGAGCATATAAGTGAAAACCATTAAACTATACAAGCATTTCATCAACAAATTTTCAAACATGATGAGAAATAGTTTAAGTTTTCAATAAATTTGAAACACACTGAAACAAGTTTTAGGATTCACAAAAAAATCTTTAAAAGAGATAATCATACTTGTATACTTTGTTTTCCCTAAAATTTACAAAGGAGATAATTCACAATATGGTTAATACATGGAGAGGCCAACCTCAGAAGATAATCTAGGTGGAGGTCGAAGCTCCAAGAGACACACAAAACAACACGTTGAACTCTTAACCATAGGATCCTCTCGAATGATGTTCGACAAGAATTTGAGGGGATAATTCAATGCATGGGGATTTTGTTCAAAATACCCAAGTTAGAGGAGGTAACACACACTTCTTGAGGTATAGAGCTAAGGGTGGCTCAAGGCCCCCATCATCCTAGGGTAGAAAATAAAAAAATCCACCCAATCAGGGGCACGAAGAAAGGGCTGCATCAGAGTGCAGATCCATGAAGACTCCAAACCCTAGTGGACCTAGAAATTTCACTATATATTTGGCCACATTGGGAGCTAATGGTATGCCCCAAAATAATCCATTTAGAAATAGAAAGTTGGATGGACTAGACCGAGTACTAGGCCGACTAGGTTATAAATCCTTGACTGCTCATTCTTACTCTATAAGTTCACACAATGAGAGAATACAGACAAATCATTGAGCTAGGAGAGTGCTAGAAGTTCTCTCAAAGCGTGTGTACCCCATCCATATAGGGGGAATATATAATAGAATATTGTATAACATGAATGTCATCTATACAAATAAGGAAAAGAGTATTATAGATAAGTCTATTGGGGCTTACACTAACAAAGCCCCTCGAACTGAGTTGAACAACCAGATGCCTCACACTATCGATTGTATAGATCACTCTCATAGGTTAGCTTTATAATAGAGGCAACGTATCTTCCAAAATAAATTGGAAGACATGTTTAGAGAGCATGAATGCCTCGAACATGAAGATTCTGAGTGTCAAAGGTTGCTTAGGCAATGACTGTATGAGTAGTGCATGAGAGAACATTGCATCCTAGATAAAAATGAGCATGAGGAGAGAGATGATATATTAGCTCAAGCTAATCTCCCCCCTTGAAGTGAATATCAGGAACACGAGCAAAGATATGCTACTTTGTAGCCAAAAATGTGCTTCGAGCAAGTTGGATAGCATACTCATTTGATGGGGAGCCAAAATTAACAACAAGAGAAAACTCAATTTTATTCAGAGAACATGGAAAGATTACAAAGTACAGAAGGGAAATACAATGCAGTCTCAATCTACGTCTTTCCAGCCTCTCGAATCCTTCAAAAAAATCCCCTTTTATAATCCAGGCTTCTTGCTGCAACCGTCGTTCGTAACCGTCTTAACGGCTTCTGGAACTGCCACATGGAACGGCCTTAACGGCCTCTGGAACTGCCACTTGGAACTGCCTTAACGGCTTCTGGAATCGCCACCTGTCATTCTGCAATAGTCCGTGAAAAACCCATCTTTACCCTCTTAGCCAGGTCGTGAAAACGTGACATGTCACGATTTCGTGACACTTTTCTGCCCTAGGCTCTCCTTCTCCAATGTGTCGCGATATCACGACGTTTTTCTGCTTTTGGTCCTCTTTCTCCAAGGTGTCGCGATATCGCGACACTTTTCTACTTTTGGTCCTCTTTCTCCAAGGTGTCGCGATATCGCGACACTTCTTTGACTTTTGGCTTTGCTTGCCAAAGTGTCGCGATATCGTGACACTTCTTTGTGTTTTGGCTTTGGCTGCCAAAGTGTCGCGATATCGCGACACTTCTGTGGCTTTGGCTTTGGCTGCCAAAGTGTCACGATATCGTGACACTTTTGTGGCTTTTGGCTTCGGCTACCAAAGTGTCGCGATATCGTGACACTTGCTTTGATTTTGCCAAAGTGTCGCGATATCGCGACCATTATTTGCGCTTGCCACGGTTCTAAAATACGTCGCGATATCGCGACGACATTTGTGTCGCGATATCGCGACCATTTTTATACTTAGAAAAATTTTGCAAACTTCGAACTTTTTTTTGTTTTTCTTTTCGGTGATGCAAGATTGTTGTGCTGCCCTGGATGCTCCTGCATCAGACACCCGGGGTAGATTTTTTTTAGAAGTGATCCTCACTTCTGGGCGATCAGAGGAAAACCCAGACGATCAACCTCTGATTTGGACAACCATGTGGCATCTTCGATAGGTCGGTTCTTCCATTTGACCAAATACTCCGAATATTGCCTATTTTGGGTACTTCTGCCTTCACGAGTGTCGAGTATGTCTTCAATTTCTTCTTTGTCTAGAGTGGATGCAGGAATGTTCCACAGATCCGGACTGGGTGGTTCACTACAACTTCCTGCATGATATTCAACCAAGTCTGAAATATTGAAGATAGGTGAAATATTCAACTCACTTGGTAGATCAACTTCATAGGCATTGCCTGAATCTCGTTTACCTATGATCCGGCATGGTCCAAACTTCTTCATCTTCAACTTATTGTATGTTTTTCGAGGAAAACGTTCCTTACGCAAATGAACCATGACTTCATCCCCTACCTGGAATTCTTTGAAACGTCGCTTCTGATCTGCTCTGGCTTTGTATGAAGCATTCATTTGACTGATATGCTATTGTACCTCTTCATGTAAAGTCTTCATGTGTGCTGCAAAGTCTTCAGCTTCAGCACTGCACTTGTCTGCTTTATCCATCGGTCTTAACTCAGAAGCGTTTCTCGGGCTGTACCCATGCACAATCTGGAATGGTGATTTACCAGTACTGCGATTGATAGAATTGTTGTAAGCAAACTCTACCTGTGGTAAAATCAGATCCCATCCCTTGGGTTTATCTCCTACCAAACATCGTAGAAGATTACCCAAACTTATGTTGACTACTTCGGTCTGTCCATCAGTCTACGGATGGTACGCAAAACTGAATTTCAAGTCTATTTTTAGCTTCTTCCATAAGGTTCTCCAGAAATACCCCACAAATTTGGTATCTCTGTCCGAGACAATGCTTTGGGGTAGACCATGAAGTCGGACTACCTCCTTGAAGAACAAGCCGGCAATGTGAACCGCATCACTTGTCTTCTGACATGGAATAAAATGGGCCATTTTCGAAAACCTGTCAACAACAACAAAAATGGCGTCATTTCCACGTTGTGTTCTTGGCAGACCAAGAACAAAATCCATGCTGATGTCCTCCCATGGTCTCTCCTAGTACAGGCAATGGCTGGTACATTCCTGTATTCTGGCTGACACCTTTTGCCATCTGGCACACTCTGCAACCCTGCACAAATCTGGTCACATCTTGCTGCAACTATGGCCAATGGTAATTCTCACTAACAAGAGCAATGGTCTTATCACGGCCAAAATGCCCTGCTAGTCCTCCGCTATGTTTCTCTTTGATCAAATTTTCCCTCATGGAACTTCGTGGAATGCACAACCTGATTCTGCCAAAATAGCATCCCATCTTGGATCATGAAATCCAACCACTTAGTGCGATCCACGGTAGTAGGAGACACACATGCTGTCCATGCCTCTACAAAATCTGGATCTGCTTGGGTATAAACTCTTGAGTTCATCAAACCCAACAACCTGCACTCTCATTTCTATCAACAAATTATGCCTTCTACTCAAGGCATCTGCAACTCTATTAGATTTGCCACTTCTATGCTTTAGTACAAAGGTATAACTCTGCAGGAATTCAACCCACTTCAAATGTCGTTGGTTAAGTTTACCTTGACTATTTATATACTTGCAAAGCTTGATGGTCGAGTATATAAAACAAACTCTTTGGTTAGCAAATAATGTCTCCATTTCTTAAGAGCCTGAATTATAGCATAGAATTCTTGATCATAAACAGAGTATTTCTTTCTAGCATCATTCAATTTTTCACTAAAGTATGCAACAGGTTTACCTTCTTGACTCAACACAGCTCCAATGGCATTGCCACTGGCATCACAGTCAACCTGAAACACTTTATTAAAATCTGGAAGTGCCAGAATGGGCTGTTCTGTCACTTTCTTCTTCAATATGTTCATGCTGGTATCTGCCTTGGCAGTCCACTTAAATTCTCTCTTATCCCCTCTCATAGTTTCTGTTAGGGGTGCACAAATATTGCTAAAGTCTCTAATAAACTTTCTATAGAAACTTGCAAGACCGTGAAATGATCTTACCTCTGTTACATTCCTTGGGGCAGGCCATTCAAGGATAGCCTTCACTTTCTCAGGATCCATTTTTAGACCCTCCTCTGAGATGACAAATCCCAGGTATATCAACTCTTTATGTACAAAACTGCACTTCTGTATATTTATCAATAACTGCTCCTCACGCAGTTTTTCAAAAACTGTCCGAACATGCAACAAATGTTCATCCAAAGTTTTACTAAAAATCAGAATATCATCCAGATAAACTATCACGAACTTTTCTAGGAAGTCACGCAATACCTCATTCATCAACCTCATAAATGTACTTGGGTGCATTAGTCAATCCAAATGGCATAACTAACCACTCATACAAACCCTCGCTGGTTTTAAAGGTTGTCTTCCATTCGTCACCCTCTCTAACACGTATCTGATGATATCCGCTCTTCAAATCAATCTTAGTGAAGTATTTAGCTCCACTCAAGCAATCCATTATATCGTCCATTCTGGGTAATGGAAAGCGATATTTAATGGTAATTTTATTAATGGCTCGGGAATCAGTGCACATTCGCCATTCGCCATTCTTCTTTGGTGCAAGTACTGCTAGCACTACACAAGGGCTCAAACTTGCTCGAATCAAACCCTTCCTCAACAATTCCTGAACTTGTCGGTTCAACTCTTCATTCTCAACAGGAGACATTCTATGGGCTGCCTTGTTGGGTAAGCTAGATCCTGGCATTAAGTCAATCTGATGACTAATCTTCCTCATTGGCGGCAAACCCTCAGGCACATTGTTTGATATAATATCAGGAAATTCTGCTAACAGATGTTCAACTTCTGCTGGAATGTCAGTAGTATCTTCTCTTTTTACAGTAGGAATTAATGCATAACACATTGAATCCCTCTTTATACCATCCAAAATTTTTTTGCCATCTACTAAACAAATTCTAGCATTATTGCATACCTTTTCCTCAACCTCCTTCAATGGCTTCAGTTTGTGGCGTACTCCGTATTTTGTCAGGGAATAGGTATTTGCATGTCCATCATGCGCTGCACGTCTATCAAATTGCCATGGTCTTCCAAGCAACAAATGGCAAGCATCCATCGACAAAATATCACACAGGACCTCATCCTGGTATCTTCCAATTTTGAACTTGACCAAGCATTGTTCACTGACCAATGCTCTATGATCCTTCTGCAACCATGCAATCCGGTATGGATGCGGGTGCTGTCTTCTTTCTAGCTTTAACTTAGCTACCATTTCCTCAGAAACCAAATTATCTGTACTACCATTATCAATAATAATATTACAGATTTTACCTGAACATTTGCACCTCGTGCGAAACAGGCTTTTCCGTTGATCTGGTTCCTTCTCTTCATTCAACAAGGTTCTCCTTGTGATCATCACTTCTCCGTGCTCTGCTTCTTCAGAGTGCTCGGATTCAACACCATCCTCAACAACTGCAGCTCTGGCATTACCTTCAGGCCTTCTATTCGGTGTTTCTTGGTGTTTGGGACACTCATATGATCGATGCCCTTCTTCTCCGCAATTAAAATAGGTTCCACGAAATCTGCCTCTGCCATATCCGCGTCCACCTCTACCTCGTCCCCTTTGATAATCATTGTTCTGATTACGGGGTCGGTAAGCATTCTCCTCCTTCTGTTCCTGGCGATTGCTGGTTTCACCATTCTATTTTTGATCATCATATTTAATTCCACTGGTTCTTCCACCAGTTCTTCCACCATGACCTCTTCCTCTTTGCTTGCTGTCAAATCTGCGGTTCAGTTTCTCTTCCACTTTTAGAGCAAACTGGTAAGCATCTTCAATGTTGTTCATTCGAACCAGACTCAATTCTTCTTGCACGCTGGTTCTCAACCCATTAATGTAACGGGCTACTCTTTCTTTATTTGCTTCTGTATGGCCGGTTCTGATAGAAATTTTAAAAAATTCTTTTGTATATTCTTTAACAGATTTGTTGGACTGGCGCAAACTCTGCATTTTTCTCAGCAGATCTAATTCGTAATCTGTCGGAATAAACTGCCATTTCAGTTTTTCCACCATTCGATCCCACCTGGTGATCTTTTCTTTTCCTCTCCGATTTCTTTCCAGTTGCACTCCTTTCCACCATATGCCAGCATGGCCTTTCAATTTTGTTCGGCAAATTTAATTCGATTTGGATCTTCAACTTCCTCATATTCGAAATATTCCTCCATGTCATTAATCCAGTCGATTAATTCTTCTGGATTTAAATTTCTAGAATATGTGGATACATCTAGCTTCGGCCTTTTCCCAATTTGAGAAATAGCTTTAATCATTCTCGATTCTACGGCACTCATTGCTTCCTCTTCTTCTTCAGACGGGTCTTCAACTCCGTCATCATCGCTGTGGTCTTCTCCTCTCGGCTCTACTCCTCTGCGCAATTCTTCCTGCAAGGCCAACACTTGCCTCTGTAATGCTCGAAAGTCTCCTTCAGGAACCACGTTCCTTCCAGCACCATGATTTCTTCGTGGTGGCATTTTGCTTCACAATTTCTCAGAACCCGTAACCCCAGATCCTGGTGCGAGCTGCCTCACGTTCGGCGCTCTGCTCACACACTCAGAATCTTGCTGCTCTGATACCACTTGATGGGGAGCCAAAATTAACAACAAGAGAAAACTCAATTTTATTCAGAGAACATGGAAAGATTACAAAGTACAGAAGGGAAATACAATGCAGTCTCAATCTACGTCTTTCCAGCCTCTCGAATCCTTCAAAAAAATCCCCTTTTATAATCCAGGCTTCTTGCTGCAACCGTCGTTCGTAACCGTCTTAACGGCTTCTGGAACTGCCACATGGAACGACCTTAACGGCCTCTAGAACTGCCACTTGGAACTGCCTTAACGGCTTCTGGAATCGCCACCTATCGTTCTGCAATAGTCCACGAAAAACCCGTCTTCTCCTTCTTAGCCAGGTCGCGAAAACGCGACATGTCACGATTTCATGACACTTTTCTGCCCTTGGCTCTCCTTCTCCAATGTGTCACGATATCACGACGTTTTTTTGCTTTTGGTCCTCTTTCTCCAATGTGTCGCGATATCGCGACACTTTTTTGCTTTTGGTCCTCTTTCTCCAAAGTGTCGCGATATCGCGACACTTCTTCGACTTTTGGCTTTGCTTGCCAAAGTGTCGCGATATCGCGACACTTCTTTGGCTTTTGGCTTTGGCTGCCAAAGTGTCGCGATATCGCGACACTTCTGTGGCTTTTGGCTTTGGCTGCCAAAGTGTCGCGATATCGCGACACTTCTGTGGCTTTTGGCTTTGGCTGCCAAAGTGTCGCGATATCGCGACACTTCTGTGGCTTTTGACTTTGGCTGCCAAAGTGTCACGATATCGCGACAACTTTGATGTCGCGATATCACGACCATTATTTGTGCTTGCCATGGTTCTAAAATACGTCGCGATATCGCGACGACATTTGTGTCGTGATATCGCGACCATTTTTATACTTAGAAAAATTTTGCAAACTTCAAACTTTTTTTTTTTTTCTTTTCGGTGATGCAAGATTGTTGTGCTGCCCTGGATGCTCCTGCATCATCATTGTATGGCCCAAGACACGCTATAGCGCCATGCACTAGAACAACATGGGTGTACCCAGTATGTAGAAGTAGAAGGAGATGAGAAAGAATAGTAGTATCCTGAGATCTCCTTAGTAGAAGAGGAGGATGAGCCTAGTCCTCCACCTCGACCCAAGAAGAATCTACCTCCAAAAGCTCCCTAGAGACCTCTCAAGGAAGAGGAGATTCTATCCTCACAAGCCTACAAAGCCTTAGTAGAGAAGGTGAGAGCTATTGAGAAACAAGGAATGACTTATCAAAAGCCTACCTTGAATAAAATCCATAATGCACCTCTATGCCCCTCAGTGCCTAGTCCAGCGTATCCCGATCATTTTGAGATACCCAAGCTGGATAAATTTCAAGGAGATGAAGATGCACACAAAAATGTGATGAGCTTCATGAATATGTGCTTTCAAATACAAAGTGATGATGCTTTGTTACTGAGGACCTTCATCATGACCCTTTTAGGCCCTACCCTAGAATGGTTCAACCAATTGAAGAGGCACAACATAACCAAATTTGAATAGTTGGCAAATGCTTTTCTTGAATGCTTCTCCTTTGACATCAAGAAGAAAATAAATTTATCTGATTTGGTTGCTTTAATGCAATACGATGATGAGCCAATCATGGACTATGGAAATAGATGGAGAAAATTAATGGCTAAGCTACCATTTTCCATTCCAACAACTGAATTGACTCGGATGTTCACTAAGAGTTGTGCAAAACACATCTCGCTATTATTGCAATTGCAACAATATCAGACATTTGAGGAGGCCTTGGTGCAAGCCAAGGTTATTGAGGATATCAAGTTATAGGAGGGTGACTTGAAACTTTAGACCAAAAAGGAGTGGAATAATAAGAACACTAAAAATCAAACACCAATAGGCCAAACCTGCACAAGTGAATCAAGTAGTGTTGAATCAACAAAAGGGGAATCAAGGGCCAACAACAATAGAATTATCAGGCTCAACCTCCCCTTGCGTAGTACAATCAATGCAATAACAAGAAATAGGGTAAAAACAAGGAACAATGCCCTCCTCACTAGTTTACACCATTGTTAGAGACTATGGCATCAATTTTTCATCAATTGTGTGAGGCTAAGGCCATCACCTTACCCGAGGTTAAATTACTTGATCCAAACCAACCTAGATCGAGAGGATTCAGAGAGGATCAATATTGTTCTTACCATAGGTAGAAAGGGCATGACATTGAAGGATGCCATAGCTTTAAACATTTGGTACAGAACATGATTGACAAGAATGAGCTAATCATTGACAACCCTTAGGCTCTAGATAATCAAAACATGGGGATATTCAAAAATCCCTTGCCCAACCATGAGCCTCCGAGGAACAATGTCGGCCAAGTGAATCAAGTGCGGATTGATCCACCTACATAGGGCTTCATCGGTATGGTGAACGTTGTCACCAGGAATAGGAGGTACGATCAACCAGGTCCTCCTCCTACTCCAATCAAGATTCAAGTTGCACCCCCACAAAGGCCAGCACAGAATAATTTTCCAGGCCCACCAACTAGACCGGTGGTGACCATAAGAAATAGGCTTATCCAAAGCCTACAGATAGCCTCAGCAAAGTTATCAATTTATGAAATAATACAATAGTCTCCTAGGCATAAGGAGATGCTAATGGATATTCTGAGGTCCATAGAAGTTCAGTCCCAAGACCCGAAAGCATTTACTAATTTTGTGGGACATGTGCAATAGTGTCAAGAGCCTGTGATTCAATTTTATGATCATGAAATTAAAATAGTCTCTACTATTACAGTGGACCCACCACTTCATATAATTGCATGTGTCAACCACACACCTTTCAAGTGGGTATTGATCGACACAGGGTCTTCGATCAATATTATTACTACAAAGGCCTTAGCATATTTGAAATTGCCAAAATCACATATTGTGCCATCGACCTTCACATTACGAGCATTCAATGATGCATTATGCTCAATGGTTGGCACTATAGTCTTGCCTATTCAGGTAGGATTGAAGACCATCCCGATGATGTGTCACATGCTAGAAGGTGCGATGCAGTATAACATCCTCTTAGGTAGGCCTTGGATAAGAGAGATGTGATGTGTACCCTCAATACTACATCAATGTATCAAGTACATACATGAGGGGCAAGTGCACATGGTTCCTTTCGATGAGGAGCCATTCAAATATGTGAATCAAGTAGATTTACCTAGAGATTTTATACTCCCTTCAACACATCTGGATATAAGACCAACATCACCTATTAAGCATCCAGAAGGTAAATCAAAGGAAGTGTGTGTTGGACCTTCAACATCAGCACCATGACCATCTATGCATACAATAGCTACTTTGACAAAGCCTACAACATCGATGATGCTTAGGAATGATCAGAAGCTCAAGGTAGTAATGGGTGAGAAAGAGTCAAAAGAAATACCCAAAGTAGCAACTGCTAAAGTCTCTAATCCCATGGATGAGGGAGATGCATAGAATGAAGTCGAGGAGGTACCTCAGCCTACCTCACCTGCTTCTTCAGCTGGGTCATCTGCACCGTAGGTGACCATTCACTTGGTTAATCTTGGGTTAGTAGAATACATAGTGTAGAATGTGATGTTCACACCTTTTATCAAAACTGCACAAGATATGGGTAGACCTCAAGCCCAATGCTTTCCTGTAGGGATGGTGGTACCACTAGGGGTGCCACCCAACCAAACCAACTTCATCTATGGAGGCCTTGATCAACTTGTGGATCGTACACCTATAGATGAAGATGATGATGAACCATTCATAGTGAATGTTCATTATCTATCCAACCCAGAGTTCACCTTGTGATATTTTGAATGTTACCATTGGCATGGTTACGGTCTCGGTTTATTCGAGCAAGGGCACCAAACTCCCTATGAACCATAATATCAGTTGCCGACTGATCGGTTTGGGTTAGGCTATAATATCAGAGGTCAGGATGAACTTCTAGCAACATCTCTTGATCACCTGAATCTCAGCTTAGGGGATGACATGGATTGGAACCCCTACCATCCTAACCCTTCTCATTCATGAAGGGGTAACTAGCAAGTGACCATGGTTGCTATTGAACCACCTGAGATCTATCATGACAATATTGTGGTGGAGGTCAATCTAGAGGATATTCTAAGAACCGACTTGGTAATCAAAAATCATGAAGATATCGATGACACTGGCATACAAATTTAGAATCTAGGCCTAACAGTAGATACTGAATCAAAAGTTACTTCTGAGGAAGTTAGAGCAGAATCCATTTCCAAAAGAGATGGACCAGAATATGATTCTAAAAATGATGATGATGAGTCCTCAAACAATGAAGAATATGAGGATGAGATAGAGAGGGCCTACCTTGGGCCTTGACATTTATATCATCTCAATGAGACAGTGGCTATGGATAATAGATACTTCATAGATGATAGTGATTATAAATATGAGACCAAAATGGCCTACCTTGGGCCTTGACACTTACGTCATCACAATGAACCATTCGACATGGATGAGATGTATCAAAGAGTATATCCTAGCCCTCACCTCAAGGGGAGACCAACTAATGTAGATGAAATTTATCACATAGTCTTCCTCGATCCTCCTACATTTAGGTAGCTCCTAGAGCCAAATGATCCCATTTTCTTATCTATTCATAGATCAGATCCTGAGATCCCCATACCCCTAGAGCCACATCTTGGGTATGAGAGTCACATCAATAATGTAGAGGTGCACACACGTGGTCCTGGAGATCTCATTCATTCCATCAACATGATCTCCATTGATTTGACCACTCCACTCCACAACCCAGTAGATCCTTCCAAACCATTGTGTCTTAATCTAGATGCTATTGATTGGGATCACGTTGATTCACCTCTAGAGCCTAAATATTTCTTCCCCAATGAAGAAATGTTACAACCATTTCACTTTGCACCAGGTTGTGCACATGATGTTTATCATGCTAAGGGTAATTCTGATGTGGAACCTTTAAACCCAATGGATGACATCCACATGATCCCTACACCTCACCAGCTTGAGGAGGGATCACACATGTTAGTAGAGGAAACCTTTGATGTGGATATCAGTGATGATCCCACTAATCCTAAGAAGGTTAAATTTGGAGAGAGTCTATCTCCTGAGGAGCATGCCAACCTCATTCCTCTACTGAAAGAGAGACCTGATCTCTTTTCTTGGACGTACAAGGATATGTCGAGGCTAGATCCAAAATTGGTTACCCATAACCTTTTGCTAGACCCCTCTAAAAATCCAATCAAGCAAAAGCTCAAGAAAATGCATCCAACCATCGCTTTAATGGTTAAATATGAGTTGCAAAAACTATTGGATGTAGATTTTATCATCTCCATCGACTATCCAGAATGGGTATCAAACATGGTACCTATAGGAAAACCTGATGGAAGGATCCATATATGTACAGATTTTAGAGACCTCAACAAGGCAACACCAAAGGATTCATTCATATTGCCCAATATAGATGCTCTCATAGATGCAACTATAGGTCATGAGATGCTTTCCCTTATGGATGGTTTTTCTGGTTACAATAAAATTTAGATTAAACCCGAAGACCAACACAAAACTATATTCACAATGCCATGGGGAACATTTTGTTATAAGGTTATGCCATTCGGTCTTAAAAATATTGGTGCCACATATCAATGGGCCATGACATACATCTTTCATGACTACATGCACAAGATCCTAGAGGATTATATCGATGACTTATTGGTGAAGTCATTGCTATATTCAGAGCATGTTGAGGTTCTCAAGAAAGTCTTTGATCACCTGATAGAGCATAATGTCAGGTTGAATCCCAAGAAATGTATATTTGGTGTAACATCAAGAAAACTCTTGGGATTCATCATTTCTAAATGAGGGATCAAAGTCGACCCAACAAAGGTCAAGGCCATACTAGAAATGTATCCTCCCACCAATATCAAAGAACTAAGAAGCCTATAGGGCAAAGTAGCATCCATAAAGTGATTCATCGCATAATTATCGAATAAATGCTGACCCATGAATCGATTGCTACACAAGGGGGTCCCATTCAATTGGGATGAGGACTATCAAAAGGCCTTTGCTAAAATCAAGCAATACCTGGCAATACCACTAGTACTAGCTCCACCAAGGCTAGATGTGCCATTCTTACTTTATATATTAGCTACTAACTTTGCACTGGGAACCATGTTAGCCCAAAAGAATGTGCAAGACAAAGAGCAAGTGATATATTATATCAACCACACCTTGGTGAGCTATGAGCTAGGGTACGCATACATAGAAAAGTTGTGCTTAGCAGTGGTTTTTATGACTAAGAAGTTGTACCACTACATGCTAAGTCATACGATGTATGTGATATCAAAACAAAATCCTTTGTAGTATATGATGAGCAAGACATATCATAATACATGTACTACAAAGTGGATCATGCTACTGATAGAATTTGACTTGGAATTCATCAACCAAAATTCCATCAAGGGATAGGTCATAGTTGATCAGCTAGTAGAGGCACCTCTACAGGATAGTAAGCCTCTCATCATAGAACTTCCTGATGATGTAGTCTTTGCATTATCGAAGTCACCCAAACCCGAAGAACTAGATAACAAAGCTGACATGACTTTGTTCTTCGATGGTTCAAAGTGTGAGCAAGGGGTGGTGCAGGAATTATCTTTTTCATACCACAAGGTGCTCCAATGCCCTTGTCATTTAAACTAGACTTTCCTTGTACCAATAACAACTCTGAATACGAGGCCCTAATATTGGGTCTCCAAACAACAATCACCATGAAGATCAAAATATTAAACATCTTTGGTGACTCCCTTCTCATTGTTAACCAAGTGAAGGGACTATTTCAATGTAGGTGTCCTATCCTGAAAGCTTATAAGGATCTTGTTGACACTTATCTAGCCCAGCTAGAGTGGTATGACATCGAGGCAATCCCTCGTACATCAAATAGATTTGTAGACACTATGGCATCTTTGGGATCCTTGATCCCTCAGAATCCATCTATCGATTTCACTACCATTCATGTGAAGATGCTTTCGCAATCCATGATGCAGTGTGAGGCTTTTGACAATAAATAATCAGTCAACATGATTCATATAGAACCAAACCATGAGTGGTTCTATAAATCCAGAGACTTTCTTAAGAAGGCACCCTAGGGGTCTTTGATCTCGTAGGGTCCTACGGGGAATGGCACCACCATTCACCACAAGGTTGTGTCCCAGTCTGCATTCATGCATATCGAATCACAAAGGGAACAAGTCATCTTGTCAGTCGAGGTTGTAGCTTATCAATATTGGATGTCATAATTGCATGACTTCCTTAAGCTTGGATTAATCCCTCAGGGATTGTCATGTGCCATGAAATGCACATTCAAATAGAAAGTGACAAAGTATGTCTTGCTAGGAGACATCTTGTACCATCGAAGCTATGATGGAATTCTCCTTCATTGTCTTGAGCCCCAAGAATCAGCTTGGGAAATCTCACAAGCTCATGATGGTACATGTGATGGCCATTTTAGTGGCATGGCCATCATCAAGTGCATCCTTCAAATGGGTTATTATTGGCCCACTATGGAGAAGGATTGCACCATGTATGTCAAGAAATGCATTAAATATCAACATCATGCTAATCTTATGCACTTGCCATCATAGGCCTTACAACCCATTCAAGCGGCTTGGCCATTTGCTCAATGGGGTTTAGATCTAATTGGTAAGATCTCTCCCCCATCATCAAGTTGACATACATTCATTATAATGGCCATTGAGTACTTTACAAAATGGGTGGAAGCAATCCCTTTGACAATGACAATAGGAGCACGTATTACGGAGTTCATACTTCACAATATCATATGTCATTTTGGGATACCATCCAAGATCATATCGGATAATGGAACATCATTCAAAAATAAAATTGTGAGGGCTTTGACATCCAAGTACAATATACAACATAGTTTTGTGACTCCATACTATCCATAAGCAAATGGGTAAGTTGAAGCTTCTAACAAGACTATGGTAGCTATCTTGAAAAATACTATTCAAGAGAACCATAAAGATTGGCATATATAACTACCCCTTGCATTATGGGCTTACAAGACTAGTATACGGATGCCCACTAGGGCAACCCCATTTTCACTAGTATATGGCATTGAGGCCATTATGCCCTTGGAGTTGGAAATTCCAACCCTGCACATCGCATTGAAAGAGTTCATCGATGATGACACTGCACGACAAGCTCACCTCGACCAACTGATGCTTCTTGATGAACATCGCATGAATGCCCTTGAGCATCTCCAAGTTTATCAAGAATGCCTAAAATGAGCTTATAACAATAAATTCCATCTGAGAGACTTTAAAGTTGGGGATCTTGTACTGAAAGAAAACCAACAAAACTCAAACCTACCATCGCACTTGCGAGATAAATTTATGACCAACTGGTTAGGTCCATATATCATCTCAGAGAAGATAGGACCTAGAACATATCACCTAACATCGCTTGAAGGTGTTGAAGAGCCTGAACCTCTCAACATCCTTCATCTTAAGGTATTCCACACATAAAATTCAAAAATTCAAAAACATTCAAAATAATCAAAAATTCAAAAAACAATGGAAAACATTAAAATCCATAAAAATCAAAAAGCAATAAAATTCAAAAACATTTTAAAACATAAAAAATACAAAAACATTTGCATTATGCATTTCATTTTGCATATGCATTCATTTAATTGCATTGCATTAGGCATTTTCATCCATTGCACTTGCATTAGGATAGGTTGTGTTTGCAATCTTACAAATGACACCATGTTTGTATCTCAATCATGCATCTATTCATCATCATTCATCCATCACCCTTGTGAGTAATTGTGTTTTTCAACACAACCCCTCTTATTGCTATAAGGAATATACTAAGGTTTTTCGTCATTCAACCATACCTAGTGATCTTCTCAAATTTTGTAGAAAGCTATCTTTGCTTTTGAAGATGAGGTCTAGTTTTGATAGCACCTAGCATATATCAAAATCCTATCACTAATCAAACACATTAACAATCCTAATTAGGACAAGGAAAGATGAACACTACAAAGTGGTCCTAGTCACCTTAAGCGAAAGGTTTTTACTTGCTCATCTTGTGATGTGCATGGTCTAGAGTGTTGATCATTGGAAAAAGGACAAGCTCCCCCTACCCAAGAAATCCCTTGCTTACATAAAAATGAGAAAAATCCCAAAATCAAATCAAATCCCTTGCTCAAAATAAAAGAAAACAAAAATGCAAAATAAATAGTGATTTTCATCACTAAGCATGAGCAAGTATCCCAATAAATAAAAAGAAAATAAGGGGGTGAAGAGCTTGAATCCTTGGAATGGTCACTACTTGAAACCATAGAGTGATCCCCAATACAGCAATGGGCTGAATGAATCCCACCTAGCATTGGGGTAGTTCTAAGCAATTTACAAATGAGCTAGCTTTAGGTGGCCTGTATTACCTAGTGGTCTAGTCTAACTGCATCCAAACTTAGGATCAAGGTGAACATTTGGTGATCCTCATTACAAAAATGGGCTGAATGAATCCCACCTAGAAATGAGGTAGTCTTATGTCTCATCTAATATATTCATTTGCACACACAAGGATAATGAATATCTTGGTCTTCATAACAAAAAATTTATCTTTCAAGAGTCTAGTATAGTCATTATACAACTTTTGATTAATCAACTAGGGTGTTTGAGTCTCATGGAAGACCTCAAAAATCCCCTAATAGCAACAAATCAAATCATCACATAAATCATTACATATCACAATTCATATCTCATATATGGATGTTTAAATGATTAATTCTTATGATAAGATTTAACATTTTCATTCATGATTTTTATACATTCTATGGTGTCATCCATTAGATTGTTAAACTCATATTACATTCATTCCTTATATTTTAAGTGATTAAAGCATACAGGTTCATTTACATTAGATCATCATCATGTAAATAATGCATTACATACATTGCATTCACCATATCATAACAACATAATTAGATGCATACAATTAAATCAAAATTAAACATGCATTTAACATAAATCATTGCATCCATATATGCATACATAAGTAGTCCATCTACACATCTAGATCATAGCATCTAATACATACATCATCTAGCTAGTGCATGTCATCAATACATCACATCATATAGCATCTAATCAAATCATATAAGCATTGCATCCATATTGCATCACATAAACATAAAGTAAACACATAATACACATAATGAGTCTCAAAAGATAATATCATATATATGTGTAGATCAAAGTACATAGAGGTACATCAAAAATACTCGTAGGCTACAATAGTGTAGGTCCTCAGACCTTACACTAAAAAATGATACAATGTGCTCAAGGCATGATCATGAGTGGCCTACACCACTAGTATCACCTCCACCCTCTCTACCCTCTCTACGAGGTGGCCTAGAGCTAGTACCTATTGTCCTCTCTATTCGGGACCCTATCCTATGGTTGGGCCACACTGAAGACTACCCTGACTCACTCTACCTACTCTGATGTGAGCCCCCTACTATAGACCTCTCTCGAGGAGTGCCACCTAACATCCTAATCTAAAGTTGTAGAGACACAATATACCCAACATCTATTGACATCTGGGCATTACAATCCTCTAAGAGCCCCTATAGGTACCTAATATCTACCCCTAGGTCTAAACCTACTGGCCCTTGAGTAGCTAGAGTGGTTGGTACAACCTATGATCATAGAGCATCTCTCTCTACAGTGAGATTCTCTATCATAAGTAATGCTGAGTCAATTCAGATCTATAGAGAGGTCCTCTCCTCCTCATACCCATGCCATGTAGCCTACCCTACTACCAACTAGCTCTATACTATAGCGAGAGAGGTATCCTACTCTAGGATCTATCATCGAGTTATCTAAAGCTTGACCTCTACACTATGTAGCTAAGCCCAGAGAGGAGACTCCTGCTCCTCTAGAGCTACCTCCTCCTCCTCTAACATTGCTTACTCCTCGATAGCCTATCCCCACTCCTCTATCCTAGGCCACACCCATCACACATCAGGATCCTCCTCAAGTGCCTCATCCCTAGATCACCCTAGGTTGCCACCACCCTACCATAGCCATATCACCCACCACTAGGTGTACACCTCTATAGTCTCAATGTCAACTATACCAACATCAACTATAGGAGGATATACCTCCTCTAATAGAGCTATGACCTAAGGGACTAGGATATCCCTCTCTGCCTAAATCCATCTATAGAGAATAGGATCTAGTGGGATGTCCTACTAAATCCCAAACTACCTGGTAACCCAAGAGAAGTGGAAGAACTCCCTCACTCCTACCTTGCGATCGATGACCCATCGATCATGCCTCATCCATGCCATGAATCGGTCTACCTCCTCCCAAGTAGGGCAATCCACATAGGGCCTCCAGATGATATCTCGAGCCTGTAGCCTAGTCAAAGAACCTGCATAATGTGCCAAGTCCCCTACATGGTGGTGACTCCATCACTCCTCTACATCTCATGGCCACCTAGCCCCATAGCATTGTGACCTAGTAGCTATAGTAGTGATATCATAGGGTAATCTAGTTGGGTGATCTACTCTAATGTGCTCCCACCCCTAGATCTGTAGAAGCAAGCTGCAAGCAACCCTAGATAGGTCCCACCATTGGATCCTATATAGCTCATCATAGAGCTGTGCCAGTAGTGCACTCTCCCAAGCCATAATGATGGGCTCTACATATTTATAGAAGGTCATGAACCATCGCTAAGAGGTTCCATGGGAACCTCACTCTAGAAATATTAGGGAGAAGCACATTGTAGATAATATGCATCAAAATAGCCTGGCACCATGAGAATACCTGAGCATGATACCAATGAGTGATAGGAACTCCTCCATGATGAATGTCTCCTAGAGCTACACATGCTTGGGCACCAAAAACTCTATCAAAAACTACTACCCTAGCTCCAATAGGTGATGATACGATGGCTCATCCATCGAATGGGATCCTAAAGATCCTATAGACATCCTCAGGAGTAATGGTCATCTCACCAATAGAGAGATGGAAGGTGTTAGTTCGATAGTCCCATCTATGGGCCAATGTAGTGATGTAAGCCTAATCCGACATCATCATCGATAATCGAGCAACGTACATCAGACCCTGATCATTGAACCAATCCTAATCTACATGATCCATGAGGGGTAATAGCATCGCAAGTAAATCAAGCTCTCAAGCCCGCATAAACAAGATCTAAATGTGCAAAATAAAATACCTAATTAGATGCACTTACACTAACAAAACATCAATAAAATCCAAAAATGGTGTAAAAATAACCCATAATCAAGCAAGGGTACAAACACAATAAGCAAATGCACCAAAACATGCAAAAAAATCAAAATTTACACTTCAAAAAATAAAAAAATCAATTAAACTAAAAAATAAAAAAATAAATAATTTTCTAAGATTTCTTGATCGCTTAGGTTGGCAATGATTATCGCAGCAACCATCGATGCCGATAGTGGCTAGCCACCAATGGTCAATTTTTTAACCATTGGAGGTTTAAACTAGCCATCCTCAATGATAATGACCCCTCTTTGCAAATTAGGGCCGCCCTGAGTGATAGCAGCCATGAGGTGACACGCCAACGACGTCTACCCTCACCCAAAAATCCAAAAAAAATAACAAAAATCTAAATCTAAGAGGAACCCACCTAAATTAGCCTAGTTCTAAACCTAGCTACCGGTGAGGTTCATTACCAACAAGTTTAGTGAGGTTAATTTACCAATTTCTTAGTTTGGTTCATTTTACCCATGAATTAACAAGCTAGGGTTTGAGAAATACCCATGAAGCTCTAGCTCCTCCACTCATAGAAGCCTCACCTTGCTCTGCCATGGTGTCAAGTAATCAATAGTCTTCTAGGTCACTTTCTCACTTTCTCTCTTAGAGCTCACTATTGCAAATTGATAGCTAGAAAATAATGAATTGAAAACCCTAATTTTCTTTTTATATTTTTTATTTTCATCTTTGCACTAGGAAGTGCGGGCTGCCTATCTAATATTAAAATTACAAATTGGCCTATCTGATAGTGGCTGAGAAGTAACAATTAATACCCTCAATTTATCACCATGGGAAGATTCAAAATGGATAATTAAGCATATCTAATAGTCCAAAATCATCAAAAATTGCAAAAAAATCAATCAAAATTTCAAAAACAATTGAAAAATCATCAAAATTAACAAAAAAATCAAATAACATCAAAATTTCAAATGCACCTCGTACCTAGTTATTTACCCTATACACTTGGTGGTTGCAATGACTTGCACTCCATGCAATCCAGAAAGATGAGTAAATTACCATAAGGTCATTTGAGCCAAATCAGTCATCATTGAATTGAAATGCTTCACTTCAATCTCAAAGAAGGCCATGGTGACTAGACTACCCCACGAGAATGAGGTATTCATTTCATTTCTTCCATGACATTTTTAGTAGATCATCGAGTGATTCAACACAAGCTTCAATGGAATTGCTATCATCTTGATTCCCTAAGAAGGCCATTATGGCCAGACTGCTCCACGGGATAGAGATGTACAATTATTATTAATGGTTGAAATCACACCTGTAATAGGACCTACCATATAACAAAAAGCAAAACTCTTAAATCATCCAAATCAATCATCTTGGTCAAGTGACTCATCGCTTTATTAATTTTCCTTCCCTCATCGACTCGTCGCTTGAGGGGGTAGTCATAATATCAACAATCATAATCAAATTCAACAAAGGATCACTCGATCATGTAAATTGTGTTCATCTTATGAATCATTGCCAACAACTATCATAAGCTTACCCTTTGTTGGGGAAAAAAGCAAATATGATAGTTAAGCTTGAAGCTCTCCACCTATCAAAACAATTGTAGCACTGAAGCTACCCGATCACCATGGACATGCGAAAGCTTTACAAATTTAAGCCTTCCATCCCATTGGAAGCAATGATTCTAAGATGTGCATCATTTTGTAGGACTAGGCATCTAATGTTGATCAGATCAATGATCATCATTCAACCTACAACATGGCTTTAGGTGGTCTATTTTTTCTCAACATTGTGCTTTCCCACAATGCATCCCAAAAGGGGCATCTGTAGACACCTAAAACATGTCATGTTTAGGAGACTACTCATATGGGCATCCTTTATAGACCATATGAATGATCTTGGACCTTTCCAAGAGCTAGAAATGGTTCTAACCACTCATTTGGGGTAACTTTGTCCTATTCAGGCTCAGCCACTGATGATCAGAGTGGTCGCCAGCCTAGCCACTGATGATCAGAGTGGCTACGAGCTAGCCACCCTAAGCGAGAGTGGCTAGCCCTAAAATAGACTTGGCCTCTCAAGCCAAGCCAAAAATTAGTTGCAATGACTTTGGCAATAGTTTTTGAAGTGGTTCAGGCTTGGAAGCATCCAGAAGCTTCCTCCTAACTGCTCTAACCTCTCAAATATTGTTCTTGGCTTCTCCATGAAGCTAGAGCAAGGAATTGAGAGGGCTATAAGACCCCCCTCCAAATTGGAGAGGAAGAGAGATGAGACCTTGGATTTTATGCAACGAAGCTCTACCGAAATGGATAGTGAAGTGACAACCCCTTGAGGAGAGTTGAAGTGCTGGCCAATTATAGAGTGACAAGCATGAATTCATCAATGAAGCTTCCAAAGGACTGAGAAGCACACCTTGCGATTCCTTGCCAATATGACGCAAATTCAAATGATTTCAACCACCAATCCATATTTGGACATTCGGGTGACCCTTGATCATCAATTCAACTGGTGAATTGTGCACTGCAACCCCAGATTCAAGAGGTAAAATAGTCAGTTCGTGGTTGCTGTCTTTGATAGTGGCCCATAGGCTCAACCACCCTGAGCAATAGCAGTCGAGGTTTGATGCACTTTCTCCTCAATTTTAGCTTAGATTTTTATACATTTCTACTTTACTAGCTTAGATTAAAGTAGATTCATCATTTTTAGCACATTTGAATGGTTCATTAGCCATATTTAAGGTAGCTTTGACTAGATTTATTCATATTTGCTAGTTTTAGTTAATCTCCTTAGATTAGCTTTATTTCTTGCTTTTCTTGCAAATTTGATGCTATATTAGTTAGATCTACTTATCTTCAAGCATACTTTACATTAGTTTAGCATTCTTGCACATATCTTTGCTTACATTGACATATCTTTATGTTTTATTGCAAGTCTTATTACATTCTTTGCAAATATTCGACAAGAGCCTCATCATGAGAGGCCTCATATGCTCCTAATTGTGCTTTGTTGTTTCTTGAATGTAGATTATAGATTCTTGACATCTTTGAAGCATTCTTGGCATCAATTTCCTCCAAGCAAGTGAGAAGAAGGCATCCATAAGCCTTAAGTAGTTCGTGTCGAATCTAGAAAGCCTGTGGATTGTACCACCCCCATTTAGGGGATTCAAAACATTGTATTCATTGTATCAAGATTTTGGTATCCCTTAGAGGGACCTACTTGTAACCGAGATTCACCATGATTTAATAAAATAAAGTCACATATTCTTGTTAATTCATTGTTATACATGCTTTATTACTTTATTCTTGGTATTAATGATATAATAGCTTAGGTGCATGTTTTCTGGGATCGTACATATTCTAGTAGCAATTTAGTAAAAATACCAATAATCTAGTTAGTTATTTCATGGAACTACATGTAATAATTATTTTTTTAATAAAATAATGAGTGTATTAATAGTGGATTTCAATATTATTAGTTCCATTATGGACAATGACATTGTGTGTTAGTTTGATTAGTTTAGTATTTGAAGACTAGCACCTAACTAGCACTTGGATCTTGATAGCGATTCATTGTATAATAGTGCTTAAATATTAAATAATAGGATCTAAATAGCTATACTCTTGGCTTTTATATTGACCTTGATATTAGGGCCTCTTTCCTTCACTATTCCAATGAGTGCCTACCTTGAAAAACTTGCTTCAAAAAAATATCCACGACCAAGACTAAAATGATATAAAGATATATTCAATCAACCTAGTTCTTCAATGTATCCTATAAAGATGCTTCCTTCTTATATACTCTATGCTATACTACGATTTCCTTCTTCTTTGCACCATGTTATACTACTCCTCTTCTGCTCTAAAAACTTGACTGCTACAATATATTCAGGAAGCTTATAATTCTTCTCAATTTGTTGCTTAATCTCTATAGGAAGATTAAATGCTTCTTTCTCTATCAAAAAATATTTTTGCAATGACTTAGGTCACACCCAAGAACCAAATATAATTCTCCTCCTTGCTAGATAATCCAATATCAATGTCAGGGTGAATTTGTATGTCCCTAAATAACTTTCTCCTAAGTTGTTTCTTCCTCAATATTCAATAGCGATTCTCCTCTTTCCATAGAGAATATTGAATATCATTAGGGTGAATTTGTATGTCCCCAAATATCCAACTATCTTTCGAGTTGGCTTCTAATAAATCAATGTCCAACTTTCTTCTGAGTTGACTTCCTCTATAAAATATCCAAATTTTCTCTGAGTTGGATTCCTCTATCAAATATCTAGTTTTTCTTTGAGTTGGATTCCTTTATCAAATGTCCAAATTTTCTCTTAAGTTGGCCCTTTCTATCAATATAGCTAAGTCCTAGTCTTCACTGGTTTTCCTTCAACCAAGTGGAAAGACCCTAGCATTCAAATTAGGATGATTGAATCCTTGTCCCCTTAATCTCTACTCTTCTTAAACATTTTAGAAATAGAGTCCAAGTCTTCACTACTATCAAAGTGGATAGAATCCAATTTTAAGGTGGCTAATATAAATCTACTAAAAATAAATAAATTTAGGTGGTAGCTCTGATACCACAATTGGATTATTAAGCCTTAGTACCATAAAATATCATAGGTCCTAATATAAAGAAGTCATAATATTAAAGGTCAAAATATCAATAATTAAGAGTAGAATTATATACGAGTAAATTAATATGTATATCAAGGCCTATATAATACTATAAATAATATTCACTTATATAATAAAATATGACTGTAATTGGCCTAAGTCATTCATGAACTATGCATGAAGAAAACTTATAATATTAATTGCTCAAAAATTATATTCAAGATTTATTCCTTCTTTGTAACTTTCTCTTACAATTGGATAGTTGAAATTATCTCTTCATGGAGATTTATCTCCATAATATAGACAATCATCATGTAGTTGACTAGTGCTCTCCATATGACATGTCCCATGACATTTGATTTATCATCTTGCCACTTGTATACCAGACTCTTCACTTTATTTTTACATGCACACTTGAATCTATGAGACTTACACACTTATTACATGCACTCCTAATATAAGACACTTGTGCACACCCTCACATTACATATTTGCACACTTACATACAAGATACTTGTGCACATTCTCTAAATACACTCTTGCACTCAAACTTACATGACACTTGTGCATTTCTTGCACATTACATCTTTACATGACACTTGTGCATTTCCTGCACATTGACACTTACATAAAGGGAAATATAAGTCACTCTAATAAATTACTTATTTACAATAATACCATGAAGGTACTTGTTACGATGATTTTCTATGTCCTTAAGAATTTGGGTTATCATACCACAATAAAATCACTGATTCACAATCAGTGCTTCTAACTCTCATTGATCAGCCTCTTTAACCCAAGAATAGATTTTCTATAACACTAGATAGATTGGGTATGGTAAGGATACCCTTGAGGTGATACTAAATGTATATCATTAAGTTCATGCTCATCCAAATTGATAACAAAAGCGATAAAGTTTAGTTGTTTTGACCAATCTTTTAGATAACTCCCAACCTAATATTCAATAAAGGGGACTTGTGCTCTATCTATTGGGAAATTATAGCAAAAATTAAGATTATGAAAAAGAAAGAACTGGTTCATTTATATTCATTCAAATAATGTTATAATAATTAATGATTAAACCAGTGAAATAAAACATCATTCATACATTCAAATAATGTAATATATAAATGGGCAACATACATGCATGAGGCATTGAATTACAAGAAGGAAAAAATTGGATATTTTGTATTAAATATTGTCTAATATTACAATTTTATTCTAGCAGAATGCTCAGATATCTATAAAATTTAATACAATAATTCACTCTATTCAAATGATGTAAAAGAGGAATTCTAACTCTTCATCCTAAGAGTAGTGATAAAGAGTCTCCAAATCCTGACTCAATTACTGGAAATAATATTAGCTTACTAAATGCATCCTTTGTAATTCCTAAATGGAGGGGAAGAATGATAATGGGATAGATAAAAGATATACTAAATGAAATACAACTGACCAAAGATAGGGAACTCAAGTATACCTCTTATAGAATTTTACTATGTAATGCTTGATGTTGATTTTGGCTGTAGTAGCTCTTTTTGTAGCCTTGGTTTCTTGAATTTATTTTACCTATTTCAATATGAGCCATCCATTTGTCATCATCCCCTACCTATGATCTATTTATAGTTTTATGTTGTATTATCTCAAAAATCTATAATTAGCATTTTGTAGATTCGAGTCTTCAAAATTGGATACAACTATACGCTACTTTATCATTTAGGATTGGCTTACCACAATGTCTTTTATTTCCCTTTGAATATTACTTTTTCTCTACCATAGGTCCCATGCTACTAGATATCCCTAATGCACTTGAGTTGACTTCCCTGATTTTATCTTTCTTAGCCTAACTTGCTCCAATAAAGTCAGCTATTAATATCCAAATTTCATCACAAAAATAACTAGTTACAATGATCATGTCCATTAGCCTTAAGGTTTTGTTCTTATGATATTTTATTGTTGCTTCATTATATTTGAAAAACTTGATCATCTATTGACTTGTCCTAAATAGGGTGATTAGTCCTTCAACCAACTTGTCTTCATCAGTGTCATGATAATTAGTCTCTTCTATTCTCTTGATAATTATTTTGTTAAAACATTTCGCTTTGAACATATATTTTGGGCCAATCACTATCTATTTTCTCTATATATTGATACCCTACTCCTAAGTCTCAAATTATTGAATTATACCTTTGAGTTGAGGCCTCTTATTCATAAAAGTGGTTATTTTATCGAATTCTATTCCATAGTCATGAACCTGCTCTTCTATTGTAGTTACTTGTTTGGTATTGATTCTATCATACTCTTCTTCACATTTTCCAAAAATTGGCATGATAGCTGCCATAATTTTATCTACTTCTTGTAGGAGAGGTTTCAATAACCTGATTATATGCATGGTTTTTCCTAAGTCTTTGCAGACATGACTAATCATATCTTTGTCAGCTTTTATTTCAGCAATGATTTTCTCTTTGAATTTTTGGGTGAACAGGAGACCATAAAAACTTGGGTTTGTTTGAAGTGTTTGCTTCTTGAGCCTACTAATATTAGATTTCTCCTTAGTTTGCAGTCTTGTATTGTCTACTTATAATTTCTTAGTAGTTAGCTATAAAACAGAAAGTTAGTAGCTTTCTCCTTTGTCTTCATGTTGGATTTTAGTCACCCTCCCTTCTATTATACCTTGAGTTTGCTCTTCTTTTGAAGGTGTGAATTTAATATCTTCTCCCATTTTGGTTAGGGTGACACTTGAAGGAGCAACAAGACCCATATCTATTTTGGCTCTCTTATGAGTCGATGAACTAGGGGTGCCCTAGATTTTAATTTGATGATCTCTAAGGAGGTTAGTAAAACCTCAACCTTATTGTATTTTTTGCATGCCACAAAATTTTATTTATTTTTTATTCACCCTCAAAGTAGTGGGTATTCATTTTTTACTGGTGTTGTGGCAACATCAATGCTTTAGCCAAATATTTAGCTTCTAGCTGGCCTAAAAAAAGTAAAGCAAAAATGATATCTTTACCTTTTCCAATGTTTGCAATGCTATGAGTGCTCTGAGTAGTAGAGGAGTCCTCTATTTTTATAATAGTATGGTAAACTATTTCTATTAATATATCTACCTATTCAAGCTCTTGGGAAATAATCCCTAAAGTGGGGTCTTGAAATATATCTAGAGGTATAAATGGAATAAATGGGATAGTTTCCTCTACTATGGTTTCCCTTAATCTATTTAAATCTGTAGGGTAATTTCTCACCATCTCAATCTAAGTATGTGGTATCTTCAAATCCTTATTCTGCAAAATTTTATCTAGATTTTGTTTATTTCTTAGAGCTAGTTGAATGCTATCCTTAAACATATCTCCTCTATGGGTCATGGGGTTCTTCTTGACCGCATAATTTTTATAATAATCATAGGGATCATATGGTATCCATGTAAGATTTGCAAAATTGTAAGAATCCATAATTTTTAAGGATCCCAACAAGCTAGGGTATCCCCTAAAAATATAGTGCCCCATCCTACAAGGGACGATGATCCATGGGACTCTAGTTTGTTTTATTATGACCCTTACTTTGGTTTCCTTTGTAATCCACCTTATGATTTTCAAATAAACTATTGATTTCAAACAAAAATTAGGTAAAGCCTTGGGAGGTACCTTAGCCCCATATATCCTAACATAGGTAAGCTCTTCTATGAAGTAGTCTCCCACATTTCTCTCCTATAGAAATTTGGTAATTCTACGGCTCATCCTGTAGGGTATTTTATTACAGAGTGAGTGATATATGTTGGGAAGGAATGTGCCAAAAAATTAGAAATAATTGGAGGCACCCTCTTGTATACAAGGGAGTCTTTCTTGGATCGATGCATTGGGTACACCCCCTAAATTAGTGATTGTATTTGGATCTAGATGTCATACTATTAGGTGGATGAGGAAATAGTAATGTGAAAAGTGAGGCATAATTGATCTATGCTTAGCTATGAATTTATACAATTCTTTAAATTCTCGGTTCATGGTATCATTGATCAAATTCTCCCATCTATATACATAAAATTGTCTAACCTTGTTACATTGGACTATTAAAAATATGACCTCCTTCTCAACACAATTCAAGTCCTCATTCCCCATCAATATATTGACTATATTCATATAATATTTAGCCTGATTATGTAGTGTGAACTTATGAATTGGGAAGTGAGTAGATACTGATTCATAATAATCAAATAATATAGCATAAAAGGATGTTCCAATCATGTGCTGGGCTTGTATAGAAATTACCTTTTTAACATAGATCAACGTGACCTTTTCCAACTAGAAAACTTTACCAATATTGTATGGCGTTAGTCTAAAGAGGACTTGGTTCTTGCTATTCATTATTGCTCTATTTTTTGAGTCATACAAAATTGCCATCCATGATAGGAGGTCATAAGAGAAGTATACCCTAGGATAAATAAACTTGGCTAGTTTGCATTTCCATATGTTACAGAATGGGCTTTGACTATTTCTATCCCTATATGCTATTTGAAAAGTGCCTCTCAAGAGGGTCAAATGACATTGCTAATTTTCTAATCTTACTTCAAAGCTAAAATCGATAGTGTTTTCTACTCCCCATGGCTGCTAAAATGCACTCTTTCTCAATAAATTTTGAAATGAAAGCTCTTCCTCGTGTAATTCAATATTTCTCTTGGAGGCAATGGAACTGGAAGAAGCCATTTTAACTTTTGTAACTCTAAGAATCCTCAAGCTCTGTAATCTCTCCTAGACCTTACTCGACTTTATTTTTTAATTTCTTGTGCTTATCATGACTTTATTTGGTTTATTGTTCTCATTATGTCTATCAATGTATTTTTAAAACTTTCTATATGAAGAACAATTAAAGTCATACCAACTGTCTCTGTGCTTTTGCCATACTTAGCTTTCCACCTCACTTCCTATAAAGGTCTAAATTATTATGAACTTTTTTTCCTTTTTTGATTGGCACCTGTTTAAATTTGGATCGTTGGTTAATTCACATTGCCTTAAATCACGTGTGTAGCTAGATATAATAAAATGTCTATACTTTAGCCTATGTGCCTATAACCTCTCTGATTGGCTCTTGTCTGAATCACTAAGATCTTCTTCAAAGAACACGCTATAACTGCACCCAAATTTTCTTGGTTAGAGGACCCATAAAATATTTGTCACTAACAAGACACCATTCTGCACATAAGTTATTTTTTAGTTGAAATTTGCTTGGCCGCACATCTATTTTTGGTTGATTAATCCTTAGTCATCCATCTTACATCGATCAATTTTTTGTGATTCTTCTTGTCCTCTTATTTTAATTATCTTGAGATACATTCTTGTATGTATTATTTCAATTTAATATCCTCCACCATCAATCTCAAATTAGTTGAATTATCCTTGATTGTTCATCAATGTTCGATCAGATGAACCTCAACCCTTCGTCTCTTGTTCGACCAAAAATTTCTAGTTGCACATCCTTTTTTGGGGGGGAATGTATAATACTTTTTAATGTTTCTCAAACTTAGGAGATATTGGGCCAAAAATATGAATGAGGTTAACGTATTTAGGCCCATTTCAATGGAAGAATTTTGACCCTAGGCTAAGGGTTTCATTCATAGCTATTTAGATTGGGTGTACACGAATTAGGTTTAAAATTTTGGAAAAATTAAATTAACCTATGTATTTTGGAAGGGGGAGCACATAGAAGGACCCTTGAAAAATATTCTAATCCTTATTATTTTATTACTAGGGAACTAGGGAAATGCTTTAGGCTTATGATTTTCATGCTCACGAGTGGAGGGGGGAGTTTTATGGCAACAATAATTTCTACCTTAGGTTTAGTTTGAAAACACTTAATCAAGAACAAATTGTTAGTGTAAAAATATAATAAGAAAAAATGATGATTTTCATGTGAATTAAACCCTTAACATATCAAAATAATATTATATACCTCATCTTCGATGGTTGCATTTATTGGAGCAATCCCTTTTGACTGGCATGGTTTGAATTCAGCTGAATGCATTTCAAATGCTCATTAGGATTTGAATGATGAAATTATAGCTATCTATCATGTTTTGATCAAATGAATTCTAGTCATAGATCTTTGTTAGGCCAAAGTATCTCTAGATATCCATTTTTGGTCAAAATTTGTGCACCATACATCTCATGTTTCAGGGAAATATGATCTTGAGGATAGGCATTGATTAACACATTTTGAACTTAGGAAAATATCAAGGGGACATAGGGTGAATTATAAAAATGGGGGTAAATGCAATTGGACCCTTATGAATTCATATGATTAGGGAATTTCGACCTTAAGTTGAAGATTTTTATGAGGATATGACCTAGGTAATAACAATTTAATCTTACAAATTTTAGAACTAAAAATGATCAAGGGGTTGGGCGTGAAAGTGACCTCATGATATTTTGACCTAGATTTGACTTTATTTTGGTCAAACATGTCTTAGGTTTATGGGGGTAAATTTTAGGCCTAATAACTTCTAATTTTGAGTTTAGGCTGAGGCACTTATAAGAAACATTGTGTTCACAAAAAAAATAAAAGGGGAATAAATTTGAACGTGAATTGAACCCTTAAACCATTAGGAAAAGTTATTCCTTTTACCTTGATGATGATTTTTACTTGAGTATTTTTCCCTTTGATTGGAATGTTTGAATTTATTTTGGCTAAATTAATATCTACCATTCGTTCATCATTATCTGAATTACTTCTATAACAACCCAAGTCAATCACACCAAATTGTACAACCCTGTCTAGCTCACTAGTTGCATAAGGTGAATTTTTTTTCTATTTTAATAACCAATCATGACCAAAGGAAGAATTTTTTGTCTAATGATTTGATGATCACCTAATGTTTAATCAGTATGAGGTATACTATGCCACTTTTGGGAATTAGGACCACTACAGATGGCCTCCCAAGTGGACGAGATTGGCCAAATTTTGTAGAAGGTGTTATTCTATGGATCTATCTCTTCATCCTCTTAAGAGGGTGTAGAAACACAATTGAGGTTATCCTCTAGGACCTATAACACCTAGAGGGTGGATGTATACTCTCCCCATATCTTAGCATGATAAATTCAGGCTTAATTTTAATCATTCTATTTTAAGTTTAAACATGCAAGGGGTTAGCGTATATGCCTAGTGCCTAGTTGATTGTCCACTTCCTAGAGTCAATTAGGGCCTTGCAATTACCCTAGATCAGGACCTGGTCTCACATGCCATGTTATGAATAATGATAAATTATCTCATACCAACTATCATGGATTCGTCTAGCTCCCTTTATCATGCTAGATTAATCCTATTCATAGAATGTAGAAGTATCCATCATCGTACTACTTATGCAATGACCGAGAGGTGACATCCCATACTACTCCTCATCACTTGTTCTAACAAAGGTCTCTTGACCTTATCGGTTTTGTCAAAAGTGGCCATTCTTGAATCACAACTGATTACTTGCCCATAATCCAACCGACATTGGGTATTAAGTTTCTTGGCTGATTACTTACATGTAATCCAATAAATATTGGGTATTAAGTTCCTTGGATAAGTACTTTCTCATAATCCAACCGATGTTGGGTATTAAATTCAATAGTCATTCATCCTCCATGATGAGTTAGATAAGCAGACAATGGAGATCATGGTTAATCATCCTTCATGATGATTTTAGTTAGAAGATCATGGCTAATCATCCTTCATGATGATTTTAGTTAAAATATTAAAGGTAGATCGAGGTCATTCATCCTTCATGATGAATTTGGTTATAGTATTAAGGTTTATCTAGAAAGGATTCACATATTTACTCAATTTTTCTCATATTCAACCCCTTAGGATATTTTCCCTTATGAGTATTTAAGATATAAAATACCCAATATATTCCTTAAATAAAGCTAGAGTTATAGCTTTAAATATTGTAAGGAAATCATATTTACCATATTTATTTTGAACTATATTAAGAAGGTCATATTTTAAGATAACCTATTTTGAAATTTCTCTAAGCTAAAGGTAATTTCTTAAACAATGAACTTTCTTTAAAATAAAAGATATAACCAATATATAACAATATAGTATCTATTATCAACTGCAAGCTTACTGTAATGGTAAGGACTTTGGCTTGTCTTTGAGAGGTCTAAGGTTCAAACCCCACTCAATATGAGGGGACCATGATCCCTCATAAAAACATGTGTAAACTCATTGAAAAATATAGTATCTACTCTCTAAGTAAAACATGTGACTTTAATATAACATTTAAATAAAGTGTTCAAACTTTTTAAAATCGAGCTATCTTTCCCAACTAAACCACATTGATAATTTTTGGACTTAGAAATTTATCATAAAATAAGAGGTATGTTGTGAAGTCAATCAAATCGTAAGTCAACAAGTTGTGTAAAGGCCTCATTGAAAATAGTTTCTTTGAAAGTATGCATTTATTAAATAAAGCACTCCATATCGTAATTCTATAAAAGTTTTCTTTCCCAACTTTTATGATGAAATTTATCCCTACGTCATTCTTTCTTCCATAATTATTACTCAAAAGTATAAAATAAAACCATATAACTTTGATTTATAAAAAAATATTGATATTAGTCATTGTCTATGTTTCATGAATCGCACTACGTGAGCTTACCACATATTATCCTCATATTAAAAGAATAGATAAATAAGTGCTTACATTCTATTGAATGGGGAAATTAATCCGTAACTAGCTACGTAATAGAACATTTGATGAATTAATAAAATACTCTACTCTTCTATTTAAAATTCAAAAAAAGATAATTTGAAAACAAACAACATTTGATGAAGTAGATAAATAAATTATACTTTCCTTTAAAATTCAATAAAAAATATAAACCCACTCTTCCTTTTCTGCTTTAAAAATTATTTTATGTCCTGAACTCATATTAAAGATAACATACGTAATAAAGAGTAAAGTTATTTATATTAAATAAATCTAACAACATTCATAATAAGATAGAAGATAAGTTTTTTGCATAGACTAAGGTTTCAACCAGATTACAATTGGAATCGTAAACAATATTAATCAGAACTAGTCTTTTATGCCAATATGTCATCAGGTGGACTCACTATACCCGACAGTTATTCTGTGTTCTTAAAATTCACCCAAAACTTTAATACAATATTTCTTCGATAGATTCACTTAATAGAATGATGCTCTAACACAACGTACTAAAAGGCTAAGATAAAGATATTAATGCTTCTCATAAATTGATAATTATGTTTTCTTAAATTATGATATTCTAAACAGTTTAACATATTCAAGGCAAGACTCAATATAAGAACTACATTTGTTTAAAACTGTAATAACCTCCACAGAAAGAAGTCGGTGTTTGACTTCCAAGATGCTTATAATTCAATCGATAAGAAGAAAGATTTCTCCATTGTGAATGTTTCTTCCCTCAAAATCCTATCCTTGTTCCACGTTCGACCTGAAGCACACACTCTCCCCAATATCCCATGCCAGATTTTGCTTGAGGAGGAAGTTTGAGGGATAAGACGACCCTTAAATATGCAATGCATCTATATGCTATTATTTCTAAATCACACACAACACTGAGCAGCTGGAATACTAGCTTTTATAAAAAAATCATTTAGGGGTATTTCATAGATGTAAAACATGTTCTAGCTACTATACTAAATAACAAAGAATGATATAACATTGACATATATGCCTACAAAAGGTCCCATTTTATAATTTAAGGAATAATTTAGGTTTTACACATACATATACTAGATTCAATACTCATAACTAAAGGTAACTACTACATTGAACACAAGCAGAAAAGTAAGGGTAGTTAATTAAATACCAAAAACTCAAGGTTGGTTATAATCACTTGATTCAGGTTCATAGTTCAAGTTTTCAAGGATGGACACGAAATATAGCTGACAACTGTTGAATAACAAATCCAAATCTACAAGTCATGGAATTTAATTAATCTTATCTTTCAAGTAGTGGTTCACTTTCACTTTTCATATACCAAAAAAGCAACACTGAGAGTCCACTTTATTTTTAAATAACTTATAGTTTAGTTTCTACATCATGATTTACACCACAAATCCACACATATATCTTGAATTACACCACAAATCCACATAGTTAATATTAAGCAATCATTTCAGGCAGACAACCATTCAAATAAAAACCATACTCAACCTTCACATACAACATCTGTAATTATATATATATATATATATTCATTATCCTATTAAAAGTTAAGCTTGAGGGAGGCCGACCTGTAAGTCAAATTAGCTTGCTCATGAATATGGACCCACCATTCATCAGTTGCAGACCAAAAATCACTCTGCATGATGCTCTTTCAAATTCATTTTATAGAAAATAAAGGGTTTCATTCTTCATCTAGGTGGGTTACATGCCAATTTCCACCTAAACCTTACTCTAGGTTACCAGGTTGTCTTTCACCTTATTCATGGAACATAAAAAAATGCCAAGGTCGTATAAATTTTTAACTTAATTTTTATTTTATTTATTTATATTATTATATATTTATTATGTATATAAATTATATATTTTAACACTCAAAAATATTTTAAAACAATTTAAAGCAATATTTGATAAGTTGAAATCAAATGTTGCATAATATTTTAAGGCAACATTTTAAATTATCCAAGGCTTGAGATATTGATAATAATAAATTATAGGAAAATATTTCAAAACAAGACACACAACATACAAATCATGCACCTATATGAATGTTGCTACATGAATGCAATTGTGTGAGCTTCCATGTACTCATGAGCCATGGTGATATTTCACACCTTCATCATATCTCTTCTTACCTCTTGTGATAAACCTTATTCTGTTCGTCTAAAGGAGGGCACCTGGTCCTGCAATCATAAAAGCCATCAGTAGTACCACATTCTAGGAATCAAATGAAAGTATAGCTTATTAATTTATTTGAAAATAATAGCTATGCCAAGAGGGTTGTTATAGATTTAAATCATCCATTTGGTTTTGATCAAACAATCTTGACCATCCATTTGTTTTAGCAAAATTATTCTCGACCATACATTTGAATTCAGCTGATAATATTGAGCTGCTCATTTATAATTGACCAAAATACTTTTGATAATTCATCTCAAATTGGTCGAATTATCCTCAGCCATCTATCTTCCATCGATCGAAAGCTCTCAGACCATTCATATTGCCAGTAAAATTTGAAACACTAATCTTACCTTTGGTTGAATCCTTTTAGGTCATTGATTGGTTTTTGGCCAATTAATTTTAGCCACACATATTGGATCGACCGAATGGTTTTCGATCATTTATTCATTTTGGCCAATTAACTTTAGACTATCCATCTCTTATCAACCGATTAGTTTCAGGTCATCCATCTTAATTTTGACTAAAATATTTGGGCAGTGAAATATTACATAAGGTTTTTAAAAGTTTTCACCAAGGAAATATAAAATGGATATATGGGAACTATAGATTTAGGAAAATTTTGTGCTTGAGTTTAGGATTTTTATATGATGATAAAAGTGCAAATAATGGATATAAGTGCAAATGGCCTTAAGGTATTTTATTCATTGAGCAAAATTAGGGTATGGAAGAAGATTTTATAAAGAAATCTTTAGTCCTTTAAAACCTTAGAGATATTTGATCAATGAAATTTTGAAAATGACCTCTTGAAAATGAATACCAGAGTCCTTTAGGAACTTAAGATTGAACCATAAAAAAAAAAAAAACTTAAAAGTTGGACTAACCTTATTTAAACCAAACTTAGGGACTATTTTCATTTTTTGACTTGAGCAAAAATAACCTAGAGTTAGGATTTTGTTATGACCTTTAATTTTTTTTAATTAGGGATCATTTTTAAGTTGGATTTTGAGTATCCAACACAATATTTGTCTAGGACAAGTGATGAAACATTTAAAGACTTGAGAATATTAGAATATCTGGTTACCAAAACTCAATTGCAAATATTTAGACTATGGAACATTCGCCAAATGAAAGCACAAAAAAATGATTGAAACTATCTTTGCAAAAAGAAAGATAAAGACTATCTAAAAATTGAAAAAGCAATATAGAGACTGACATTATTTAAGCAATAAAGGGAGTATTTAAAGTTCATTTGTTTTTAAACTAGATCCTTTGATTTTATTATAGAAAATATCTTAAGACAGAGTTGAGGTAGACTTATTTGGAACTCACTATTTTTATCATACCTTGGCTTGTGTGTGTTTGTGCATTCATTTTTATTCCTTTCTCTATCAAAATGTTTTCACTTTGGTAGGATTTAGGACTGTTAAATATTTCACTTTGAAATATATTCACCTTTGCATTGCTCCACTACCAGTCAAGCATTTATAGCTTTGGTGGGGAAGACCTCGATTCCCTCTAGACCTGCTCTACTGCCAGTCAGACGTTTATAGCCCTAGTAGAGGTTATCTAGACAACCCAAGCACCTACCCATTTTGCATTATTTATATTTTTCTTCTTGATTGAGAAGAATTAATATGAATTACAAACCTTGAGCATGCATTCTAGGTTAGGTATCTATAAGGCTAAAGAAAAGAGTGTAGATATTTTGACCTAAACATCCCACCATTGATGAATCCATTCTAATGATCTTGGAATAAATTTAAAAATTGTGATAGATGTGAGACCTTGGCATAATATTGCTATATTTTTGACTTCATCTATTTTAGCTCCAAAACTATGGGATAATTGCTAAATAATATGACCTACAAGTTGCTAGCATCATTTGTCTTTAGTCCAAATTCTTCTTTTTCAAATGATTAAGAACAAATCAAAAGATAAAGGATAAAACAAAACATTAGCAATAAAAATAACAACGTAAGGAAAGCATCCTATGGTGACTAGAAAAAAAAGTGACATACATCAAAACTTATCTAACTAGAATGCCTAAGGGGTAATTAATTTTTTATTTACTTCCAAATGGTTGTTACTTACTTTTTTTTATTTTTATTCTAATTTTAATATTAATTTTATTATATATATATATATATATTTATATATGCAGACATAACTTCTTATTTTCTTTTGATCCCATAGTAGGGGTTGTATAGTTTTAAATTTTGGTCATTTATTGGAATCTTCATTTGTCCCCCTTCTAAGATCTGCAACTTTTAAGTGTACTATCCAACAATCTGAACTATTTGATATGGGCCTAACCACTTAGGTTCAAGTTTGTCCTTCTCTCCATGTTCCTCATTTTTTATCTAACCTTCTCTACAAGGCATTGGGATTTTCATGGTCTTGTAGTAGCAAAGACAAGGCACTTTTTTCTATCTAAGGGGGTAAGAGGGCCTTTTCTCCAAATACCATCTTGTAGAGGGTTTCATGTATTTATTTTGATAGGCAACTTATCTTCCCATAGAGAAAACTTTAATTTGCTGTCCCAACATTTTTTATTTTTGTCTAGTGACCTTCTAATCCTTGTTATCAGATTTTTATTTGATAATTCAGCTAGGTCATTGCCTTGGGGATAATAGTTTGCAACATAAGAAATATTTATACTATATTTGATGTAGAATTCTATAATTTTGAAATAAGTGAAGTACTTTCAATTATCTTTAACCAACTTCTTTGGGGCCCTAAATATTGTCAAAATATTTTCTTCCAAGAATTTTATAACTACCTCAGTTGTTGAATTTTTTAGGGGAGCTCCCTCTACCCACTTTTTAAAATAGTTTTTTGCTGTCCATTTATGCCCACCTGAGGAATTATGATTTATTTCACTAATGACGTCAATTACCCATTGTGTGAAAGGTTCTTCTACAATCACTATCTTAAGAGGTATTACTGCTAAATATTTATTTCTTGTAAAAACTTGGTAGTTATGACAACCTCTTACATATTGGTGAACATATTTGAACAGGGAAGACCAATAAAAACCTACTCTCATGATTTTATTTACAGTAGTTTTTGGTGCAAAATGGCCTCCACAAAATCCATCATGGTATTATTTTATCACCTCCAAAGTATCTTTTTCGAAAATATAGAGCAGTAGTACTCCATCGGGATTCCTCCAATAAAGCTTTCCTTCATGCACATAGTATTTATGTGCTTGTTGTTTTACAGATCTCATTCTACTGGGGTATGTTCCTCTTGGGAAGGATAAGGTTTGAATATAGGAAAGGATTTCATCATACCACTTGCATTCTATATTGACTATTATTCTAATGTCATGCATATCGTCAACCATGATAACATTGTTCAAGTTTTCACCTTCTTTATTTGCCAAATATTTTGCTAGACCCTACCCTATGACAATCTGGACTCCTTTAAATTCAATATTGTATTGCAATAGTTTTATCATTCACCTTGTAGGGATACCTATTGGTTTTAACTGGGTGAATACATCCTTTACAACTATGAAAGGAATGCAACATATAACTTTGTTTGATACAAAAATACCCTTAAATATTCCAGTGATTGTATCACGACATAAGCTTATTTCTCTATCATGGTGTATCTTAGTTGAGCTCATTTTAATCCTATACTCATAAATACTATCATACTTTCATTATTTTCTTCATCTTTCTGAGATAAGACTACAACAATAGTATATTTTGAAGCAAATGAGTATGTATTAAAATATTTTGAATAGTTGGGATAGTTCAACACTGGGGCAGTGGTAATGACATATTTAATGCTTTGAAAAGCTTTGATATTCTCCTTGGTCCACTTTATGTTAGCATATTTATTTATCATATCATTTATTGGCTTAGCTATCTTAGCAAAATTTGGCACAAACCTTCTTACGAAGTTGATTTTTCCAAAGAAGGATCTGACTCCTTTGAGGTTCTTTGGAGGAGGTATTTTTGCAATAGCTTCCACCCTTTGAGGATCAATACTTATCCCTTTTTTTGATACTATATGACCCAATAATTTTCCTTGTGTTGCTCCAAATATACATTTTTTTGGATTCAAAGATATCCCATACTCTTTGCATCTAGAAAATATTGTGGCTAAGTGCTCAAGGTGGTCTTCTGGATTTTTTGAAAATATTGTTATGTCATCTAAGTAGACAACAACTATATTAAACATTAAACCTTTAGAGACAAAATACATGGCCCTCTAAATGTTGTACTTTCATTCATAAATCCAAATGACATTCTTATGTATTCAAAGGTTCCTCAGGAAGTAGTGAAAGTGGTCTTATGTCTGTCTTATGGATTTACTTGTATTTGATTATATCGTGAGAATCCATACAATAATGACATTATGGCTGAACCAACTACTACCTACAATAATTAAACCATATTAGAAAGGGAATAGTTATCTTTGAGTGAAATATTATTCATGTTTCTAAAGTCAAAAAACAACCTAATGTATCCATTTTTCTTCCTCACCAAAACTAAGTTAGCTATCCAGGAAGAAAACCTTACTTTTCTAACTATTTTTGCATCCAATAATTTTTGTACATATTTTTGCATGAATAGATGTAGGGTGGGGTTAAATTTCCTTTGATTCTTCCTGAATGGCTTTGCATCTTATTTAAGTGGAATGATATGATTTATGACATTAGTGTTGAATGTCTCTAGATCTTCATAACTCTAAGCAAAAGCTTATTTATTTTTCTTTAGAAATATTATATATTGTTCTCTCTTATTTTTTGGCAAAACTTTATCAATCTTAACCATTATGGGCTCTTCTTCTATTCCAACGTTTACATCATCAGACTATGTTTCTTTGAAAAGTAGTTTATATGCCTTGTAAAAACCATCAAACAAGATTTCTAAAGAAACTAACCCCTTAGGAATCTTATTTTTTTTTATTGGATTACTTCTACTAAATCTCCAATAATATCTCTTAACTTTTCTTCATCCTCTTCCTCACATATCACATTTGCATATTGGTTTTGGAGAGTCATGAAATCCTTTATATCTATATCATTTTGAAATAATTGCAATTAGATAATGTTATCAAGCACTAAGGGTTTGTAAACAGAAACAATGGGAAATATTTCCGTGTATTTGGTGTCAATTTTAGGACAATATGTGCTTGAAGTATTTATTGCTATTAGATCCATAATATGATTCTGTTCTTTAGGAATGTATGAGATATTGAATACCAAAAAATTATTTATCTCTTCTAAGACTACTGATTTATACTATTTTAACCTAGGGTGTTTGGCTTGGTATTTACCTTTTACCTGTTGAATGATCAAATTTGCATCTCCACTAACTGGTAGGTCGTTGATGTCTAGTTCTTTAGCTTTTCTTAGTCCTAAGAGTAAAGCTTCGTATTATGCTACATTATTTGTGTAGGAAAATTCTAATTTGTAGGGGATCCCAAGGTAATTATCCTTAAAAACAATTAAGTTGATTCTATTACATGCCTCAGTTTGAGACTTTGCCCCATCAAATGTCATGGTCCATATTTATTGATTTAGTACCCTAGTGGATTATGCATCTACTAACTCTCTAGTTTTGGGATCCATATCTTTAGCATCAAGAACATCCATTAGAAATGGAGTATGCCAAACTAAGTATACTTCCATTTTCTTCTCTTCTATAGAGTTCACCAAATTAATCATAGTATCATTTGATTTTATCAACTCTACAAAATACTTATTAAATAAATCTCTCCTAAGAGCAACATTTTATTTTCCTGATATGGGGATAGTGGCATAAGACCAATCTAATTGAATAGAACCACCCAACTATTCTACCCAATGCTATCCTTGTAGCAAAGAAAATAAAGGATCTACATCTATAACTACAATGTCCATCACTATGCCTTTTTCAAAATATTGATCCAAATAAACAAGTAAACCAATAATTATCCCTATATATGGTATTTGCCTACTATCCATTACTAAAATAGGAGAATACCTTGTGCAAATGAGTCCTAACTAATCCACTATATATTTAGAGATAATATTATGAGATGCTTCACTATGAAGCATATTTTTGTGAATAACATAATTCTCTCCTAAATATGAATTGCTTTTAAGATATACATAAAATGGTCTAACTGATGAGGGTGTTCTAGTCTCATGATTTGTAGGTCTAGTAGCATTACATGTTTGGTTTTCTTTTTGTTCTATCAAGCCAAAGGCTTTGCAGACTTGTTCTCTATATTTTTAAACTTTCATTATTTCACCAAAGGTTATATTAACCTATCTGCTCAATTCTGAACCAACACCAAATTCTATTTTCTTAACATTCCTCATTTTGTTATAATTGTTCTTCTATTTATATTACATCAGGAACTACCTTATATTTTTTATTTATTTTTCTTTATATGAGGTTTTATTTGTAATGGTTTTACCTCTAACTTCACTTGTTGAAGCCTTTTCAATCACGTTTGGTACAATTCTATTTCTTAAATTCAAGGTATGGATTACCTCTAGCTCTTCTACTTCTTGTGCTATTGGGACTAATTTTCCTTGTTTCATCCTTTCATACCTAAAATCTTGTGGTCTTTGTAAATATTTTGTATTCTCAACTACTAGTATTTTGGGATGATGATTAGAGGCATACAAATCCATATTTTCTTCAAATATTTTCTCTCTAGATTCGTCTTCCTGGGTCCAATAAATATTAATTCTAATGTCTTCTTCAGACTCATCATCTAGGTCTACATTATTGTGCATGCTTAAGTATATTCTACATCCATATGGATTATGGGAAGCATCACAAGTTGAAAAATAATAAGGAAAATTTTCTATAATATTAATAGAGGGTATAATATTTGGGATGGAGTCTTGATATTTTTCAATTTCTCTTTTTCTCCAATTTATTTTGTTTCTATATCCTTCATCAGAGTTGTTATTACCCAAATTCCTATTGAAATTTCTCCTAAATGGTGGTCTAATATCATTTTGCTATTTATAAACTTAAGGGTGTGAAGATTCAACATTATTGTGGTCAGGAGGATGGTCACGAGATCAAAAATGCAAGGGCTCCTTCTGGGCTATCTGAGGATGGTCATATTGATCGGGATAACATTTTTGAAAAGGTCACTACATTCTAGGTTGATGAGCCCCCTGATAAATAATTCAAATTTGGCCCCCCCTTGTCAAAGGGCCCACCACTGAGAAGCCTTCCTTCACCAAGGTCCTTAGTGGAGGCTAAAGCAGCCCTAGAGAATCCTCCTCTTCTCTTGAGCCCATTGGGACAAAACTCAAGATCTTGAAGGAGATAATTTCAAATTACCTCTCAATGGAATCCTTTTCCTTGGTTGGAAAACTCATTGGAGGTAGACCTGATCTTGAAACCATTAAAAAATGGGTGCATTCCAAGTGGAAAACTGTTGGCAGTATGGAAATATTTGGTCTATCTAGAGGATTTTTTAGCATCTACCTTAGCAATCATGATGATGATAGCTAGATCATTATGAGAGGACCGTGTTTCCTAGGTCATTATAGTTTATTCCTTCATATATGGTCGAAATACTTCGACCCATAAACCCAAAGCATAAATGATGCTCCTATCAAGGTCCACCTACCAAACCTCCCTTGGTAGTTTTGGCATGAGGACATCCTCAAAGAAATCGCTAAGATTATTGGGGAACTGGTAGCTATTGACCATGCTACGTTGTCCTGATCCAAAATGACGACTGCTATAATATGTGTAAACACAAACATGGATTTGGAACTTTCCAAAATTTTCAAACTAGAGTATGGCACATATTACCACAAGCAAGCCCTAGAATATGAAAATAAACTAGCTTTTTGCATGGAATGCTATACCCAAGGACACCTTAGAAGTAAATGTACCTCTCTGAAGATTCAATAAGAGGTAGCAAAACCTGCAACAGAGATGCAATGCCCTATTAGCAATTCTCATGGGTGGAGAAATTCTTGTCCAAAAAAAGGATTTAGACAAATAAAAAATGGTCAAATTCCAGCCAACAAACAAATCGAGATTCAAGAAATTGAAGCAAGGAATTCGCCTTAGGATCCTCACTAACTAGAAGGTAAAGGCAAGCAAGTTACCACATCATCCCCTCAAGTAGATAAGGATGAGGTATGTACCACTTTCAATATCCCAAATAAATATCAAATACTTTCTGATTCATCTTTGTTCAAATTAGAAAATGAACAAAATATCCAATGCCTAGAACTTGACCTTCCCTAGAGCCTATATTCCCCTACAAGATCTGGGTCTTCCAACCCTCCTACTAAATCCTTTAGCCCTACAAAATATCTTATCACTATAGGATCCTTACGTCCTCTAGTTGAACAAATTGTAACCTCTAAATTTAGCCCCCAAAAAACAAGGAGCTCCATGGCCTATTGACTATGACAGCGATAAGAAAAGGGGAAGAATATCAAAAAATAAAGAATGAAAAATAAGGGTACAGGAAGACATTTCTAATGGAATCCAAAAAATATTATTTCCTCAAGTCATATCTCAACCCAGAGAAGAAGGAAAAAGCACCAAACCTCCCCAATCGATTGGAAAGGGAGGCAAAAAATCCTCCAAGGTTTCCAAATGAAGATCCTCTCATGGAATGTGAGAGGACTTAATGGGCTAACCAAACAAAGGATAGTTAGCTCATTAAGAAGAGAGTTAAAACCCATAATTTTCTTAATGCAAGAAACCAAACTAGATAGACACAATTCTATTGCTACTACAAAAAAATCTTGGAAGAGGAGAAGTTATTTTTAGCCAAGCTAGAGGCACTTCTGGTGGTCTTATGTGTTTATGGGACCCAAGAAAATTAGAAGGTAGACTGATTCAATCAAATGAAAGAATGATAAGTGTGTTGTTTCATGACAGAGACAATAACATCTCATGGATCCTATCCAACATCTATGCTCCAAATACTTGGTCAGACAGGGCTCAATTCTAGGACATCCTAAGTAATATAAAAGAATCCTTTCACAACATTCCTTGGATACTAGCTAGAGATTTCAATTCTCCCCTTTATCCCTCAGATAAACAAGGAGTTTTAGGATTTCATTTAAAAATCATGGAGGACTTTCAAGACCTCATCAATTCAAACAATCTTATGGATGTCAATCTCAAAAATGCCAATTTTACTTGGAGCAACAAAAGAGTTGGCAATCAGCTTATACAAGTCAAACTGGACAGGTTTTTCCTTTCCAAGGAAGCTATTCAATTTTTTGGTGATGCAAATATTCTCTCTCTACCTAAAATAATATCAGATCACAACCCCTTATTGATGGAATTAGAGAAGGACAGTCCTTTCAAAAGGCCATTTAGATTTGAGGCAATGTGGATCCAAAATCCTAACCTCAGGAATTGGATCTCTCAATGGTGGAAACATGTAGGATAGGGATGTCCTTCTTTCAGACTGGCACAAAAATTGAAACATGTAAAAGAAAATCTAAAAATATGGAATAGAGAAGTGTTTGGAAACTTATTTGAAAATAAGCAATCCATTGAAAATAGATTAGCTTCAATTGAAAATAAGATATAGATTGTTCAGTGTGATGAAAAAACTAGATCAGAAGAAAGACACACCTTGGTTGAATATCATAACATTCTTGCCTGTGAAGAAAATTTTTGGAGATAAAAATCTAGAGCCTTATGGCTCAAAGTAGGGGATTCAAATACCAATTTTTTTCATGCCTCAACCTTGAGAAACAAAAGTATTAACATAATCAAGGAACTTTTCAAGGGAGATAGGTCCACTACTTTTGACATCATGGAAATAAAATATGAAGTTGTTTCTTATTTCAATTCCTTCTTGGAGAGTGTAGTCCAACCTTATAATTAGCTAAAGATTTCATGCTCTATCACATTCCCCGATCCATCCCAGAAGATATCATCACTAATATTATCTCTCCTTTTTCTGATGATGAGATCAAACAAGCCTTATTTACCATGCACCTAGACAAAGCCCTAGGCCCAGATGGTTTTACTCCCCAATTGTTTTATACTTTTTGGGATATTGTAGGTCATGATGTTTGTTCCTTTGTAAAATAATTTTAAGCTTCCAAATCTATTCCTCGGAGCTTCAATTATACTTTCATTGCCTTAATTCCCAAAGGCCCCACAACTAAATCTATGTTTGATTTTAGACCTATAAGCCTTTGCAATGTTGTTTACAAGATTCTTACCAAAGCCATTGCTAACAGAATGAGGGATGTCCTGACCATCCTTATTGACACTTGTCAAGGAAGCTCTGTCCAAGGCAGATCAATCCTAGATGGAGTCATTACCATCCATGAAGCTTTACATTCAGTATCCCAAACTAAGAAACCTACCTTTATCCTAAATCTTGACATGAACAAAGCCTTTGATAGGATTAACTAGGATTTTATCATAGCCATTTTGCTCAAATTTGGTTTCCATCCTGAATGGGTCAATTTGATAAAAGGATGCATCTCAAAACCCTGGTTCTCTATACTTATTAATGGATCCACAATAGGTTTCTTCCAAAGCAAGAGAGGATTGAGACAAGGATATCCCATATATCCCCTTTTATTCATCATTGTTGCCGAAGCTCTTGGTCAAACCATCAAATCTGCCTGTAGAATAGAACTTATTTTAGGAATTAAAGCTGCTTCCTAGACCAATCCTATTTCTCACCAAAAATTTGTATATGACACTATCATTTCCACATTTGCCTCTATTTTTGAAGCCAAAGTTATCAAATACATATTGCTTTTATATGAAGAGGCATCTAGACAAAAAGTTAACTTCAATAAAAGCAAAATTTATTTTTTCAATACCCCTGTTCAAAGGTAAATCAAAATTTCTAAAATTCTTGAATGTGTTGTGTCATCCTTACCTGCTACCTATCTAGGACTTCCCCTATTTATAGGCAATCCTTCTGACTCAATGTGGAACAATGTAATTGAAAGAATACAAAAGAAATTGGTAGGATGGAAAGGAAATTTATTATTGCAAGCTGCTAAATCCACTCTCACCATGGCATCCCTTTAGAGCATCCTAGTTTATTTCATGTCTATTTTTAAGGTCCCTACAACACTCCATCAAAGAATTGAAAAAATCTAAAAAAAAATTCTATGGTTTGGGTCTGAATCCAAGCAACGCTTCCATTTAGTGGTCTGGGACAAAGTCTGCAAACCCAAGAATAAAGGAGGAATCAGCCTTAGAAAATTTCATCTATTAAATTTAGCCCTCATGGACCAGCAAGCCTGAAACCTAATTAAAAATATTAGAAATGAATGGATACTTATAGTTAGAAGAAAATATTTGCAGGGGGTAGATTTCCTCAATGAAGCAGCTCCCATCAGAGGATCTACCTTTTGGAAGTCAATAATGAATACTAGATTTCTAGTTGAAAAAGGCATGCGATGGAGATTAGGTGATGGTCTCAGGATAGACTTTTGGAATGACAAGTGGATCAAGGGAGAACCTCTCAAGAATGATCCTAGATTGGTAGTCCTAAAATATTTCACCGATAGTACTTTTGGTCACAAAGTCTCTGAATTTCTAAGCTCTTTCAATAGAAGCAAAATATGGAAAAGTATCAGAAGCATCACCCATCCAAAAGAGTATGAAGAACTACAAATTATCCTAAACTCCATAATCATTCCCTCAGGTAATCATAGGGATCAACTATTTTGGGAATTCACTAAAAGTGGGGAGTTTTCTGTTAAGTCTACCTACAACTTACTTTTGACTCATGAGGAACCTACCTTCCCTTGTAATCTTGTTTGGCCCAAGTTCCTCATTCCTAAAATATTATTTTTTTCTTGGACTACTATTCAAGAAAGGATCCTTACCATAGACAACTTGCTTAAAATATGTATGGCCTTTCCAAATAGATGTTTTCTTTGCTTGGATGACTAGGAGTCTCCTCAACACCTCTCCCTCTCATGTCCTTTCTCTTGTTTAATCCTAAATAAGATCCTCCACAACTTCTACATCCTTTGGGCTAGCCCCTGGTTCATTGTTGAGCTCTTCCTCTAATGGCCTAATTCCTTCCATAATACCCATATCAAATTCCTATTGTAGATTTATCTGCATCATTTCTTATGGTAAATCTAGCTAGAAAGAAATCGTAGAATCTTCTCTAACAAGAATTTGAACCCTGACCTTGTCACTAACAAAATCCTTTCCTTTACCATAAAAAATGCTTATCTCATTCCTCTCTCCTCTCATCCTACCCCTAGATTTGAGTTGTCCTTAAGCTATTTTCTTAATTTTCTTATCATGGAGAATCAAGCTCAGCCTGTCCTAAATCTAAGAACCCACTCCAAATGGGCCCCCCTCCAAGATGGATTAAGCTAAACTTTAATGGCACTACTAAAGGCAACCCTAGGAAAGTAGTTGCTAGGGAAATCCTCAAGAATCATGCAGGAAGTGTCATCCTTTCTTATGTGGAACACTTAGGTATTCAAACAAACCAAGTTGTAGAAGCCAAAGCCATGTGGATAGGACTATTACTTACATCAAATCATCCTAGAAAGCTTATGGTCGAAGGATATTTACTCAACACAATAAATTACCTCAAGAGCAACAAAGATACTTCTTGGAGGATTAAGGACTGTATTGAGGAAGGTAAGTTCTTGAGTCAACACCAAAAATAAATTATTTTTTAGCACTCATTTAGAAAAAGAAACAAAGTTTCTAATAAACTAGCAAATTACGATGTAAATGTTGTAGGTCTTCTGACTTGGACAAGTAGCATTCCGTTGGAAATTGTTGACATTGTGGAACAAGATAAATTGAAAACCAATAATAATGCTTGACCATTCTACTAAAATTTTGTTCTTCTCGATCCATTTTTTTTCCCATGGTTCCTTGTATTCTAGTGCCACCTATGGGATTTCTAAATTGTCCATGTTTATCATCGACTTTTTTCAAGGTATTTTTACATTAAGATATAACCATTTTGTCTCTCTATTTTTTCTTGGTTTTGGCATCCTTTTTTTATCTTTCCAATATGAAATCCACCCCCACTGATCATTTCCACTGGCACCCTCTATCCTCCAATCACCTCCACCTCACCTTCTACACCTTCATCTCCCTCCTCCGTATCCTTGTTGACCATGCCCATATGCACCCCTTGCCCACAAACCAGCTTCACCTCACCCTTCACACCATCACCATGCCCCTCTTTATCCTTCCCCTTACCATATTCTTTCCCACTAATGTTCCTTACCATTTACATTGTCATCCTTTCACGTGGCCTATCAAACAGTTTTGTCCTTCGGATCGCAAGCCTCCCTATGTGGTTTTTTCCATTTTGCATGGGAATCCTTCCATCGACATTTTCATTTCCCAAATATTTTGGTCATTTTGGACCCCCTTCCAAGAAGGTAATTTTCATAATCCCAAGAGGAGTCTTCACCTACTTTTCCTTTATAGAAAATCCATTTCTCATCATTCCTTCCAAATCCTCCCCTATTCTAGTTCAAAGCACTTCTTATGCCTTGTAATCATGAGCTTTGTTGAGCCTACCTCTATTGTTATGGACCCTGTCATGAAGCTATGCTCATGGAGAGAGGCTTCATGTCCTTCTTAAAAATATTCTCTAGTGATGATTTTGAAATATCCTCGGCTTTATTGGATACCTAGAACAATGGCAGGGTTATAATTCATGATAAAACTTTCGAAGTTGACATCAAGCTACTTGTAAAACTTACTATATAGTAGATGAGAGGGAGATCCATATGGTGCGAGAAACACAATTGGGAGGTAGAGCTTAAGGAAATCAAGGACAAGGAGCTTTGCAAGAAGGTAAGGATGGGGATGAAAAGATCTAAGCTTCCAACCCCTTGGAATAGCATGATGAAATCCATCATAGAATTCGTCATCGTTGATGATCCTGACAAGGTTTTGTGTAGCTTCCACTTTGCTTTCTATAACCATTTTAGAGATGTTAATCCTGTGAATATTCCTCAGTTCATTTTCAATTCCATCAGTTACTCTATTGAGAACATTCACAAAAATAAGAGCGATGACCTTCCTTCCCATCAGGGCCTTTTCAGGGTCATCCTCCCAAAGGTAAACCCAGTCCCATCCCTGCTAATACTAATCATCTTTAGGATATTCCATCCTCATCCCACTACCCAACCATATTTTCCAATAAATGTGCTATTATGGAGGTGGTCAAAGCCTTGAGAAACCAATCTACCAAGAAAATTAAGTTTGAGGTCCTCGAGAATCCTAAGAAACCTGTAAGATCCTTAGTTCACTTGCAACAAATTGCTCTGAAAAGGAATATTCTAGTTTTATATTTTGACAATGAGGACAAGGATACTCCTGATCAATTTTTGGAGTTTATCATCAATTCAATTTCAAATTATATTTCCCACCTCGTGGACCTTCGTAATGCTATAAAATTGCTATTTTTCAAGAAGAAATTCTTAGAGGATGGTGATAAGGAAACCGTTATGGATTATGTTAAGGACAATGACAAGAAATCTATTGCTTTTGACACTATCAAGGATGAAAGCAATGATGAGATCAAGGAAGAAGCTAAGGATACCAACTTTGAAGCCAAAGAGGAGGCTTAGCAGTTTTTTGGTTCATGACTAGTTTTTGTTCCAGGGCATCCTTTTACTCTACCCTTTCTCTTCTCCTCCTGTTATTTTTGTCTTCCATTTTGTGGGGTTGCATCTCCCATTTTTATCCTTCTTGTTCTATTCTCAGATTTATATTGTCTATGTAATCAGGTTTTGGGATCCTTTCAAAACCCACCTTAATTAAATTTTCAAATTATAAAAAAAAAACTTAGTTAGAAGAGACTATTTATTTCTTCTTTCATCATATTTTTTTAGAAAGATTTCTTGCATTTGATGAGAGTTTTGGATGGTACCAGTTGTAATGGTTTCAAACCATTCTCTAGCATATTTTTCTAAAGTCTGTAAAAATAACCTAAGAACTACATCTTCCTCATTTACTTCTAAACTATCCATCGCATACAAGAAATCTCTAATGTGATCATTATTGCCAAATACAACATTATTTAGTTGAATTTTTGGGAGATATTTGGGGGCTTTGGTAGGAAGATCATGTAGCACAGGAGGTATGTAAAATTGCAGCTACCTATTGGTTCTCCATTGATGCAAATTCTATTGTGGGGGAACATTTTCCATATATATATATTCAGTGAAAAACCCCTTGCAGGGCCGCCTTGGTCTAAGAGACCACAAACAGGGGGTTCTACACCATCAAAGTCACCCGGGAGTCGCACCCAGCCCTGCCTGCACCAACATTATCAATTGGATTTTGGGTACCCAATTCAGCTTTTTGGTAGGGTGGAGATTCGAACCTGGGATCTCCCTTGGAGGATTGCCCTCTCCTCTCCAACTCACCTACAACACCTAAGTGACCATTTTCCATATTAACCACAAGAGTAGTTTTAACGATTTTTACAATTATCACAACAGGTGGAATAGTAGTAAAATTATTACTAATATTGGGAGGAGTTTCAAAAATATTATTATCTACATGAGTATTATAAAAATTTTCTCTAGATATAGGACTTCCTAGTGAAGAGCTAGAAGGACGAGTTCTAAAGCATACCTCTAGGTTTGAAAATTCTTGATATAGGTCCTGAGTGGTTCAACTTGTTTTTCCAGCACAATTTACTCCTTTTGATTTCTTTATTTTCCTAGATATCAGCCCATCAAAGTCACCAACATGATAAGTGTAGAAAGAACAAAATATTCTAGTCAAGATTGCTCAACCTCTCTCACTCTCAACCTCATAGAGTGTATTTCTTTGGAAATATCTTATTCAAGAAATAGGAAGAAAATATTTCAAGAAAATCACTATGATCATTGAATTCTTGAATTATTGGAAACTGGTGGATGTACAGATAAGACTAACTTAGAAATATTCTAAAATTTAAAATTGGGTGTTTCCTATTTACCATAGACCAATTGTTGCCAGTAAATATTTAGTTTATCATAAGGTAATAAACTGTAATCAAGATTACAAGTTCATCCCTAAAAAAAATGCCATCTATTGTGGTGATTTTTTGTGTCCTTAAGAATTTGGGTTGTCATGCCACAAGAAAATTACTGATTCACAATTACTATTGTTGACTCTGGTCGATCAACCTCTTTAACCCAGAAATAGATTTTCTATAACACTAAATAGACTAGGTATGGTAAGGATACCCTTGAGGTGATACTAAATGTATATCATTAAGTTCATGCTCATCCATATTGATAACAAAAGAAGTAAATTTTAGTTGTTTTGACCAATATTTTAGATAATTCCCAATCTAAGCTTCAAGAAAGTGGATCGATGCTCTATCTATTGGGCAATTATAGCAAAGATTAAGATTGTTATGAAAAATAAAGAATAATTGGTTCATTTATATTCATTCAAATTATGTAATAAGCATAAATGATTAAACCAATGAAATAAAGTGATATTCATATATTCAAATAATGTAATACATAAATGGGTGACAGACACGCATGAGACAATGAATTGTGAGAAGGAAGAAATTGAATATTTTGTATTAAATCTTGTCTGATATTATAATTTGAGTCTGGTAGAATTCTCAGATATTTGTAAAATTTATTACAATAATTCACTCTATTCAAATGATGTAACAAAGAAATTCTAACTCTTCATCCTAAGAGTAGTGATAAAGAGTCTCTAATTCCTGACTCAGTTATTGGAAATGATCTCAGCTGATTAAATTTATCATCTATAATTCCTACACAAATGGAGGGGAAGAATGAGAATGGGACAAATAAAAGATATACTAAGGAAATACAACTGACCAAAGATAGGGCACTCAAGTGTACCTCTTGTAGAATTTTGCTATGCAATGCTTGATGTTGATTCTAGTCATAGCAACTCCTTTTGTAGCCTTGGTTTCTTGAATCTATTGTAACTATTTTAATCTGAGCCCTCTGTCTATCATCATCCCCTAACTTTAATCTATTGATAGTTTTAGGTTGTATTATCTCAAAAATATATAATTAGTAGTTTATAGATTCAAGTCTTCAAAATTGGTTACAACTGTATGTAACTTTATCTTTCATGATTGGCTTATCCTAGTGTCCTTTCCTTTTCCCTTTGACTGTTGCTTTTTATCTACCATGGATCTTGCACTGCCAGCTATCCTTGATGCACTTGAGCCGACTTCCCTGATTTTGTCTTTATTAGATTAACTTGCTCCAATCAAGTCAGCTATTAGTATCCAGGTTTAATCACAAACATAACTAGTTGCAGTGACCCTATCCATCAACATTAAGGTTTTGTTCTTCTGATATTTTATTGTTACTTCATTGGCTTTAAAACCTTTATCATATTTTGACTTGTCCTAGATATTGTGATTAGTCCTTTAGCCAACTTATCTTCATCAGTGTCATCATACTTAGTCTCTTATATTCTATTGACAACCCGTTTGTCAAAACCTTCCACTTTGAATAGATCTTTTGGGCCAATCCCTACATATTTTCTCTTTCTATTGATACCCTGCTCCTAAGTCTCAATTTTTTGGATTATGCCTTTGATTCAAGGCCTATCATCCACAAAAGTGGTTATTTTATTGAATTCTATCTCACAGTCATGAACCTACACTTCTACTATAGTTACTTGTTTGGTATTAATTTTGTCATACTCTTTAACATATTTTCCATAAATTGGTATGATGGCTACTACCATTTTATTTGCTTATTCTATGAGAGGTTTCATTCTCTTGATTTTATGCATGGTTTCTCCTAATTGCAGACCTAACTGATCATATTTATGTCAATTTTTATTTCAACAATGATTTTATCTTTTAATTTTTAGGTGAATAGGAGACAATAAAAACTTGGATTTGTTTGAGGTGTTTGTTTCTTGAGCCTACTAATCTCAAATTGCATCTTGATATTCTCAACTTGCAACCTTGTATTCTTTGCTTGTAATTTCTCATTTCAGGCCACCTTGGCCTTAAATGTTGCTAAATCATTTTCCACAATGAGTGCGGTCTGTGATTGTGTAAATATCCTCAATTTTAGCAAGTCTACTATTTCCTTTGTATTTTTTGCATCCCCTATTGCAGGGTCAATCTGGAGTGCTTTTATACCTTTTGTGGAAATTCTTACTATTGCTTTTGAAGTTGGGATTGAGATTTCTCCTATCTTCATGTTGGGTTTCAATCACCCTCCCTTCTATTATAGCTTAAATTTTGTCTTCTTCTAAAGATGTGAATTGAATGTCTTCTCCCCTTTTGGTCAGGGTGAAACTTTTAGGAGTAGTGAGATCTATCTCTATTATGGATCTCTTATGAGTCGGTGAACCAGGGGTGCCCTGGATTTTAATCTGATGATCTCTGAGGAGGTTAGAAAAACCTCCACCTTCTTGTATTATTTTCCATGTCACTACAAATATTTTTATTTCTTTGTTAGACACTCAAAGCAGTGGGTATTACTTTGGGTAGACCTGTAGTCATTTATTGTTGGTGTTGTGGTAGCATCAATGCTTTGGCCAAATCCTCAACCACTAGCTGACCTAAAGAAGGTGAAGCATACTTGATCTCTTTACCTTTTCCAATATTTATAATGTTGTGAGTGCTCCAAGAAACAAGAGAGCACTCTTTTTTATAGAAGTATGGCAAACTATTTTATAATAATATCTAAAGCGGTGTCTTGAAAGACCTCTAGAGGTATAACTAGAATCAATGGGGCAACTGCCTCTACTGTGGCCGCCCTCAATCTATTTAAATCAACAAGGTAATTTCCCACCATCTCAATTTGAGTATGTGAATCCTTATTTTACCATATTGTCTCCAAATATTGTTCATTTCTTAGATCTAGATGAGTGTTACCCTCAAACATATATCCCATATGGGTCATGGGGTTCTTCTTGACCACATACTTTTTATAATAATTGTAGGGATTATATGATCACCATGTAAGCTCTGCAAAACTGTAATAATCCATATTTTTTAAGGATCCCAATAGGCTAGGGTATCCCTTGAAAACATAGTGTCCCATCCTATAAGGGATGGTAATCCATGGGACTCTAGTTTTTTTTTATGACCCTTACTTTGGTTCCCTCTACAATCTACCTTATGATTTTTAAAGTAGCTATTGATTTTAGATATAAATTAGGTAAGGCCTTAGGAGGTACCTTAGCCCCGTATATCCTGACGTAGGTAAGCTCTTCTATGAAGTAGTCCCCCATATTTCTCTCTTGTAGGAATTTGGTAATTTCAAGGCTCATCCTATAGGGTATTTTATTACATAGCGAGTGATATATGGTTGGAATAAATATGCTAAAAACTTGGGAGTAACAGGAGGCACTCTTTTGTATACAAGGGAGTCTTTCTTTGATCAAATTAGTGATTATATTTGGATCCAAGTGTCCTACTATCAAGAGGATGAGGAAAGAGTAATATGAAAAGCGAGTTATAATTTCTCTATGCTCAGCTATGGCTTTCTACATTTTCTTAAATTCTTGATCCATGGTATCACTGATCAAATTCTTCCATATATATATGGAAATTTTTTTGACCTTGTTACATTGGGCTATTAAAAACATGACCTCCTTCTCAACCCAATTCAAGTCCTTAGTCCCCATCAATATATTAATTATATTCGCATAATATTAAGCCCAATTATGTAGTTAGTACTTATGAATTGGAAAGTGAGTAGACACGGATTCATGATAATCAAATAATCTGGTATATAAGGATATTCTAATCATGTGCTAGGCTTGTGTAGAAATTAACTTTTTATTGTAGATCAACATGGCCTTTTCCAACTGGAAAACTTTTTCAATTTTGTTTGGCATCATTCTAAAGAGGACCTAGTTCTTGTTGTTCATTATTTCTTTTATTTTTGAGTTGTATAAAATTGCCAACCATGATAGGATATTAGAAGAGAAGTACACCTTGGGGTAAATCAACTTGGCCAGGTTGCCTTTCCATTTGTTATAGAATGATATTTTACTATTTATATCCCTATATGCTCTTTGAAAAAGGCCTCTCAACAGGATCGGATGGCACTGCCAATTTTTTGAGCTTGATTTGAAGCTAAACTTGGTAGTGTTTTTACTCCCCATGGCTGCTCAAACATACTCTTTCTCAGTAACTTCTGAAATAGAATCTCTTCTTCAAGTAATTCAATCTTGCTCTTAGAGGTGGTGGTACTTGAAGAAGCTATTTTACCTTTTGTAACTATAAGAATCCTCAAGCTCTACAATTCCTCTCGACTCTTACTCGACTTAAATATTTAGTTCCTTGCGCTTATCATGTCTATATTTTGTTCATTGTGCTCATTATGACTATTTATGTGTTTTTAAAACTTCTTGCACGAAGTGCAATTAAACTCATACCAATTGTCTCTGTGCTTTTTTCCATAGTTTACCACCTCACTTCCTATAAAGGTCTAAGTTGTTATGAACTTTTTACCTTTTTTGATTGGTTTACATGGTTGGTCGTTATATTGTGCACATATTTAAATATGGACCATTGGTTAAATCATGTTGCCTTAAATCACGTGTTTAGCTAGATCCGAGAAATATATATACTTTGGCCTACACACCTGTAACCTCTATGATTGGCTCTTGTCTGAATCACTAAGATATTCTTCAAAGCAAAATCCATAACTCCACCTAAGTTTTCTTAGTTAGAGGGCCCATATTTTTTTTTTATTAATGAGGCACCACTCTACGCATAAACCATTTTTTAGCCAAAATCAATTGGGTTGCACATCTATTTTTGGTCAATTAATCCTCAATCGTCCATCTTACATCGATCAATTTTCCATGATTCTTCTTGTTTAGCCTGAACCACATTATTGTATGTATTCTTTTGACTAAATATCCTCCACCATAAATCTTAAATTGAGTAAATTACCCTTGAACATTCATCAATGTTTGGTAGGATGGACCTCAATTTTTTATCTCTTGTTCAACCAAAAATTTCTAGTTGCACAACCTTTTGTGGCAGGGGGAATGCATAGTCCTTTTGAATGTTTCTCAAAATTAGGAGACATTGGACCAAAAAAATGAATGAGTCTAATGTCTTAGGGCCCCTTTCAACCAAATAATTTTGACCCTAGGCTAAGGGTTTCATTCATAGCTATTCGAATTGGGTGTACACAACCAAGGTTTAAACTTTTGGAAAAATTAAATTGACCTAAGTATTTTGGAAGGGGAACACATAGAAAGGCCCTTACAAAATATTTTGATCCTTATGATTTTATTACTAGGTATATGATTTAGGCTTATGATTTCATGGGGAGGAGTTTTATGGTTTCTACCTTAGGCTTAGATAAAAAACACTTAATCAAGAACAAATTGTTAGTGTAAAAATAAGAAGAAAAAAAATGATTTTCATGTGAATTAAACCCTTAAAATATCAAAATAATGCTACATACCTCATATTTGATGGTTGCATTTATTGGAGCACCCTCTTTTTATTGGCATGGTTTTAATTTGATCTAATACATTTCAACCAATCATCGGGGTTCAATCGATGAAATTTTAGCCATCCATCATGTTTTGATCAAATGAATTATGGTCATAGATATTTGTTCAACCGAAGCATCTTTGGTTGTATATCCAATTTTGGCTAAAATATGTGTGTTGTACATCTCATATTTTTGGGAAATATGATCTTGAGTATAGGCATTGGTTAACATGTTTTGAACTTAGGAAAACATCAAGGGGACCTAGGAAAAATTATAAAAATGGGGGTAAATGCAATTGGACCCTTATGAATTAATATGACTGGGGAATTTTGATCTTAGATTGAAGGTTTTTATGAGTATATGACCTAGGTGATAACAGTTTAAGCTTACAATTTTTAGAATTAATATTGATCGAAGAGTTAGGCATGAAAGTGACCTCATGATATTTTGACTTAGATTTGACTTTATTTTAGCCAAACATATCTTACGTTTATGGGGGTAACTTTGAGGCTTAATAACTTTTGCTTTTGATTTTAGGTTGAGGCACTTATAATAAACATGGTGTTAGCAAAAAAAATAAAAGGGGAATAAATTTGAACATGAATTGAACCCTTAAATCATGAGGAAAAATTATTTCATTTACCTTGATGATGATATTTACTTGAGTGTTTTCCCTTTTGATTGGAATATTTGAATCTATTTTGGTCGAATCAATATCTACCACTTTTTCATCGTCAGTTGAATTACTCTATACCATCCATTTGGTTTTGATCGAACAATCCTGGGCCATCTATTTATTTTGGCCAAAACATTCTTGACCATACATTTGAATTCATCCAATAATCTTGAGCCACTCATTTATAAGCGACTGAAATCATTTTGACCACTCATATTAAATTGATTGAATTATTGTTAGCCATAAATCTTTCATCAATCGAATACTCCCATTGATCTTTCAAATAAAATATAAAACATTGATCTTACCTTTGATCGAATCCTTTCAGGCTATCAATTGGTTTTTATTCAATTAATTTTAGCCACACATCTTGGATCGGTTGAATGGTTTTTGGCCAATAAATTTTGGACCATACATCTCTTTTTAGCCAATTAGTTTTGGGTCATCCATCTTACTTTCGGCCGAATTTTTGGGTGGTGAAATATTACATAAGTTTTTCAAAAGTTTTCACCAAGGAAAAATAATATGGGTATGTGGGAACTATAGATTTAATAAAAAATCGCGCTTAAGTAAGTTTTGGATTTTTATATGAGGTGCAATTTGGGATGTGAACCTTAGAAAAATGAAAGCGTTAGGCCTAAGGAAATGTTGAATAAGTAAACATCTAGGATGGGAGATCATATTTTTTTTGGAATAGCCAAAGGAGTAGCTTTTCAAGGAAAATAATGTATAGAAGTGCAAATGGCCTTAAGGTATTTTGATTCATTGAGAAAAAGGGTATGGAAGAAGATTTTATCAAGAAATCATTAGTCCTTTAAAACCTTAGAAATTTTTGATCAAAGAAATTTTGAAAATGACCTCTTGAAAATGAATACCAGAGTCCTCGAGGAACTTAAGGTTGAACCACAAAGAAGAAAAACTTAAAAGTTGGACTAACTTTATTTGAACCAAACTTAGGGACTAGTTTTATTCTTCAAATTGAGCAAAAATAACCTAGACCTTGGATTCTATTATGACCTTTCAAAATTTAAAATTAGGGGTCATTTTTAAGTTGAATTTTTAGGATCCAACAATACCTTGGGGGTACATTAGCATGTACCAAATAATGTAATATTACTCAACAAAATATTAATCTTAGCATGACAAAATTGGATCCTAGTAGAATTTAGTAAAAATATCAATAATCTAGTTAGTTATTTCATAGAACTCCATGTAAAAATTCTTTTTGAATAAAATCATGAATGTATTAATAGTGGATTTCAATATTCTTAGTTATATTGTGGACAATTTCATTGTGTGTTAGTTTGATTATTACTTTGATTAACACAAATAATGATCATTGGGTTTTGTTATGTAGACTCAAGCCCTTGCAAGTATTTTTCAATCCAAATAGCCTTTATATGTGCATTGAGCATGCTAGGATTCTCAACTTTTATAGTAAATAAGAAATGATATTTTATTTCTTGTAGTACTACATAATGAATCCGCCACCAAAGAAAAAATAGATAACTTGATTCAAATTTGTCATTATCTACATATATAGCATAATTTGATTGACTATAACATTTCATCTCCAAAGCTTTAAATATCTAGGTCATATAAATATTTAGCCTACATATGAAATTTTTATGAATTCTACATGAATCTAGAAACCATATTTACAATAAAAGCAATATTGGGATGGCTATGAGACATACATAAGTTTGTTTAATTTTAGACTTCTAGGGTGCAAGTTGTTTAATATGTATTTTGGTATCACCATTACTTTTCATGAAGTTCTAATTCCATCCTCATGGTTATCCCCAACTTGGAAATAAGATTATTGTAAAATTATCTATATAGAGTGACATGAATTTTGGAAGAATCATAATATTTGAAAAAATTAATACTTAAATAATATGGAGTTATGAATCAAATAAAATCTTCTATATTAAACTTGTGTAATGGTTCAAGGTTAATTCTTTGCATAAGAAATATATTTTCATACTTATTTAGAAGTACATGAATACCCAAAAATATATATAGAAGTGCTATAGTAGTCATCTTAAAGGCATATAGGTTGATGATTTGATAAATGAATGAATACCATATTTTTATCAGTGCATGCTTGTATGAACACATAAACATAGGAGTACATATGATCATAGATGCATGTACCATGTTTTGGATTTTTAGCCAAATTTATTACAAATCCAAATATCCAAAATCTTGAATAAACTTAATACATAAGCATACAATCACTCGAATCAGTATTAATGAACATAATATTCACAAAATATTACTCAACAATATACTCACAATATCAAAGTATACAAGCTTCTTGATCAATTCTCTAAATTTTTCAATACCTTGCATGGATATTTGTCTTCATAATATAACCTTACAAGGTGACTCTTGAATACTTTGACTATTGCTCTCCTCACATATCTAGGAGATGCATCCTTTCCTATTCCACATATAAGACAAATATTTCATGCCTCTTGGCTTTACATCTTTCCATATACATGTGACTCTTCACTTGTATACTTGAAAAATAAACACTTGAATCTTGACTTTCTAAACACTCACACTTTATTACATGACATTTTGCACACTTTATCATTTCTATACACTTGCACACTTCGGTACATGACACTTAGACTCATCCTGCACATTGAAACAAACCAATATAATATTTACAATAATTACAATGGTACCATGGGGTATATTATCATCTACCAAATAATGTAATATTCTCTAAAAACTCATATGTATAAGATTATTTGGTATGAACGTCTCTTGATGTATATAGATGACTCTAAAATATCTGATAATTATTTTTGCCAAGAGCTTTTGTAATAATATCTATAATTTTTCTTTAGTGGAAACATGTTTTACCTAAATATGACGATCCTACACATGATTTATAATAAAGTGACATTGAGCTTCAATATGTTTTATTCTTTTTATAAATCATAGAATTTTTTATTAATTTAGGAACTCATTTCCTTTTGATTCCCATATCTAACAAAATATACTATAACCAAAGTGATTCACATACTATATCTTTTGTTGCACAATATTTTGCATATGTTGATGAAAGAGCCATTGCATGTTGTTTCTTACTATACCAAAATATAGGTCCTCACCTGAGATAGAACATGTATCTTGACATTGTTTTTTTGTTATCTATAGATCCAGCATAGTCAAGATTTGAATAACCATGTAAGTAAAAATAATTATTTATTTTTTATTTTAATCCATATTCTATATTTTTGTTGATATATTACAATATCCTTTCAGTAGCTTCCCAATGAATTTCTCTGGGTTCTTGCATAAATAGAGAGATAACTTACAACGAAAAAAATATCATGTATTTATTTGTTAAATACAAAAGACTTCCAATTAATTTTTGAAACATAGTAGTAGAAACCAATGATGTCTTATCAAGTCTTTATAGCTATAGCACTTTTTCCATTGGTGTGTCTTTATGTTTACAATTTGTCATTCTATAATTTTCACATAATAATTTTACATACTTTATCTGTGTTATTATGATGCCATAATCATTTTGATAGATTTTTAAACCAAGACATTAATGTGCTAGTCCTAGATCTACCATTTCAAAATATTTTTCTAGATCTTTTTTACCTCATATATAAAACGTTTTGAGCTTCCTATGATTATTATATCATCAACATATAATACAAGAATTGTACTCTTAGATCCAACCTTCTTTCTATAAATATTTGAATATGATGTACTTAATTTGAAATTGTGTCATATCAGATGATCATTAGCCTTAATGTACCATGCTCTTGGTGCTTGTTTTAATCCATAAATAGATTTGTTTAGTTTACAAACCTTCTATTCTTGTTATTTAATAACAAAACCTTATGGTTGATTCATATATACCTCTTCGTTAAGATCACCATTAAGAAATTCACTTTTGACATCCATTTGATGAAGTTTACACCCAATATGTGCTTCTAATGCATAGATTATTTAGATAGTAGTCATTCTTGTTGTAGGTGCAAAGGTTTCTTCATAGTAAATTCCTTCTATTTGAATATATCCTTTTGCAACCAATCATGACTTGTATTTGTTAAGAGAACCATCTACTTTATATTTTATTTTTTAAACCCATTTACATATTATTGCTTTCTTTTTTTATGGTAGATCAACTAAATCCCATGTTTTATTATTCATTAATGGTGCATATTATAATTCCATGGCTGTTTTCCATTTTGGTCATCTTATAAAAATTTATGTAGTTGTAGGTTCTGCTAATAGACTCATTAATCCTATATTTTTTCTTGTCATGCTATGAGTTTGAGGTCTTGTGGTGGTAAGATCTAGTATTTATTCTAGATTTGAATCTTTAAGTATATTTATTTACCATTTTGCCTCTTTCCTTTGAGGTGTTATTATGAATTATGAGTTTTCAATTGGCTCATTAAACATTTGTAATTTTGATTCTTCATTTGATGAGTTTTCTTTGTGTAAAATATTTAGAATAGGTATTGTATCGACCTTTTGATCTTCAGTAATATTTTTGTTTCCTTTATCAAAAACTACATATTTGCTCACATCATGTTCTTTGTGGTTGGATCAATTATTCCATACCCTATTGAATCATCATCGTAACCAAAAAATATTATACATATGGTTTTGTTATCTAATTTTGTTCTTTTTTCTTTTGGAAAATGCACATATGCCTTACATCCAAATATTGTTAAATGTTCTATTGAAGGTTTTCATCCTGACCATGCTTCTTCAAAAGTATTATTTTTCAGTATTATTGTAGGTGATCTATTTTATATGTATATTGTAGTTTTAATTGTTTTTGCCCAATATTGATAACCAAGATGTGATTATTTTAGCATACAACGTACCATTTCCATAATCGAATAATTTATTATTTCTACTATACCATTTTATTGAGGTGAATAAGTTATAGTGAGTTGTCTTTTTATACCATTTGATTTTGGAAATGATTCAAAATATTTTGATAAAAAATTACCACCTCTATCTACGTGAAGATTCTTGATTGATTTTCTTGTTTTTGTTTCCACTAGTTTCTTGAATTGTTTAAAGCAACTAAAGGCTTTAGATTTAAGTTTTAGAAAATATACCCACATATTTTTGGAATAATCATCAAAAAATAGCTGAAAATATCTATCCTCCAAGGCTAGTAGTGTTCATTAGTCCACATAAATATGTATATATTAATTATAGTGGCTTCTAAGCTTGTATTTACTGAGTTCAAAAGGTATTCTATGTTTTCTTGCAAGACATTTTTGATAGAGTATAGATTCCCATAAAAGTTTGGGTAATCCTCTAACCATTTGATATCTACTCATTTCATTCAAAGATGATGCACTTATATGTCCTAACATTTTATTCTAAATTTATTTGATTTATAATGTTCTTGTTGATAGAGCAACATTAGATAATGTATCTAGGGCAAATAGACCATTTATATATGAACTAGAGGCTATGAATTTTTCTTGTCTAGGAATAAGACATCTCTTTTTTATTGTCAATAATTATGAATTAAATTGTTAAATTTTGATCCATCATTTGAGATACTAAGAGTATATCAGTAAACCAAGGCACAAAAAATACATTATTTATTATACCTTTTATATTAAATAAATTGATTAAAATATCTCCTACTCCTTTGACCTCATATATCCTATTGTCAGTTATGGCATCAAGTTTCTTACATTTCTCTTGAAAATATTAAACCGTTGTTATCCTGTCATATGTTTGCTTTCCCACGAGTCAATATACCAACAATTTTTTAATTATTAACATGATTTATAAAATACCTTATGACTCCAAAATTTATAATTAATAATCAAATTTTCAACTTTTCTATCAATTTCAATAATAAATTTCCCTTCAATTAATTCTTTAATATCAATGCAACTTAACCTTATAACTCCACTTATCAAAAAAATAATTAATCAAATTTCAAATAATCCTTATGACTCTCTAATATGCACACAACTTTTTGAGATATCAAATAGGTTTTAATTTTTATACTTTTGGTGCTAATATTTGATTCCTCTTTCCACATGGTAGATTAATTGCATGCATTAGGTGTTATTATGAGCTTACATCCACCTTAGGAATGGATGTTATTTAGATGTTATGGCTTCCACTCATCCTCTGTTATGCATAAAATATTTGGTTCTTCTTTTGAATGATCTTTTCTTCCCTCTCAAGTTCTCTCAGTCAAAAATCCATCTCAGGTGCTACTCTGGTTTGTCTCAAGCATTATGCTTCCTTTGGTATTTAGGTCGTTCACTTTGGAAAAATGTCTTCACAAGTCTATTGCTAGTTTTATTTTTATATTTGTTGGCTTCATCCTTATATCTCATTGTAAATTTTATATATGCCTACAATTCTAGAAATATTAAACTCCAACAATCCACCCGTATTATTATAATAGGTGCTTGCTATTCTTTCTTTAGCTATTCATATAATTTTGTTGTCTAGATAATAATTTCTCCCGATTTCTCTATCAAGAAATTTGATTGATGAATAACTTACATAGGTACTCTCAACCTTTCAATTTCTATTTTACTGGTACAATGACTTCTACCTTATCACTAGGTGCTTAACCTTTCTTCAAATTTTCAAACAAACAATGGTGCTACTTTTCAAGTTTATTCACAATAAAATTAATTTTAGCAATATTAGGGTATGACCCAAAATATTCCAGTGCTCTATTTTCTTTTACCTACATTTTATTCACGTAGCTTCAAATTATTTTTTAGGCTTCTCCATAAAATATCAACTGGAAAAAATCACTATTTTCTTCAAATATTTGTTGCTCTTTTTTTCTATGCTTTAATAAATTCATAATAGAGTTTTTTGATGCTAGCTTTTAAATATAACTCCTAAAAAATTGGATATAGTGTGGTAGTTTTGATACCACTGTTGGATTTTTAGCCAGATTTATTACAACTACAAATATCTAGAATATTGAATAAAATTAATACATAAGCATACAATCACTCGAATCAATATTAATGAACACAATATTTACAAAATATTATTTAATATTATACTCATAATATCAAAGTTATAGTCTTCTTGATCAATTCTCTAACTGTTTCAATACCTTTCATGGAGCTTTGTCTCCATAATATAACCTTATAAGGTGACTCTTAAATACTTTAACTATTTCTCTCCTTACATATCTAGGAGATGCATCCTTTCCTATTCCACACATAAGATAAATCTCTCATACCTCTTGGTTTTACGTCTTTCCATATAGATGTGACTCTTTTATTGTATACTTGATACATAAATACTTGACTCTACTTTCTATACACTCAAACTTTATTACATGACACTTTGTACACTTTCTCACTCTACACACTTGCTTACTTTGGTACATGACACTTGGACTCATCCTACATATTGAAATACACCAATATAATATTTACAATATTTACAATGGTACCATGGGGTTCATTATCATCTACCAAATAATGTAATATTATCCAACACCATGTGTTTGTTATACTTATAATAAGAATTTTTGGTAAGTGTTTTCATTCACTATTGTTGTGTGTGTACATTACAATATATGCATTTGTAATAAATAATTTATAATATAAGATTGTAGGATATTTTGATGTTTTAGTGCTAGTAGTTTAGTGGTACTTAGAAAATTATCAAACACCTATTGACCTCATGATAACTATATGTAACATATATGTTGGTAGGAAGAGTTGGTTATAGAGTTATTTGTTGAAGTATGGTATTGATCAATGTTGGTCAATAAAAGTTTTTTATGTGTTGCATTCTTAACCAAACCATGTCTTATTCTAAAAAAGTAAGTTGCTAAGGATACATGTGCGTGTAGTGAATTCAAATTTATCTATAATTTTTTAATTATGTACCTTTTTTTGTACATTTGTAGTGGAATTATATTATAGTGCATTGTATTCAATTTCTATATTTTGGTGTTTTTGCCTATATGAAATTGATTGACTTGGTGATATGGAGTTGTAATGAACACATCTTTGAAGAATGTATGCAATGATGATAATGAAAGGATTATAGTATTATTGATAAATTATTTAGTAGGAGTGTGCCATTGCTCCCTCAAGAGGAGGGAAATTTGGATGTAGACTTGTTAATTGATGTTGATGAAGGGACACTTAATGAAGTTGTTTATTATAAAGTCATCCATGATGAATCCATATATGATGAATTAATTCATGATGAGAAGTTTGATAAACATGTATATGATGATGTAAGGCATGACAATATGAGATGTGATAAAGGGTAAAGTGATGACAAGTTTGATAAAGGAAAAAACTTGTTTAACAAGAAAGGCTAATACCAATTGAAGTGAGTTACATGTTAGCTGGTGCATGTAACAAAATTCTAGCACTGATACAAATATATATTGTAATGTTCAATGGTAAAAGAAATGAGAGTTGATAATAGATAAAATGTAAGAGGGTGTGTTGAGCGATGCATATGAAAATATTTCAACACTAGAGCAACTATAGATTGGTATATTTTTTGTGAGCAAAACAAAAGTCTAATATTAAGACAACTATAGGTTAGTATGTTTGATGATACATAAGACAAGAATTTAGCATAGAACTGGTGTAGTGAATTTTATAATGAATACAATAAGGTTGATACACATGAAAAAGTATTACCTATACCAAATAATTTGATCACAACAACCAATTTTGGTATAGCACACAAGTGTCCCACATTTCATGGTGGTTCAATAGAGTACCCAATCAAATATTGGAAAATTTACCTTATAATGTGAAAGGCCAATGGAGAGATGAATGAAGCAAATTGAAGATGGTTATTCCTTGTCACACTATATGAAATCATAGTGGACTAGTTCATGGAATTGAAAGAGAGGAAGCACCAAAATTTGGAGGAATTGTGGGAAGCCTTCATGAAGGAATTCAAACTATTCTACAATTATGGTGAGATAATTTAATCTCTAGTAGGGTATATTTTGTCTTATAACCAATTTTTTTATAATTTGGTCACTTTTTTGGATGATAAACCATAAAATATATTAAATAAAAGATGGTTCATAGGAGAACTTATTTCTTCATATAGGAAATATATTAGCATGGTCCATTTAGAATCATATCAAATACCTTTGAGTAGGACATGAACTTAAAAACTAATGCAAATATGTCATTTAAATGTTTTCATAAGGTAATTAGTGATGAGAATAAATTTGAAGATGGGATAAATTCTAAAAATTATGGTGAAGTCCTCAAGAATGAGAAAAACTTGGAGGATTCAAGAATATAATATAGATTCTAGAGTTGAGAACAACCACAAGAGTGACAAGAAAAAATCCATAAATAAAAGTGTCAATAGCGATGATTCTAAGAATGATTATGGCACAAAGAATATACATTATGAATTAATATGATTGTTATGAGTATATGCAACACATAGAAACACTATTACAATGAGAGGTACTATCAACATTATATTTTGTGATAACTACCAAAGAAATCAAAGAAATAAAATTGAGTATGGTAATCGATTGTAGTTCAAGTTATTGTAGATATTGGATTTTTTATACATTATTACATGTTTATTTGATAATCTAATGTTCATTTTATTTGATCATTATTGTAACCAATGGATTTGTGTGTGATTAATGTTAACATTTATGTTTGAAGTATTTATTTTTCTATAATTTTATGTTATATTAATTATGTATAGAATTCCAAACTATTACACTTTGTATCAATGTTGAGAATACAACCAAAGGCGTCTACTTTTGATTTAAACATAAAAGTGGAAACCATAATATTTTTATTTTAAATATTTTTTTCTACAAAAGGATGATGTAAATGAGGTTCAAACTAGTAACCTATCTAAAGGTGAAAGAAACCAAAAGTGTGATTTAAATCATGGAGGATAATATCTAGACATGTAGGGCTAATAGGTTTATGCTACCAATCGTATAATTGAGGATGATAATCAAATGTATAATGAAGGATACCATATACATAAGGTAATAAGATGTTTTGATGATGAAATATGATATCTGAGAAAGGAATACTATCATTTGAGAAGGGGTTTAAGCCATCCAACAAGGATTCTAACAAATTTAATAGAATTTAAGATTATCTAAGAGGTCAATTTTTTTCAAATCTATAGAACCTTTTTCTAAGCTCCCAATATTTTCATAAAGGTTTTAAATTCCAATAGAGGAAGAAATGAGAGGAGCCATATAATCCCTAAAGAAATAAATATGATATATAGGACATGTTATTGAAGGAGTCTTTTATCTACAACTTGAAAATTATACTTTAGAGGAGGATAAAGGTGATGGTTGTTGCATGATTGTCAAAGGAGGACTAATTAAGGTTAATCAAGCCTTTGTTTGTCATAAACTCAATATTCAACATTGAATTTGAGTAGTGTAAAAAAAGAGTTATCATATGGTGTTGTCCTTGGATAATATGGGGTCTTTAATTTATCATCCAAAGGAGATTATTTATCATTTGAGGGTATACCAATAAGGGTCAAATATTTGTTTGATGTAGAGTATATATGGTATGAAAGCATGCGCATGTACTTTTATTTGAGATAATTAAAAGTTCCATCCATGTTTTCTAGGAAAGAAGGGATACTATTTGAGCCTTAGAAAATATTGTCAAACCCAAGGAATTTGTATGTTTTGCCTAACCATAAACCATAAAAGGATCTTGTTTGGTACCAATACTTAGTCAATTCAACTACATGAATTATCATTCACTGTCCCAAATATATGATCTAATGCCAAATCAATTACAATATAAAAATGGAGAGATATCATTTTAGGAGAAATTGATACCATATAACCCTAATATTTCATCCCAGTTCATGCACTTATCATCATATATTTTCTTGTTGTCAAGTAATATTTAGAAGAATTCATTGAGGGCAAAGATTTGATTACCATACAAAGATTATACATTTCCATATATGGCTCCATTGATGTCATCATAGATAGTGTATGCCATCAATTAGAAAGAAAAGAACATCTAGTGAAAAGTGTGAACCATTTTCCACAAAAGTAAGATCATCTAGTGAGGGTGAATGTTATTAAGTTCTAGGAAATTTCCATTTGACATAAGGAAGATGTTATTTAAAATGAAAACTTGGAAAATTAATTGAAGGGATTTCCAACAAAGTTTATGTATGAATCATAAAGGGAAGGAAAGAAGAAGTTTAATTTTATCTCCATGAAATTCAAAAGAAAATAAATATAAACAACTAAGTCAATGGAATGATAAAACTATATGCCATTTAGTAAAATAATAACATCATATACTTGCTAGAGAATGTAGTTTGGAGGACAACACTTGAAATCTAGACACTTGATATGGTAGTCATGACATTAAAAGTTGGGCTTGAATATCTATCAATAGGTGCATGAAAGAGGCCAACTAGACTATCTAATGTTGAGGATATTATTATTGTACATTAGGATTAATTATAAGCCTAAGTTATTATTTCTTATTTCTTGCATTATATTATGTGAGGTATAGTATGTCCATATTTGATATGATTGGTTAGTTGTTAGGATGTATGGTTATGTTTTTAGGGATGTGTTTTGTCATCTAGTAGTTAGTTGTTTGTTTGCATCCATGTTTAGTAGGTGTTTATCCCTACATATATTATAGTTTCAAGTGGTTGGACTTGCATGGCAAATTTTTACAACCATTGTAACCTATGTGATTCCTTGTATGTTCTATATATTAATTGCACATAATGGAACAATCAGCTTCATATTTGGTATTTCCATATCACTGGTAATCAGAGCCATAGGATAGTTTTTGCAAGAAGGGAGGCAAGGTGCCAACTTCATTGCTAGGTGACTAGTATTGTTTTGTTGCTAGTGCACCAGATCCTAGGGTAGTTGCTATGAGGAATTAGCTTGGGCCAACCTGTAGCATCAATTTGTGAAGCTCATGGGGTGGCAAAAGGTGAAAATTACCCCTGATAGAAGGTTAGAGGGTAACCATACTTACTTTGAGGAAGGTAAAAAATAATTATATTTTTTGGAGATTTAAGAATAGAAGAACAAAGGAAAAATTATTGTTGTTGGATGACTAGTTGCACAAGTTTGAGGTCAATTTGTGGCTAAAAGGAGGCTTTGGTATTTATTACCGAAGGGTGCACAAGTAAAATCTTGATGCACAAATCTTGAAAGAGATAAAAATATTTCACAGGGTCTCAAAAAGGTTTAGAGGTAGAAAAAATCTCTCCCTCGTTTTTCTTTAAGTTGATCAACTATTTTTCCAATCAACCACCCCAACTGATCGACCTCCTATTGATCGATAGAGGTATAGGACCTCTACCATCCCTATCCCCTTATTCCTTTGTTCCTCTTATTTATACACCTCCTTTCACCGATGTGTACCCCATATATTGGTAGCCCATAGCTGCCCAAAACTAATTGCTTGCATAGGCCATTTTTGGCCAGGATATAACCGGTCAATGATGGGACATTGCAGGCCATCCCCAATGGAAAGCAGTAGGGTACTACCTTGTAGGCTATTGTGGTGAAGATCATAGATGGAGATACAAGTAAATTCATAGTCGATTGGATTTGCGCAGATGGATAATTGCAAGCGAAGGAGACTATAACAAAAATTTTACAAAAAATTTAAACAAAGGTCCTAAGGTTTTTAATCAACCAATAGGGCAAGAGATTCAAAACCTAAAAATATTGTGCAATCCCTTCTTGACATGTGGTAACACCAAAATTATTTGGGAATATCCAAATTCATGTTTTCAACGATGGTCTTACAGTTCCCAACACCAACGATTATTTTTTTTTTCGAGCTGTTTTGGAGTACTATCGAATACAAATTTTTGATTTTCCTCCAAAAAAATTGATGGCTATTTTCAAATTTTTGGCAAGCCAATTTGTGTTTTTTCTGGAAAAAAATATGGTTTCGACTGAAAATTTGCATTCTTAGTGCGAGAAACACTTTCCCAATGATATTGGTAGGCTTTTGCTGATGTCAAATAGTCTCTCGACGATCATCACAGGTTTTTGGTTGTTTCTTAAGCAAATTTCGATGGAAATTTTCATTGTTTGGCATTCACAGTCATTTTTTGGTAATAAAAAATAGAACTTCAATGAGTTTCGTTGTTTCTAGTGGTTTTCCAATGAAATGTGGCAAAAAAATTAAATTTTTGATAGAAATTTTACGAATCTAGAAAGTTTTTAGTGAAAAATCCTATGTCCAGCGAAGACCTATGATTTTTAATGTCAATTTGCAGTCTCCAGTGATGGTTTCTATTTTCTAACACTATTTTCCAGTGAGGGGACTATTTTTCAATGAGGCATCATTTTTTGGTGGTTTTTGACATTTTTGACACTATTCATAATTTTTTGATGTATTTTATGCATTCCGACAGGTTGCAAATTTTAGCAACATTTTTTGGCAAGCTACTTTTCCTAGTGATATTTTTTGGTGAAGGTAGTTTTTCAACGAGCAAGTTTTAAAATTATTTGGGATTTTTATCTCACATTGCACCTATTAGAGCATTATGATCTATTTATAAGTGTAGACGTGCACATACCTTGGTGACCACCACTCGGTGGTCACATTTGAGTGTGCGTTAGCTTGCGTGTTGAATGGTTGGTGTTGCAGACCTTTGATCATGTAAAATTTCAACACAATTTGACTTCGGGTTGTTAACTGGTGAAATTTGGTGGACTTTCAACATAGTTTGACTTTGAACGTTGACCTGTGTTGATCGACGGACTTTGATCATTGAAAAACCTAATTTTTGTTGCCAAAGACAAATTTCCCACCAAATTTCAAACTTTTTACCATTGGAGCCAAATTTTTAAGTTCAAATTTAAATTTTACTGCCTAAGAGAAGGTGAAAATCAAATTTTTGCAAATTTTTCAACATAATTTTTGCCTCCAAAAAGCTAAATTTTTGCACTTTTAAGGGCTTATTTTCTAAAATTTAGTGCTAATTTTATTTTTACCACTTCAAATTGAAGGGTAATTTTTGTAATTGCAAATTGATGTAATTTGTAAAAGCACTATAATAGCCCCTTTGTAAATTGGAAGGCAATTTTTGTAAATCTAGGTTAATTTTTGCTTTAGGAGTTCACAAATTTTCCTAAATAATTACCTAGATAGTTCTTGCAACCACATTATATTTCTCCTAGTCTAGCATATACACGTCATCAAATGGATTCTGACCTCCAAAAAAATATGGTAAATCTTACCATTGTAGTAGATGTTTTGGCGGATAAGGTGAAAGATATTACTATCCAATTGACTCCTAGTGATGTCAAAATTTATAACAACAAATTTTCCAATAAGGCAAAATGTGAGGTCAAATTATATGATGGATCAAGGGATCCAAATGTCTTGTCTACTTGGATTCTAGATTTGGAGACTTGGTTCTCCTACTTAGAAGTCCCTTTGAATGAAAAATTTGATTTTGCCATAGTCAAACTCATAGGCTTCGTAAAAGTTTTAATTATAGAAAGACAACAAAAATTCTACCATGACTTGGAAATAACTGATCCAAATTTTGAAGAACACTTTTTTCCCACTAGCCTATCAAAGTGACTTCATGATAAAGTGGTATAGGTTGAGGTAAGCCTATAGTATTTCAGTTGCAGATTATATTTTTCAATTTAAAAGGCTAAGGTTTTTTCTTGATGTGAAAGATTTAGAAGAAAATTTGATTTACAAGTTCACTCATGGATTGCAAGATTAAATTTTTAGGGAAATCAAATTCAATGATTTCCTCACTTTGGATGTGGTATTCAAACATGTCATTCTAGTGGAGGAGAAAGTTGGTGCCTCTCATAGATCTTGACCTTCATAGGAAAGCACTTCCAAAGGCATGAATCAACATCAACAAAAGGTGAAGAACTCTTCTCATTCTTCTTCCCCTAATTCTTCTTCTCCTCCCACTTCACCTAAAGCACATTCTTCTTCTTCTCACTTCAAAAATTATTCTTCTACATTGTATTGTGACTTTTTAAAAAAGAATTGCCATACAAAATCTAGATGTTTTACATTTGAAATAATAAAGAAGTCCCTACTTATACAACCTACAAATTATGAACCACAAGATGATCCCATTGTGACTACAGGGACAAAATAAGAATATCTTGCTTTGAAGGGTAAACTAAACAAATTTATCCTTATGTCAAATGTTTTTCAAGGGGGTCATGACCATTTGTTTGTCACTCGAGCCCACCTTACCCATGATTTATATGTGGATTGTATCATAGATAATGTCTCATAGAATAATATCATCGTGAGGATAGTTTTCGAGGAATTGATGCTTCCCATGAAGACACATCCTCAACCCTATGTACTTGGGTAGAAGGATGTAGATTCTACATCCAACATCACACACACTTGTATCTTATATTTTTATTTTTATGATAATTTTATGTATAAAGTGAGATGTTATATCACTAATATGGATTATTATAGACTATTGCTTGATAAGCCCTATCAATTTGATAGGAATACAATGTATCATGTTAAAAAGAATACATGCACCTTGGACTTGCATGATAAAATATATTTGATGTAAAGCATGGCACCCACATCAAATTTGATGCTAAGTTATAGACAAGCTCGTAAGCCATTAATTCAAGTACATGTATTGGATCCTACTTGCATAAGTCCCACACAAGATAAATAACAAGCACCACCAAAGACTCATGATATAGAAGAAGCTTCACTTCCAAAAATTGAACAATCATAAGAGCTCATGGTTAAGGAACCCATCACTCTCACTAATGAAAAATATAATAACCATTCCATTGATATCATTTTGGGTACACCTCTGAAGACACAACCACTTGCTCCATAGAATTTACCTTTAGCATTATCTTATTGCACCATTGCACATACAAAGATGGAGAAATATAAGGTAAATTCCTTCATACATAATTGATAGAGCCTTCAGGGCAATATAACATAGGACTTGTAGAAGATTAAGAAGGAACAATAAATATCAATGAGCAAGCATTGTAGTCCTCATCTATTTCAAGTTGGAGACAGATTTTAGCTTCCCTTGTACAAGTGATGCTTTCCAAATATGTCATATCAGGATCCTCCTTTGGTACCTGAACCTATCATCAACTCTACAATAGTAGTGACACCTAACCCTCAGCTTCCACTCATTACAGATAGAGTTTTCAACATGAAGACTCATCACACTCGATAGGGTTCTTCCACTTCTTACCTTATTGTCTACCATGGCCTCTTTCCACATATGGCTCATTAGATCCCTCACCATTATATGGATCATGACTTTATACATTTGTTGAGATCATTGGGGTCCAATGCTTCTATGGTTGGAAAAGTGTTGAGGATATTATTATTGTACCTTAGGCTTAATTATAAGCCTAAGTTATTATTATTTCTTATTTCTTGCATTGTATTACGTGAGGTATAGTATGCCCACGTTGGATATGATTTGTTAGTTGTTAGGATGCATGGTTATGTTGTTAGGGATATGTTTTGTCATATAGTAGTTAGTTTTTTATTTGCATCTATGTTTATCAGGTAGTTATCCCTGCATATCTTATAGTTACAAGTGGTTGGCCTTGCATGGAAAATTGTTACAACCACTATAACCTACGTGATTCCTTGTATGTTCTATATATTCATTGCACATAATGGAATAATCAGCTTCATGTTTGGTATTTCCATATCATCTAAGGTATCATGTAGCTTGTGAGGGAGTCATATGGCCCACAAATTTTTTTTCTAGACTAAAGAAAAAGAGAGTTTTAAAAGTTGATGTTCCTATTGAAAGAAAAATATTTATCAGTACTTCCATAGATACCATCATGGGTTATCGTCTAGTTGTTCAAGACCCTTTGTTTTCCAATTGAAGCTATTATGGATATTATATAACATTCCATCGAAGGTATGTGATATACAAGGTTTTCTAAAGCATGCTATCTAACTCTACTATCCATGGGAATCCATCCATCAAGATCATTTGGGAAATTATATTTTACTATCATCTAAAGGAGGTTGTCTATTAGTTTTGATTAAACCTTCCATCCAATATTGAAAGATAAATACTTATATTTATAGTTGGACATTAGAGGCATCCATTTGAGACCTACCATTCAAGGATAACCATCATGGTACCCATATAGAACTGACAAAAAAAGACCATCATCTAGAGCTAGTCATCTAGGCCTATCATCTAAGGTTGTTTATTTAGGGATAGTTGTTTCAGACCATAGTCCAAGGATAGTTATTTAAATCTACCATATATGAGTCGTCATCAAAGACCACAATTCAAATATATATATTGAAGGTAGTAATCCAAGTCATGTTATCTATGTTTGTAATTCATACCCTCATTGAGGTAACCATTTAAGGGGTGTTATTTGGGTTGCATGGTAGTCATAGAAAAAAAAAGAAAAAAATTAAACATTGTAGTGGGTTAAGTAGATGCTACAAAAATGCCATCCATAAAAAAAATTTGACCTATATAATTAATAACATAATGTTTCAAATTGAGTTTCTAAGGTGCTACCATAAACCTTATGATGACACTGCCCTAAAATTTACCTTTTATTGTGATAGGGTATGTGAAAAAGGTACGACCCATCAACCTAATAAGGGGATTTATCCTTTTAGCTTGAATAGTGGCTCTTACCTTCTTGACCCCCAACATAGGTGATAGTGGCATTATATTTTGTGTTTGTGATGTAGCTTATTACATGAAGTAGAGCATAAAATGAGAGAACAATATTTCGACTATGGGTTGTAGTGTAATTGATTATATATAACATATGAAATAGAAAAATATGGAAGGAGTGCCACAAGAATTCCGTCTCATGTTTAGTATTTCTACCCCTAAGTTTTTGATCTACCCATAGGTATGCCAACAATTTTAGAGAAAGGGATAAATGTAGGTAGACAATTTGACACGTGAATGGATGTGGTATTTTTCATGAACACATGATCTTATGAGCACATGCAATCATATATACATGTACCATGTGTTGATTATATGTGGAAATAATAGTTATCATATATAAGTGTTATCATAGTTGTATCGTATGCATATGCATAAATATATGTGTTTATGATAAAATATTATAATGTAAAATAATGGATGAATTTAATATTTTGATGTATATGGGTAGTTCACTGGTATCCAGGTAGTTTCCAACCATCTGTCTCTCTCATGTTAGCTATACATACAAATCTATGTTCAGAGAGAGAGGTGGTTAGGGGTTGCTCATTCAAGTATGGCGTTGGTTGATACTGTCAAGGCATGTCTCTATGTGTTGTATGCTTGATAGAATCATGATATATTACATATAACTGGTTGTAAAGGATATATGTTATGTGTAGTATATTCACATGTATATGTAAGTTTTTCCAATTATGTATATTTGTTTATATTTCTATAACAAAATTATGTTGTATTATATTCTATTCTATTTCTACTTGATCATGGTATCATTTTTTACAATCATGTCATCCACATATAGGACAACTATCAGAATTTGATCTCTCTTTGAAAGTAAATTTTATGATCATATTCACACTACATGAAAGAAACAATTAATTTTCTCATACCATGAAGTTGGATCTTATCTAATTCTATAGATATGTTTTCAATATAAAAACTAATGGTGTGTCAATTATTTAGATAAATTTTGTTGTATACTTTAAATTTTAATCATAAATTATCATATAGAATGATACTAGTAACATCCATCTAATGGAATTTTTATCCATTTTTGGTAGCTATTTTTTTAAATATTGTTCATCTTCGTCATAGTCAATCTATTATTTTTGATAGTATCCTTTACCAACTAACCTAGATTTGTTCTTGTCCACATTTTTTAAAGTATATTTGATTTTATAGAGCCATATACACTTCAATATGTGTTGATAAAGAACTATTTTTCAATTAGATTCTTCTTGAAGATTTTTATTCATTATTACACATGGTCTTATCCTTAAGTGTCCTTCTATTTGATATCATCTAGACAACCTTTATCTTATAACAAGGGTCCCATTCTATGTGACCCTCCATGATCCATTACACATCTTACTCATAGAATACCTTCATGATTCAATTGGCATGACACTCTAAGGAACTTTGACATTTTAATGGACATATTGATTCAAAAAACTTTTTATGTTGTAACATAACTCATGTTTACAATTCTCTATGCTATCACCCGCCTCCACGTTTGAATAGTCATTCTTCCTTTAAATGGATTACGTACTTTGAGAATCCATTTTCATTTTAATGAATAAACATTAGCATATTTAATGGATATTATGATCTAGATGTCCTTTTCTCTATAATTATACAAACATCTTAATCCAGATTTCCCTTTATGGTCAAACAAATTTCCATAGTCAAAAAACCCTTATATGCTAGTATACATCTTATATCAAGCAACTCTCCATAGTTTAATAAATATTCACCCTTTATCAATCATTCATGCTTAGAAAATAATCTCTTTTAGAATCCCTTGGTTATTTTATAAACATATCACTTACAACTTTTATGTTTGTCTTGTTTCATGCAAACCTTATAGTTTCAAGGTGGTGCTAGTTTGAACTACATCTTTGCACTAAGTTGTTGAGTGAATATCTATGACATCTAAATGCATCTTTATAAAGTATATAATTATAAATCGTAAAACAAACAACACCAAAGTAATATATATAACTAATACACAATATGTTGCACAATGAATAAAGATAATATTTTATTGATATAAATGGAGCTTTGATCTCCAATGTTTACAACACGATTGGGTATTGATACAGATGTTACAAATATAGGGTTTCAAAACCCTAGTTTAAAGAATAACTGGTGTCTTATAGCTTATATTCAGTCCAAAAAAGAGTGTGGGTGGGATTTTGTATCCCTACGAGACCACCCTAGCTTCAACAACTTCCAAAAATATGATTCCTATACCTACAAACAAAAAAGAATAAAAAGGGATTAGAAGCACCTGCAAGGGCTCCACTATGTGAGGCCCTTAGAAAGATAAAACCTATAAAACTATAGATGCTACATAATGTAATTTTAAATAGAAACTACATAAATATGAAATAAATGCAAATAACTTCTTACCTTGTCAATGCCAATTTCTATTTTTGCTTCTATCATCAATGTTTGCGAGGATGCCCAAACAACACCCGAGGGTTGTAGGACTTTAGATCTACTGTGATAAATGCTCGAAGACATTCTATGATGGTTGTGGATGCCCAGAAGGGTTCCAAAAATACCTAAATGTGTTCTACAAACTTTTGAGGGCATTTGAGGGTTGAGGGAAGTGTCACAGAACCAGATCTAGTTTGCACGGATTTGGCAGTAGAGGAAATGGGGGATGCGATGGCGGTGGCAAGAGGGAAAGGATGATAGTGAAGTGGATAGGGTAGAAGGGCTTAAGGAACCCTCTCAAGATTCCAAAAGGAAATTTTGAGATTAAGGGTTTAATGATTTATAAGGCACTTAAGGGTTTAAATCATCAAAATGACTCATATTTTATAATCTGACCTTGAACATGTTAGGGTTTCGATGAAACAAAATGAGTGGCTGAGATCAAAACATGAGGAAGGATGGAGATTAATTTTGGGTAAGTGGCATGGATTGAGATGGATGAATGTATGAGATTAAGACGTGGTGGAGGGCTAGGATTAATTCATATAAATACATATATATTTATTAAATATATATAAATATAATATATAAAATATTAATATTTATATATATTAAGTAAATCACACACACACACACACACACATATATATATATATATATATATATATATATATATATAATGGGTGGATATGATTGGAGGAAATGGATGGATGATAAGTGGCTATATTTTGGTGTCTATATATGCCTATTTTTGTATTGTGTTGCATGAAACACAATGCAGTGCAAAAATACGAGACACCTGGTTTGGCATGATGAAGCAACTTTCTTTCATTGGAGCGCAAAGATGATTTTGAAGATAAAATAATTAGTATGTGTATCTTACCCCCTCAATTGGAGAATGAGTTAAAAATGAGTCTCACGATCCAAATAATAAAATTATGTGGAATGATGCAGGTGAATGGTGTAAGTGCAAGTGTATGATGTAAATGCAAATGAATGAATGATGTAAATTGATGTTGTTTTTACCCCAATAGAGAGATTTTGTTTCCAAGTGTATATGCCATGATCATGTAAGATGTATCCCACTATGGGAAATAAAAATCAAATTTGTTTACCCCAAATTTTGGGTGATTCCATGTTGTTTAATAAAGTGCCTTTTGGCATCATTGAAATGCAAGGATGAAAATGCAGAAAAGAAAAAGAGAAAATAGTCTGTCCTCGGGGCCACTCATGATTGTAGCTAATTACCATATGGAATTCTTGAATAGTTGCTCAATCAAATTAACCAGCCTACATCCTAGAAGACTAGTGCAATTGCAAAGGAAATAATGAAATTTATCCATGTTGGGAACCCCATGGAACATGGCACAATGACAACTGTGGAGCAAATTGGTCTTGGCATAGTCTCACTCAAAATATGAGGGACTAAAAGTGATTTTTTTTTAACAAGGAGATATTGGATGATGCATAGGGCAAAGTGTCCTTATGGTGGGTTACCCATATTACCGAATTGCATGGAAAACCAACCACTTCAATCACCAAGGAGAGAACAAACCACCAAATACAAGGTCCACTTGAAATTGTATGTGAACTTGGAAATTTTTTATGCGAATGCAATTGTTGATGGATTTGAATGATGTTGAAATGAATATGTGTGAATGAAAAAATACATTGATGATTGAATTGCATGAGTTTGTGAAATTTTGTATTGGTTTAGAGCATTTTTAGAGCAATTTTGGATAATATTATGACTTTTGTCTGCAAACAAAAGTCAATCATCCAAATCAGTCCATGTTATCACAAAGGTGAATGAAATGATGGAGTGGATGATTGGAATGATGAATTTGGTTTTTTTTTTTTTTTTTTGACCATTTTGGTGCATTTTGGAAGTTGTAAAGCGATTTTACAAATTTTGGTTGTAAGAAAAAATTAAGCGTTCAATTCGATTTTTGGTTTCACAAAATATGATATGATGATGAAATGAATGAGTTGATGCAATTTGGGGTGATTATGTGGAGGTAAGCTACCTTTTTGGATAATTTTGGTCTTTCTACAAAAATTTGAAACCAGACGCTGGCTAGATTCTTCAACATCCTTAGATGTCAGAAAGAATTTGGCACTCTACAAACTCTAGTCAATATTTCAATGTACCTATGAATGCCCATGGGCATTCCAATGCACCAAAAATAGCTATAAATAATCTATAGAAGTGAAATTAGATTTATTCTTATATTCACAAATTCTAGAAGTTGCATCTAAAGGAGTGAGTTAGGAAGTAAAGTGGAGTGAAGGAATGTGGTGGGGCAGAAGCTATGGCAATGGAGGGTACATATGTGGTAACAGGAGTAGAGGTGCATGTGGCTGAGGTAATTACCCTTGGAACTCTTGTTTGGACTTGTGTATTTTTTTTTAATTAAGCAAGTTAATATGACATTAATGTGTTTGCATCGTGCATGTATTGTGCTACAATTGAGGATTTTGGAGGGTCAACATTGATTCTCACCTCTCATCTTAAGGGTGAGAAATGTACTACAAGATGAGCAATGGAAGTGGTTGAAGACTGTAGGGTTGGCTCGGTTAGGTTGGATTGATGTTGTGAGGGTAGATGAGGGTTATCTCTCTGCCTTGGTAGAGATATGAGATCTAGATAGGGGTACCTTTTAGCTCCCTACTGAAGAGGCAACAATGACACTTGAGGATGTATACTGCATCCTCAAAGTATCGATGGAGGGGTTACGTGTCAAGGTTGGACATGATTAGGGGTAATATATGAGCAAAATATTTGGATACTAATGGCAATATGTGAGTGTGAAGTGTGGAGGGATAATGTACTTTGTGATGTATGTGGATAAGAAGTTAGAGGTATTGCCTACCTTGGTCATGTTCATGTTGGCTAATATATTGGCCCTAGATAACACTGGCTATCGGTTCCCTTGGAACATGATCAAGTTGGTGTATGAACATAATCAATGAGCCTTGAGTTTATGCATGGGAACTTGCTCGACTGGTGTAGTTGTACCAAGAGTTGTACAAGGTAAGGAGGTTGGGGTAGAAGGGGCTAGAGTACAGTGTGTTACTACAGTGTTAGGGTTGGGAGCATTTTAGTGTGGCTTGACCTATGGGCTTGTCTACTGAGGTGGGGGATGGGGAGAAACCCTACACTTTGATATGGATAGTGGCTAAGGAGGTGTAGCTAAGTCATCCTATATAAATTGGCCAAGAATATAGGGATCTGTGGGTAGGATTAACACTAGGTCAGGTGTTTTGGATACCATGGTGAGGTTCCAATTAGATTTGTGATAGGGAGAAGCTACAGAGAGTATTATGGCTAGATGGATAGTTGGGAGGCATAGGAGTGAGGTTGATATGGTCCAGTTCTCATGGGTGCTATGATATTTTGGGATACAACAGGGGGTTCCTAAGGCACCAATGTTGTATAGGCATCATCGAGATGAGATGGGTCTACCTTGTGCTGAGGCATGGAGGGTGACCTATGAGGATGATGAGGAGATAGATCTCCCCTATGTGGATGATACAAGGACTACTATCGAGTATGATGTATGGTTCATTGTACAACCACCATGGGTACCTATTTTAGTAGTGGATGAGGATAGTGCAGATGAAGGTGAGATAGAGGCTAAGGACACAGAGATAGATGAGTCTTTCATATGTCAGAGATATCTTTGGTCTAGTAGTCAAGGAATATGGGCAAGGGATGCAGTAAAGTAGCCTCCAGATATTGGAGGTGATGTAGATGGTGATGATGATATGGAGGAGGTTCCAGAGAGACCTCCTGGTTAGAGTGAGAAGGATTGGATGAGGCTAAGGAAGATGGTGGTGGATCGAGATGCATATATAGTACCTCATGATGCAAACATAGCTCAGCTACGGGTGAAGCTAGAGGTACAAATGACTACAAGTAGAGGTAAGGATAGGATCATGATGCTCTAGGTAGATCTACTTAAGAGGGACCATAATCAAAGATATGATATACTATGTATTTGGACTCAAGATTGATATATTTAATATTTGGAGGATTGATTGATGCATCACCACATTGGTCTTCCAGATCCACCCTCCTCATCCATATCTAGGTTTGTTAGGCATAGTAGATCTAGGTCTAGGGCTCCATCAAGATCATAGGGGTCCTCTTATAGGCGTTAGCTAGTGCTGAGATGCACTTTTTGCATATGAGCCTAGGTGCTCCATTGTATATAGCCTTCAAGAATTTATTGTACATATGATATTTATATATTGGCATGGCTTTTACTTTTGTGTTATGGTTTTGTGTGAATTCTTATGTGTGAATACATGTGCATATGTGTTACGGATGATAATGAAATAATAATTTCTATGAATGCAAATGAATTAATGCTCTAACAATCATTCGTATTTTAGATTTTTTCTTACAATGTTAGCATTATTGTTTAATCAAGAGCACCAAAATGTTGGCATGTGAAATGAAAGACTTATGTAATGATATGGATGTTGACATGGAAGAATATTTTTTAGAGACTCAAACATACTAGTGATATCTAACAAACTCACTAAATACTATCTAATTTCTCTAAGACCAAATGTGTGTGTAGTGAATTCATTTACCAAATTATGAGAATGATAATGAATCGAGGTAATCAAGAACCAATGTGTGTGCAAGTGAGTTCATTAACTCATCTTGAGTAAATTGATATAAAACCTATCATGGAGAAGACCAAGAAGCTAGTTTATCCTTATGTGCAGTCAAAGGTCTCTTCAAAAGAGATGTGTCACCATGCGTAAGCGTAATCCACTACCAGTCAAGCATCTATAGCCCTAGTGGATATTAGCTCCATAGTCCAATAATCTGATCTCTAAGCTTTGGATATTTAGACTACCTAACCATATAAATATAAATGTAGTTCTATCCTTACAACTTGAGGATCTGTGGTGTGTGATGTGTAAAATATTTAGAGCTTTGGAAAATTAAATTTTGTTAGGAAATGATTGTGATAGTGGTGAAAACCATTGTTTTTTATTTTTGGACTATGTGCATAATGGGACAAGCAAGAAATACCTTATTCACTTTGAGGTTCAACCCAATAATGGTGTTATCTATGTTTGATGCAAGATGTTTTTAAGATGTATGATTGTGTTTGGTTCAAGAGTGTTAGAGTCAATTCCTAGAAATTAATGTTTTCTTAGTGAAAATGTATCTTGGTCCTAAAGAAAATTCAACATGTATTGGAGGTTGTTAGAAACACTAGGAGTGGCTTAGTGATCAAAAATACCTAGGGATTATGGACATGTGGCTATGCAAATGATAATTTGAAATGGTGCAATGAAAAATGGATAATGATTTGAAGGTGCCCCTGATTAAGGCAACATGACTTATCTAGACTAATAAATAACCCCTAAAATAGTGGATGAAATGTGTGAGGATGGTTGTGAATGCAATGTATGAAATGCAATTTGTGAAATGAAATATGTGCAATGCAATGTGTGAAATGCATTGTGTAAAATATAATGTGTGAAATGCAAGGTGTAAAATGTAATATGTGAAATGCAATGTTGTTTTTGTGTATTAGCCATGTATATATATATATATATATATCACATTAAGCATAGAATTATCTCAAGTGGATGATGTTAAGTGGTTGGGGCTCCTCAACTCCCTCTAAACTAGCAAGCTTATAGGTTCCTTTACCCACCTTTTGAGTGATAATGTTTGGACCTAGCCAATTAGCCATGAATTTATCATGAAGATACAACAATTCATTGGTGTTTTTTTGGTTCTCTTTAAGAACAAGATCTCCTACTTGGAATTCTTGAAGATGAACTTTGGCATTGTAAGCATGCTTGAGGCGGTCCTGATAGACTTGTAAATTCTCTAAAGCATTGAATATTCTTTCATCAAGAAGTGTGAGTTGGTTAAAATGTGCTTGTCTAGAAGTATCACCATCTATGAATTCCTACAATAAAATTCATAATAAGGGGATCTCAAGATCAAGAGGTAAGATTGCATCGGCTCCATAGACCAGTGAAAATGGTGTTGCCCTAGTAGGCATGCAGATGCTTATTTGATAAGCTCATAATGCTAAGGGGATTTGAGTATGCCAATCTTGATTATTTTATTTGATTAGTTTATTGAGAATAGCAATTAAGATCTTGTTGGTATCCTCAGCTTTTCGATTTGCTTTTGGGTAATAAGGAGTTGAGAAACTGTGTTGGATATTATATTTCTCAAAAAGTACTCAAACATACTTATTTTTAAAAGACTTACCATTATCAAAGATGATTTTTGAGGGAATACCAAAATTATAAATGATATGGTGGAGGAATTACCTCAAACCATTAAACTCCATAATTTGAGGTCCTATCATACTAGTTAGAGGAATTGCCTCAAACCACTTTATGAAGTATTCAGTGGCTATGATGATGAATGTAGTTAACCCGAGGAATGAGGTGAGATGTTGCCAATAAAATCAAGACCCCATTGTGAAAAGGCCAAAAGTCTTTGAATAGGTTGTAATTCTTGTGATCACACATGAGTTAAATTAGCATGCTCTTGACATTACTTATAATGCTTGACATAAATGCAACAATCACATTCCATGGTGGACCAATAGTAATCCATGTGTAGAATACACTTTACAATTGCTATTCCACTCAAATTACCACCACAAGTGCCATAATGAGCTTTAACTGTGGCTCTTTATGTCTCTGCAAACTCGAGATAATGAAGGAGGACTCCATCATAACCATAGCTATACAACACATCCCCTAAAAGACTAAAATGAGCTATCTTTTACTTGAAAGTGTGCTTAGAAATCCATGACATGTCTACTGGGAGTGTTACAAACTTGAGGAATGCTATTATTTGGCTTGACCAAGGCTCATATGGCTCTGAATGCATAAAGCAAATATCTTTTTCATCCTTATATTCAGCATGAACAATTGCAGATTTATAGATCATTGTGATAATGAGTAGTTGTACCTCTCCTACAAAGTTTTTTGGAATAAATGATCCTAGAGAGGCCATCACATCTGCAAATATATTAGTCAAATGTGGTAAGTTATCAATTTCATACTAAATATTTATGCCCATGGCTATGGCTGCTTGAAGACCTAATATTAAGGCTTCATACTCTACATTGTTGTTTGTGTATTGGAAGTCAAGTTTAAAATATAAGGGAATAGGTACCCCTTGGGGTGTATGCAGCATGGCTCCAACATCTTGACATTTTTTATACTTAGAACCATCAAAGAATAGTGTGATATCAATATATTCCTTTGGAATGACATCTTGTTCTTTTTCAGTGATAGTAAATATTGAATCATCTAGGAGCTCAGTAATCTAGGGTTGATCACTAGGAAGTGGAGCTTTTGCAAGTTGATTGGCTATGACCTGATCTTTAATGGATTTTTGGCTGATGAACTCAATATTGAATTCAGTGAGAAGCATTATCTATTTTGTAGTATGGGTGTTATTGTAAGTGCAATACATCATATAACGTAGAGGATTTTTGTGAGGTATGACATATGTGTTGTTACTAAGCATGTAATTTCTGAGTTTCTTAGTGGTAAAAAACACTGCTAAGCACAATTTTTCCATGTAAGCATATCTAGTTTTATAGCTTACCAATATTTAACTAATGTGATAGATAGCTTGCTCTCGATTGTTTTTATTTTTTTGTGCAAGCATTGTCCCTAATGTAAAGTTTATTGTTGAAACATAAATATGGAAGGGAGCCCCTAGATGAGGAGGAGTTAAGACTGGTGGAGAAGCCAGGTATTTCTTGATATCATCAAAATATTTTTGGCACTCATTTGTCCATGAAAATACCACTTCCTTTTGTAGCAGGTGATTAAATGACCTGCATTTATCAAAAAGTTATGCAATGAAGCGATAGATCGATTGAATATTTCCTTGTAAGCTACAAAATTCCTTCAAGTTTGTTGGGGGAGGCATCTCCATGATGGCATTGACTTTGTTTGGGTCCACCTCAATGCCCGTTTTGGAGACAATGAATCCTAATACTTTGCCTAAGGTAACTATAGGCCTAAAATGGCCACATGCTTAGGAAAACTTTGCAAATTTTTCCCAAGTCATAGAGTCCTCATTCTGCACACCTTACAGTGTATTTTGGAGTGGATCCATGACAGGAGGCACGAGCCCACCTAACACTTACTAAATATTTATACTCGAAGCAATTTTAGAAGACTTCTTTTGTTTTTGGCTCTAGACTAGCGACGCATCCCAAATTTGCAAAATATTTTGATAAAGGATTATGTTAGCAGGAAAAAAGTGCGGATTGGTGACCACTTGATATTTTGAATATCTCACGAGCAGCTAAGTGTTGGAGCATATGATTTCAGAGAATACATAGAATACTTTTTCCCAGAAAGATAATAAGGCAGAATGTTGTGAACATAGTAGATGCAGATGTGCAACAAGAGATGGTTTTGACTAATTCCTTTATAGAATGGTGATGACTAATGTTTTATTCTAAATACAATGTAGAATGGAGAAAGAGTCACTTTACATTATGAAAGGTCCAGATTGATGATCGTATGCCAATGCACTTGCTCAGCCCAAAATGGAATCTGCAAAATTTTTTAAGAAGAGATGAAATCATCAATATTTTTGTGCAAATTGGTGAATAATTTATGGACAATAAAGTGTAGACACCTAAAATGTATCATATCGAAGGTGACTACTCATATGGACATGCTACAAGGCCATATGGAAGATATTGGATAGACTCCAAGATAGAGCAGTGGTTCTAACCACTCAATTTGGGCTCCTTGGCCTAATCAGTCTGAACCACAGCTGAGACCTGTGGTCTACAGTATGAACTATGGTTGAGACCTACAATCTATAGTGTGAACCACAACTATCACGTACGGTCTAAAATAAAGTTCAATTGGCCTTCATCCAAGCCAAATCAGTTGGAATGACCTTTTGTTCTAGAAGAAGGTCGTTAAAAGATGGAAGCTTCCAATACAACTGTCATAACCACCCCTTCTTGTTCTTGGCTTCTAAATGAAGCCACCCTAGCCCTTGGGTAGTCCTATAAGTACCCCTCAAAATTAGGGCAAACTATTAGAGATAGAATTGGAGATTTGAGCAACGAAGCCCTGTTGAATTGTGGACTCACTTGAGTGCACTAAGAGAGAGATTTGTTGCTATCACTACCAACCCAAGCATCATAAAAAATTGTTCCATGGGCTAGAATTCCAAGACACGCTAATTCAGGAAAATGGAGGCCCTACCAAGCAATTCAACTACCAAACCTATTATAGGACACTGAGGTGACCCTTGATCATCAATTTGATAAGGAGGATCAAGACTAAAACCCTAGAATTAGAGGGCAAAACCATTTGGTTGCTCACTACGGATTTTAGCCATGGTTTATAGTGCAGACCGCTCATCCATGCTACGGTTTGCAACAAATGTAAGATCCCCTTACTGTTATTTTTGTAGTGTGCTTAGCTAGTTTAGATTAATCATTCTAATGGTTTATTTGGTAGTTTAGAGACTCTGACTGACCATATTAAATATTTTATTAGATTTACTTCATTTTAGCAAGTAGGACATAATTAGTTTCTTTTCATGTTCTAATGTTTTATTTCATGCAACTGATCCTTTAGATTGATAGATGTACTTATTGTTTACATGTTTCCATAAATATTTATGAGAATTGCATATGTTTAGCATAGTTTATCTACTTTCTTTATTTCCTTAGTATTATGACATTTGCATGTATAAATCCTTTAAAGGGCCTCATTATGAGAGGCTGCCTATTTTTTTAATGTTCTTGTGTTGTTTCTTGATCGTAGGAAATATATTCAAAGGAGCTTCAATCATCTAATTCCTTCCTCAACGCAAAGAAGAGGGTCAACTCCACCCTAGAGCAGTTTGTGACTATTTAGAGAGCATTAGTATTGTGCCTACCCCGTTGGGGACTTCAGAATTGTATCAACATTTGGGTGACCCTAAGAGGGGCATGATTGTAACCAAGATTCACTTTCAATATTAATAAAAGAAACATACATTTTATTGTCATATGCAATCTTGTTCTTTATTTCATGCTTTCGTGTTGGTTCCAATTGATATATCAAATAGGTGCATGCTTTTTGGATAGGTCAAAAGGTGATCATAGCAAAAATTTGCATTTTAAGCACCTAATCTGACATCTTCTATATTTTTTTGGATTACAGGTGCAAACCATAGCTTCCAACTGCGATCTCATTATTGGCCCGTGGCTTCAAGGCATGGCCTACAGTCAGAACCACGAATAATACCTATGGTTTATAGTAGACATATCAGATAGTAGAGGATAAAACACAAACTAGATGTGGACCTGAGGAAGGTCCCACTTTTCACCCTCTGTAACTTTTTTTGTCTCTATGTTTTTCCAAAATGCCAAATTTACAATACAACTAGGAAAACTAAAAAAGGGAAATGAACTAAGTCCTAGATTTGTATTCATGTTTGCATCATTAGAAAAGTGCTAATAGGAACAACGGAGCTCTGAGTGCAGTCCACCCTAGAATACATCATTCTTAATAAAAATTATGTGTTGGTTTGCATGCTTGAAGCCCAATTAGAGGCTATATCATCGTAATTGCATTGTCAAAAATCATTTAGAATATAGCATGCACTTTCTAAAATGAAACGTTTATTTTTGCATATCATGTAGGAAACAATAATTTATGCTATATTATACCTTTTCCTTTTATGCAAAATAATAAAACGAACCACACACACCATGTTGCAATTAAACACTAGTGATTTGGGAGTGACATCCAACCACTAGTAGGGTCCAACGATGGTGGTAGTTATTTCCATTCGTTGGCCCAACTCCCACGTACCTATTGTTCTAGACCAAGGTCGGGCCCAATAACCTTTCGTACCCTAGAAAATTTACATGTATTCTCTTTGAAGGGTATAACGCTGACTAGGGAAAAATAGGCAAGGGATTGGTAGGACCGGTACTCCTTGTCCGGGTGTGGAGTTTCATTGCCATACATGGGGGATTTACACGACCTGGATTCACACCCAGGTTGTCGAGATGCGAGCATACCGATGAAATCCAATTTAAATTGAGAATATCATCCAACAAGTTTTTCAAAACATGATAAGGAGTTTCTTTATTGATACAACAAATCATTGAAACAACATCAAATAGTTTAGGGTTCACTTTTAAAAGTTAATACAAGATAATCACCATTGTATACCTTGTTTTCTTAATAAATAATAAATATAGACACTAGGTGCACCATGGTGGAGACACGGGGTGGTCGGCAAAGGCATAAGCTTGATGCCAATGACCAAATCCTGACAGATTCACAACAACACATGTCGAACCCTTGCCCACATGCACTTCTTGAATGATGTTTGACAAGCATTAGAGGAGACAATTTGACATGAGGGGAACCTATTGAGCATACCCCCAATAGAGGAGCTTCTGTGCATTCCTCTAGATGCATAATAGAGCATGGAGCCTCTCAGCATGAGGGTGTTCCACTCAAAAGCCATTACTAGGATTGCATTGCACGTGCATCCACAAGATCAATCGAAGAGTATGTTATACAGGGGTCCAAGTTGGTACCCCTACATAATAGTTCTATAGGAGGATCTATGGCTTCACATTTGGAGTATAGACGAGATCGATACCTACCCATTTAGGGGCATGCAGATAGGGCTACCACTGAGCATAGGCCTGTGTAGACTCCTATACATAGTTAACCTCAAAAGATCACTATTGATATGGCTAAGGTGGGAGCCAATGGCACACCACCACATGAGTGGTGGAGATCTAGATAGACAGCTTAGGTAGCATCCTTAAGCAGCTAGGCTATAGGTCTTTGGCTCCACCCACTTGTGCTTCGAGTGAGCATAGTGGGGGTTCTATTAGGACTTCTAGAGAGCATGGAGAGGCTTTTAATAACCCTCATGTGACACATCCACCATCCATGCATGGTGGCACAGAGCACAGAGCTTAGCAGTATGCCTATGTTGTCTTTATGGACAAAGGTAAAAGCATCACAAATCAGTCAGATGGGTACAAAACCCACAAGATCACTCGCACAAAGTATGCATACTAGAGGCCTATCATAGTCGATCAACTTGATAGATCACACAGACTGGTATCTGAGCAGTGATGATAGCTCCTCCAAGATCAATTGGAGGATACCCATCTAGATAGGTAGTGGATCAAAGATGAGAATATTCAGGCATAGAGGCTCATCAAAAAAAGACTATATGAGCAGCACATGCATGAGAAATGCATCCTTACCCAAAAGGAGCACATAGAGTAGGAGGATAGGCTAGCCAAGGCTGGTATATACACTCACATGGAGAATAGAGAGTGCATACATAGGAAGGATTTTTCACAAGCCGTTGTGCAACAGGAGCGTAGAGATGCTTACACTCATAGTAGTGCCCAACAAAGATAATGACCACCACCATTTGAACACAAGAGGCAATAAAAATATGAGGAAGAAGAGGGAGAAGGAAACAATGAAGAGTATCCTAAATAATACCAAGTTGAGGAGGAGGAAGAGCAACATCCTCCACCTCAACAAAGGAAGAATGTACCTCCAAGACCACCCTCACGTCAGCTCAAGGAGGACTTTTTATCCTCGTAAGCCTATAAAGCCTTAGCTGAGAAGGTAAAAGCAATTAAGAGGCAAGGTGCAACTCTTCAAAAGTCATCATTATGAAAGATTCATAATGAGCCTTTGTACCCCTTGATACCTACTCCAGCATACCTTGAGCATTTTTTTATGCCTAGGTTAGATAAATTTAAAGGTGACGAAGATGCACAGGAGCATGTCATAAGATTTTTGGATGCTTGTTTCCAAATTATGAGTAATTATGCCCTACTTTTGCATACATTCATCACAACCCTCTTAGGCCCAGCCTAGGAGTGGTTTAATCAGCAAAAGAGGTACAACATTACCAGTTTTGAGCAACTGGCTAACACTTTCCTTGAACGCTTTTCTTTTGGCATCAAGAAATAGGCTAACCTTTCCTATTTGGCTACACTAGCTCAGCATGATGACGAGCCAATTGAGCAGTATGGTAAGAGGTGGAGGATGTTAATGGTGAATCTACCATTCCCTATTCTGACTATGGAATTGACATGAATGTTTACCAAGAGTTGTGCCAAGCACATCTCATTACTATTGCAACTGCAGCAGTATCCAATATTTGAGGAATATCAGGCGCAGACCAAAGTAATTGAGGACATCAAGTTACCAGAAGGTAACTTGAAGCTTAAGAACAAGAAATAGGGGCCTAAGAAGAGCTCCACGAAATATAAGGGCAAGTAGGCCCATGTAAATTAGGTGGTGTTAAACCTCAAGAGAGAGGATAAAGGGTAACAAAAGAAAAATTATCAGGCCCAACCTCCTCCTGGGCAGTACAAAAAGTGCAATAATAATTATAAGGGAAAAAACAAAAAATAATGCTCGCCTTGCCAATTCATGCCTCTAACAAAATCATTGACGTCAATATTCCATTAGTTATGTGAGGCTAAGGTGATCAGACTGCCCGAGGTTAAGTTGGTCGATCCGAATCAGCCCAAGTCAAAGGGGTATCAGGACAACCTATTTTGCATTTGCCATCATGCGAAGGGCCACGACATCAAAGTATGTTGGTCCTTCAAGCATATTGTGCAAAACATGATTGAAAAGGGTGAGCTTGTATTACCAAGTAATCTGCTGGTGCTTGAAAACCAGAACATGGGGATTTACAAAAATCCATTACCAAACCATGATGCACCGCACAACAATGTTGGCCAAGTCAACCAAGTGTGCATCGAACTACCTACCCAGGGGTTCGTAGGCATGGTGAATATTGTTACCAGACATGGGATATATGAGCAACCAAATCAACCTCATGCTCCCATTAGGATACAAGCTATGCTAAATCAACGACCAACTCAAAATATTCTAGGCCCACCAATGAGATTGGTGGTGACCATACGAAGCAAGTTAGTCCAAAACCTGCAGATAGCTCCTACGAAGTTGTCTATATATGAACTGATATAGTAGTCCCCTAGGCATAGGGAGACTCTCATGGATATTCTAAGGTTCATCAAAGTACAGTCTCAAGATGCTCAAGCATTTACCAATTTTGTGGGACATGTACAGTAGTTCCAAGAGCCCATGATCCAATTTTATGATCATGAAATTAGGATAGTTCCCATAAATACGACTGACCCATAGTTGCATATCATCGTGTGCATCAATTACGTGCCATTTAAGATGGTCTTGATCAACACTGGTTCATCGATCAATATAATAATGACCAAGGCATTGAATCATCTAAAGCTACCAAACTCACATATTGTGCCCACCACCTTCATTTTGAGAGTGTTTAATGATGTCCTATGCTCGACAGTTGGTACAATCATCCTACCTGTTTAGGTAGGCCTAAAAATCATCTTTGTGATGTGTCATGTGATCGAGGGCACTATGCAATACAACATCCTACTCGGGAGGAATTGGATTCATGAAATGCATTATGTTCCCTCGATACTACACCAATGTGTAAAATATCTGCATGAGGGACGGGTTCACGTAGTGTCATCAGATGAAGAACCTTTCAAGTTCATGAACCTAGCATATTTTCCTAGGAGTTTCATAATCCCATCAACGCACCTAGATGTCCAGGCTGTGTCGCTGGTTAAAAATCTAGGGGGTAAACCAACAATACATGCTCAACCATCGATATATGTATCACACAGATCTGAGCGTACTACTGCTACTTCACTGAAATTGACTGCATCAGTGATGCTTCAGGACAACATGAAGTTAAAGGTGAAAATAGGAAAAAAAGAGATGAAGCATGTACTCGAACTAGTTATCGATGAGGCTCACATCCCCATAGAAGTGGAAGAATCCCAATACAAGGACAAGATGATTGGCTCATACCATCTTTAGATAGCTTGTACCTTAGTCTAGGGGACAATGTGGACTTCAACCCTTATCATCCTAATCCTTCTATATTTTGGAGGAATAACTCGATGGTATCTGTCATCACTTTTAAGCCACTTGAAGAACATCATGAAGGGCTCTTAGGGTGGACTAACGTAGAGTAGAACCCCAGAGGCAACTTGGGTCAGAAATTTCATAATGCAACCAATGACATAGGTTTGTAGGGGCATAACCCCATAGTTTTAGGGAATCATGAGTTAGGAGATCTCTACAGCGATGATAGAGAGGAGTCCACCTCCAAGATAAGTGGACCAAGTTATGATGCTGACAACGAATCCTCAAACAGTGATCAATATGAGGATGAAGTTGAGGACTATTTAAGGCCTTTGTATGCACGTCACCTATTGTCTATAGAGTAGATACATATTATCGAGGAGATTTTTTCCAATATTGAGCATTTTGGAGAAGAAGAAGAGCTAGTTTTCTCATCGACGTCATAGATACAAACTAATTATCTAATTTTTCTAGACATGGATGATAGCAACCAGGAAGTGATATTCATGGAACCGCACCTACCAGAGCGTCCCCCACCTATAGGGGCAAATGAAATATTACATTATGATAGTGATGAAGAAGATGAAAAAGAGAGAGCCTATTTAGGCCCTACCTACCTACGTCACTGCCACGCACCTTATACGGTCGAGGACATGCGAAGAGAAATTAATCTCAACCCTCACCTTAGGGGAATACCACCAAACTTTAATGTGATTTATCACATATTATTTCCTCGTCCACCTACCTACATGGAGCTCCATGAGCCGAATGATCTCATATTGCAACCAGTGCATAGATAGGATCCATTAGTCCATAGTTCCCATAGAGAGGAACCATTTGTGCCCATGCCATTAGAGCCAAATATTGGGTATGAGAGCTACATCGATTATGTAGAGGTTTTTCCGTGTGGTCCTAGAGATCAATTTCATTCCATAAATATGGTCTCCATTGATTTGACCACTCCACTTCATAATCCAATAGATCCATCCAAACTATTGTATCTCAACTGGGATCACGTTGACTCACCCGTTGAGCCTAAAAATTTCTTCCCTAATGAAGAAATGCTACAACCATTTCATTTTGCACCATGCTGTGCATATGATGTCTATCATGCCAAAAATACTTCCAACATGGAACCTATCAACACAGCTAATGACATCCATTTGATCCCTATGCCTCATCATCTTGAGGAGGGATCACACATATCAGTAGAGGAGACCTTTGATGTGGATATCAGTAATGATCCCACTAATCCAAGGAAGGTTAAATTCAGAGAGAGTCTCAATACCGATGAGCGCACCACACTCATCCCTCTACTAAAAGAGAGACCTAATCTTTTTGTTTATACATACAAGGATATGCCAAGTCTAGACCCAAAATTGGTTATGCACAACCTTTCACTAGATCTGATGAATAAGTTAGTCAAACAGAAGCTTAGAAAGATGCATCCAATAGTAGCCTTAATGGTGAAAGATGAGCTACAAAAGTTGTTGGACGTAGAATTTGTAATCTCCATCGACTATCCGAAATGGGTATCCAATATGGTTCCTGTAGGAAAACTTGATGGAAGAATTTGTATTTGTACGGATTTCAGAGACCTAAATAAGGCAACATCCAAAGATTCATTTCCATTTCCCAATATTGATGCTCTTGTAGATGCAACTGCAGGTCACGAAATGCTCTCCTTAATGGACGGTTTTTCTGGTTACAATCAAATTCAGATTAAACCCAAAGACCAGCATAAAACCATGTTTATAATACCATGGGGAATGTTTTGCTATAAATTTATGCTATTTGGCCTCAAAAATGTTGGTGCCACATATCAACGGGCCATGACATACATTTTTCATGACTACATGCATAATATTTTAGAATATTATATCGATGACTTGTTGGCAAAGTCATTGTTGTGGGAAGAGCATGCAGAGGTCTTAAGGAAGGTCTTTGATCGCATGATAGAGCAAAATGTCAGGTTGAATCCTAAGAAGTGTGTATTTGGCATATTGGTAAACTCTTAGGACTCATCATTTCTAAATGAGGCATCAAATTCAACCCAACGAAGGTCAAGGCTATATTAGAGATGCGTCCTCCCTCAAATATCAAATAATTAAGGAGCCTATAGGGAAAAGTAGCATTAATAAAGTGATTCATCACTCAGTTATCGGATAAATGTTGACCCATGAATTGATTGCTACATAAGGGGGTCCCATTCAACTGGGATGAGGACTGTCAAGTAGCTTTCACTAAAATAAAGCAATACCTAGTGACGCCGCCAGTGCTAGCTCCACCAAGGTCAGATGTACTATTTTTACTATATATATCGACAACCAACTTTGCATTGGGAACCATGTTAGCCCAGAAGAACATGTAAGACAAAGAGCAGACCATATATTATATTAGTCGAACCTTGGTGAGCTATGAGCTTAGGTATGCATATGTGTATAAACTATGTTTAGCAGTAGTGTTCGCTACCAAGAAATTGTGACACTATATGCTAAGTCATATGACATATGTTATATCTGAATAAAATCCTTTGCAATACATGATGAGTAAGATGTATCACAATACACATACTACAAAGTGGATCATGCTACTAACAAAATTTGATCTAGAATTCATAAGCCAAAAGTCCATTAAGGGACAAGATCAGCTAGCTAAGGCACCACTATCAAACAATAGGCCTCTAACCATTGAGCTTTTGAATGATGCAGTCTTCATCATATCTGAAGCTCCCAAACCTGAAGAACCAGAGAATAATGTTGATATGACTCTATTCTTCGATGGTTCGAAGTGTGAGCAAGGATGTGGTGTAGGAATAGTATTTTTCATACTACAAGGAGCTCCAATGCCCTTATCATTTAAATTAGACTTCTTATGCACCAAAAACAATGCTAAGTACAAAGCCCTGCTACTATACCTCCACATAGTTATCACCATGAAAATTAAAATATTAAACATATTTGGTGACTCCTTGCTCATAGTAAACCAAGTTAAGGGCTCTTTCAGTGTTGATGTCCCGTACTAAAAGCCTATAAAGATCTTGTTGCTACATATTTGGCTAAATTAGAATGGTATTACATTGAGGCAATATCTCATTCATCAAATAGGTTCATAGACACCATGGCCTCTTTGGGATCCATAATCCCTTAGAATACGTCTGTAGATTTCACTACCATCCATGTCAAGACGCTCTCGCATCCTATAGTGGAGTGCAAAGCCTTTGATAATAAAATGTCAATCAACATGATTAGCATAGAACCAAAATCTGAATGGTTCTACAGAGCTAAATAATTTCTAAAGAAGGCACCCTAGGGGTCATTAACCTCTTAGAGTCCGACGGGGAGTGGTACTACCATTCACCACAAGGTTTTTTCCTAGTCTACATTTGCAAATGTAAATACACAGGGGGAGCAAGTTATCTTGGAAATCAAAGTTGAGGCTTGTTAGAAGCTGGATTTCACAAATCCAAGACTTCTTAAAACTTGATATAATCCCAGAGGGATTATCACATGTTGCAAAAAGCACATTCAAGCATAAAGTGACTAAATATGTCTTGATAGGAGACATTTTGTACCGACAAGGCTATGATGGAGTTCTCCTTCATTTTCTAGAGCCCCAAGAGGCATCATGGGTGATTTCACAAGCTCATGATGGTACATGTGGTGGTCATTTCAATGGCATGGCCATCGTCAAGCGCATCCTTTGAATGGGTTACTATTGGCCCACTATGGAGAAGTAGTGCAATGTGTATGTCAAGAAATGCATCAAATTTTAGCATCATGCTAATCTTATGCACTTTCCATCATAGGCCTTACATTCCATCCAAGTAGCTTGGCCATTTTATCAGTGGGGATTAGATCTTATAGGTAAGATCCCTCCTCCGTCATCAGGCCGTCATACATTTATTATCATGGCTACTGAGTATTTCACAAAGTGGGTGGGAGCAATACCCTTAAAAATGACAACTGGAGCTCGTATAGCAGAGTTTATACTAGAGCATATCATAAGTCATTTTGGGATTCCATCCAAAATAATATCGGATAATGGAACATCATTTAAGAATAAAATTGTGAGAGCTTTGATGTCTAAATATAGAATCAAGCATAGTTTTGCAACTCCTTATTATTCGCAAGCAAATGGGAAAGCTGAGGCCTCAAACAAGATAGTGGTGGCTATATTGAAAAATACGGTCCAAGAAAACCACAAATATTGGCATATCCAGCTGCCCCTTGCATTATGGGCTTACAAGACTAGTATTTGGATGCCCACTAGGGCAACATTATTTTCACTAGTATATGGTGTTGAGGCTATTATGCCCTTGGAATTGGAAATTCTAATGCTGCGCATCGTATTGAAAGAGTTCATCGATGATGAAACTGCATGGAAAGCTCAACTGGATCAACTGAAAATGCTTGATGAACGTCACATGAATGCCTTGGAGCGTATCCACGTTTATCAGGAGCAACTAAAATGATCTTATAATAGCAATTCCCACCAGAGAGACTTTGAAGCTGGGGATATTTTCTTGAAAAAGAACCAACAGAACTCTAATTTATCGCCAGATATGCGAGATAAATTCATGGCTAATTGGCTAGGACCCTATATCATATCTAAAAATATTGGTCAAGGTACCTATTGCCTAACATCGATAGGAGGTGTTGAAGAGCCTGAACCTCTCAACATCATTCATATTAAAGTATTTTATACTTGAAAGCATAGGAAAAGGCTCTGAGAGTTTTCTTAAAACTTCTCAGTCAACCCCAAAAGGCTCCAAGGGTTCCTCAAACCGCTTTGTCATGTCAGTCAAAGGCCCCGAGGGTTTGCTTATAACCGCTCGATCATCCCAAAAGGCTCTGAGGGTATGCTTAAAATCACTCGATCATCCTAAAAGGCTCCAAGCTCTCTTATGAGTAGTTTGGTCAATCAAAAAGCTCCATAGGTACTTCAAACCTTTGGTCAACCCCAAAAATCTCCAAGGGTTCCTAAAATTGCTTAGTCATGTCAATCAAAGGCCCCGATATTTTGCTCATAATTGCTTGGTCATCCCAAAGGTCCTGAGGGTTTACTTATAACCTCTCGGTCATCCCAAAAGGCTCCGAGGTTTTGCTTAAAATTGCTCGATCATCCTAAAAGGCTTCAAGATCTCTTGTGAGTAGTTTGGTCAATAAAAAAGCTCCACAAGTATTTCAAACCTTTGGTCAACCCCAAAAGGCTTTGAGGGTTTTCTTAAAACCGCTCAATCATCCTAAAAAGATGCAATAATTTTCTAAAAAAATGCTTGGTAAATTTAAAGGCTCTAGAGGCATGTAATCACCATTTGGTCAAATGTAAAGGCTCAAAATCAATAAAAATTATAAAATCAATAAAATCTAAAAAAATGATTGATAAAGCATAAAATCTAAAAACATGTGTATTTGCATTATGCATTTTCATTTGTACATGCATTCATTTTATTATTGCATTGCATATAGGCATGTGTTATTCGTTGCATTCCATAGTAGGATGGATTGTGTTTATCAGTCTTACAAACGATGCCATGTCTGTGTTTTAATCATGCACCTTTGCATTTATCATAATTCGTTGCATTCATACACAACACCTGTTGCTATGAGATATGTGTATATACCAAAGTTTCTAGTCACTCAGCCATACCTAGTGGGTTTCTTAGATGTCGTAGAAAGTTATTTTTGATTTTGTAGATGAGGTCATTAGTTGTGATAGTGCTTGGCATATTAGGATCCCATCACTAATTGACAAATTTAAAATCCTACTAAGGGAAGATGAAAGCTACGAAAGTGGTATTGGGTATTTAGAGAGATGGGTTTTATTACCTGCTTACCTCGCAAATAGTTCGGTCTAGAGTGGTGAACCTTGGAAAAATGACAATAATTTCCCCTACTCATACATAGATACACAATTCAAATTTCAAACCCAAAGTTCAAAGTTCAAATCTAAAATGATATAGTGAATCAAAAGCACTATATGAATCTGGAAATTTCATGGTCAAATCATCCTACTACAGTCAAGAAACTCCCATAGATGGTTGGGACTTATCAAATCAGGTATGGGTCCTCAAGATCATTCCCAAGGTCAAATTCTTCTACTGGTTGGCCATCCAAAACAGAATCCTCACCATTGACAACTTGATAATCAGAGAGTTACTCATTCCCAATTGGTGTATCATGTGCAAAAATGCCTGTGAGTCTACTTCGCATGTTTTTTTGGAATGTCCCTTTTCTCTTGCAGTTATCAACCAGGTCCATAACACCTTTGACATCTCCACAGTCCTCCCCCATTCCATTCCCCTTCTCATTAAGCAATGGCCTCGGCCTTTCAAGAGAAAATAACTAAAATTCATGTGGCAAGCTTGCCTCCACCTTTTACTATGGCAGATATGGCTTGAGAGAAACGCCAAAATTTTCAAAAATCAAGCCACTGATAAGAAGATTATCATTGTCAAAATCATGACCCTTGCTGTGGAGAATGCCTCTCTTGTTTCGTCTCCAAAACCCCCCCTCCTGGTTTAGAATCGGACCTAACCAAACTTTTCAATCTATCTAACATCTCTGTCATGCCTCATATTTCTGTTGATAGGTCCGTCATCAAGTTGGTCTTACCACCTACTGGATGGCACAAGCTCAATTTCGATGGTGCGGCTAAAGGCAACCCAGGAGTGGCTGGTAGAGGGGAAATTCTCATAAACCACAGAGGAGAAATAATTTTGGCCTTTGCCCAGAACTTGGGAATTCAATCCAATAATATGGCAAAGGCACGGGCCCTGTTCCAAAGTTTGATCCTCATGAAAGGGTTTATCATCGAAGGAGATTCATTGCACTGTATTAACTGGCTCAATGGTACTGCTAAGCCTCCTTGGACCCTTGCTTCAATTTTTCAAGAATGCAAGGCCCTAATTGGCAATTACCCAGAATTAGCCATTAAGCATCAATATCGGGAAGGAAACAAAGTTGTGGACTGGCTTGCTAACAAGGGAGTCGACAAATCTGACATTCAAGTGTGGAGAGACTCCTTCCCCATTGGCCTAAGGAATGATCCTACAAGTTTCAATGTTTGCACAATGTGAGATGTTGCTAGGGGATTGGTTTGGTATGCTGTTGAAACTTGTCGCGATATCACGACACCTTATCCTTCTTCTCCTTCGGCAGCAAAAATGCAACATGTCGTGATATCGTGACACTTTTCACCTCTGGCCATGAAAATGCAACATGTCATGATATCGTGACATTTCTTTCTCCTTTGGGCGCGACGTTGCAAGTTGTCATGATATCGTGACACTTTTTTCTCCTTTGGTCGTGGCGTTACATCATGTCACGATATCGTGACACTTTTTCTCTTTCGGTCGTGATGATGCAACATGTCGCGATATCGCGACACTTTTTCTCTTTGGCCATGATAATGCAACATGTCACGATATCGTGACACTTTTTCTCTTTGGCCACGATAATGCAACATGTCACGATATCACGACACTTTTTCTATTTGGCCGCGATAATGCAACATGTCACGATATCGTGACACTTTTTCTCCTTGGTCGCGATAATGCAACATGTCACGATATCATGACACTTTTTCCACATCTGGTCATGGCAATGCAACTTGTCGCGATATCACAACACTTTTTCTCCTTCGGCCACGTCGTTGCAACATGTCACGATATCGCGACATCTTTTCTCTTTGGCCACGAGTTTGCAACATGTCATGATATCGCGACACTTTTTCTCTCTGGTCGCGATGTTGCATCTTGTCGTGATATCGCGACACCTTTTCCTTCTTTGGCCATGGAAATGCAACATATCATGATATCGCGACATATTTTTTCCCTTTGCCGAGATGATGCAACTGGTCATGATTTTGTGACACTTTTTCTCCTCTAGCCACAATGTTGCAACTTGTCATGATATCGCGACACTTTTTTTCCTCTGGCCGCGATGACGCAACATGTCGTGATTTTACGACACCTTTTCTCTTGGGCCACGATGATGCAACATGTCATGATATCGTGACACATTTTCCTTCTTTGGCTGTGACATTGCAACATGTCGCGATATCGCGACATTTTTTACCTTTTTGTCGAGACGATGCATCACGTCACGATTTCGTGACATTTTTTCTCCTTAGACCATGATGATACATCTTGTCACGATATCATGACACCTTTTCTATTCTGGCCATGACATTGCAACATGTCACGATATCATGACACTTTTTCTCCTTGGGTCATGACAATGCAACATGTCGCGATATCACGACACCTTTTCTCTCATAGCCGCGATGGTGCAGCATGTCGCGATATCGTGACACTTTTTCTCCTGTGGCTACAACAACGTAACATGTCGTGATATCATGACATATTTTCTTCTTGGGCCTCGACGACACAACTTGTCACGATATCACGACACCTTTCCTCATTTGGCTGTGACGACGCAAATTATCGCGATATCGCGATACTACTTCTATTCTAGCAGCGACATTGCAACATGTCGTGATTTCATGATACTTTCTCTCCTTTGGCCATGATGATGCATCTTGTCACGATATCATGACATCTTTCCTCCCTTGGTCACAATGGCACAACATGTCACGATATCACGACACTTCCTCTCCTTCGGTCGCGATGCTGCATCTTGTCGCGATATCGCAACATCTTTTCCTCCCTTGGTCGCGATAGCACAACATGTCACGATATCACGACACCTTTTCCTCCTTGCTTTTTCTATATGCTTGGGACCACAAAAATGCAACATGTCGCGATATCGCGACACCTTTCTTCTTGTGGTGTTTGGCTTCTTCTCTGATTTTTAGCTCTTGGGCCTCTTCGATCGGTTTGAATAACATGTAAAAATACTTGTACAAGGTTCAGGGACCTTTCAACACCCTTTCAACCAATAAAAAAAAAAAAAATCACTATACAAATCCCTTGCTCAATAAAAATGGGAATAAACAATTATTTTTGTCACTATGAGTAAAATGTGAAAAACAGTGATTTTTATCACTACATATGAGAAAATATCAAAATGGGGTGAGAACTTGAATCCCTAGATTGTTCACTATTCAAAGCCATAGAATGAACCCCAAGTGCAACAATGGGTTGAAAGAGTCCTGCCTACTTTCGAAGTAGTAGTTTTATTGGGTGATCCCCAAATGTAGCAATGGGTTGAAAGAGTCCCGACTATTTTTGGAGGGGTAGTCCTGATCAATTTGCAATATGAGCTAGCTCTAGGTTCCTAGGATTGTCTAGCAATATAGTCCAATCAAGTCTGAAACAAGGATGATACGAACATAGGAGGAACCCAATCTCACATATGGGTTGGAAGAGTCCCAACTGACATCTGAGGTATGCCTATGGTCTATATAAAAATACTCACATGCACACACAGGGGTAATGAATAGTTGGGTCATTCGTGATGAAAGCCTTGTCCAGAAAAAGCCTTGTAAATTTAGTATGTGATGTTTGATAAGTCTACTAGGGTGTTTGAGTCTCATGGAAAACCTCAAAAGTTTCTCTAATAGCAACACAATACCAAGTAATTCAAATCATCAAACTACAAAGTATCAAATTCAAGATACATCATTACATAAATCACAATCAAGATATAGGATAGATACCGGATAGATATCAAAAATGATATCTATATGGCCACTGACTATATTGTGCATATTTTTCAAACTTGCAAAATAAAATAGAATGACACATTATATCATTCGCATCATACCGCTTCATACCATTGCATTTCATATACAGGTGATTAATTGATTAAATTCTTGTAATGAGGATTTTTCAATTACATTCATGATTTTTACACATTTTGTGGTATCGTCCATTAGATTGTTAAACTCATATCACATTCATTCCTCATGTTTTAAGGGATTAAAGCATACAGGTTTATTTACATTAGATTACCATCATGTAAATAATACATTACTTACATTGCATCAACATATCGTGATATCATCATAAATTAAATGCATACAATAAAGCAAAATTAAATATGCATTTAAAAGTAAAACATCGCATCCATATGCATCCATCATAAAAATCATATATAAGCATCTAGATCACTGCATACCACCATCATCATAAAATTAAATAGCTATTTAGTGCATGTCATCCATACATCACATTACATAAGCATAGCATCAATATAAACATCTGCATCCATGTGCATAACATAAACATAAAATTAAAAATATACAAGTACACATAATGAGCCAAAATGATCAATCTATATATATATATATATATATATATATATATATATATATATATATATATATATATGTGTGTGTGTGTCAAAAAATACATGGAGGTACATCAAAAATACCCACAGGCTACAACTATGTAGGTCCTCAACCTTACACTTAAAACTGGTATAATAAATATCTCAACAGATATGTACTATGGATGGACTGCACCCCAAACCTGAGAGTCACTGCCATCGCCTCTACCATCCCTGTGGCTCTTGTACGAGCTAGCTCTGTGAGTGCTAGAAGACCTATGTGTCCTCTCAATCCTGTGAGTCCTTTAACTCGAGCTCACGGATGATTGCCTTGTAGTCCTAGATTTTGTCCACTAGGACCTTGAAGCATGAGGATCCTCGGGAACCTACCCACCAATCAATATGATATACCCCTCTAGCTAATCTATGTGAGCTACCCTCACATCACATAGATAATTCCCCTTATCTATGTGTATCGCTCCAAAATTTTTGCATCCCTACCTTTAGGCTATTGGATCCACGCCCGAAAGGAGGATGGGAAAAGGATGTCGCGGTACCTCGGATTGAGAGGACTTTGCGAAGGTCCCGCCTCTCAATGGAGGTGTATTTTGATGATTTTTCGATGGATGGTGGGTTCACCAGGAAACATTTAACGACATCTTCCACGCCTAGGTTTTGGAATGTGTTTTAGTGTGTTCATTTTTAACCTTAAGCATTCATATCCTAGGTTTGGCCGAATGAATCTAGATTAATCTATATGAAAATGCAAATTCCATGAATACAGAAAACAAGTTTAAAGACAAAAAATAGAGAGATTACATAATGCAAATGAGGAATACCTGATCCGAATTTCTGAAGAAGATTCTGATGTTGAAGCAGTTTGGATCGTATGAGATTCGACAGAATCGTCTGCAATCAGACAAGATCGTCTGAGATCTGACGAATTCGTCAGACGAATTCGTCAGAGACCTACAAAACCGAAAATAGATGCAAAATACAAAAAGTACTATAGTGCTAACAGAGGGAAATGATATAAAATGGCAGCAATGTTATCAAATTGAAACTTAAACACAGAGACAGAAATGAATCGTGCTAATTAAATGATAATTAGGATTTAATTATGCACTTAATCTAAATGGGTGAACTCCAAATGCAAAATAACATAAAACACTGAATAGACTATCTAATTTGCAGAATAAAATAACAGAGAAAATGTTGAGAAAGGCAAACTTCAGGCACTGATTGCCTTAATATGGACTGCAGTCGAGATCATCTCGCATCAGTACAAAATCACCTCGAATTCGACAGGTTCGCCTCCGATCTGAACAGGTTCATCGGCGACGATAGGTGTTGGCTCCGACTGAAGAACAGTGATGTACCTGCAACAAAATTGATATGGAACTAGTGCAAATGAAGAATAGGGATGATTTAACGTGAATGGATTTAACTTGCAGATAATTTCGGCCAGGGGGGTGCTAAAGGAATAGTTTAGGATTAAATAGGCTTAGGGGATTAGTTAGGAGGTTGGAGATCATCCCAATTTGGGAGATCTCCAATGGGGGAGGGTCCCAACGGCGCAGACATGCTTCTGCCTAGATTGGAGACCCATTGGAACAGAATCCAACTTTGCAAAATCAGTTTTGCGACAAGATCGTCTGGACGTCCTAGTCCAGACGAAATCATCAAATCTGGGGCGATATCGTCTGATCGACGATGATATCGTCAAACGGTCAAAACAACCTCTAAAAATGGCACAAAAAAGGGGGAAACAGATTTCTCGACGGTTAACGGGCGGTTTGGGAGGTTAAATTTGAATTTTAAATTATTTACTAAGGTGAATGTAATTATTGTAATTTTACTGCGCCAATTTTAGGGTGCTACACTATGAGGGAAGTAATTCACCTAATCTTTGTCATGGGGTCACAACCTCCTGGCAGTGTGGATGATGGTGGTACGGGTGGTGCTATGACAATATGTGAAGATGAAGGATCTCCCCTCTAAGCCAGGGCCAAATACCTCTCCACTATAGCTATGCCCCGTCATCCCTCTACCAAATTAATTGCACTAGTGAGCTCCTAGACCTACCCCTTCACCACTGTAGCACACACTATCATAGATGTGATCTAATCTCGGGCCTGCTACAGATGTCTCTCCTTGTCAGCTATCTTTTCCTCTAGAGTGGCGATAGAAGTATCCCTCTACAACTGTTGGGTCTGAAGCCTCCAAACCTAACTCTATAGATCAAAAATCTAATCCAGTAGTTGCCCCACCTCACTATCAGGAGGTGCCTCACCCTCCTCTGATCCATACTCCTATGCCTCTACTTGTAGAGCCTCCTCTATGGTGGCCTTTGCATCCCATCTGCCCTCTGTCCACTAGCGCACATTACGTCCCTATGGATCAGCTTCTACCCCATTGTCTACTCGATCGAGGGGCCCAGATACCTACCACTATAGGAGGGACCACCAAGTGTCATAGGCAGGAGTGGTCCCAGCCCTATTCATGACTAGCATCCCCAAGTAGTGTAGGTTGTACCTACTATAAATTTATCTCCAGTACTAGATGCCTATAGATCAGAGGTAGCTTTGGGATGTCCTAGACCATGCCAAACTGCTGCAATACATGAGAGTAAAATTGATACTCCATTATCTCATCCTTGCGGCCAAGTAGCCACCTATCTCACCGAGCCTGGCACAGTCTCTCATCAGCCTCGTCCCATGCAGGGCAGTCCATATAGGGGCACCACTCAATGTCATCTAGACGAAGTGTTGTAAATCTACCAATGTAGTGGTCTACATCCCCTATATGGGACATAATTTGAAATCCCTCCTCCTCATGAGGCCAACATACTGCATAGAACTAGTGTGTAGTAAGAATAGAAGTAATGGTGAGGGGAAGCTCTGCAATATGCTTGATCCTGATATGCTACCAACCCCAGATCTAAAGAAGAAAATTGTAGCTGATCCTAATCCAACTCTGACTGGTGATCTAGTACAGCTCATGGTATAGCTAGCATAATAATGTGCTCCCCTAGGCTAGGAGCAGTGGTTGATGATTGGAACTCTAGGTAACCCTCCTCACACTAGCCAGAAGGTTCCAAGGGATCCTCATGCCTTAGTAGTCTAGAAGGACAATCTACATGATCAAGTGCATGGAAACTACCTCTCTAACAAAGAAGATGGCCTCCTACTGCTAGTACCCAATATGAACACCTTCATGGCCAATCTTACGCTAGGCCTCCTAGCTTCGATCGTCGAAGATAGAATCAAAAACACACTCCTTACTCCAGAAGTAGGAAGAGGTGATGTCCTCGCCATCAATAGGTATCCTAAAGATCCTATAGACATCCTCTAGTGTAATGGCCATTTCACCTATTGATAGGTGAAATGTGTTGGTCTTCTCATTCCAGCATCAGGCCAACACAGTCAAGTAGTTAATCTACCCTAATAGTGGGTAGATCCAAAATGTAGCCAAATTCGATGGATCTAAACCACTGCCGCTCTAGGGCAGCCAAAATTTGGTAGAGAGTGTTCAAAAGTTCTAGATACTTGGCTCTAGAGGTTATCCTCTACAAAGAAACATTGCATAAGGAAAAATCTAACTATAAACAACCAAAAATAGCTAAAAAAATGACCTTAAAAATATCAAACAAATTTAAAAATTTCTAAAAATGACAAAAACATGTCAAAAGTGATCAATCAAACTAAAAAAAAATCAAAAATGCATCTTAGAAGTGCAATAAATGACATTAATTGTTAGAAAACATTAGAAAAATAAAAATAATTGATAAATTTTTCTAAAGTCGTGGAACTGCGGGTCAACCCTGCGGTCCGCATGTGGTCAAAAATTGACCGTTGGAATTTGAATTCCAACCGCAACTGATATCTGTGGTCCCCAATATGATAATTGGGAACCGCATCTTCCAGTTTTGGTCTAGGAGCGAGACCCATTCTGGGTCACTTCCTAGCCTAGCTAGCAAAAAAAATTAAATCCTAAACTAGCCTAGTCTAAGGTGAGGTTCATTGCCAACATTTTAGTGAAAATTGATTTACCCATTAATTAATGAGGTTCATTTTAAATTGGTAATGAGTTTGAGGACTTTGTTTCAAGTTATCTTTCCTGCATCGAGGCCTTTGATAGTGGAGGGCTATCCAGGGTCTACCATCAAGGTATGAATGTGATATTGGGTAGAGGTTTAGCAGGATTTCGGATTAGGAAATGCTTCTCACCTCTCAAAGCTCTTCAAATTACAGTTGCTTTCAAGATAGTAATGAAATTTTCAAATGGGAAAACTATTTATAGGTTTCCCTAATTTTGGCAGACCGCAGTTGACACCTATGGTCCCAGAATTAGGGTTTTCTGCCTGTAGGCCTGATTTGCGATTCCCAAATTTTAAAAGTTTCAACCATAAACTGTACCTATGGTTCGCAACTAGCATTAAATGCACTAAAATTCCATCGTAGGAAGATATTAAATGATAAATAAATGACTCCTAATAGATCAAATATTAATAAAAGCAATAAATTTTGCAAATTTGGTGATGTTCGAGCACCATGATCAATTAAAAATTCAAACTAACCAAAAATAAATAAATCAAATAATCAAAAAGCAAATGCACCTCGTATTTAGTCATTTACCCTATAACACTCGGCGATTGCAGTGACTAGCGCTCCATGCAATCTGACGAGATGAGTAAATAACCATAAGGATATTTGGGGCAAAATTGTCATCATTGATTTGATATGCTTCTTTTCAATCCCAAAGAAGGCCTTCAAGGCTGGACCGCTCCACGAGAATGAGGCATTTCATGTCATTTCTCTTATGACACCTTTCTTCAACAAATCATCAACAAATTTATTCAACATAAATCTAATTGGAATTGTATCATTTTGATTCCCTAAGAAGGCTATTATAGCCCGACTTCTCCATGGGATAGAAATGTGCAATTACTATTAATAGTTGGAATCATACACTGAACTAGGCTTAGCCAAGTCATTAAAATTCTCAATTCTAAGTTGTGCAGATCATTCATTATGGTAAAGCAACCTCACCACTTCATACATTGTCATTACCCTCATCGACTCGTCGCTTGAGGGGGTAGTCATAATATCATAATCATAATCAAAGTCAATAGAAGATCCCTGAGATCGTAGATCCCTTGATCTTGTAAAATTATGTTCATCTTACGAAACATTATCAACAACTATCATAAGCTTACCCCTTTTCTTGGGGTAAATAGAAAATATGATAGTTTTGCTTGTTGTTCTCCACCTTTTAGAACTATGGTTTAGAAGATACCTATGTAATGCATAGCTACACCGAATGAGATGAGAAGGGCACAAAATTTTCAAATTTAAGCCTTTCACCTAGTTGGAAGCAATGATTCTAGGATGGGCATCCTTTTGGTGGGTCTGGGGCATCTAATGTTGATCTGACTAATGATCATCACAGAACCTTAGACATTGTTTTAGGAGGTCTATTTTTGCTTAGTGTTGTTCACAATCACAACACATCTCAAAATGGGCATCTGTAGACACCTAAAATATGTCATGTCAAAGACGACTACTCATATGGACAACTACAAGGACATATAGAATATCTTGTATAGAATCCAAGATAGAGCAGTGGTTCTAACCACTCAATTTGGGATCCTAGGCCTAATCAGTTTGAACCACATTTGAGACCTATGGTCTACAATATGAACCATGGCTGAGACCTGTGGTCTACAATCTGAACCACAACTATCACTTGCGGTCTAAATTGAAGTTCAATTGGCCTTCATCTGAGAAAAATCGGTTGGAATGGCCTTTTATTCTATAAGAAGGTGGTTAAAGGATATAAGCTTCCAATACAACTGTCCTAACCACTCCTTCTTGTTCTTGGATTCTCCATGAAGCCACCCCTATACCTTGGGCAGTCCTATAAGTACCCCTTAGAATTAGGGCAAACTATCAAAGAGAGAGTTGGAGATTAGAGCAGCGAAGCCCTATAGAATTGTGGACTCACTTGAGTGCACTAAGAGATTTGTTTCTATCACTTTTCCAACCCAAGCATCATGACAAATTGTGCCATGGATTCTCTAAGGAGCTAGAATGCCAAGACACGCTAATTTAGGCAAATGGAGGCCCTACGAATTCAACTACCAAACCCGTCAGAGGATACTGAGGCGACCCTTGATCATCAATTTGACAAGGAGGATCAAGCCTACAACCCTATAATTGGAGGGAAAAACCATTTGGTTGCTCACCATGGCTTTTAGCCATGGTTTATAATGTAGACCGCTCATCCGAGATGCGGTTTGCAATAGCTATAATATCCCCTTAATGTTCTTTTTGCAGTGTGCTTAGCTAGTTTAGATTAATCATTCTAATGGTTTATTTTATAGTTTAGAGAATCTGACTGACTGTATTAAATATTTCATTAGGTTTACTTCATTTTAGAAAGTAGGACATAATTAGTTTCTTTTCATGTTCTAATGCTTTATTTCATGCAACTAATCCTTCATATTGATAGATGTACTTATTGTTTACATGTTTCCATAAATCTTTATGATAATTGCATATGTTTAGTATAGTTTATCTACTTTCTTGATTTCCTTAGTATTAAGACATTTGCATGTATAAATCCTTTAAATGGCCTCATTATGAGAGGCTACCTATTTGTTTAATGTTTTTGTGTTGTTTCTTGATCGCAGGAAATAGATTCAAAGGAGCTTCAATCATTTAATTCCTTCCTCAACGCGAAGAAGAGGTTCACCTACACCCTAGAGTAGTTTGTGACTATTTAGAGAGCATTAGTATTGTGCCTACCCCGTTGGGGGCTTTGGAATTGTATCAATTGTATCAACATTTGGGTGACCCTAAGAGGGGCATGATTGTAATCAAGATTCACTTTCAATATTAATAAAAGAAACATCCATTTTATTTTCATATGCAATATTGTTCTTTATTTCATGCTTTCATGTTGGTTCCAATTGATATATCAAATAGGTGCACGCTTTTTGGATAGGTCATAAATAAACTTGAAGAACATAGAGTTGATTCGATCCCACTTAGCCTTAAATTCATTTGAAAGTTGGATTGGTGTTCTGTAGTCTCTAAGACAGAAGGATGACATCACCAATGTTTTAAAGTGGAATGGCACTATGTTCTCCTTGCCATTATAATAAGCTTATATCTAGATAAATCATAGCCATACGATGGGGGAGATCAATGGTGAAGATTGTGTCAAATAATCTAAAGTATTTAAAGGCATTTCTTCATCAAAGTTGTAACAGTTATTTGGAGAGGAAGCCGAAGCATCGAGGGATTTCAAGAAGACAGAACTAGATGTGGTTACAGATCGACGATAATTTGTCTTCCAAGAAGGATTAATGTTGATGCATAATCTCCAATGGCCTAAACTCTAGTTTTCTCCAAGCGACCAACAAGTTGTAGAGACCCTGAGCTGCCATGGCGGTCCACTTAAGGAAAATTTCCCGAAGGGTGTACCAATAAGCAAATGCCAGCAAGAACTCTCTATTATGCTATCAAAAATTGATCTTTGTAATGTTCTTGATAATTTTAATTTTTCAAAACTATAATTTGAGGTTGAAACCTCATTTGTAAGGGTTGGCTCTAGTGTGTTTACCTATGCTAATGTAAATTTTCCCAAGAGCTAATGGAAGGAGCATTACATTGATCTTCACCTCAAAATTTGTATCTTCATGCTTGATATCAGAGGTTCAAATTCTTTACCTGCATTTCTATGAATACTTAAGTGGTTAATTTGTGCCAAATTAATGGATTACTAGCTATTAAAGTAATTGAAATTTGCTTCTGAGATCGATATTTATTGTTAGAAAGTGTATTTTTGTAGAATCTAGATATTGGTGAATTTTGTTATTTGGTTTATCATTGTCTGGATATTGAAATCGTTGTCTGCAATATTTATCTATTGTGCATTAATGAATTAAGAATCATCCAATTTGTGATAATATTGGTCTGAGTTATGTGTCTTTGGGTTAGTTTCTCAAAGCTTTTTATTGTGGTGCAATATTGTTAGCCTATCCATCCACTATTGTTCACATTTCTCTAACCCTAACCTTTTCTTACCCTAATATTCAAACCCTAAGTGAGCATAATTGTGTCAAAATCTTGTTTAAGTTGACAAGGAACCAACCTACTCTAGAAGTTGGATTGGAAACTATGTTTTGGCCCATCTAATGTTGAGTGCTGAGTTGTAGCTATCGGGTGCAAGCCTGGATAGAAATTAGGAATATAGATAGTCGTAATATTGAGTAAAACTTGATGCAATTCAATTCCCAACAATTTTTGGCACGCCCGGTGGGACTGGTTCACAAGGAACATGAAACCCATAAAATGAGTTATTATTATCTCAACCCGAAGGAATCAAGATTTGGTGAATTGACTTGACCTTGTAAGTGGAGAAGATAAATTTCACCTAGCGACTCCCTGGTCCTTAAACTTAGAAAAATAATTATCCATGTAGACCAATGTTCTTTCATGTATACCAGGTCTTTCAAAAGGAATAACCCTAAATCCTATTTCTACTATGAGTTACCTTATAGAGGGGATGATGTTGCTAGAATTTTGAATCAAGATTTACTCACAGAGGAAGAGCTTTTGGAAGAAAATCCAGTAGTCCATCCAATAGTTTCTCCAATAAGACCTACAACTGGAAATATGGCATAAAATGCGGCTCCTAATCAACCATTATAGAAGTACCCCAGATGGAACACATTCGGTCCCCTTAGATTAGCCCAAATGAATGCCATCCCCCAAGTTGTATCTAAATCTATCCCCACTTATGATGGATCTGGAAAAACAACTTATGAGCACTATCAGGATATCTTGAATCTGGCAACAATCCACAACATAAAAGAAGATATTATTGTAAGGATTATAGCCCTGTCCTTGAGAGGAAAGATATTGCATTGGTTTAGAAGTCTGGAAGACAATACTATCACTTCATGGCAAGCGTTAGCCAAGCCATTTATAGAGGAATTTAATGAATTTACTAACCCCTTCTCTTTGCTTAACTAGTTTACATCCATACAGAAAACTTAGCAAGAAATTGTCTCAGATTTCAATTTGAGATTTAGCAAAACATGGAAAAGAATTCTCCCCACTTCCAAACTAGCTATATTTTTAGCTTAAATGTATTATATCCAAGCTCTTGGATCATAGTTAGGGCTACAGACACAACAATCAGGAGTAGAAACCTTCCCCCAAGTTTATAATGCAGAAGTTCATGCTAAAAATATCCTGATTAATGTCAAAATACTTCCCCCCAAAATTGTGCTACCTTACAACTCAAAAACCATTAGTATCCAAATTCAATCCAAAAACCCCTCTTACATGGACCCCCTTTATTTATCATCTCCATCTCCACAAATGAATGTGATCCCTCAACCAAATCCTATATCCTCTATATCCCCTTTTCCTCCCCTTCCTTCTCAATCATCTCAAGAGTTTTTTGCTATCCTAGATATACAAAATAATAGAATGAATTCAATGGAAAAGAGAGACAAATAAAGGTCACAACAAAGGATATTTCCATATGTAAACAAAGATCAAATACCTAGTCCTAGTAAAGTATTGGTATCAGGGTGAATGCAGTATATGAGGAGCCAAAATGTTCTTCAGATACTACTCTTGTGAATATTTAGTATTTAGTACACAATGACCCCCATGAATCATAGTATTGTGTGATGCACCAACACCATATTCAAAAATCAAGGGATCAATATGAAAGGAATCAAAAAGGAAGAATTAATATGCTATGGTAGTCTGACCAAATCATGGTTGGGAAAGAATTGTATGAGTAAAGTCCAATTGCTATTGTGACAAGGTCTAGAAATAAAGCCTTGCAAGTGGATCCCCAAAATATGGGGTAGTTCCAAGTCCCTTCTCAAAAAAGGACAGATCCCCTTCCCCAAAGCAGTGATACTTTCCCAATTCCCCAAGCTAAGGGTAAAGAGAAAACAAACAATCTTCCTAAGATATGGGATAAGGAAAATGAAAGAGATCAAATAAAATCTAAATATGAGGCTCAAGAAAGACTTAGATTCCCATATATTACTAAAAGGTAGAGAATGGAAGCCACTCAACAATATAAAAGGAAATATGGTGAGCTAGAAATAAGGTTTTAAAGACCTACCCTGACCAAATCTGAGGATAATAAATTTGAAGAAATAAAAAATATCCCATAGAAATCTAACCTTTATGACATTATGTTCATTCCTGGCTAGATTAATCTGCTTAAAGCTTCTCTCAACAAATACCTACAAGATAAGCAGGCCACCACCATCCTTAGTATACCCTCAGAAAAGAAAGAAATATCACCTGCTATTTTAAAGAATAATCCCCCTCCTTTTTATATATCTTTAAGGATGGAGGATTGGGTAGTCCAAAATTGTATGATAGATTCAAAAGCATCAATTGTAGTTATGCCTAAAGCAGTCTGTGAAGAGATGGGTATGGAGTATACCCGATCTTGTTCGAGAGTATTATAATTGGATGGGACCCTTGTTAAGATAGTTGGAGTTATAAAATATGTTTTGATGAGGCTACACAGATCCCCTAAGGTGATAATAGTACAAGAAATAGTTGTGGTTGATCTAGAACCCTACTTTGGATTATGCCTTATAAGAGAAATTATTGCAAAACTAGGTGGATGTATGTACATAGATTATTCTAGCATGGTAATTCATTTCAAATGAAAGATAATAAGGATAAAACTTGAAAAACTAGTAGCTTATCATATTGAAAATATTGAGGAAGACAAGTGTAATCTTAATCCCTTGGAAGAATTTGAGCTAGTGGAGAATTTTGAAGAGTTGAACATTGAGGATGAGTTGTCTTTCAGAGAATATTATAGTCAGTTTGGAACTGGTATGGAAACATATAGCATCTCAAATGAATTAGAGAGGAAAATCCCTACTATATCCAATCAATCTCTGAGAGAGAAAGAAACATGGACCATGCACTTTGATGGTGCTAAATGTAGAAATGGTGCAGGAGCTAGTGTGGTCCTACAATCCCAATCTGAAGGAACAAAAAAAATTTCTTACAGACTAACATGGTCATGTACTAATAATGTTATAGAATATGAGGCCCTGTGTCTCAAATTGATACAAGAAAAAAGCATGGGCATTAATATTTTGGACATATATGGTGATTCTGAGTTGATAGTCCATCAAGTAAGAAATAGGTGCAGCAGTAAGCACCATTACTTAAAAGCTTACAAAAATAGGGTATGGTATTTAATGGAATCCTTTGATGCCCTAAATTTAAATTTTATTCCCAGAGAAAATAATAATCTGGCTGATTCATTAGCAACAAAGGGAGATAACTTTAACCCTTCTGTAGACTTTAGAATCAAGAAGGCCAAGGGAATTAAAATAATTTTCAGACCTGTAGTACGAGACAAGAATATTTTTTGGAAGGTTTTTGAAAGTGATGAACAAATAATTGACTTTCTAGTGAGAGAAGCATGTCTTTCCACTATCCAAGAAGAAGATTCAAAATAAATTGATCAGCAAGATGTTATTCAACTAAGGAACAATCACATCCCTAGAGGACTGGTCACTCTAGAGAGTCTATTTGACAATGAAGATAAAAAATATCAAAGCCATGAAAGTCAGTGAAAAATATATAAAGAAGTTGAATTTGGTATAGAAAAGAAGCTCAATATTGGAGTTTTATGTTCACCAGAGGAAGCAGAAGATATCAAAGATTTATGCTTAAGATACCAAGACATTGTGGCTTGGTCATATGAGGACCTCAAGTTGTATGACAAAAAGGTTATCCAGCATACTATTGAGCTAGAGCCTGATGCAAAACCATTTAGGCAGAAGCAAAGGCCAATCAATCCAAGGATCAAGGCCATTATGAGAGAGAAGCTCTTAAAGTTATTAAATGCTAAGACCATATACCCAATAAAACATTCTACTTGGGTATCCAACTTGGTACCTGTAAGAAAAAAGAATGGGGATATACACTTGTGTGTGGACTTTAGAAATATAAACCAAGCATCCCTTAAGGATCACTACCCCCTCCCTTAGATTGATTAGATATTGTAGGTAGTGGCAAGAGCAGAGAGGTTCTAACTACTATATGGTTACTCTGGATACAATCAAATTTGGGTGAAAGACGAAGACCAGTATAAAACAAAATTCACCACAAAATGGGGTACATTTGCATACCAAAGAATGCCTTTTGGGCTGTCCAATGAAGGAGCCACATTTTAGAGAGCCATGGACTATGCCTTTGGAGAATTGATCAACAAGGTTATTCTAATTTATCTAGATGACATGACTATGTTTTCCCATGATAAAAAGGACCACCTATCACACTTGGAGCAAGTTTTTCAAAGGTGCAAAGAATTTGGTATTTTGATCAATCCTAAGAAGTCATTCTTTGCAGTCCATGAAGGAAATGTACTAGGTCATGTGGTCTCAAAATAATGCATGGCCATAGACCCAGACAGAATCAAATCAATTCTTGCTCTTCATTTTCCTACAAATAAGAAGACCTTGCAGTATTTCCTAGGCCAAATCAATTTTATCAAGAAATTCATTTTTGATTTTGCACAGAAAGTAAGGCCTATATCTGATTTACTCAAGAAAAATGCCAAGTTCAAGTGGATTGGAGTTAGAAAATAATATTTTGAGATTATAAAGAAATTCATTGCAACAACCCAAGTACTAGTAAACCCAGATTTTAGTAAATATTTTATTCTTTATGCATATGGAGCTGAAGAAAGTTATGCCTTAGTACTCACTTAGAAAGATGATCAAGGGGAAGAACATCCTATGTTCTTTTAGAGCCATACACTCCATGATTATTAGGTCAAATACAAATTTATTGAAAGACAACTATTTTTTTTGGTAGATAAGATACTATAGCATTAATACCGGGTTTTACAGGTTGACCCAAAACCTTTTACAAAAATCAGCCCAGGGTTGTTGATGAACATATCCTTACTAAGGATCCTATATATGTAAAATCTACATGCCGCCAAAGCCATTACATCCGGTAAGGCACATAGCCTGTTATCAAAAAGAAACTTCCCATACAACATTTTGGGTATACCCCGAGAAAACACACATGCATCATAATTACAAAAAAGAAACAGACACGGATCCCTTCCTTGAGACAATGGAGAAACAAAAAGCTGCAGACACACATAGCAAAGTACTAAAAAAAACTCCCACAAGCTCTGTATTGACAGTTACTCTTAATAATTCTTTGGTAATTGCTTTCTTTCATATATGACATGCTTTGGTACCACATACTATCTTGGCCAATCAGCCTTGGAGAAGTGAACCTGTTGGCTAGATTTATGGTGGTGGCTATCTGGTGGTCCACGTGGCTTTGGTTCGAAGTCTTATATTGTCATTTCTTTCCTTCCCTGTGATTATCAACCAACCTCAAATTACTAAGATGACTAGGAGCCATGTTATCTGACATGTGACTATCCCCATTAGTCTTTGTGGTATTTCCAAGCAGCATCCATGAAGACTGACAGCTCAGATAATTTTTATTGTGAGTCCAATTCAAAAAAGAGACGGGAATACTCCTAGCCTTCGAACTTACAGTGCCTTCCCTGTTGGTAAATTTGACTATCATTCTTGGCATTCTTGTTGAATAAGCTCCTCTACTTCACTCGGGACACCGTGTTCCCATTTGAAAAGTCTATCACCATCGACACCCAAATTGGCCAGCTTATCAACAATTTTGTTAGCTTCTCGAAAGACATGTTGGGCTTTTCTATCCTGTCTTCCCTGGAAAAGGATCCTAGCCTCTTCAACAATTGTTTTAATCCTCCAAGGAGGTGTTTTCCAATTATTGAGGAGATTTATAACATGCATAGAGTCTCCTTCTATGATCAAATTGCCTTCTAAGTCTTGAGTCATTTGAAGGCCTCTCCACATAGCTCTAGCTTCAACTTCATTGTTCGTCCTTGTTCCCAAATATTCAGAAAATGCAAGCATCATATTCCCATTATGATCTCGCACAATGCCACCAGCGCCTACTCTGCCAGGATTTTCCTTAGCTGCTCTATCAAAATTAAGCTTAAACCAACCCGTAGGAGGTGGAGACCACTTAACATTGGCTCTGGGGTTGACTACCCTAGGCACAGACTCATCTAACAAGGTTAAGCTTAAATATTGAGCAATCGTGGTCTCCTGCAGATGAGGTTTACAACTATCAAAAGGGATAAGGTTCACATTCTCATTGGCAAAGGATAGGATCCTGGCAATGATAGTTTGATGATCATGGATAGACTCATTAAAGACTCTATGGTTCCTTTCTAACCACACCTGCCAAAGATAGTGATTGAGACAAATTTTCCACATGTATCTAAGTCTTTGGCTTGAAAAGGGGCAAGGCCACTGGATGAACAAATCAAGTACGATGGCTGGTTTAACCCATGAAATATTGAAGGCCTAAAAAACCCCACTTAGGATAGTCAAGGAAAAAGGGCACTCAAGGAAAATGTGATAAATGGTCTCCCAATTAGCCCTGCATAGATAACAATGATTAGTGATACAAATACCTTTACGCATCATATTATCAATGGTTAGAATTCTTCCTTGGATAACCAACCATGAAAAGACTACAATTTTTGGAATTAAATTTTTTATCCAAACTAAGTCCTTTTGGAGGACAAAATCCTCGTCATCAAGCAGAAGCTTGTAAGCTGATTTAACAGTGAACTGCCCATTTTCCGTAGGAGCCCAGGTCACTTGATCTTCCTTGGGTCTCATGGGGATAAACTGTTGCCCGAGAATGTTACAAAGATCATTTGATTCCACTTGAAATCCCTGAATTCTTATTTGTTTCCACTTCATTCTACCTCTGTCCTCAACCATATAATCGGAGACTTTTCTACCAATGAGTTCTTCTATGATATCTCTGATTCGGGCTAAGTTAGGATATTGCGTCAGTGGTTCATCCTTAGCCCACCTATCATTCCAACAATTTATCCTCTCACCATTGCCTAAAACCCATCTTAAACCTTTTTTGATGATTTCCTTACAATTAAGAATTGCTTTCCAAAAAGCAGAACCTCTGATTGGAACTGAGTCACTTAGAAATTCCATATTTTGAAGATACTTTCATTTGATGATAGTTGTCCATTCATTTTCTTCACCAGAAATGAGACGCCATGCCTGCTTAGCTAGTAAAGCTAAATTTATATGAGCAATTCTCCTCAGACCTAAGCCCCCATTTTCCCTGGGTCTGCACACTTTGGTCCATCCTACAAGGTGTATCCTTTTTTTCTCCTCTGATCCAGTCCATAAAAATTCTTTTTGGAGTTTCTCAATTTTCTGGAAAACCTTCACAGGGGCTTTGAAAATGGAGAGGAAATAGACTGGAATGCTCTGAAGAGAGGCCTTAGTGAGGGTCAGCTTTCCTGCTTGAGATAGAAGATGACCTTTCCATCCAACAAGTTTTTTTTGAATTCTTTCAATAACCTTGTCCCACATTGACTCTCTCGGAGAACCAATGAAAAGAGGGAGACCAAGATACGAAGTGGGGAGGTTTGCTATATCACACCCTAAAATTTTTGCAATCCTTCCTTGCCTCTGAATGGGGGTGTTCAAGAAATATAACTTGCTTTTACTGAAATTAACTTTCTGACCAGCAGCGTCCTCATAGAGTTGCAGGATGTATTTAATTATTTTGGCCTCAACCACTGATGCCTTAGTCAATATAAGGGTATCATCGATGAATTGTTGGTGAGAAACAACCCTAGTGAGAGATGTTGCCTTGATTCCCGATATTAGCCTTGAACTGCAAGCATTTTTTATGGTTCTACCTAAAGCTTCTGCCATAATGATGAATAACATGGGGCTGATAGGGTCCCCCTACCGAATTCCTCTATGACTTTGAAAGTAACCAGCAGTTGTTCCATTAACTAGAATCAAGAACCATGCTTTAGAAATACATTCTTTGATCAAATTAACCCATTGGTGGTGAAAACCAAACTTAAGGAGGACAACAATCAGAAAGTCCCAATTTAGCCTATCAAATGCTTTGTTCATATCAAGCTTGAGGGCAAAAATAGACCTGTTAGTCTTATGAGCAGAGTGCAGAGCTTCATGAACTATGATAACTCCATCCAAGATTGACCTACCCTAGACAGAGCTTCCCTAGCATGGATCTATGATGCGGGGTAGAATATCTCTCATTCTATTTGCAATGGCTTTAGTTAGGATCTTGTAAGAAACATTGCATAGACTGATTGGCCTGAAGTCAACCATAGATTCAGGGGTTTGCTTCTTAGGAATTAGAGAAATAAAAGTAGAGTTGATACCTTTTGGGATATGATTGCTTGCTTGGAATTCTATGACAGCAAAAATTACATCCTCACTTACGATGTCCCAAAAATCTTGATAGAAATGAGGGGGAAAGTCATCGGGTCCCGGGGCTTTGTCTGGCTCCATGCTAAACAAGGCTTCCTTAATTTCCTCATCAGAAAAGGGAGCTAGAAGCTTAAGGTTTATATCCTCATTTATTATGCTAGGAATGGATTGCAAGAGAATATCTTTGGCCTCCTCATTGCACTATGATTCCTGACCAAGGATAGAATTGAAATAAGTTACTGCCTCCTTTATGATTTCTGTTAAGTCTTGAGTAATAGAACCATCTACTTTTTTTAAAAAATTATCTTGTTATTGCTTTTGTTTCTAAGCGTGGTGACGTGAAAAAACTTGGAATTTGAATCTCCATATTTCAACCAAAGAGCCCTTGATTTTTGCCTCCAATAGATTTCCTCACAGGCCAAAATGTTATGAAACTCTGCTAGTTTTGTTCGTTCCTCCTGCCTAGTAGTTTCATCAACATCACCATGTTGGATCCTCTGATCAATTATCTTCAAACTTTCAACAACCTATTTTTTATTTTCAAAGAGGTTCCCAAAGACCTCTTTGTTCCAAGTTCGAAGCTTTTCCTTAACAAACTTTAATTTGCCAACAAGTTTAAAAGTTGCACTACCCCTGACAGGCTTGCCACCACTGACTTAAGTTATCTCTAAAACTGGAATGTTTGATCCACATAGATTGAAATCTGAAAGGTTTCTTGAAGGATAGAGAGTTAGGGATCTCCAAAAAAATGGGATTATGATCAGAGGTAATTTTAGGAAGGGCTTGCAGGGTAGAATCACCGAACAAAGTTGTAGCCTCCTTTGATAGAAAAAACCTATCAAGCCTTTCTTGAATGAGATGACACCCTATCCACCGATTGCTCCAGGTATAATTTGCTCCTCTAAGTTTTACATCCATCAACATGTTGGAGTTCACAAAGTCATTGAACTCATCCATGCTCTTGATAGGTGGTCCATTTCCACCCATTTTGTCTGAAGGGTAAAGAGGAGTGTTAAAATCCCTAGCCAGAATCCAGGGGACATTATGGAAGATTTCACTCAGATTGCCTAAGTACTCCCACAGTAGAGCTCTCCCTTGAATTGAAGTTGGGGCATAAATATTTGAAAGGATCCATGACCTGTTGCTGTTTATTTCCTTAAATAAAACACTAAGAACCCTGTCATATTTCTGAATAATGGTGCCTTCTACTATCCGAGGATCCCACAAAGTCATAAGGCCTCCAGATGCTCCTCTGGATGATTTGCAAACCATCTCCCCTTGATTCCAGATTTTTTTTGCTATTTTTTTTATTGAATCTCATCAGTTTTTGTTTCTTGCAACATGATAATAGTTGGATTCACTTGATTTCTTATTGCATTGACTTCCCTATGTTTGGGTAGGCCATTGAGGCCTCTCACATTCCATGAGAGGAACTTCATTTAGATTGTTTGGGATTTCTTCCTCTCCCCCTCCCTTGAGGGGGTTTTCCTAATTTGTTGTCTTCAGAACCCGGAATAACCTGTTGAAACAAGGTTCTCTATTTTCCATTGGCAATGTCATTATCAGTTTTAATTTTTTGATGCTCAGCATTTGATATTCTCCCTCTTCTTTTTCACTGCCAAAATCTATAGGAGACTTCACAGTGCTCCTGGTTTGTTTAGGACTAAACTGAGGGGAGGTAATTTGTTGCAGAACCGGACTGCCATATTCCTCAGTCTGAAGAGTTTCACATATCTCCACCCCTACATCCAAATATTCTCCTTTTTTCCTGTATTCCCTTGGTCTACGGGATGGCCCCTCAGTAGGATTCACTTGGCTCCTAGTGATGATGTTAGGGAGATGAGATTTTTTATTTTCCAATGCCTCAACTTTCTTCCTAAGTTCTTCAGCATTAGGGTTTGGCTTTGGGATGCCCACTGGGCTTGAAGTATTTCTAGCATTGGGGTTTAAGGATCCTGACTTGGATGTGGATTCTAGAGATCATGCATTAGGGTTTGGATTTGTGATGCCCATGGGGCTTACAATAATTTTAGCATTAGGGTTTGAGGATCCTGACTTGGATGGGGATTCGAGAGAGTCAGAAAGGTTAGCCTGAAGGTGTTGGGCTTCCATGTCTTCTGATAATCCTCCTACTCCCATATTGGATAGAATTGAAAATTTATTTGAAACTAGAGGATTGGAACTTACCTGAGTATTTTGGTTGCCAACAACCTGTTGTTTTCCTTTGTCTTGTTGGGACCCTGCACCCTCTCTTTTTTTTTTTTGGTAGACATAGTTTGCCTGATTGAAATCACCTCTACCAGGGAAACTCCTCAAATTTCCTCTGTCTAGCATTCCCTGCTTCTGCTTTTCTCTATTCATTGCCAGGTTAGGGCACTGATTGCATAGATGTCCTTGATTTTTACATTCTGCATAGAATGTCGGTCTATTCTCATATTCTATCAGCTATTTTCTATAGTATTCTCCATACTCTAGCTCCACAAACCTTGGCAATTCATTATTCAAATTAGCATTTACGTAGATTCATGCATGAGTCATCCTTGTCCTAGCCAAGGTCGCATGGTCAATGGAGATCAGGTCCCCTATAGTTATGGCTATGCCCTGCAGCCAATATTCATTGAAGAACTAGGCAGGTAGACTCGGGAGATGAACCCAAATAGGGGCAATGTTAATATTTTGCTTTTTAGGGTCAAAATATTCACCCCATCATCTGAGAAAAAGGCTCCTTTTGCCTAGAAACCAAGGACCTCCTGTTAAAATGTGGTTAGCATCCTCCATATTGTTAAAATGGATAATGAAGAACCCTCGAGTTAGAGCTACCAACTCCAAGCTGCCTACCAGTCGCCATTTACCCATCGCCCAAGCCCTGATAGTCTCCATGTCCGGCCTACCTCCCAAAAACTTGCCTACCAGGGAGAATTCTTCCATTAAAAGAAAAGGGCTCATGGAACTTGTCGGGGCTGAAATTTTATTATTTACTGGAACTAGGGGCGGAAGAGAGAGAACCTCCTTTATTTTTCCTCTAAGAGTCTCAGCAAAAGACAACCACTTCTTGGGCCCCGCATTGTCCTTCGTATATTTTTTGTCGGGGTCTTTCTGAGGAGGGTCGGGCCCCCGTGTGATGCCCGCCTCCAAATCTACCATAGCCTGACCGCCTTCCTCTAGATCCTCACTTGATCCATGCTCGAGGTTCCCACCCACCCCTTCCATACCTGCTCTACCTCTACCACCTTGGCTGAGATTCCTGCCCAAAAAATTCAAACCCTCACTCCCGCTGCACCCGCTAAACCTCAGCTCACTCATTCCTCTTGCTGAAGGAGAATAAAAAGTATGCCGCACTAACAAGAACAAGGTTGGGGTTTTCAAGGAGTTGAATGCTACCCTTGTACTTCCTTAAGATCTTCTTCTTCTCCAGCCTTCTTCTAGCATAACATCCAAAGACAAGTATTTTCTGTGATGAAGTCACTGAAGAAGTTCAGGTAGTATTTGGTACAGAGCAAGACCCTGGTATATGTGGTTCATCCGGATGTAAGAATTTTTATCCTACAGGGTGATCTAGGAGATAAAAGAGTTGGATGGATTACCAAAATCCAAGAATATGATGTAGAAATACACCCCACCAAGCTAGTGAGAGGTAGAGCCTTGTGCCAAGGGTTAATAGAAGCCGCAACATTGGCAGAAGTAACAACTTTCCAGATAGTAGAAGAAAATCAAGTGGAAATAGTACAAACTATAGACTCTGATTGGATTGACCAGATGATCAGGTATTTCCAAACTGGAGTATGTCCCCCAATCTAAATGCTTCCCAAAGGAGGAGATACAGGCTTCATGCTTTGAAATATGTATTACTACTAGAAGGCTTGTACAAAAGAAACTTGGATGGAATTCTTCTAAAATGCTTAAAGGATGATCAACAAAAGAGGGTCATGGAAGAGTTCCATGGAGGATCAACTAGTGGACATAGCTCAGGTAGGGTTACAACTTTAAAAATCATAAGAGTAGGCTATTATTGGCCCACTGTATTTATTGATGCTTTCAAAGTCACCCAGGCTTGTGATAAATATCAGAGGTATGTTGGAAGGACAAGAAATGCTTCATCCCCCCTCAAGCCCATACAAGTTGAAGAGCCTTTTCAACAATGGGGGCTAGACTTCATAGGGGTTATCAACCCTAATTCCTCAGTAGAGCATAATTTTATCTTAACTACCATAGATTATCTCACCATATGGGTAGAGGCTATTCCTACCAAGAAATCAGACCAAGATGTTGTGATCAATTTTATGGAAATTTTGATTTCAAGGTTTGGAGTTCCAGAAGCCTTGGTGAGTGACAATGGCCCAACTTTCATAGGAGCCAAGTATATTGAGTTTTCCAGCAAGTATGACATTACTCTTAAAAATACTTCAAATTATTATCCATAGGGTAATGGACTTGCAGAATCTACCAACAAAAACTTATTAAGGATTTTGAGGAAATCACTTGAAGGTAACAAAAGAAGTTGGCACCTATTGCTGGACCAAGCTCTATGGGCAGACATGATCACTATCAAAAATTCCATTAAGACTTCCCCTTATGCACTGGTATATGGAAAAGAGGTAGTGTTACCAATCCATTTGGAGATCCCAGCACTTAAGCTTGTCAATACAGAGGAAGAGTCAGAGGAAGATCCGGTGAGAACCAGGTTGACACATTTGCTGCAATTGGAAGAGAATAGAGCTCAAGCATATGATAATTTTCAAAAGCATTCATCAGATATCAAAGCATGGTTCGATAAGAAATCCAGATTCAAAAAATTCCAAGTTGGAGACTCAGTTCTCAGATGGAATGTTGATAGAGCAAAGCCAGGCAAGCATGAAAATTTTGATTCTTTTTGGGATGGTCCTTTCAAAATAGTAGAAGCCAAGGAGTCCAATGTATTTCAGCTGGAAGATCTAGAGGGAAACATACAACCGATTCCAGTGAATGGTTTTCATCTCAAGCTCTACTATGTGTAAGGAATGAGCTCACTGTAACATATGTATATACATTGTATAATAATTTCCCCTCATTTCTGCACTTTGTACTTTAATTTATTTCTGTACTTTGTAATCAGTCTTCTTTGAAAAAGAGAAAATTTTTTACAAAAAAATGACTAAGTGTTGATAGAGTATCCAACAATGTTCCATTCCGCACTCGAATCTATGTAAAATTTTTTGGAATGGCGAGCGCTCTTGAATCCACATCAAAATACACTAAGTTCCCCATGGAATGGTGTAAAGGTTTTTATCCCACATGAAAAGGAGAGTCGATGGTCAAAAGAGAGCAAAGGCATTTCCAATCTGGGAACCTTTCGAAGCTAATGCAAGGTGGAGCGGAACCAAGATGGAAACTCACGCATGGAATTTACTAAGTGTCAATGGAATCAAAAGGCTCTTAATTCATTGGTTTCAAAATCAAAGTGGAGCCAAGCAATAATTTCATGACCATGCCACATGGAAATCAGAGAATGATCCCACATTCAATGCTAACGAACTCATGCCATAACCAAAGAGTAGCCGAAGAGGTGCAGTGAGGTGGTAGCACAATTTGAATTTTTGGCCAATGAAAAGGTAGAATGCCACCGTTGAGCCACCAAAGGGAATGATTAGAAGTTGGAAAGTGTGCCAGCGGATAGGTCACACAGTAGCTGCATTAATGGCGGAAGATACGTGCACTCCAAAAAATAAAAGTGACAAAAAAGCATACACGAGGCTCATTTAGTAGCTATTTGCATCCACAGAGTGGTAAGAAGGCGAAGTGATACTCTGAAGAATTTTCTACAAATTACAGAGAGAATAAAGTTTTACTACTACCAAAATGGCCCCTAAGAGAGCACTCACTGAGGCACCAAATATGGGAGCAAGGTTACAGGCTCATGTGCATCAGACCAGACGAGTCATGGATACAATGATGACAAGAGTAAGGAGGACCCTCCTAAGGACAAGTTTTGAATTCCCATATTTTAGAGGAAATCCAATGCGTCGACAAGGTACTATAGCTATAAAATCTTTCTTGTTCTCCTATATCTGTGATTCTATACATCATTACCCCGAATTAGTCTCTGCTATGATCCAATTCTATGATTTTGAAAATAGAATGATTAAAACCTCTGAGGGCATTCCCTTATTCACAATTACAAAAGAAGTTTCCCATAAATTATTCATCGTAGGAGTAGGACCACCCTCAAATCCCAGACCATTTAACATAGCAGATCTGGCTAGGGCTTATACCACAATGGTAACATTAGAAAAGAAAAGGGCTATAGAAAAATGGTTGCATCTTAATTTCAGAAGAATAAGGAATGAAGATGAAATGCCTGAAGTCCCTATTCATATTGACGAATTTGCAAATCCTGAATTATTTTCTATGTTGGCTTGTATGGAGGGTTTAGACTCTGATAGAATGGTATATGGTTGGAAAATTGCCATAACTTATTGTATTTCTAACGAAATAATGTATGAGAAAGATGTGGGAGAAAAGGGGACTAGGGTGATTTATTTTGATTGGCCAACTTTTCTTGCACAAAGGATACATGAGCAGCTAGTAAGTATGAAAAGGGGCTCTGATGCTCCTAGTTTTAGGCATTGCTCAAGTCTGGTGTGGATGTTCTATGCTACCACTAAAGATAGAATGCCTTGGATTCCGGTCAAGGATAAAACCAATGATGGGGAACCCTTACCAGTTTATTACTGGACAAGTCATTTGAGAAGTAGTGAGTCTTACTATAGATTCAATTTAGAATTTCTTGGACCTACCCTAAGGATAATGTATGGAAAGTGCCCTAGATTACCACCCTTGGCTGAGCAGATTCTGAGAGCAAAGGGTGCTAAAGAAGGAGACTGGTATTTTTTGATCGAGGGCACAATTATCAGATTGTATGGTTTCATGGGTAAACCTTTTCTCCTGCCCCACTTTGTCATAGAGAGGCTTTTTGCCCTAGAATATCTGAGGCAGGTGGAGTACATCGATGCGAACTATGGTTCTGGGAGAAAGAGAAGGTCTTTTCTTACCCACCATACTATGGAGGACATTACCATCACCAAGAAGGGGTAGAGCCAACTAATTGACCAATACCTTGATAGGTTAGGTCTATTTTATATCCCCCAAATATGGAGCTATGACCCTGATGGTATTTTTACTACAAGGAATATAGCCCTAAATAGAGAAAATTCTTATAAGTTTGAAAAGAGGCCCAGATCTCATTTTGAACAGGGCAAAAACAATGATGAGACTGCTCTTTTAGAGTGGAATGTCTCAAATATGGGTCAGTTGCCTCCATGGTTGGATTTTTATGAGAAAATTATTGATTTTGACCCTGACAAGAAGCCAAGTCATCGGATTACAGAAGCTACAATTAGTAATATTGAAGGGGAGACTTCAAAGAAAAAGGATCCTCAGCCTGAGGGAGAAGTTGCTGAAGAAGCTGAGGAAGAAGGACAATGGAATGTAGCAAAAATATCAGATTGGTGGAGAATGAGGATTGAAATTGGAAAAACTAAGTCCAAGTTTGGAATGAAGATTGATAAAGAATTTTCAAAAAGATATAATGAAAACATTGGAACCTGGAGACAGAAGGATGTCAGAAACATAGTATTGATGGTTGAAAAGCCCCAAAATGGCTCTGAATCCCTCTCTCCACCTACAGATCAAGAAGCTCAACTAGAAGAGCCAGAAACTCCTTTGACAGTAGCTAAAGTATTGAAAAATTTTCATCCTACCACTGAGCAAGTGGAGAAGTTTCCTAAGGGGGCTCAACTGATGAGCAAAATGCAATATTCTAGAGAAAAGGTTGTCAGTACTCCAGTTATTGAAATAGTATCTAGGCCTAAATTCTTAGCTCTGGGAGGTCAGCCTCTAGACATAGATATTGACTGGAAGAAGAAAGATGAAAGTTTCAAGTTCACCCCCTGTCTTTTACCCCTGCAGCATCAGTACAATTACATCATGTTTCTGAGCAAGTTCTAATTTTTGGAGCTGTGCAAGGAAATGAATCAGAAGAGGAATCTGAGAGTGAGATGGCTGCCTTCCAATTGGTTCATAGAAGGACTAAAAGAGTTCCAGAAAGAGAGGAAAGAGAAATTTCAAAGAAACAAAAATTGGATATGGAGGAGATTGCAAAAGAGGTAGCTGATTTTGCTGTAGAAGAATTGATTCATCAGGAGCAATAGCAAGAAACAGAGGTAGAGCAAGAGCACCCTACATCTGTAGGTGAAGGTATGGTTTCTAATCCCTCTTCTCCTCTACATCCTCATGAATCCCCAAAGAAATCTCCCTCCCTTTCTGACCAAGAAGATATGACAAGAGTACCTCCTCCCTCTCGTAGTCCACCACATGTGTCATCGGTAGCCATTGAGGTACAAGTCACTTCTGTTTCATCACAGCCATCTCAAATTCCATTTTTAGCATCTGAGGTTCCCACTTCATCATCTCCCATTATTCCATCTTCACCATTACTATCATCACCATCTATGGGACATGTTGTTCCAAGTACCACCATTCATCCAATTGTTAGTCTTGCATCGGTTCCTATGAGTCTACCAATAACAACAACAATAGTAGTTATAGAGTCCACTATTGTCACAGAAGCTACTGTAACTATCTCCACACCCCCATCATCAGCAGTTCAGTCCACCCTTTCATTTCTAGTATCTTCATCTCCCCTGGCTGTTGGTCTCTCAAGACCTATCACTGTATCAAAAGAGTAGGCAACCACTCAAAGTATAAATGATTATTGGGTAGAGAAGCTTGCTAAGCCTTCCAGTAGGATGGCTATCAGAAGAAGAAGCATGTATGTTGACCCTATTTCTAGATAGAGAGTATCAAGATCTATGACTCCACTGGTGAGCAAGCCTAAAACTGAGATGATTATTCAATATTATCGAGTGGAGGAGGTCACAGAAGATATTGACAAGCTTCCTGAGGAAGATGAGTTGATTATAGCCAAAGCCCACTTGGATACCTTCTATGTGAAAAATGATATAGTCAGAGAGAAGGTGGAAAAATTGGAGAAACAGGTTGAAAAGCTCAAGAAGAGTCTGAGTAATCAAAAGGAAGTGGAAAAGGCTCTGAGAAAAGAGGCTAAGGGTTGGCAAGAGAAGTTTCAAGAAGCCAATAAACTAAAGGACCAATTAGAAGAGCAAAAGAAGTTGAATGAAGATCAGGTGAAAGAAATTCAGAATTTAAAGCATCAACTTCAAATCGAGAAAGCTAAGTCTTCAAGATTTTCTAAGAATGAGTTGAAAAATATTAGAAAAGAGTTGCTTTCTGAGGTCCAGGAGAAATGTTCAGGGCTTCAACTTGTTATTGATTATCTTGATGATGCCAGCCACCTACTCTCCAATATTCAGAAAGAGCTAGATCAGATCACTGGAGAGTTGTAGCCTATGGTGATTTTGGTAGAGCAAATATACAAGTTGGTTGATAGCAGGATCAGTGATTCCGCTAAACCAATTCCTAATAAATAATGGAATCTCACCAGAGTTGCTGCCAAGATCATGGTGAAAAAGCATAGGGCACTTCAAAGAGCCTGGCTGTTGGTTGACAGGATTGAAAGGGTGATTAAGGATGTTGTTGAATTAAACAAAGAAATGATTCAAGTTGGCTTCAAAGGCCTATGGATGGAGGATCACAGCTTGTTATCCATGGAAGAGATCCAACAGAGCATTGATGAGAATTTGTAGGATGAATCTAGAATAGATTCTCTGGAAGAGCCACTACCCCAAGAGCAAGTTGTCCAATTGATTATTGATTTTACTCGATTGAGAGATCTCATGGAAGATCTGGTAAATAGAGGGAATGCTACTAACTATGAGGACATTGGAGAACTACAATATGTTTATAAGCAGCTCAAAGAAACATCAAATCCCTCTGAAGTAGCCTGGAAACAGGCTCTACAATATTTAAAATTGATGGTTCAGTTGTTTGGTGATACTTCTGGAGGAAGGAGTCAGAAAACACCTGCTCCAAAAGAAGAAGAAGGAGAGAATGAAGAAGAGGCCGAGGAAGAGGCCCATGAAGAAGAAGAGTAGGATGGAGCGGTTACAGGCCCAGAAGGGGCCCACACTTAGCTTGTTTTTATTTTGTACATATACACAAGTTTTGTATTTTTGCTTTTTACCCTGACAAATTGTCAGAAATAAACAATAAAGGCATGAAGCCTACAGAGCAACAGATTTTGTGTGAAGGCATTTCTTGAAATAAGGCCTTATAAAAGGAGTAGAGTTGTGTCTAGTTTTTGAAGACAATGGCAAAACCTATATTTTTGACATGATCTCTATATGAGCGAATGAGTTCTATATATTTTTGGCATCACTTCCATATGAACCTTTACTCTCTAAGCAGATTGTCAAAATTTTTAGAGGGTAGTGTTTATATGGAAGTTATTCTATAAAATATGTTTTTGAAGATGGGTAGGTTTGACTCCTAAGGCCCAATGGATAAGACTCTGAGTTCATTGGCTTTGCAAGCAAATCCACCCAGGAGGCGCCAGAATGTAGGCCCAAAATGGCCACATACTTAGGAAAATTTTGCAAATTTTGCCTAAGTCATAAAGTCCTCATTCCGCACACCTTACAGTGTATTTTGGAGTGGATCCATGACAGGAGGCACGAGCCCACCTAACACTTAGTAAATTTTCACGCTTGGAGCAATTTTGGAAGACTTCTTTTGTTTTTGGCTCCGGACTAGCGACGCATCCCGAATCCGCAAAATATTTTGATAAAGGATGATGTCAGTAGGAAAAAAGTGTGGATTGGTGACCACTTGATATTTTGAATATCTCACGAGTGGCTAAGTGTTGGAGCGCATGATTCCAGAGAACACATAGAATATTTTTGCCTGGAATGGTGACAAGGCAGAATGTTGTGAACATAGTAGATGCGGATTCATGACAAGAGATGGTTTTGACTAATTCCTTTTTGGAATGGTGATGAGGAATGTTTTATTCTAAAGATAATGTGGAATGGAGAAAGAGTCACTTTACATTGTGATGGGTCCGGATTGATGATCATATGCCAATGCACTTGCTCAACCCAGAATGGAATCCACAAAAGTTTTTAAGAAGAGATGATATCATCAATATTTTTGTGCGGATTGGTGAATACTTTGTGGATAATGAAGAAACTTGAAGAACAAAGAGCGGATTCGATCTCGCTTAGCCTTCAAGTCATTTGAAAGTCGGATTGGTGTTCCATAGTCTCTAAGATAGAAGGATGATGTCACCAATGTTTTAAAGTGGAATGGTGTTGTGTTCTCCTCGCCATTATAATAAGCTTATATCTAGATAAATCATAGCCATACGATGGGGGAGATCAATGGTGGAGATTGTGTCAAAGAATCTAAGGTATTTAAAGATATTTCTTCACCAGAGTTGTAATAGTTAGTTGGAGAGGAAGCCAAAGCATCGAGGGTTTTCAAGAAGATAGAACCAGAGGTGGTTACAGATCAACGATGGTTGATGGCTTCCAAGAAGGATCAACGATGATGCATAATCTCCAACGGCCTGAACTCTAGTTTGCACCAAGTGACCAGCAAGTTGTAGAGGCCCCGAGCTGCCATGGCGGTCCACTTACAGTGGATTTCCCGGAGGGTGTACCAGTAAGCAAATGCCAGCAAGAACTCTCTGTTGCGCTATCAAAAATTGATCTTTGTAATGTTCTTGATAATTTTAATTTTGCAAAACTATAAGTAGAGGTCGAACCCTCATTTTTAAGGGTCGGCTCTAGTGTGTTTGCCTATGCTACTGTAAATATTCCCAAGAGCTAATGGAAGGAGCATTACATTGATCTTCACCTCAAAATTTGTATCTTCATGCTTGATATCAGAGGTTCAAATTCTTTAGCTGCATTTCTATGAATACTTAAGTGGTTAGTTTGTGCCAAATTAATGGATTACTAGTTGTTAAAGTAATTGAAATCTGCTTCTGAGATTGATCTTTATTGTTAGGAAGTGCATTTCTGTAGAATCTAGATATTGGTGAATTCTGTTATTTGGATTATCATTGTCTGGATATTGAAATCGTTGTCTACAATATTTCTCTACTGTGCATTAATGAATGAAGAATCATCCAATTTGAGATAATGTTGGTCTGAGTTATGTGTCTTTGGGTTAGTTTTTTGGAGATTTTTATTGTGGTGCAATGTTGTTAGCCTATCCATCCACTATTGTTCACATTTCTCTAACCCTAACCTTTTCTTACCCTAATCTTCAAACCCTAAGTGAGCATAATTGTGTCAACATCCTATTTAAGTTGACAAGGAACCAACCTACTCTGGAGGTTGGATCAAAAACTCTATTTTGGTCCATCCAATGTTGAGTGTTGAGTTGTAGCTATCGGGTGCAAGCCTGGATAGAAAGTAGGAAGATAGACAACCACAGTATTGAGTAAAACTTGATGCAATTCAGTGCCCAATAGTAACACCAAAGACACAATTTTTTAAGGTTCAACCTCACATTATGCTCTAGAAGATGACTAAAGACTTTTTCCAAGACACAAATGTGCTCTTGTCAAGTTTTGAATTTTTCCAAGAGATCATCCACATAATCTTCATTGATTTTATGCATGTAATCATGGAATATGTATGTCATGGCACGTTGATAAGTGACACCTACATTTTTGAGGCCAAAGAGAATCACCTTGTAACAAAAATTATCCTAAGGTGTAGTGAATATTGTTTTTTGTTGGTCATTAGGATTGATTTGAATATGGTTGTATCCTAAAAAATCATCCATTAGGGAAAGCATTTCATGGACAACGCAAGTATCGACAAGAGTATCAATGTTTGATAGAGGAAATTCATCCTTAGGATATTCTTTGTTAAGGTCTTGAAAGTTAGTGTAAATGTGTATCACCCTGTTAGGCTTGCAAATGGGTACCATATTTGAAAGCCACTTAGGATATTCAATGGGGATAATGAAACCCATATCTAATATATTTTGAATCTCTTCTTTGACCATGAGGGAAATGGTAGGATGCATCCTTCTCAATTTTTGTTTAACCAACTTAGCATTAGAATGTAATATGAGATTGTGAACAACCAAGTTAGGATCAAGACCAGGCATGTCTTTGTAGGAACATGCAAAAATATTCTTCTTCTTCTTGAGGAGAGCAATTAATTGCTCTTATTCATTTGTGGATAAAATTTTACCAAGTTTTATAATTTAGGGATTGTCTGCATCTAAACTAAGGTTCATGTGAATGGTATCTTCAATGGACATGTGAGAACCTTTTTCAATATGATGGAGCATTACGATCAAATGAATGTCATCTATGACATTATCAAGTTCTTTTGACTCAACCTCTTCTATGTATGTCTGGAAAACCTTAGGATCTAAAGGTGAAGATGAAGGCGAAGGTAGAGGCAATGGAGGAATGTAGTTGGTTGAAGCCCTTAACAATTCCTTGAAAAGGAAAAATTTAGAAAAGGATGAAGGTGAGGAAATTTGGTCCATATCAATAAGGCTCATGGCAATTGGAATTGGCTTTGCCAAATCATATGGATTACGAACTGGGGTGAATAATCCAACAAGATTCGTGTTGACTTAAAGGGGGAAAATGGTGGTTAGCAAGGTGGATAATGGATAAATCCTATCTTCTAGAGCTAATGGTAGAACCCTGAGAACCTGAAAAATAGTGAGCAAAACAAATAATTACACCAGGAAAAAAGCCATGTACATGCAATGCAATGATTTTTTTTCTTTTTTTTGAAATTTTTGTGTGTTTTTTATTTTTTTCCTTTTTTTTATTTATGTACATATATTACAAGAAAAATATTTGGTGAGGTGGATTAATGAAATGGAGGTGGTTCATCGGTTGTTTCGACTCACTCTTGTGGAAGAAACAAGCAAAAAATGAGCTGATGGATTGGAAATATTTTGAGGTAAAACTCATCCTTTTTAGTGAATGTAATGATGTGTGTTGATTCCTCATTATATTATTAGAATCCATCCACTATTGTTCACATTTATCTAAACCTAACCTTTTCTTATGCTAATATTCAAACCCTAAGTGAGCATAATTGTGTCAACATCTTGTTTAAGTTGACAAGGAACCATCCTACTCTGGAGGTTGGATCGAAAACTCTATTTTGGTCCATCCAATGTTGAGTGCTGAGCTATAGCTATCGGGTGCAAGGCTAGATCAAAAGTAGGAAGATATACAACCGCAGTATTGAGTAAAACTTGATGCAATTCAGTGCCCAATAGTAACACCAAAGACATAATTTTTTAAGGTTCAAACCCTATTTTGGTCCATCCAATGTTGAGTGCTGAGCTATAGCTATCGGGTGCAATCCTGGATCAAAAGTAGGAAGATAGACAACCGCAGTATTGAGTAAAACTTGATGCAATTCAGTGCCCAATAGGAACACCAAAGACACAATTTTTTAAGGTTCAAACCCAATAGTAATACTGTTAGTCTATCCATCCACTATTGTTCACATTTCTCTAACCCTAACCTTTTCTTATGCTAATATTCAAACCCTAAGTGAGCATAATTGTGTCAACATCTTGTTTAAGTTGACAAGGAACCATCCTACTCTGCAGGTTGGATCGAAAACTCTATTTTGGTCCATCCAATGTTGAGTGTTGAGTTGTAGCTATCGGGTGCAATCCTGGATAAAAATTAGGAACATAGACAACCATAGTATTAAGTAAAACTTGATGCAATTCAGTGCCCAATAGTAACACCAAAGACACAATTTTTTAAGGTTCAACCTCACATTATGCTCTAGAAGATGACTAAAGACTTTTTCCAAGACACCAATGTGCTCTTGTCAAGTTTTGAATTTTTCCAAGAGATCATCCACATAATCTTCATTGATGCATGTAATCATGGAATTTGTATGTCATGGCACGTTGATAAGTGACACCTACATTTTTGAGGCCAAAGAGAATCACCTTGTAACAAAAATTATCCTAAGGTGTAGTGAATATTGTTTTGTGTTGGTCATTAGGATTGATTTGAATATGGTTGTATCCTAAAAAATCATCCATTAGGGAAAGCATTTCATTGACAACGCAAGTATCGACAAGAGTATCAATGTTTGATAGAGGAAAGTCATCCTTAGGATATTCTTTGTTAAGGTCTTGAAAGTTAGTATAAATGTGTATCACCCTGTTAGGCTTGCAAATGGGTACCATATTTGAAAGCCACTTAGGATATTCAATGGGGACAATGAAACCCATATCTAATAGATTTTGAATCTCTTCTTTGACCATGAGGGCAATGGTAGGATGCATCCTTCTCAATTTTTGTTTCACAAACTTAGCATTAGAATGTAATATGAGATTGTGAACAACCAAGTTAGGATCAAGACCAGGCATATCTTTGTAGGAACATGCAAAAATATTCTTCTTCTTCTTGAGGAGAGCAATTAATTTCTCTTATTCATTTGTGGATAAAATTTTACCAAGTTTGATAATTTAGGGATTGTCTACATCTAAACTAAGGTTCATGCGAATGGTATCTTCAATGGACATGTGAGAACCTTTTTCAAGATGATGGAGCATTGTGATCAGATGAATGTCATCTATGGCATTATCAAGTTATTTTGACTCAACCTCTTCTATGTATGTCTGGAAAACCTTAGGATCTAAAGGTGAAGATGAAGGCGAAGGTGGATGCGATGGAGGAATGTAGTTGGTTGAAGCCCTTAACAATTCCTTGAAAAGGAAAAATTTAGAAAAGGATGGAGGTGAGGAAATTTGGTCCATATCAATAAGGCTCATGTCAATTGGAATTGGCTTTGCCAAATCATATGGATTACGAACTGGGGTGAATAATTCAACAAGATTCATGTTGACTTAAAGGGGGAAAATGGTGGTTGGAAAGGTGGATAATGGATAAATCCTATCTTCTAGAGCTATTGGTAGAACCCTGAGAACCTGAAAAATAGTGAGCAACACAAATAATTACACCAGGAAAAAAGCCATGTACATGCAATGCAATGATTTTTTTTCTTTTTTTTGAAATTTTTGTGTGTTTTTTATTTTTTTCCTTTTTTTTATTTATGTACATATATTACAAGAAAAATATCCGATGAGGTGGATTAATGAAATGGAGGTGGTTCACCGGTTGTTTCGACTCACTCTTGTGGAAGAAACAAGCAAAAAATGAGCTGATGGATTGGAAATATTTTGAGTTAAAACTCATCCTTTTTAGTGAATGTAATGATGTGTGTTGATTCCACATTATATTATTAGAATCCATCCACTATTGTTCACATTTATCTAAACCTAACCTTTTCTTATGATAATATTCAAACCCTAAGTGAGCATAATTGTGTCAACATCTTGTTTAAGTTGACAAGGAACCATCCTCCTCTAGAGGTTGGATCGAAAACTCTATTTTGGTCCATCCAATGTTGAGTGCTGAGTTGTAGCTATCGGGTGCAAGCCTGGATCAAAAGTAGGAAGATAGACAACCACAGTATTGAGTAAAACTTGATGCAATTCAGTGCCCAATAGTAACACCAAAGACACAATTTTTTAAGGTTCAAACCTTATTTTGGTCCATCAAATGTTGAGTGCTGAGTTGTAGCTATCGGGTGCAAGCCTGGATCAAAAGTAGGAAGATAGAAAATCATAGTATTGAGTAAAACTTGATGCAATTTAGTGCCCAATAGTAACACCAAAGACAATTTTTTAAGGTTCAAACCCAATAGTAATACTGTTAGTCTATCCATCCACTATTGTTCACATTTCTCTAACCCTAACCTTTTCTTACGCTAATATTCAAACCCTAAGTGAGCATAATTGTGTCAACATCTTGTTTAATTTGACAAGGAACCATCCTACTCTGCAGGTTGGATCGAAAACTCTATTTTTGTCCATCCAATGTTGAGTGTTGAGTTGTAGCTATCGGGTGCAAGCCTGGATCAAAAGTAGGAAGATAGACAACCACAGTATTGAGTAAAACTTGATGCAATTCAGTGCCCAATAGTAACACCAAAGACACAATTTTTTAAGGTTCAACCTCACATTATGCTCTAGAAGATGACTAAAGACTTTTTCCAAGACACCAATGTGCTCTTGTCAAGTTTTGAATTTTTCCAAGAGATCATCCACATAATCTTCAATGATTTTATGCATGTAATCATGGAATATGTATGTCATGGCACGTTGATAAGTGACACCTACATTTTTGAGGCCAAAGAGAATCACCTTGTAACAAAAATTATCCTAAGGTGTAGTGAATATTGTTTTGTGTTGGTCATTAGGATTGATTTGAATATGGTTGTATCCTAAAAAATCATCCATTAGGGAAAGCATTTCATGGACAACGCAAGTATCGACAAGAGTATCAATGTTTGATAGAGGAAAGTCATCCTTAGGATATTCTTTGTTAAGGTCTTGAAAGTTAGTGTAAAAGTGCATCACCCTGTTAGGCTTGCAAATGGGTACCATATTTGAAAGCCACTTAGGATAGTCAATGGGGACAATGAAACTCATATCTAATAGATTTTGAATCTCTTCTTTGACCATGAGGGCAATGGTAGGATGCATCCTTCTCAATTTTTGTTTGACCAACTTATCATTAGAATGTAATATGAGATTGTGAACAACCACGTTAGGATCAAGACCAGGCATATCTTTGTAGGAACATGCAAAAATATTCTTCTTCTTAAGGAGAGCAATTAATTGCTCTTATTCATTTGTGGATAAAATTTTACCAAGTTTGATAATTTAGGGATTGTTTGCATCTAAACTAAGGTTCATGCGAATGGTATCCTCAATGGACATGTGAGAACCTTTTTCAAGATGATGGAGCATTGCGATCAGATGAATGTCATCTATGACATTATCAAGTTCTTTTGACTCAACTTCTTCTATGTATGTCTGGAAAACCTTAGGATCTAAAGGTGAATATGAAGGCGAAGGTGGATGCGATGGAGGAATGTAGTTGGTTGAAGCCCTTAACAATTCCTTGAAAAGGAAAAATTTAGAAAATGATGGAGGTGAGGAAATTTGGCCCATATCAATAAGGCTCATGGAAATTGGAATTGGCTTTGCCAAATCATATGGATTACGAAGTGGGGTGAATAAGTCAACAAGATTCATGTTGACTTAAAGGGGGAAAATGGTGGTTGGCAAGGTGGATAATGAATAAACCCTATCTTCTAGAGCTAATGGTAGAACCCTGAGAACCTGAAAAATAGTGAGCAACACAAATAATTACACCAGGAAAAAAGCCATGTACATGCAATGCAATGATTTTTTTTCTTTTTTTTGAAATTTTTGTGTGTTTTTTATTTTTTTCCTTTTTTTTATTTATGTACATATATTACAAGAAAAATATCCGGTGAGGTGGATTAATGAAAAGGAGGTGTTTCACCGGTTGTTTCGACTCACTCTTGTGGAAGAAACAAGCAAAAAATGAGCTGATGGATTGGAAATATTTTGAGGTAAAAGTCATCCTTTTCAGTGAATGTAATGATGGGTGTTGATTCCTCATTAGATTATTAGAATCTATAGATATAATATAAAATTATTCATATATTTCATCTTCAGAGTCATCAGGGTGATGGGTTTCTTCTTCTGAATTCAAATTAAGACTTTGAAAATATTGTTCAAAAGAAGAATGAAAGAATAATGTTGATAACCTAGACCTAAATTATCATGCACTTCTTGATATGGAGTATCAATGAGCTCATGAATTCCATGTTCATGTTTCCCTATGCCATAACCTTACCAATTGACTCGATGAAAATATTGGGATGGAAAACCAGACATGTGATGTATGTTGGTAGGTGTTGGTTGCTTGGGTTCATCTTGGGAAGATGGATTGGACAATGAATCAATCTCCCATACATAACATTTATGTTGTTGGGCATTGAACGCATGTTATACACTGACCCTATGGATAAGGGTAGGTCACATGAGTAACCGTAATCCCTAGCATTCTAGATATTAAGTAGTGTGATGGTGATGTCTTGGACCACATATTCACCAATTCCAATATTGATGAGGTGGATTGCAACTTGGGATGATATGGATGTGGAAGACTCAGGATTGGCTTGGGGCTCCAATAATGGGAGAGGTATGGACTGGAATAACATCTCAAAATTTGTTAATTTGACTTGTGAGACATTAGTTGATGTGGATGGAGATGGATTTGGTTGAGGCATTTGATGAATGGGTTATGATGTGGAGGGAGTGATGATGGAGGATGATGATGATGATGATGGGGTTGATGTGGATTGAGTTTTACCACATGTACATGTAGTCAATGATGATGAATATGGGGGCATAGAAGTGGACTCTTGATGTGTGGTAGTGATGGGGAGTTCCTTAGGAATAGGAACTTTAGATGAAGAAGTGGATGGTGTGGTGGATGATGTGGTTGATGATGTTAGGAAAATATGAGTGGATGAAAGGGTGGACTCATAGGGATTTGAAATGAAATTGTAATACTTAAATGGTTTGATGTTTGCTAGTATACAATGTATACAATGAATTTATCCCTCATGTACATATTTTAAGCATTGATGTAATATAGAGGGGACACATCATTTCCCTAATCCAAGGATATCCAATAAGTACATTGTATGCCATGGACACTTCCAAGATGTGGAACATTATGTGCAATATTTTTAGCCCCACTTTGATGGATAAAACTACAATACCAACTGTAGAACAGAGAGCATTGTTAAATGTTTTCAGGGTGAAATTGGACTTGGTGATGTGGGATGGTGGAAGGTTAAGATGTTGGAGAGTATATGTGGTGATGATATTTATGGAGGATTCGGTATCAATCAGACCTTATTTGAATGGATTATTATTAATTTGAGCCATGATATGCAATGGAGGATCCACTGATCCTGATGATATTGGTTTGATTTCAAAATCATAGAATGTAATGGTAGGCTCTACACATGTTCTAATACTTCCCACAAAATTGCTAAAGGTATTGGCATCATGAGAGTGGAGTTCAATGGATTTTAAAATTTCCATTAATGCCTCATGATGTGGGGGAGATTGTTTAATTAGCTCATATATGGACAGTTTGGCTAAAGTCATTTATAGGCTAGTGGTTAGATGGCTACTCAAAGATATGATTGGCCTTTATGGACGATTGGGAGGATGAATGGGTAGAGATAGAAGACTTGGAATATGAATGGATTTGGAAGAATTGGTGGAGAATTGGATGAGAGATTATGAATTGACAAGTTACAAAGACACACTTGCCTGAGGAGCTATGGAAGGTTGAACAAGTTGTTATTGTGCATTCTATTCATTTATGCATTGTTGACCTCGGGTGACTACACGAATAGCACCCACAAAACCTTGGTATTTTGAACATGGTTAACTTGATTAAGAGGAGTCTTGGTGTTTTATCCTACTATTTTTTGTTGTACTTCCTCGTGATGGGGAAGTGGTGTTTTATAGATGCTAAGGTTTTGATTTTTTGAGCTATGGAACTATCAATATTGATGGCCCCAAGGTTAATTAGGTCTTGCACCATATCTTTAAATGTGTAGCATCCATTAATATCATACCCATTTTGTCAATGATAAGGATAAAATAAATATTTCCTATAACTTTTACTATATTTTGTGGGATCATTTGGTCTAACCTCAGGCAAGGCGAGTTGATTGGTGTCATACAACCTATAAAAAATGGAGGTATACGACTCATATTAGTGAAGAACACAAGCTTATACTGAGAGGGGGGGTGAACAGTATAAGACTTAACCAATTAATAATTTTAACTTTAGATAGCAGTGGCATCAACACAACATTGATCAAGACAGAAAGCATCACACATTGAAGACCCATTTTTAACGTGGTTCACCCAAAATGGTTGGGCTACATCCACAGATAAAATCTTTCACTAAATTTTATCAATCCAAATTCTGGGAATACCTTTCCCGATTACAATGTTTATGGGCACCAACCCAAAGGAGACACCAATCCCCTAATCTCGAGTTCGTGGGCAAGGCCCCCCCCCGGGAGACACCAATCCCCTAGCTCTGCTCGGCTGGTGATCCTCTAGAAGACCTCTCGCCTCCGTTGCCCTTAGCAAATGGAACTCTATCCATAGAAGACACCTGTCCTCCCTACTCTGGTTGGAGACCTCTGTCCTCAACTCTATCACCTCCAAAGCTGGTCCTCGAATTTGCACTAAACATAGTCCTTCGGTCTAGCACAAATGTCCTCATTTGTCTTTGCCTGTTTGCTCTCTACGCCCTCTGCTCTCTCTATGCAAACACACCCGCACTTGGTCGAACTTCAACCCTTGCACTGTCTACGCACACTCTTCTTCCTTTGTGATCTTTCACACTCAGAATGATTCGACGAAATGCACTCTGCACACTATGATCAAATTTTGCACTCTGCTCTCGATGATCGAACTTCTTGCTCTGTGCACTATCTACGAACGTCGCACTTCATCCACACATCGATATCCTTTCCAACTCTCCAAACAACCCTCCTTTTATACTAACACTTTCAAGATCAAAACCTTGATCTTAGTCGATTGCACAACCCTAAACTACGTCGGCTGCAAACCCTAATCTTCGTCGGCCCAAATTTAACTTTGTCGGCCTCACTGCCTCTGCAACTCTTCTGTAGCTTCTGTCGCGAAACTACAACATGTCACGATATCGTGACACCTTTGCAACCGTACACTTTCTTTTGGCTTTTGTCATGATATCGCGACACTTTAGCCTTTGACGACTTCAACTAAGCTCTTGTCGTGATATCGTGACACTTTTGTCTTTGTCAGCATCAACTTTGCTTTTGTCGCGATATCGTGACACTTCTCCCTTCGTCGACCTCCTTTCTGCTTTTGTCACGAAATCGTGACACTTCGCCTCTGAGACTTGCTTTCAGTTCTGTCGTGAAATCGTGACACTTTCGCTTCCTTGCATTCTCTCCTCCCCCCCTCCCTTGTCGTGAAATCACGCTTTCTTCTTCCATGCTCTTTCTTGCTTCATCACAAATCGTGACTCTTCTCCTCCCTTTCATTCTGTCATGAAATCATGACACATTCTGCAACCGTACGCTTTCTCTTCAACCTGTCATGAAATCGTGACGCTTCCTGCATCTGTACGCTTTTTCTTCAACCTGTCACGAAATCGTGACGCTTCTCACTTCGAACTCTTCCTTTGTCGCATGTCATGAAATCGTGACAGTTCTCACTTCGATTCTGCGCATGTCATGAAATCGTGACACTTTATCTTACTTCGCACATTTTCATCTCGGCATGTCACGAAATCGTGACACTTTTTGTCCTTACTTTCTCTCTCTTCGGAACCCATGTCGCGATATCGCGACACTTCATTCTCCGGACTCTCTCTTCTGCATTATGTCACGAAATCGTGACACTTTTTCTTTCGGACTCTCTCTCCTGCAACATGTCGCGAAATCGTGACACTTTTTCGTCCGTTCAACCTTCCTTGCAATATGTCATGAAATCATGACATTTTTGACTCGAACATTCTCTCTCCTCTTTGAGTCGCGAAACTGCGACATGTCGCGATATCGCGACACTTTTCTAACTTGCTTTCTCTCTCTGCTAAGTCGCGAAAATGCGACATGTCGCGATATCGTGACACTTTTCTAACTTGCTTTCTTTCGAACCTGTCAAGCCGTAACCTTCATCAAAACAAATTATTTTACATCAAATCAAATTCCTTCAAAAGCTTCTTGACATCAATGACAACTTATTCACTTGAGCAAATGCAATGTACCCAAAGTACCCAAAATTGCCAACAATCTCCCCCTTTGTCATTGATGGCAAACCTTTATTGAAAACACGTCTCAAGAGCCAAAACTGAAACCAACTGTGCTAACAACTGACAAACTGTGCCCACAACTGAGAATCTTCCTTTGAAGTTTTGCTCCCCTGACTTGAAGCTTTCCTCTTCACTTGAAGCTCTCCCCCTTACTCATATCTCTCCCCCTTTGTCATCAATGGCAAAGGGTCACCTTTGGGGCTCGGGACTAAGAATGAGCCTCTTAGCTTAGTCCCTCCCCCACCTCCCGATGAGGTGATTAATTCTGGGGTGGGAGTACAACTCCCAATTTCTCCCTTAGATACTCAAACGTATCTCTTGGAAGAGGTTTGGTGAAGATATCTGCAATCTGCTCTTTAGTAGGCACATACTCTAGCTTGACCTGCTTGTCTTGCACTTTCTCCCTTAGAAAGTGATACTTGATGGAAATATGCTTTGTCCTTGAGTGCATTACCGGATTTTTGGAAATACTTATGGCACTCGTATTATCGCAAAATATGGAGATGGGTTGTTCATGTCTGACTTTGAAATCCTCCAAGGTGGTTTTCATCCATAAAACCTGTGTACACCCAGCCACTGCTGCTATGTATTCAGCCTCTGTTGTAGATAAGGAAACTGAAGGTTGTTTCTTACTTAACCAAGAAACCAAACTCTTTCCCAGAAAGAATGCTCCACCACTCGTGCTTTTCCTGTCATTAATACTGCCTGCCCAATCTGCATCTGAATAAGCTATGAGGGTGAAATCATCACCTTTGGGATACCAAAGCCCAAAGTCCATAGTGCCCTTCGGATATCTAAATATCCTCTTAACTCGCTATAACATGAGAATATTTTGGAGCTGCCTGAAATCTTGCTACTAACCCAACTGCCTGCATGATATCTGGTCTGGTAGTCGTAACATATAATAAACTGCCAATCATTGATCTGTACAACCTCTGATCTGCCACTGGAGATTCATCGTCTTTACTCATCTTGCACCCTGTAATCATTGGAGTACATACTGGTTTGCTGTCCATCATCCCAAATTTCTTCAACATTTCTTTGATATACTTTCCTTGAGAGAGAAATACACCGTCTTTTGATTGAGCAATCTGAAGACCTAAAAAGAATGATAGCTCTCCAATCATAGACATCTCAAATTCCTTCTGCATGGTGTTAGCAAAAACTTTGCACATCTGAGTATTATTTCCCCCAAAAATAATATCATCAACATAGACAACCATAATCAACATATCATCATCTTCATTCTTAATATACAAATTGCTATCTGCCACGCCTTTCCTGAAGCCTTGCTCATGAAGATAACTGTCAAGTCTTGAGTACCAAGCCCTCGGTGCTTGCTTTAACCCATACAAGGCCTTTTTTAGTTTACACACATAGTCTGACTGATTTGAGAGAGACACTCCTTCTGGCTGTTCTATGTAGACTTCTTCTACCAACACCCCATTTAGAAAAGCTGACTTTACATCCATTTGATATACTTTGAAATATTTGAAGCTTGAAAGGGCCAAAAACATTCTGATAGCTTCAAGACGAGCAACAGGAGCGAACGTCTCTTCGAAATCAACACCTTCTACTTGAGCATAACCTTTGCAGACTAACCTAGCTTTGTTTCTGACAATCTTTCCATCCTCATTGAGTTTATTTCTGAAAATCCATTTTGTACCAATGACATTCTTGTCCTTAGGTCTTGGAACCAAATCCCAAGTTTCACTTTTCTCTATTTGATTTAGCTCTTCATCCATTGCTTTTACCCAAAATTTATCTGCACATGCTTCACTGAAATATTTTGGCTCAATCTGAGATAATAATGAAACATTTGCAGAATCGTGTGAAGGAATGACTCTTCTTCTTGTTTGCCTGTTGTTTGGATCACCGATGATTAAATCTTTGGGATGATGTTTCTGAACATATCGTGAAGGAGTTTTGGGAAGCAGTTGTTGTCTTTCCTCTTCTTCATCTGAAACCTCTCTGAATTCTTCTTGACAAATTTCATCACTGAGTTCCTTGACTGGTTCTCTTATCCCTGTCTTTTCATCAACTATTACATTTATGCTCTCTACGACTGTATGAGTTCTTTTGTTGAAGCATCTGTAGGCCTTGCTTTTGCTGGAATATCCAAGAAAGATTCCCTCATCACACCTAGGATCAAACTTACCCAAATTTTGATCTTCCCTTTGATGAAGCACTTACTCCCAAACACTTTGAAGTATTTTACTGTAGTTGGTCTTCCTTTCCACAACTCATAAGGAGTTTTATGATGATTGACTCTAAGTTGGGCCCTGGTGATAATGTAGACTGTTGTACTGATTGCCTCTTTCCAAAAGCCATCTGAAAGTTTTGACTCATTTAACATAGCTCTAGCCATATTTTCAATAGTTCTATTTTTCCTTTCAACTACTCCATTTTGTTGAGGAGTTCTTGCTGTTGAATATTCTCTTTTGATTCCTTGTTGCTCACAGTATTCCACAAATTCATTTGAAGTGAACTCTCCTCCTCTATCTGATCTTAAGCATTTGATTCTCTTGTCAGTCTCATTTTCAATCATTTCTTTGAAAGCTTTAAATTTTTCAAAAGCTTCAGATTTTTCTTTGAGAAAAGTAACCCAAGTCATTCTAGAATAATCATCTATAAACAACATGAAGTAGCTTTCTCCCTGAATGCTCTGAGTTCGGGTGGGGCCACATAAATCAGTATGAATAAGATCCAATGGTTTTGAAGAAGTATACCCTTTTGATTTGAAACTGGTTCTGGTCTGTTTTCCATGTTGACAGGGACCGCAAATGATGTTATGGGGCCTTTTTATTTTGGGCAAGTCTCTAATCGCTTCCTTGTTACTAATATTGACAAGATTATCAAAGCTCAAATGCCCCAATATTTTATGCCATAGCCAACTCTCATCTTCTTGAGTTAGAAAACACTTTTCCCTTTTTATCTCACTTAGCATGTAAAGATTGTTTGGAGTCCTTGTAGCACTCGCAATGAGTTTTCCATTTTTTTCTTTACTTATCTCACATCTATCTAAAAAGAAAGATACTATGTGCCCTTGATCACAAAGTTGACTCACACTTAGAAGATTATGTCTTAGGCCTTCTACATAAAGCACATTTTCTATTTTGGATTTCCCATCCAAACTAAGAGTCCCTTTACCATAGATTTTAGCTGACCTGTTATCTCCAAAACTGACTGTTCCTCGGTTTGTTTGTTTTAAGACCAAAAACTTTTCCTTTTCACCAGTCATATGTTTTGAACAACCACTATCAAGATACCATTTTTCTACTTTGTCTTGAGCATGAAAAGCAGTTTGAACTATCATTGACTTCGATTTGATCTCATTTTTCTTTTTAGTGAACTCAAGGCTAGATCTATCCAAACTGCACATCCTTGCTATATGCCCAAAATTCTTGCACTTGAAACACATGACATTTTTATTCATAAGAGGTGCAAAAGAGTTAACATTTTCCTTACTATGGCTATTCAAAGACTTATTGCAATGCATAGCTTCGTGACCAAATTTCTTGCAGGAAAAACAATAGCCATGGAAAGTATTATGTAACCTGTTTTGATGCCTTGGATGGTTGTTCTTCTTGTGACCAACTGGAATCCACCGCTCTTCAGGATGAAGATTGATCTTGCTTGAAGACCCTATTTCATAAATGGTGATACCATCCTTCTTTTGCTTTTCACACGGAGTATTTTGTCTGAGAGTCAACTGTTCCAACTTCACTCTAAGAGACATAACCTCTTCTTCTAGTTTCTCGCAATCAGCTTCCTTTCCTTTTAGAGCCTCTGTCGAACCTGTTCAATCTTCTTCCCTTCTTCAGCTAGAATTTTGAAGTCTATAACACTTTGAGACAATTCTGATCTTGCTATCTCTTCTTCCTGACATTGATACTTGAGAACATAATTCTCTTCCCTGAATTTCTCAAGCTTTCTTAGAGCCAAGAAGAATTCACCTTTGAGATCAAACTCAACCTCTTCATCTCTTTCTGAATCTGTATGTTCCTCTGATAGATCCTTCTCCAAGTTGTTAGGCTCTTTCTGGAGAGACCCGCTCTGATACCAATTGAAGAACACAAGCTTATACTGAGAGGGGGGTGAACAAGTATAAGACTTAACCAATTAATAATTTTAACTTTAGATAGCAGTGGCATCAACACAACATTGATCAAGACAGAAAGCATCACACATTGAAGACCCATTTTTAACGTGGTTCACCCAAAATGGTTGGGCTACATCCACAGATAAAATCTTTCACTAAATTTTATCAATCCAAATTCTCGGGAATACCTTTCCCGATTACAATGTTTATGGGCACCAACCCAAAGGAGACACCAATCCCCTAATCTCGAGTTCGTGGGCACCAACCCACAGGAGACACCAATCCCCTAGCTCTGCTCTGGTTGGTGATCCTCTAGAAGACCTCTGCCTCCGTTGCCCTTAGCAAATGGAACTCTATCCATAGAAGACACCTGTCCTCCCTGCTCTGGCTGGAGACCTCTGTCCTCAACTCTATCACCTCCAAAGCTGGTCCTCGAATTTGCACTAAACACAGTCCTTCGGTCTAGCACAAATGTCCTCGTTCGTCTTTGCCTGTTTGCTCTCTACGCCCTCTGCTCTCTCTGTGCAAACACACCCGCACTTGGTCGAACTTCAACCCTTGCACTGTCTGTGCACACTCTTCTTCCTTTGTGATCTTTCACACTCAGAATGATTCGACGAAATGCACTCTGCACACTATGATCAAATTTTGCACTCTGCTCTCGATGATCGAACTTCTTGCTCTACGCACTATCTGTGAACGTCGCACTTCATCCACACATCGATATCCTTTCCAACTCTCCAAACAGCCCTCCTTTTATACTAACACTTTCAAGATCAAAACCTTGATCTTAGTCGATTGCACAACCCTAAACTACGTCGATTGCAAACCCTAATCTTCGTCGGCCCAAATTTAACTTTGTCGGCCTCATTGCCTCTGCAACTCTTCTGTAGCTTCTATCGTGAAACTACAACATGTCACGATATCGTGACACCTTTGCAACCATACACTTTCTTTTGGCTTTTGTCATGATATCGCGACACTTTAGCCTTTGACGACTTCAACTAAGCTCTTGTCGCGATATCGCGACACTTTTGTCTTTGTCAGCATCAACTTTGCTTTTGTCGCGATATCGTGACACTTCTCCCTTCGTCGACCTCCTTTCTGCTTTTGTCATGAAATCGTGACACTTTTGCCTCTGCAGACTTGCTTTCAGTTCCTGTCATGAAATCATGACACTTTCGCTTCCTTGCATCTCTGAATCGTGACACTTTCGCCAGCTCTTCCTTCTTGAACGTCGCAAAATCATGATGCTTCTTCTTCCATGCTCTTTCGTTTGTCATGAAATCGTGACTCTTCTCCTTGAAGGCGCGTTTCTATTTCTGTCGTGAAATCGTGACACTTTCTGCAACCGTAAGCTTTCTCTTCAACCTGTCATGAAATCGTGACGCTTCCTAGCATCCGTACGTCTTCTTCTTCAACCTGTCGCGAAATCGTGACAGCTTCTCACTTTGAGACTCTTTCTTCTGCAGCATGTCACGAAATCGTGACGGTTCTCACTTCAAACTCTTTCCTCTACAGCATGTCACGAAATCGTGACACTTTATCTTACTTGCCACATTTGTCATCTGCAGCATGTCGTGAAATCGTGACACTTTTCGAAATACTTCTCTCTCTTCGATCTTGTCATGAAATCACGACAGTTCACACTCCCGGACTCTCTCTTCTGCATTATGTCGCGAAATCGTGACACTTTTTCTTTCGGACTCTCTCTCCTGCAACATGTCACGAAATCGCGACACTTTTTCGTCCGTTCAACCTTCCTTGCAATATGTCACGAAATCGTGACATTTCTGACTCGAACATTCTCTCTCCTCTTTGAGTCGCAAAACTGCGACATGTCGCGATATCGTGACACTTTTCTAACTTGCTTTCTCTCTCCTGCTTAAGTCGCGAAAATGCGACATGTGCGATATCGTGACACTTTTCTAACTTGCTTTCTTTCGAACCTGTCAAGCCGTAACCTTCATCAAAACAAATTATTTTACATCAAATCAAATTCCTTCAAAAGCTTCTTGACATCAATGACAACTTATTCACTTGAGCAAATGCAATGTACCCAAGGTACCCAAAATTGCCAACAATTAGGTGGCGCAGTGACGATTTTGTCAAATGAATTGTCGACATTGGCAATTTTCCACAGTTGGCATTATGTTTTGAACTTGTGATGGTGGGAGAATTACTTGATATGCATTTTTTTATGGTTGTTGTTGCACAGGTTGTTGTTGAGCCACTATCGGTTGGATCATGACCACTTGATTTGCTTGATTAGCCTGATTTGTCTTGGATTGGCCATAATAAGTTCCTTTGGATTGGCCTTTGTTCTACCATTCTTTATTTTTAGGCTTTAGCACACCTTCTTGAATTTTTATTTCCTCAATTATGCTAGCATGTGTGAGAGCTTCTTCAAATGATCTATATTGTTGTAATTACAATAACTAAGAGGTGGGTTTTAAGCAAATTTTGGTGAATAATTTAGTTAGATCTTCCATTGGTAGGGAGAATGGTAGTTTTGTGATAACAACCCTTCAATTATTACCAAAATCATATACTGAATCATCATCAAATTGCTTAATATTATATAAGTCTATTAGTAAAATTTTATTTCGAACATTGGGGAAAAATATTTCAATAAATTGGTCTACCAGCTATTCAAAATTATAAATACTATGATGAGGCAGATGGTTATACCACTCTACAAAATCTTCCACCAATATTTAAGGAAAAGTTTTGAGCATTAGGGCATCTTGATTTTTAATTCTGAAACATGAGTGAATGAATGTGCTCACATACTCTCTAGGATCCTCAATTCCCTTTAATTTGTCAAATTTTAGTACTACAAAATCTACTTGATATGGCAATGATGGTACCAAAAAATAAATTGGTTGATTGATAAGTTATCTTAAATTTGGCTTTTGGTTCATCATATCAAGAGTATCTTGCATCAAGCTATCAATATGTTGTTGCATTGCTTGAATTCTAGGGTCTTCCCCAGGTATTTGGAAGCCTTGAATCACTTGATTATTGTGTGGAAATGAAGTGAAATTCTTAGGTGTGATGAGATTTTAATGTTTTGATGGACTGGATTGAATTTGGTGAAGTTGGGCTTGATGATGGAATGATTTCAAATGATGGAATGGAGATAATGTTTGAGGACTATGAATGGGTTAACTCATTGAAATGGAATGGGTGTAGATTGATGGAGGTGTGGGAATGGAAACCATAGAAGGTTTTGATATCCATGATGGATTTTATGAAAAGAATGTAGGTTGAGTGGAAGTGGGTTGGGGCTTAAGATTTATTACCTGTACTTGTTGTTGGGGACAAGACTAAGCATTTTTTCAATCCTTGAGAAATTTATTAAGGTGTTTCTATGCTTATGGTATGGCCATATCTGAAGTAGATGATGTGGATGTGGTTGGAATGGATGAAGTGGGTAGAGGATAAGTCGCAATAGGGATTGCAACTGAATAAGGGGTAGTGGATGTAATGGAAACTAGAATTTGTGAAGTAGCATTGATATGTGCTTCATACAATGAATTGCCATAGGTAGTGGTATATGCAAATGAAATGGAAGTGCTTTGGACACATGACTATTGTGGAAGGGACCAATTATGGGAAGGTGCAAATGACACCTCAAAAGAGGGTTAGTATACACTTGGATGAAATTGGAAGGTTGCAAATGGGTAAGTTCCTGTTGGAAAAAATAATCATGCCTGGGTGGACTGTTGATTTGCTCTAGAACATAGTTAGCATATGTTCAAAAAGCTTCCACTTTTGCCATGTCTATGTGGGTTATGTTATGATCTATGGGATATGATAGCTCAATTTCTATAATGGGGATGTTAGTGGCTCTGTGTAACACATCAATGTTTGAGGTATACATAGTGTGTGATAGTCCCATAGACAAACTAGAATAACTTATTTGTATCACACTGACAAGGTTAGCGACAGAAGTGGTAGGTGAAGAAGTGGAACAATCCATGGATGAAGTGGTTTGAATTATCTATGTGCAATTTATATGATGGATGTAAATGCCTATAATAGCTTTTCTTTTGTTAATTTTACTATAAAAAGCAAGAAAATAAAAATAGAAATGGGTTAGGGTTTGAAGCAGACTTACGAGGAAGCCTACGCATTTCTTCCTCGCTTTGTTAAATGCAACCCAGATTCTTTGTAACACTATAGAGCATCTCCTAAACTTTGCAAGGAATCCCTTGAGCACTGTAGGGCATCTGCATGACCTTTGATCAAAATTTATAACTTCTAGAAACCCTCATTTTTTACAATTTTTGCACAATAAAACTTTTGGAACCTATAAAATAGAAACAAAAATAGAAATTAGTGACAAGATAAATTAAAATTAAGAATCCTTTGGGAGTCCCACCATGATCACCATTTTTTAAATCAGAAAACAAACAACACCAAAGCAATAAATAGAACCAATACACAATATGTGGCATAATGAATAGAGATAATATTTTATTGATATAAATAAAGCCTTGATCTCCAATGTTTACAATATTATTGGATATTGATACAAATGTTAGAAATATAGGGTTTCAAAACCCTATTTTAAAGAATAACTGGTGTCTTATGTCTCATCTTTGATCCAAAAAAGAGTGTGGGTGGGCTTGTGTATCCCTACGGGACCACCCTAGCTTCAACAACTTCCAAAAAGATGATTCTTGTACCTGCAAACAGAAAACAAAAAAAAGGATTAGAAGCACCTGTGAGGGCTCCACTGTGTGAGGCCCTCAAAAATATAAAACCTATAAATTCCTAGATTCTACAAAATGTAAGTGTAAATAGAGAGTATAGAAATATGAAATAAATGCAAATAACTTCTTACCTTGTCAATGTTGATTTTTATTTCTACTTATATCCTCAAAGGTTACGAGGATGCCCTGACGGTGACCAAGTATCATAGGGTTGTAGATATACTATGGGAAATATCTAGATGCATTCTATGATGGCTATGGATGTCCATAAGGGTTCTAGAAACACCCAAAGACATTCTATAGAATTTGGAAGGCGTTCAAAGGTTGAGGGAAGTATCACAAAACTATATTTGGTTCACGTGAATTTGGCAGTGGTAAAAATGGGGATAGATGGTGATGATGAGGGTGAGGATGATAGCAAAATGGCTAGGGTAGAAGGTCTTAAGGATATCTCTCAAGATTCTAAAAATAACTTTCAAGATTAAGGGTATAGGGATTTCTAAGGCACTTAAGGGTTTGATTCATCAAAATAAATCATCTTTTATAATATACCCTTGAACATGTTAGGGTTTCGACAACACAAAATGAGTGGCCAAGAATAAAACATGAGGAAGGGTGGATATTAAGTTTGGGAAAGTGGCATGGATTGAGATGGATGGATGGCTAAGATTAAAATGTGGTGAAGGGCTAGGATTAATTCATATAAATACATATATATTTATTATATATAAATATAATATATAAAATATTTATATATATGTGTGTGTGTATTTACTTTATATATAATGTGTGGCTATGACTGGAGGAAACTGATGGATGAAAAGCGGCTAGATTTTGGTGTCTACAATACTAAATAGAATGATATTTTATTTATGTAAACTATCACATGATAGTGCATGATACCATTTTGTATAAATGTTAATCCATGGCATTGATTGATCAAAGATCATGCCCATGACTAGCATCCATCATCTTGGAAAAGTGGGTTTCAATATACTTAACCTTGAATTTAGGTTGAATCCAAACTAACCTATACTAAAATAAATTAATGTACCATAGAAAAAAAACATAGGAAGGTAAGAGTGTTATAGAATAAAAAATACAATAAAAGAAAACATGGTCAATGGTTATAGTGAGGCTAGTGTGTGATCAATTATATAATATTAGGAAGAATGAATAAAATGCTCTAAATTAAGCTTAAGTGTTTATGCAATGGAAAAGAGTACTAATAGGAAAATGTATGCTATCACCAAACACATATCCATATAAAGTGAGGTCTAATAAATTAGGACATAGTCTCATATTTTTTATTAATTGAAGAATAAAATATTTCATTGAAAGAGCATAGATTTAGTCTTTGAAAAATGGATAAAAGATAATTATAATGTTACATAATATATATTTTTTTATTAATATGGAAGAAGGGGTTTTGAAAGGGTCCTTGAACCTTTTAAAAAGGGATTTAAAAGGGATACCAAACCTAAAAAAATCTAGAGTATTCAATAATATCTAAAGAAGTACAATAATGGGATTGAATCTAAAAACCGACAAGAGAATATGACATCTAATAGCTCGTGTATCTTGTATTCTCTCCTATTCCCCACTATGAAATATAAAAATTTATAATTCAAATTTGAAATTGGGTGCCACAGAGAATACAACCATGTTTTTTGAGGCACTCAAGGAAGCTAGGGTAAAATCAGATAGATTTTTCTGGCCTAATATTGAAAACAAACAATTATGCCTAATGGGAAGACCGACAAACCTACGATATGCGATCGACCAAAAATAAAATGCAACCAAGGAAAGAGGTAAAACATCTAGATAAGGAGGATTTGGCACTAACAAAAACTAAAATAAGAAAATAAACATAATTTTCCTACTTGCAACTTGAAATCCCATTTTTCTCACCCAATGGGAATATTAGCAACATCCTTCTTACATATCATATCAAACCAGCAATAGACAAAAACCAAGGAGCAAGATGAAATAGTCGACAAAGGAGGATTTGGATCTAAAAAACATCAAAAATATACCTTTCTACGCAATATAGGAAGTAGAGAATAGATATGGGTGCACATAAAATATCCAATAGCACTTGTCTCTAATCAATTTGACATAAATTTAGGTCATTTGTAGTAGTGATAAATTAGTTAATTTTTGGGTTTGATAGATCTTGATGGATGGATCAAATCCTTTGATATATCTAACTAGATTTTATCCAAATAAACATGGATATGATGTTGAAGGTTTCAATATGGGGATGGGATGTGTCCCATAGGGTATGCTAGACCATGTGTGGTGGGTGTCTTAGTGAGAATTTTCTTCATGGGATGAATTGCATTTATCCCATTTGGCATACCAAAATAGAGTTGTTGATCCATGGGGCTAACTAATTAGAGATTGCACACAGGATCTTGCATCTAATACCTTGTAAAAAGGGGTTTTTTAGTCCCTTAATATTTATATTTAGGCTATATAAAAAATAACCTATGATAAACTAAACTAATCTACTATAAAAAAATATAGGAAGGTAAGGGTATGAGAGATTGAAAATAAATCCAAGAAAATAAAATACAACTAGAGACCATAGTGAGGCTATTTTGTGATTAGTTGTACCATCTCAAGAAGACTAAATGTCAAAAATATAAACACATATCAAGTATCCATGTAGTGGAAGACAAGACTAATATGCAAATATAAGGCATTACCACTCACATGCATACAAAGAGGTTTGATAAATTTGGACATAGTCCTCTATGAAGGCCAAGAATAGTTTTTCATTAATTGAATAATAAGATATTACATTTGAAAAGCTTAGCTATATAATTTTCCAAAATGGCCAAAGTATGTTTAGAATAATCCCTAGGTTCTTATTTATAACAACGAGTTCCAATTTTTTCATCCAAAATAATAATTTTCTACCATCTCTTTTAATATGAAGATGACAAAAATGTTATCTTCAAGCTATTATGGTTTTTTGAAATAATACTTCTTATACACATCCACCATGGGGATTGAACCCGAGTCACATCCTCGATAATGCAAGTGGCATCCTTACCGGTAGTAATTATTCAAATGAATCATTGGATATTTATGCATTACAAGTCTCAAAAATCATAATTTATCAACAAATTAGAGGATTGTTAAATGACATGTTGCAGTCCAAACATAGCCGACAGTCGACGCTTCCAAGAGTTTAACATTTATTATATATATTGATCCAATAGTTTATTTGGATCTTCATCTTTGTTTTAAAATCTTCATTGGCGTTAATCGCAACTGCCTATTGGCGAGGGTGTGCCCACCTTGAGTGGCTTGTTTATTTCTATTCGTTCACTGCATTTTTCTTATTGATATCTATGTTCGTCATTCATTTCGGTTTATTATTTTATCTTTGTAAGTTTCTGGAGCAGAAGGATAGAAATATCCTTTCAAGTGGTATCAGTCTAGCCGATTCCGGGAGCGTCGTTTCTTTTCATTTTCCATTTCCGCCATTCGCGTATTCGTCACATTTCCTCTGCAATTCCGTCTCCGTTCTTCCGTTCGTCCATCTTCGTCCGTTCGAATTCCGAATTCCTTCCAAGAGCAGCGGTGGCCAGGAGCAGTAAAATCCGTAAATCCTTCTTCGTTCTTCCTTCGCCGATAAACATCCGAATGCTCGGTCAGTAAATCCCACGACGCTGGCGAAAGATTTTACGGTTTGCGTCAACCAATCATAAAATAGCATTTAAAATTTTTAAAGACGGAAGCTAAGGTTTTTTCGATTAATTTTTTGCTGACGTCATCAGCCGGGTTTTGGTTTAATTGTATTTATCCCACATTCGGGATACGCGGTGCAAAACTCAGTTTAAACATCAAGTGCCACACTTTATACGGTGTGACCTCGGTCACACAATAGTTGCTCCTTCGCGTGGTCAGCCGTGCGCGGTGTTGTCGTATCGTCCTTGGTGTCGGGTCCCTTCTTCTGTCGTGTGTTCGTGTCCTTTCTTGCTGTTCGGTTCGGTTTGTGTCTGCGCTGTCCGCGCGTCTTTCCTTCTTGTGGTCCGGTTCGGTTCGTGTCTTGTTGTCCGATTCATAGTGTTTCATGTGTCCATCATGTCCTGTCCATCGTGTTGTGCATCCGCGCTGTTCGAGGTCTGTCCGTCGTGTCCTCTGGCCATCGTATAGCGAGTCATGTTCCCCGCATCCTTCCACGTGTCCTGTCCATCGCGTTGCCTTGTGTCCGTGTTGTTCGAGGTCTGTCCGTCGTGTCCTCTTGTCGTCGTGTAGTGAGTCATGTTCCCCACGTCCTTCCACGTGTCCTCGTCCCTAGTCGTAGTTCCTTACGTAGTGTCATGTCACGTGTTGCTCGGGTCGTATCCGTTGAGTCTCGGTCTTACGAGTCGTGTCGTGTCCAAACTCCTATCTGTAGTGTCCTCACGGAGCACACAACATCCAATTCCGCGTCGCAGTTGGAGTGGCAATTAAGGCGGAATCAACACCAAATTTTTTACCAAAAGATAACCAAATTTTGCAGATCAAGGATTAATAAGCAAGAACTTTTGAGCAGTGCATGAGTCGCAGTTGGAGCGAAACTTCAAGCGGAATCCCAATTTTTTGCTAAATTCAACCAAAATTTGTGGCAGTTGAAGCGGAAGCCTAAGCTGGCTATGTTAACAAGTGCATGAGCAAAAAGTGGACCAAAGGTGCTGACGGTCGATTATCAAGCTCGAAAACGACCAATAACAACGCAAGAAGACCAAATCGAAGCCCAGGTACAAAAAATTCTCCTTCTCCTTTTAAAATTGGTAGTTATAATCCACATCATCCACTAGTAGATCCTATGGCTACTAATCCTTCCCCAACTCACGAAAACATCACACAAGGAAACTCAAGTAACTCAGCCATTTTCGATAGTGATTCTCTTCGACTCTTACTAGATGGTATGAACGAAATTGGTGTCCTCCTAAAAGACCTTGTGAAAGCACAAAACCAGCCTAATCCCAATACTAATCCCCAAAATCACTCCCATGCCCAAAGGAATGTAGACAATGTCGATCAAAATGACGATTGGGAACAACAAATAGGCACTTCGGATAATTCCAGGGATCGCTATCAAAGACAACGGTATAACCAAAATCAAGAAAGGGACACGGGTTATCACCAACCGAGAGGTCCTAATAATAATAATTTTCCACGAATTGATATGCCCACTTTTGAAGGTCATGATCCTCGTGGTTGGATAGCCAAAATGGAAGGCATTCTTGACTTATATCAAATTAAGGAAATTGACAAAGTCCCTTTCGCTGCATCAAAACTAGGCACTGAGGCCTACCAATGGTTTGTATGGCTTAAACGAGAGAAAGGAGCTACTATTAATTGGAGAAAATTCACTACCTCTTTTTTAGAAAGATTTGATGAAGGAGCTACATCATCATACACAATAAGACTGTTATCTCTTAAACAAGAAGGGTCAGTTAGTGAATTCGTTTCGGAGTTTACCAGTTTACTACCATACACTTTAGACCTCAGTCCCGACACAGTGGTAGGAGCCTTTCGCAATGGTTTGAAAGAAAATATTCGAGTGGAGGTAGACATGCACGATCCAACCTTGCTAAACAGTTGTATAAGAATAGCCAAGTTGGCCGAGAAGAGACATCAATTGTCTGCACGACGTGAAACTTATAGTCGTCCCTCATATCGCAACAATTCCTTTCGTAGAAATGATCAACCATCAAGATATTTTTGCTATAAATGTCGCACTCATCACCCCAGGGAACAAGCATGTGCCCAAAAACAAAACTTTCATATTGAAGGTGATCAATGTGAAGGAGAAGAGGATGAACCTTACCAATCAGAAGAACCTATGCCAGAAGACCTACCATGTACTATAGAAGAAAAAGAAGAGGATACAATGGCGATTTCCATGCATGCTCTCATGGGTTTAACCGCCCACCATACCATCAAGGTACCAGGATTTCTCCGCCAGAAAAAGGTGAATGTGCTAATTGATTCTTGTAGTACCCACAATTTTATCGACATCAAAACCGCAAAAGCTTTGAATTTATTCATTAACTCTTCCAACAAAGACAAATTCCAGGTTCTAGTGGCCAACGGGGTGAACGCACAATGTGTTGGTCGCACATCTCAAGTTTCCATAAAAATGGGAACTTATACTTGGTTGGGATCCCTTTTCGTCATGAATTTGGGGAACTCAGATGTCATTTTGGGAGTTGAATGGTTGGAAACATTAGACACAGTTAGCTTCAACTTCAAAAAATTATTTGTGGAATGGAGGGAAAACGGTCGAGTCATTCGCTTACAAGGCATTACTACTCCTCCATCACAAATGGTGAGCTCTCATAGTATGGAGAAGATGTTAAAAAAGGGTGGATATGGGTTTATAGCTCAAATTAATTGTTTGGAAAAACAATCTCCAACAAATTCGGATATTATTGCTCCAGAGTTACAAGACATCATAACACATTACGGAGAGGTTTTCCAAGAACCTCAAGGATTACCACCTAAACGATCTCATGACCATGCCATCCATTTGATTCCAGGGAGTGTTCCTCCTAACAATCGTCCTTATCGCTATCCTCAACCACAAAAGACAGAAATCGAACAGATCGTTCAGGATTTGTTGGATCATGGAGTCATTCGTCACAAGCACTAGTCCTTATTCCTCACCCGTAGTCCCGGCTAGACGAAAAGATAACTCTTGGCGTATGTGTCCCGACTTTCGTTCTCTCAATAAACTCACTATCAAGGACAAATTTCCTATCCCCGTCATAGATGACCTATTAGATGAGTTGCATGGTGCAAAATTTTTTACAAAATTAGACCTTCGCTCTGGCTTTCACCAAATCCGTGTTAGAGAAGAAGATATTCCCAAAACGGCCTTTCGTACTCATGAAGGTCATTACGAATTTTTGGTCATGCCTTTTGGTCTCACTAATGCACCATCCACATTCCAAAGCCTCATGAACCAAGTGTTTCGTCCACTCCTCCGTAAGTTTGTGTTAGTTTTTTTTGATGATATTCTCATATACAGAAAAACATGGACGGACCATTTACATCATGTGGATAAAGCCCTTCACATTTTACACAAAGAAAAATTATTTGTTAAACGTTCCAAATGTTCATTTGGTGTTCAAGAAGTCGAGTATCTTGGTCATATAGTTTCACATGAGGGCGTCAAAGTGGATCCCAATAAGATTAAGGCAATTCAAGAGTGGCCTTTACCTAAAACCATCAAGAAACTTCGTGGTTTTTTGGGTCTCACAGGTTACTATCGCAAGTTTGTACAAAATTATGGTAAGATTGCAGCACCTCTCACCGCACTCACAAAGAAGGATGCTTTTCGTTGGTCAACAGAGGCCTCTCAAGCCTTCGAAGCTCTTAAGAAGGCCATGTGCACAACTCCAGTATTAGCAACTCCCAATTTTCACAAACCATTTATTATCGAATGTGATGCATCAGGAACAGGAATTGGGGCCATACTCATGCAAGAAGGTCATCCATTGGCATTTGAAAGTAAACAGCTGTCAGGAAAAAATTTGGGAAGATCAACATACGAAAAAGAAATGTTGGCTATCCTGCACGCAGTAGAAAAATGGAGACACTACCTAATCAGTAGCCGCTTCATTATAAAAACAGATCATAGTAGCCTCAAACATTTTCTTGAGCAAAGGTTTTCATATCCGGAACAAAATAAGTGGTTAACCAAACTGTTGGGCTATGATTTTGTTATAGAATACAAAAAAGGGAAGGAAAATATAGTCGCCGATGCGCTGTCCAGGAAATATGAAGATGAAGTAGTCATTAACGCTATTTCAGGTCCTTGCTCCCAATGGGTGAATCAATTACAAGATGAATGGTTGACCAATAGCGAACCGCTCGGATAATTCAAGAATTATCTATAGGGTCCTCTAAATACCCTTTGTTCTCTTATGAAGATGAAATCCTCTGGAAGAAAAACCGCATTTATATTCCACACAATTCAGAACTCAAATCAAAGATCCTAGACGAATCACACGCCTCTCCATCGACAGGACATTCAAGATTTTTGAAGACATATTTAAGAGTCAAACAATCATTTTGTTGGAAGGGATTAAAAGCAGAAGTCAAACAATGGGTAGCAGAATGTGAAGTTTGCCAGCGCAATAAAGGAGAAACAGTCAAATCACCAGGATTGTTACAACCATTACCCATCCCTGAACGACAATGGGAACATATATCCATGGATTTTATTGAGGGTCTTCCAAAGTCAGAAGGCAGGACAAGAATCTTCGTTGTCGTAGACCGGTTATCCAAATACGCTCACTTTCAGTGCTTTACAACATCCATTTTCCGCAAGCAAGGTGGCAAAGGTATTTATGGATTCAATTTTCAAATTACATGGTATGCCAAAAAATATTGTAAGTGATAGAGATCCCATCTTCACTAGTAACTTTTGGCGGGAATTATTTCGACTTAGTGGTACCAAATTGAACATGTCTTCAGCCTACCATCCACAGCATGGATGGTCAAACAGAAGTAGTTAACAAATGTTTGGGTACGTACTTAAGATGTTTTGCTCAAGATAAACAATACCAATGGAGCCATTGGTTAGCATTGGCGGAATGGTGGTACAACACTTCTTACCATTACTCAATTAAGATGTCTCCATTTGAAGCATTGTATGGCACCAAACCTCCAAAAGTCGCAGATTACGTACAGGGATCATCCAAAGTAGCCAAAGTGGATGATTGGTTCCAACAAAGGCAGTCTACACTCACCATCCTCAAAGAGAATTTAGTCCAAGCACATAATCGTATGAAACAACAACAAGACTTGCACCGATCAGAGAGAACTTTTAATATAGGAGATTGGGTGTTCCTAAAGTTGCAACCTTACAAACAATCCTCGTTAAAGATAAAGTCCAACCAAAAGTTGGCCCCACGATTCTATGGTCCCTACAAAATTGTGCGCCGCATTGGAGAAGTAGCCTATCAATTAGAGCTACCTACATCTTCACGAATACACCCGGTATTTCATGTTTCATGTCTCAAAAAAGTAATTGGTCGAAAGTACAAAGTCAATCAGAATTACCAAGTGCTTGATGAGGAAGGACGCATACATCTCCAACCAGAAGATATACTACAACATAGAATCCGAAAACTGAGATCACGTCAGATTCACGAATTTCTCATTAAATGGCAAGATTTATCAGAGGAGGATGCCACATGGGAACCTGAAAGTATATTCCAGACATTTCCAGCTTTGAGGACAAAGCTTTCCGAGGAGGGGAGTCATGTTGCAGTCCAAACATAGCCGACAGCCGACGCTTCCAAGAGTTTAACATTTATTATATATATTGATCCAATAGTTTATTTGGATCTTCATATTTGTTTTAAAATCTTCATTGGCGTTAATCACAACTGCCTATTGGCGAGGGTGTGCCCACCTTGAGTGGCTTGTTTATTTCTATTCGTTCACTACATTTTTCTTATTGATATCTACGTTCGTCATTCATTTCGGTTTATTATTTTATCTTTGTAAGTTTCTGGAGCAGAAGGATAGAAATATCCTTCCATGACATGCATGCTAATTCTAGAAGAAAATCAGTTAATTAGGAATTTCTATACTTAGCTATTTTAATTTTTTTTTTCCAAAATTTATAGTTTACACTACTTAGGCTACAAAATTCCTTTTCCTTTATCATTCAATGGTTAAACATTCATAATAACTTAAATATAGTAGCCAAGCTATAAATTTTCTAGGGATTTATAGGGATGCCAAGCATGGGTAGCAAGATATCCTAGATGATACCTTATTCTTGGGCATAAAGTCTTCAAAATAGGGATAAAATCATAGTATAATTGCAAAAGTATGGATCACATGTATTAAATTTTGGGGAAAAAGGTTCCAAAAGCACATATCAATCTACACTAGTAGTCAAGTCCATATCATCTAGAACCTTTCCATCAAATTCTTATTCCTCATATTGGCTCCTTAGAGGGCCTTCCCTTAATTTTCTATGCTCCTTAACATGTTCAACAAGTTCTATAAATTTGTAAATTCATTTAAAAACATTGGATACAAAACCATTTCCAAATGAGTTGAATTCATAAGTATTATTTTCTTTGCTTCAACCTATTCTTCATTTGTACCAACTACCCTTTTAGGTTGGACAATTATTTTCTCATTTCTCCTTTTGCTATTGCCTACCCTCTTATACCATTGTTTCCCATTTTTAATGTCTCTATTTCTTGCTATAATTGCATCCTTTGTCTTTGCATGTCTTCCACCATTTACTTTTATGCTAGCATTGTGTAGGGCCTATTGTGATTATCCTATTGGTTGTACCACCATTTATAATGCATCAAAAATTTATAAGTCTATGGTAGGAAATCTAGTCGTATAGTTGGGATAGTTTCTAGATAACTTGGATCTATGTGAAGTACCTATATTATCAATAATTTATTGCTAATTTTACCATTAAGGTTTGTAGGATCATAATTATGGAAAATGCTATAGTTATTGGTAATATCTTGATCAACCTACCTTCTTGACTCTTGAATACTATCTAATACTTCCCTTTATGTCTTTCTTCTCATGGTTTTCTACTAATTGATGAGATAACAATTGACTAACATTAAGGATGGGATATCCACAAACATAAAGGTCCAATCAGGTTAATTTTATGTAATTAGAAACCTTGATATATAATAAATATTGATGGATTTCTACATATTTGTTGAATTCAGCATGACAAGCAACTGTATTCAATGTGCGGGTGGGAAGCCGAGTTTTCAGAAGTCTAAGGGCGAAAAGGTCCAAATTCAAAAATTTGAATCGTAGGGCAGCCTCGATCATGAGCATCCTCATGGGGTTCATGAGGATGGAGAAATTCGTGAATCGGTCCCTATCAATCCTATCAATTTATTGGGTGACAAACCTCTTGATAAAGGCAACCCTCTCATTCCCCCTCTTTCTAGGGGTCCCATTTTTGATAAAGCTCCTTCTGAAGGTCCCATCCCTGATAAAGATTCTTTTGGGGGTCCCTTTATAGAGAAAAATTATTTTTCTAAGGTGGTAGAAGGACGTCAACAAAGCCTTACTGATTTCCAGTCACCGATAGAACCTTTCGGTTAAAAAGTCAGAATCCCTAACAATATGATTCAAAAATATATATCCATCCTTTAAGCTGATTAGTGGGCATACTAACATTGAAACCATTCATAGCTAGGCTCATTCTAAGTGGAATACTATCGGGTCCATGGAAATTTTTGGCCTTTCTTGAGGCTTCTTTGGAATTCATTTTAGTAATCGTGAGGATGCCAATAGAATTCTCATAGGTGGGCCTTGGTTCCTGGGGTGGTGAAGTCTTTTCCTCTAAAAGTGGGATACATATTTTGATCCTGATATGCAGAGTATTAATTTTTCTCCTATTTGGGTTCGACTCCCCAATATTCCTTGGCACTTTTGGCACCTGGACATCCTTGCTACTATTGCCAAGACTATTGGGACCCTGGTGGCTATTGATCATGCTACCTTAGCCCAAACCAGAATGACTACTGCTAGAATTTGTGTTAATGCCAACCTTGATTTAGAACTTCCAACTTTTTTTGAGTTGGAATATAGCTCATTCTACCGCAAGCAAGCTATTGAATATGAAAATAAGCCTACTTTCTGTGTTGAGTGTCGCACTCAAGGTCATCTCCGAAGCCAATGTCCTATCCTCAAAGCCAAATCTATTGAAGAACCTCCCAAAATACCTGATGCTTCCATCCGGCATGATCAAGGGTAGAAAAAGGATGGTCCTGAAGCTCCTATTCACAAATCTCAAGGTTGGAAGAATGTAGGTCCAAAAAAAGGGTTCAAACCTTCTAAACAAGGGCAACACCAAGCTAACAAAGGCATTGTTATTCGAGATACTGAAGAGCTGCAACCTCCTTCTAATCCTCTTTAGTGTGAAGGAAGGGGTAAAAAAATTATCACATCTCCATCCCCATCTCCAGACTCTAGTCAAGAGGTATGTCCTGCATCTAAAAGCCCCAATAAATTTTTAGTTCTGGCTGAGTCTAATTTGTTTGACAATGAAAATCAACAAATCATCCAAGATTCTGATTTTCTTCCTTAGAATCTTGATTCTCCTACTAAGTCTGGGCCATCCCTTCCTCCTCCTAAGACTTTTAGCCCCTCCAAAGTCTCAAGCCTTTTAATGAATTCCAACCCTGTTCTTGAGCAAATAGCCCCTCCAAAATTTAGTCCCAAGCACACTCGTAGCTCCATGAAATCCCCTATTGATTGTGGGAGTGAAAAAAAGAGAGGGCACCCTTCTATGAGTGATCAGTGGAAAAACAAGGTTTGGGATGATATTGACAATGGTATCCAAAAAATTTATTTCCCCTTGTTAGCTCCCAAGCCAAGGATGAACCAAAAAGCACCAAACCTCCCCAAACCATTGGTAAGGGAGGCAAAAAATCTTCCAATATTTCCAAATGAAGCTCCTCTCATGGAATGTGAGAGGTCTGAATGGGCTAACTAAACAAAGGGTTGTTAGCTCATTAAGAAAAGAAATAAGACCTGCTATTCTTATTCTGCAAGAAACCAAACTTGACCAACTTAATACTGGCTCAACTATTAACAAAATTTGGAGCAAATGTGAGTTTACTTTTAGTCAGGCTAGAGGGTCTTTTGGAGGCCTTATTTTCCTATGGGATCCAAGAAAGGTAGAAGGAAAAGTGATCCATTCCAACGATAGGATCCTTAGTGTCATGTTTCAAGACAGTAACTCCAATTTTTCTTGGATACTGTCAAATATCTATGCTCCAAATTTTGTATCTGAAAGAGCTTTATTTTGGGACACTCTTTGTAATCTTAGACTTTCTTTTCATAATGCTCCCTGGGTTATTGCTGGATATTTTAACTCTCCTCTTTATCCTTCGAATAAGTTTGGAGGATTTGGGTTTCCTAAAAAAAGTATGGATGATTTCCTTGATTTTGTTAACATAAACAATCTCATGGATTTTGAGCTTAAGAATGCAAAATATACCTAGAGTAATAAAATATCAGGGAGTCAACTAATTCAAGTAAAATTGGATAGAATTTTTCTCTCCTAGGAAGTTGTTCAAGTTTTTGGGGATGCCAACCTTTTATCTCTCCCTAAGGTTGGATCTGATCATTGTCCCCTTCTGCTAGATAGTCCCAAAGACAGTCCTTATAGAAGGCCTTTCAGATTTGAATCTATGTGGATTCAACACCCTGATCTATGACACAAAATTGCTCAGTGGTGGCAACAGGGAGGCCAAGGGTGCCCTTCTTTCTGTCTTTCTCAGAAGTTAAAGCTTGTTAAAGATAATATTAAAATCTAGAATAAGGAAGTTTTTGGCAACTTGTTTGAAATCAAACAGTCTATGGAAGACAAACTTCTTTCTATTGAGAACAAAATTCAGGTAGGCCAATGTGATGAACAAATTCATGCTGAAGAAAGGAGCATCCTTGCTAACTATCACAACATCCTGGCTCATGAGGAAATATTTTGGAAACATAAATCCAAGGCACTTTGGCTGAAGGAAGGGGATCTAAACACAAAGTTTTTTCATGCTTCCACTTTGAGAAATAGAAGCCATAATAGAATTAAAGAGTTGATCAAGAATGATGGTTCTTCTATCTCTGATATTCTTGACATTAGGAATGAGGTTGTCTCTTATTTCACTGACCTCCTTGGTGAATCTAGGCCTCCTTCTAACCTTACTTTGAATTCCATGATTCATCACATTCCTCAGCTAGTTTTAGAAGATGCTAACTCTAAAATTTTAGCCCCTTTCTCCGATGAAGAGATTCACTAGGCCCTTTTTTCAATGCACCCTGATAAGGCTCCAGGTCCTGATGGATTCCCTCCTCATTTCTTTCAATAATTCTAGGATATTGTTGGCCCTGATGTGTGCTCTACTATTAGAGAATTTCAATCTACAAAATCTATCCCTCATGGCTTCAACTCAACTTTCATTGCCCTTATCCCAAAAAGTTTGAATGCCAAATCTATGACTGATTTTCATCCTATAAGCCTGTGTAATGTGGTTTACAAAATCCTGACCAAGGCTATTGCTACTAGATTGAGGGATATCCTTCCTTCCATAATTGATCCTTGTCAAGGGAGTTCTGTTTAAGGGAGGTCCATCCTTGATGGAGTCATTACTATTCATGAAGCTCTTCATTCTGTCCAGCTTGCCAAAAAATATGCTTTTGTTTTAAAATTGGATATGAATAAGGCCTATGATAGACTTAATTGGGATTTCCTTGTTTCTATTCTCCTAAAGTTTGGTTTTCATCCTGAGTGGGTTGAACTAATCAAAGGATGCATATCTACTCCATGGTTTTCAGTCCTTGTCAATGGATCTACTACTGGCTATTTTCCTAGCAAGAGAGGTATACATCAAGGAGATCCCATATCTCCTTTACTATTCATTATAGTTGTTGAAGCTTTAGGTAGAACTATTAAGGCATCTTGTAATCTCAACCTCATCTCAGGTATTAAAGCAGCTTCCCAAACCAGGCCTATTTCTCAACAGCAGTTTGTGGATGACACAATCATCACCTCTAATGCATCTGTCTTTGAGGCCAAGGTTATCAAGCATATCTTACTCCTTTATGAAGATGCTACTGGACAAAAGATTAATTTCCATAAAAGCAAGATGTTCTTTTTCAATACCCCCATTGAAAGACAAAATAAGATTTCTGCCATTATTGGATGTCCAATCTCATCTTTTTTGACTACATATTTGGGACTTCCTTTATTCATAGGGTAACCTTCTGCTTCAATGTGGAATAATGTGGTTGAGAGACTTCAAAAGAAATTGGTTGGTTGGAAAGGTAATCTTCTGTCACAAGCTGGCAAGGTCACCCTTACACATGCATCTCTACAAAGCATTCCCATATACTTCATGTCTGTGTTCAAAGTTCCTACAGGGATTTGTAATAAAATTGAGCAAATTCAGAAGAATTTCCTATGGTCAGGATCTAAAAACAAGAATCATTTCCACCTTGTTTCCTGGGATAAAGTTTGCCAACCAAAAATCTATGGAGGGCTTGGGCTTAGAAGGCTTCATCTTTTGAATTTGGCCCTTCTTGCAAAGCAGGCTTGGAGACTAATTCTAAATTCTGATGCTGAGTGGATCACTATTATTAATCGCAAATATTTGCAACATACAAATTTTTTCAATGTTGTCCCTCCTCCAAGAGGGTCCTGCTTTTGGAAATCGATTCTGTTTGCCAAATACCTTGTTCAACAGGGACTCAGATGGAGATTAGGGAATGGGCAGAAAATTGATTTTTGGCATGACAAATGGCTTCTTAATCAACCACTGATAAACAATCCCCATTTTTCTGTCCTTAAAGGATATACTGATTCTATTTTTGGTTCAAAAGTTTCTAATTTTATCTTTTCTCAGGCAAATAGGAAAATTTGGAAGACTATATGCAACCAAGATCACCCTGTGGAATCAAGAGAATTGCAGGTCATCCTCAACTCTTCAATCATTCCTTCTGGGTATCCTCAAGACCAAATTTTTTGGGAAGCTACTAAGAGTGGAGACTTTTCTATTAAGTCTACCTACAAATTACTTTTGCCTCATGTTGAACCTCTAATTCCCTTTAGTCTTGTTTGGCCTAAATACCTGATTCCTAAAATTGCCACCTTTGCTTGGGTGGCTATTCAAGAAAATATCCTTACTATAGATAACCTATTGAAAAGAGGTCTCCATATTACCAATAGATGTTTTTTGTGTATGAATGCTTGGGAATCCCCCCATCACCTATTCCTTGCTTGCCCTTATTCATCCTTCATTCTCAACAAGCTTTTGAACTTCTTTCATATCTCTTGGGTTGAACCTTGCTCTATTTCATATCTCTTCACTCAATGGCCTAATCCCTTTTGTAATCTCAGGCTTAAGTCTTTATGGCAATTTTGTCTTCATCACTTTTTGTGGTAAATTTGGTTGGAAAGAAATCGTAGAGTCTTTTCTAATTCCTTGCAAGACCCTAATTTTGTTTTTAACAAGATTATTTCCTTTGCCACTGAAAATGCCACCCTTTGTCCTCTTCCATCTCACCCTGCTTCACATTTTGAGATGTCATTGGGGATGTCCCTTAATATTCCCATTATTGATAGCTCCTAGTCTCAACCTTCCAATAATAGAGCTCTTTCCACTTGGACTCCTCCTCCTCCAGGTTGGGTTAAGTTGAATGTTGATGGTGCTGCTAAGGGTAATCCTGGGCGAGCTGGCATAGGTGGTATCCTCAGAGATAGTTTAGGCAGGGTTATCCTTGCTTTTGCTAAGTTTTTGGGAATCCAAACAAATCAGGTTGTTGAAGCTCATGCCATGTGGCGAGGCCTAGTTTTGGCTAGAGACTATTCTGACAAGTTATTGGTGGAAGGTGATTCCCTCACCATCATCAATTATTTAAAAAATTCAAAAGTTCCTTCTTGGAATATTAGGAACTGCATTGATGAAGCCAGAGCATTTAGTCAAACTTTCCAAGATATTATATTTTAGCATACTTTTGGGAGAGCAATAGAGTTGTTGACTTGTTAGGAAACATTGGAACCCAATCCACAAATCTGGTGACGTGGACTACTACTTTTCCTCATGATTTGGTTCAGGTCACAAATCAAGAATTATTGTCATCACGCAACACTAATGTTGACATGGAGCAAGTCAGCCACCTTCCAATTGGTTAACATGCTTGTGATCCACTTTTACCTCATTGATTGTTCCCATGATACCTTGGTACATGGGTTGTCCATTGTTTTTGAGTTTGTCATTTTTGGGTGTCGAGCTTTCCTTTTTCTAGGTTGCTTTTCTCGAATTTTTCCTCATTTTTCTTCCCCCACCTCTTCATTTTCTATCCCCTTCTATCCATGGTCATCACTCCTTTTCGATCTTGCACCACCCTTTGCCCTACTCCCCTCATCTCCCATTCCCAACTCTGTCTCTCTTCCATCCACATTGTGCCTATCCCTCCCTCTTTCCCTCATGTTTTTAGTGCCATTTCCATTATGTGGATGATTGGATCGAACATCCACATGATCCCTCTAATTGATTACATTTTCTTTTTTTGTAATAAACACCTTGTTTCATGTAGACCCTCGAACCTCCTTCCCATTCGGCATGCTCTTCGATCTGGCTGTTGGGCTCCTTCTGGTTTGGTCTCTTTAGTCGGTTCTTTTTATACCTGCTCTATTCTGGTTTCTATCCATCATTGTCTTTTTATTTTGTTTTTGCTAAGGAGACCCTGTTCCTGTGTTGCCACTATGAGTTTTGTCGAGCCATCCAAGGTCTGCATGGATACTATTGTTGAAGGTATCCTCGTAGCCAAGGGGTTCCTACTATTTTTTCACAAGTTTGAAGGGGAAGACCCAGATATTACCATTGCTTTTATGGACACTTGGGATAATGGTCATGTCACCATCCATGACAAGACCTATGATGTTGATATTAAAGTTTTGGTCGAGTTAACTGGGCAGCCTCCTAAGGGAAGATCAATCAAAAGAGAGAAGCATAACTGGGATGCTGAGTTGAAGGATGTCAAAGACAAAGAGCTCTGTAGGAAAGCTCATTTGGGGATGCACCATGATGAACTTCCATTTCCTTGGGGAAGTGTCCTGAAGCTGATTATGGAGTTTATTACAGTCGATGACCCAGATAAGCCTCTCTGTAGTTTCCACTTTGCCTTTTATAATCATTTCTAGGATGTAAGTCAGGTCAATATTCCTCAATTCTTAATTAATTCCATTGGCCATACAATTGAGCACTGTAGGAAGAAAAAGGGGTCTAAACTACCCACTCATCGTGGGATTTTCAATGTTTTGTACAAGCATTGGCTCTTACATTGCCCTCAGGGCATCACCGTGTCTCTACCCCCCAAACCTAGGCCGAGCCCTATTAAGCCTAGTTCATCCCAAAAAACACCCCAATATTCAAGTACCCCCAAGCTTTTAGCCAAGAAACAAAAAATTATTGAAAATGTTCGTACCCTAAGGAAGAGACCCTTAAGCAATTCTCCTGAACCTGATCCTAAACCAGAACAGAAGCTTGTGCGCTCCTCACTTCATCTCAAGAAATTAGCCCAGCAAAAGGAATATCTGGTCATCAATTCTGAGGATGACGAGAAGGATGACCCGGATCATTGCATGCAGATGTTCATCATCAACTCCATCTCAAACTGTATCTCTCATCTTGTTGACCTTCATAATGCCCTTAACCTATATTTTTTTAGGAAGTCCTTTGTTGATGGTAAGAACAGTGCTCCTGCTGAAGACGCGAAAGCTATGGCTACCCCTGAGGATGACCCTGGCAAGGGTAAAGATGTTGATGGAGACACTTCCAATGATGAAATTCAAGATGTCGATGCTGTGCCTGAGGAGGAAGCTTAAGTTTTGCTTTATATTTGGTTTGAGTCCTGGTTACTTCTTTGTCACCTACAGTATATGCTTACTATTGCTTTTTGGTTGTACCTAAGGATATCCTCATTTTTGCTTTGTAGTAAGGACTACCTTTTGAGGTTAGCCCTGATGATCGGGTTTATTGTCGGATTGTATCCTATTTCAAAGCATTTTGGTTTTTTGGCCTTTACTGCCATTTTGTAATCAGGTTTTGGGGATCCTATTAAAACCCGCCCATAATCTATAACTTTTAACCGATAAAAAAAATTAAGGATGGGATGCTTCTTTGGAGTAATGTGTATTACCTCAAACACTCCTAACACTATTATATGGAAGGAGTGTCACTATAAAAATGACTAGTGGACTAATGAGGGTGATAATACCAAATTTCCATGACAATTTGCATGATGACATGGATTGTGTAGTAGTGGGTGATGTGAGGGGTAGAAATAAGTAATATGGAGTGATGTAATGATGCTAACCATATGGAATACCAAAGAAAAAGTGGATAGTGATTGAATAACTGATGGTAGTGGTGTTAATGATGATGGGATAAACTCGAGAGAATATGGTGTGTAGGATGACTCTACCTCTTGGAAAAATGAACCTACTAGTGATCTGAAGACTAGGGCTATGCTTATTAAAAGTGGAATGAACACAATAAAAATTTAGGGGGATTCAAGAAGTGGAAAATAGAATAAATAAGAGGGAAGAGAGAATAGTGATGGTGAAGGACAAAAAATTACACCATAAAAAATATATAAAATTGAAAAACAATGACTTAAACAATACAATGAATCTTTTATTAATTTATCTTTTCAAAGTGTTACAAGAACATCCCCTTGAGGGATTTCATCAGTGATACAATGACTACAATAGGGGCATTATTCCCATTTTCATTAGAAAGGATCCATGTGTAATATAGAAGATCTTTATGCCAACACAGTGTCAAAAGAGCGAGTTTTATGTGATTGCTATGTGAGAGTCCAATTTCGACCCTTTGATATCCCTGAGTCCTATGAATTGCACACAAATAAGATGAAAGCAACTCAGTAGTATATGAAGGGTCCACCAAGGTGGGACTCATAGTTAACCTAAAAATATAAAAGCTAAATAAGAAATAGATGCATGCATGTAATGATAGAAATATAAACTACTACATGAATAAGAAATGTAAGGATCTAAGCTAACATGTACAAAAAATAGGAAAAAATAATCAAGACAATCTCAGGTTGAGATGGTTTCATCTGTGGACCATATTAGGGTGAGATGATTGTTTTTGTAGGCTTGTGATTATGTGTAACTAGGTTTGGGCATCATTTTAGGTGACATGAGGATGTATTATCAATAGATTCTCATGAGTGTGGAGGTGAGTTAATATATTTGAGGGATCACCAGAGTTATGATGTTGATCATGCAAGGTAGAGGAATGCAACTTCAAAACCTACGTGGTGATCTGACAACATTGGATTGGCAGCAAAAAGGCTTGGCAAGAGGTTTCATTTTGATAGCACTTTGTTGCATTTTGCATTCAAATTCAGGATCTTTTTCATAGTAGAGGGGGTGCCAATTTATAGCCTTGGCATAGGGTAAGAAAGTAAATGGAGGAGCAATCAAGGGTAGATTTATTGTTGCTATCCATATGATAGAATGTCACCAACAAGTGACTGCAGGTGGAAGGTGCTGCCAATTGACACTGATGCAAAGTTAGGTGTAATGGTGATAGGTAATTAACTACCTACTAATTTTTTTATTTTTTATTTCACACGATCATCTCAGGTTTGATACGATTAGGAAAGTGTGGCCATCTCAGTCTAAGATGTTCATAACCCTATCGTATCGAGTCAATATGGTTAGGCTTCCTATGGGGAAGGACCCTATATTATCCCTAAGGCTACCCAAGATGTGTTGTATGGATTAGAAGGAGGTATCTTTGGGAGTATTTGTGTGATGATTCATTTTATATGTCTACGGATACCGCTTTTTGAAACACCTTGTTTATAAGCACAATGTAGACCAAAAATAGATGATCTAAAATGGTTGAGTTGTTGGATGATGAAAACAAGCTTGAATGGGAGTGGTGTAATATGGTCAAAAATAAAAGTCAATGTAGGATGCCCCAATCATGAAAAATATGCACATCGTTGAATCATTACTTTTGATAAATAATCCCTGGGTAGGTGGTTCGACTTGCACCTAGTTGACCTAGCCAACATTGTTGCGAGGTGCCTCATGATTTGGCAAGGGATTTTTGTAAATCCCTATATTCTAATTATCAGGCATCTATGAGTTGTGTGAAACTACAATCTCACCTTTGTTAATCATATTTTGCACCATGTGTTTGAAAGTCCAGCACACCTCAATGTCATGACCTTTCGTTCGATGAAAAATGTAAAATAAATCTTCTTGGTACCCCTTTGATTTGGCTTTATTGGTGTCTATCAGCTTGATCTCAGGAAATCTAATTAACTTGGCCTTGTACAGTTGATGTAAAATTGACATCAGTTATTCCTTCAATGGTGCAAACTTGCGAGGTGGACGTTGATCTTTGTTCTTGCCCTTATAATTGTTGTTGTGCTTTTCATACTACGCAGGAGGAGGTTGGGCCTAATAATTATGTTTTTATTGCCCCTTGTCCTCCCTTTGGAGATCCAACACCACTTGATTCACATGGGCCTGCTTGCCCTATTTTTTTGTGGCACTCTTCTTTTGTCCCTATCTCCTGTTGTTGAGATTCAAGTTACCTTCCTACAACTTGATGTCCTCGATCACTTTGGCTTGCACCAAAGCCTCTTCGAATGCAGGATACTGTTGTAGCTGTAGTAATAACGAGATGTGCTTAGCACAACTCTTTGTAAACATTTCGGTTAACTCTGTGGTAGGAATAGGGAATGGCAACTTTACCATTAGTATCCTCCATCTCTTTCTGTACTACTCAATTGTCTCATCATCGCGCTGAGCTAGAGTAGGTATATCAAAAATATTGGCCTATTTCTTGATGCCAAATGAATAGCATTCAAGAAAGGCATCATCTAATTACTCAAAACCAGTTATGCTATGTTTCTTTAACTGATTGAACCACTCCTGGGTTAGATCATAAAGTGTCATTATAAAAGTATGCAGCAACAATGCATCATTGTTTACTATTTGAAAATAAGCATCCAAAAAGCTCGTGATATGTTCTTGTGCATCTTCATCACCCTTAAACTTGCCTAACCTAGGCATATCAAAATGCTGAGGGTAAGACAAAGTAGGCACCGAAGGATCAAAAGGCTCATTATGATTTTTCCTTAATGTCGGCTTTTGAATAGTCACACCTTGTCTCTTGATGGCTTTTATCTTCTTGACTAAGGCCTTATAGGCATCTGAATATAGAAAGTCCTCCTCCCTAAGTTGACATGGAGGTGGCTTAGGAGGTACTATCTTCCTCATACAATATGGATGCATTGATCTTCCTCCTCCTCAGCTTGAGAGCTCTTAGGATATTCTTACTCATATCTGTCTCCTTCTTCTTCTTCATGATGCCTCTACCTCTGATCACCGAGCGGTGGTGGCCACTCCCTCTGTTCAACACTAGCATGAGTATGAGTGTCTCTTCACTCTTGATGCATATCAGTTTGCAATAAAGCCTTCTTATATACATGCTCTCTCTACTCATCATGAGGATATAGGCCATCCCTAGCTAGCCTATCCTCCTGCTCCATGTGCTCCTTCTAGGCAAGGATACGCTCTTTGCACATGCATTGCTCATATAGCCTTTGTCTAAGGAGCCTCTATGCTTGAATATTTTCATTTTCAATGCACTACCTTTCTAGGTGAGCATCCTCCAATTTATCTTGAATGAGTTGGCATTTCTGCTTCGATACCATTCAATGTGATCTATCGATCTGATCGACCGTGGGAGGCCTCTGGTATCTCTATTGTGTATGAGTGACCTTATAGATTTTGTACCCATCATACTGATGTGTTGTGCCTTTGCCTCTATCTGTGAATATGGTATTGGCATCCTGATGTGTCCTATACTGTGAACCACCATGCATAGATAGTGAGTGTGTGACATGAGTGGCACTTAGAATCCTCTCCATGCTCTCTAGTAGTCTTGATGATGCTCATGCTATGCTCACTCAAGGCATGAGTGGATGGACCAGAAGGCTTGTAGCCTAACTACTCTAAGACACTACCTAGACCCTCTAGTTGTCTAGACCACCGCCGCTTATGTGGTGGTGTGCCATTAGCTCCCACCTTTGATTTATCAATGGTGATCTTGCTTGGTGGACTGTGCATGGGATTATGGGTAGACCTATGCTCGAAAGTGAGCCTATCTTCCTACCCTTAAATGGGTAGATATCTAGTCCTTATAGACTCATAAGGTGGAGGTATGGACCCTCTTATGTATTTAGTACGTAGTGGCACCAACCTAGTCCCCTGCACAACATACTCTTCAGTCGATCCCGTGGACACATGTGTAGTGCGGTATAGGTAATGGCTTTCAAGTGGAGCACCCTCATGCTGAGAGGCTCCCTACTCTATCCTATGCCTAGAGGAGTGTATTGAAGCTCCTCTATCTGGGGTATTCTCTACGGGCTCCTCTCATGTCAAGTTATCTCCTCTAATGCTTACCAAATGATGTTTGATTCACTCATGTGGGTGAGGAATTGACATGTGTTGTGAATTGGTTAGGGGTTGGTCATTGGCATCAATTTTAGACCTTTGCCGACCACCTTGTGTATCCACCATTATGTACCTAGCAATTAGATGTATCTTTTATTATTAAGCAAACAAGGTATACAATGATGATTATCTCATATTAAATTTTGAAAGTGAGCCCTAAATTGTTTGATGTGTTTTCAAGATGTGTTGTATCAGTGTAGAAAATCTTATCGTGTTTTACAAAAAAAATTGGATTTTATTCTTAGTTTAATGGCTTTCACCTATACGCTCGTAGCTCGACAACTTGGCTATGAACTCCAAGTCATGTAATCCAACCTATAATGTGTGGTAATTAATCCCACATATGGTCAGGGACCATAGGTCCTCCCAGATCCTCACATATTTTCCCCCAGTAAGCGTTATACCCTTCGAAGAGAATACATGCAAATTTTCTAGGGTATGAAAGGTTCTTGGATCCGGTATTGATTTAGTATCCAAAGGTTTGTAGGATTTGGGCCAACGGATGGAAATTACGCCCATCATCGTTGAACCCTACTAGTGGTTGGATATGAAGCCCAACTCACTAGCGTTTAAGTGCCAAGTGGTGTGTGTGGTTCGTTTTATTGTACATAAAATAAATGCATCATATAGCACACATGCTCAATTTCTAAGTGCTATGCAAAATGAAGAACGTTTTACATTTAAAAATGCAAACTAATCTAGATGCTCTTTTAAACAATGCACATTATGATGATAATTGGCCACTAATTGGGCCTCACACATGCAAACCAAACAAGACACTCTGTCATGCACATTGCAGCCTAGGGTAGACTGCAATCACAAGTCTGTTGTTCCTAGCAACGCCTTTCTATGGAAGTAAATGTGAAAGCAAACTAGGACGATTGATTACCCTTTTTTTAGTGGTTTTTCCTAATTTGCATTTGAAATCATACATGCTATAAAAACATAGAGGGAAAAAAATTATAGAGGGTTCAAAATAGGGCCTACCTCAAGTCCTAAAATGATTGACTCTCTAATTTTTACTGTCTATGATGTCAGCTAGAAACCGCAGGGTTGGTCTACGGTTCTGACTATTGCTCGCGCATTGAACCTGTGGTTCAATTGTTGGTCTACAACTGATAGTTGTGGTTTTTACCTGCAAGTCAAAAAAACAAAAACACATAGTCAGATGCTATTTATATGAAGTTCCATTGTGATCACCTTCTATAACCACCAAAAGGCTCACACCCGATCGAAATCCTAGTATAATAGTGAAACTAAAAACATGTACGAAACGCAAGAAATTTACACAAGATAAATAATAAAAGACACTTTATTCCATTATGAAGTCATTTCAGGTTACAAGTACATCCCTCTTAGGGATAATCATGTTGATATGATATTACAATAAGATTCGTACAATTCTTTCCCTCTGAAGAGTAGGTGTGATATTTCAAATGCCTTCGTAGGGCTGACACGAACTACCTTAGGGTGGAGTTGACACTCTTCTTCATGTTGAGGAAGGATTCGAATCTTAAGCTCCTTTGAATGTAGATCCCTGTGGTCAAGAAACAACAAATAATGATCACAAATATAGGCAGCCTCTCGTGATGAGACCCTTAAAAGGAAAGATGCATAAATATGCCATTGAAAACATGAAATCAAGAAAGCATGTAAAATATGTTTAAACTATGCTAAACTAAAAAATATTCATGGAAATACATAAAAGAGTATAGCAGTTAATATTTGCATGGTTCAATTAAAGGAAATGAACCTTAAAATGTCATAAAGAACCCATTGATGTCTATTTCATGCTACTATACTAAAATCATTCTAAACCTAAATCTATTGGTCATAAATCTCTACAACTACAATTAAATCATACAAATGACTAATCTAATCTAATTAGATAGGCAAAAATGAAACCAGTAATGTGGTGATACCTCTATTGCAAACCGTAGCACTGGTGTGCAGTCTGCAATGTAAACCATGGCTGAAATTCGTGATGAGCACTCAAGTAAGTTTACCCTCAAAATCAAGGGCAGTGGGCTTGACCTCCTTGTCCAATTGATGTTCAAGGGTCGCCTTTGGTGTCCTTCTAACAATTTTTATGGTTGAATCATTGAATAGGGCCTCCGTTTTCCCGAATTAGTGTTTCTTGGCTCTCCTAGGTCCTTAGGGCATCCATGGCCTAATTCGTCATGATGTTTGACAAATTGATAATGGGGGATGGAAATAAGGCTCTCTCCATGCACTCAAGTGATTCCATAATTCGATAGGTCTTCGCTACTCTAAACTCCAGTGCTTCATTGATACAATATTTTGATAGTTCTTCTCTATCAAAATGCTCTATATAATTGCCCTAATTTGAAATGGTACTTATAGGATGTCCCAGGGCTAGGTATGGCTTCATGGAGAAGCCAATATCAAGAAGGGGTGGTTAGGACAGTTGGATTGGAAGCTTCCGTCCTCTAACCACCGTCTTCTAGAACAAATGGTCATTCAAATTTATTTGGCTTGAATGAAGGCCAACTAAACTTTAGTTAAGACCGCAGGTTGTAGCTACGGTTCAGACTGTAAACTACAAGCCTTAGTCATGGTTTAGACTATAGACTGTAGTTCTAGGTTGCATTTCAGACTGATTAGGCCAAGGAACCCAAATTGAGTGGTTAGAACCACTGCTCTATCTTGGATTCTATCAAGATCCTCCATATGGTCTAATAGCATGTCCATATGAGTAGTTGCCTTCGACATGACATGTTTTAGGTGTCTACAGGAGGCTACAATATGTATTTCATGAGATATAAATCCTTTCTTCAATAAGAGAATCAACAATACCATATGGTCTTCCAAGGATCCTCAAATTGAGTGGGATTACGACATATGTACCACTATCGATCAAACCTATATTCAAAACTTATATGACCTACAAAAGGGGTTAGAAAATTTCGGGGCCTATCATTGATCAGATTCCATATTGATGAAGATAAAAGACACAAAAGCAAGAAATCTGCTGCATAATTATAGTTACTGGAAAATGATTATAAATGATTAAATACAGTGAAAGTATACCTGTCTAAAGGGTTTTGTAGCTTACTGGTGTGTGGAGCTGGCTTCTAAGTAGAGACGCATCCTAAGGTACAACTGGAAGTTTACTGGGGTCATAAGGTACCCTGTGACTCTGCCTATAACTGCTCTTTTTTTATTTGGTGAAGGTAGATTGTGTCCTACAACTATTGAAGCTCTTGGTCGACATCGAATTACTTCCAGATCCTATGGAACCTATCACAATATAATTAAAAATTGTGTAAAAGAGTATTCATAATGATGATTGATGGATGAATATTGATGGTAAAGGTAAATTATTGTAAAATGGTTGGGTTTGACTGAATTTTGGTAGAGTTTTATTATGTGAGATGAAGGTGGATGCAAAATAGATGAAAAGAGCCACTATTTATAGAATTTGGAGAGTTTATAGGATGGGATGAGGTGTCCCTCATGAGGTTTCATTTGTGAGTTGTCCCTTGGGAATTAGGCTCGTGAGTTGTTTTTGTGTGAGATAATCCTTCATCCATATGGGGGATGAGGTGGAGAGTGACTCACCCCTTCCTATGCTTTAAATATTAAGATCTTTGAAACACAAATAGGATGATGGGTGCACACATGTGTGAGAAAAGGTTAATGTTAACCTTCATTAGGTTGACCATAGGTTATACCATGGTAAAAGTGATATGGAGGGTGACTCACCCCTTCCCATACCTTTAAATATTAAGATATTTTAAATATCAAGGGTGCATATATGTGTGAGAAAAAGGTTAATTTTAACCTTGATTAGTGCTAATTAAACATGCATTTAGACTTTTAAATGTATTTTAACCATAAAGTTATTTTTTATTAAGGTAAACTTTTATCATGGTTAAGATTTTGAGGGTGTTTGCATGAGGACCAAGTTTAAGCGTAGGAAAGGGCTTAAGTGGCCCAAGGAGCTTATGAATAGTACTTTTAATAAATACAAGGTATTATGAGTCTAACTTATGCAATTTTCATGGGTTTTGAAATTTGATCAGTCATGAAGATGAGGAAAGTGGTAATGTGAAACTTTTGGGTGTCTACATTTACCCCTTTTTGTATTGCATTGTGTGAAGATATGGGGTAGTGCCAAAATTTATGATACCACATTAATGGTTCAAATTTGAAGAAGATGAATTTATGGTGGAGGATTGTGGATGGTGATGGCCTTTGTCATGCCATGATGATTGTTGGGAGAGTATATGCAAGATTGCTTTACTGTCCTGATCAATATAAAATGCCTCAATTATGGAAGGAGTAAATATCTTTGAATCGTTGCCTTTGATGCATTATTGAGCTTGATTTGGTTTTATAATTCGATCAACCTTTGGTAAGATTTTTGTTAGGTGTTTCATTCATGAGTGGTCTTACGACTGCCACTCCGAAGAAGTTAATCCATGATTAACTTATAAGATTAGGTATTGGGCCTATCAAATGTTCATTTGAATTGGAGTTTTGTTGAGAATAAAAATTCTACTTTTGGTTGCCCTAGCAAAGGAGGGCTTGATATGACCTTTGGAAAAGGTTCTTGAGCAAACATAATTTCTGATATTGAGTGTTTTATTATTGATTACACATAAAGCATTTTTATTGTTTTATGTCTACCCCCTTAACTGATGAGGTGATGAGAGGTAAGATTTTGAAGCAGCAATGAAATTCTTGATAAAATGATTGTGAGGTGAAATAATGGTTGAAATTGCAAGAAAGTGGAAGAAAATAAGGAATTTGCATGCCAGTAAGGTGAAGGTCACCCTGTGGGGTCAATATGTAGGTTTGGAAGAATTTTGGGATGGGTCACATGGTACCATGCAACTCAGCCTTATGTCAAGGTTGCATGGTACCATGCAATCGCGCGATGACCTTATAAAATGGGCAATTGCAAGGTGCTCATATTATTTGCACACATGTGAATTGAGAGAGAAGAGAAAGAAGAGAGAGTGAGGAGGGTATAACAACAAGGTATTGTAAGATTTTAGATTGAAAAAGTAAGATATGGCTACATATGCAATGTTAGGACATGGAGAGAGGAACGTAATACGGGTAAGTGGACTTTGAAACCCGTATATTATGAATTTTTAAAAATTAAAAGGAACATTAGGATATTTTTAATTTAGAAAAAAGAAACAAAAAATGATATAGGATGAGTAGAAAAAAGGATGAGGTGAATTTCGTTGTGTGAATGTGCGGTGTTTTGGGTTTTTAAGTTTTTGTTTTTTTTTTAGGTGCATGTGTGTGAATGCAATTTTGTTGTTTTTTATGTGTTGTGAGTGGATATTTTTGAAAAATGAAGTTATGCATGTACAAATGGGTCAAATGGGTATCCAAAAATACCCTTTGTTTTTTTTTCAAGTCATGGCATGATTTACGATGTGGATGTGTTGGCCTATTTTTGTGTTGTTTGCTTGAAAATTTTTGCCATGTATGTCAAAAACAGCCAAATGGATATCCAAAAATACCCATATCTATACGGTTGCAGGGTACCATATGACTGTACAATTGTACGGTTGCAGGGTACCATATGCAATGGATGAATGCATGTATGAGTGAGTATGGATGTAAGACATTATGTATTTTGAAACTAACAAAAATTTATATGTGAAATAGGTGAATGAGATAGACTTGATGCACCGATTTTATCCTTTGTTAGAAGATCTAAAGGACTTGTTGATTACCGAGGACATATAGTGGTTTCCAGATGTAGGCTTGCATGAAGTGACAGAGATGTGGGTTGTACATTATAATCATGCTTATGTGAAGGTGTTATGTGAATGATGGTATACAAATTGTAATGCATTCCATCTCCAGATAGGGAAGATGATGATTACATTGGAGGATGTATATCGAATCTATCAATTATCCATGGAGGGGTTTACAATGATTACTGTCAAACTGACACAGAGGAAAGTGATGTTGCAGTAGCTATTGGGTGATAGGTGGGTAGAGGTGAAGGTGAGAATTGGAGGGGTGGCATATAATAAGTGTTATCATGAGCGAATTATATCACTGAGATATTATGTGGCCATGACCATTATAGCCAACCATGTACTACCTAATGTGTTAGGTTATCTATTTCCATGGAGGTTTTTGGGAGTGGTATGCAACATAGTGGAGCATGAGCTTATGTTTGCATGGGTGCCTGCATTGTTAGTTAAAATATATAGAGAGTTGCATGTAGTGCGATGGATGACACAATGGATGATGGAAGTTGGTCTATTGATACAAATTTAGATATGGGAGCACATTTTTGTGCTAATACCCAAGGGTTTGCCCTAAAAGGCATATGAGTTGATGGGATAGATTTACCTTATGCATTACAATGGTAGAAATATATGGAGGGATGGTGGTATAGGTCACACAAGGGATAGGCACTCTACTATAGATCAATTTTTGGGAGATTGGGGCAGTAGGACATCATCTAGAAACCATGGAGAGGGGTACTAGATTGGTATGAGATAGGGTGTGAGCTCATCTAAGTCATGGGTGGTGGATGACTAGGTAGGAGGTGGTTCAAATAGATTACTTTCCATTTAGTTTCATATTTTGATAGTTTGAATTATGGTAAGAGGTACTTGAGCCACCCGTAGTTATCTAGTGGGCTAAGGGAGATCAAGGATGACAACCCGATGTGAAGTCTTTGGACCCAATAGTGGATGCCAATATAGAGATTCTAGACATGGAGGATGTAGGGACCACATCAGGATATGATGCATGGTGGGTGATTTAGAGTTTGAATCCAGGAGTGGGAGTAGTAGATGGTTCAAGAGAGGCAATAGTGAGAGAAACTAGGTTTTTGGGATGGATTTATGGAGATGTTGTAGGAGGGGTTGGTGAAGATGCAAAGGGAGGGGCTAGTAGATATGCTGAGGGAGGATATGGTAGCCTAAGTGGTATGGTAGATGTTGGGATGATTAGCCTTGATCAAGTAGTTAGGGGGCTAGATGATGAGGTAGAGGGAGGGGTTGGTAGCCCAGGTGGAATGGCAGATGGGATGAGTAGTCTCGATCGACCAGTGAGGGAACTAGATGTTGGGATTCATGAGATAAATGAATAGGAGATATTTGTTGAGTTACTTTGAAGGGTGAAGCAATGGGTTGATAGTTGAGAGGATCCTTCAAAGAGATGATGGATAGATCTGATAGTAGTTTCAGAGGTGAGTGAGGGTCTAGCCACAGGTGAGATTGATTTTAGTATCTATCTATGTAACATGATGTATACCTACTAGGAGGTACATATGTTGTAGAATAAATTTCAATAGGTGGAGATCCATCTAATGCAATGATATTTGGTATGGATGCAAGAGTGGGTAGCAATGGTAGCATAGAGGAATGGAGTTGCATTGGATTTATTGAAGGTGGATAAAGGGATTGCAAGAGTGAGTGTGTAGTTTTAGGGTATGGGTGTCGATATAGTGTGAGTACAAGATGAGGTCGCATAGGAGAGATCACACAGATAGGCTCTAGTGATGGAGGTGGCATGACTGCGAGAGGAGGCTACCCAAGAGAGAACCTAAAGGGAGGCCCTGGTGGTTGAGATGGCCCAAGTACATAAGGTGGCTACCTAAGAGAGATCCCAGAGGGAGGTACTAGTGTTTGATATGGCCCAAGTATGTGAGGAGGCTATACAATAGGATAGAGCTCAAAGGGAGGTCATTATAGTGCTAGAGATAGATCTCTATGGTATGCATCACATGAAGGAGGTCATGGATTGATTATTTGATAAGGAGAGTAAGAGAGCCCACAGATATCAGGTATGATTGGTGATGCAAGGGATAGATTTTTTTATATCGATAGAGTCTATCTCATGGTCTTACCAAAGTAGGAGTACACAGTCAGTTGTGGTGCCATAGGCGAGAGGTTACCCCAAGATAGGGTAGCATTAGAGGAGTGAGGAGGATCAAGGAAACTCTTGCCCGATAGGAGGGGAATGGTGAGACTTCTAGTGAGGCATAAAGCTGAGATAGCGTACATTTTTGTTTGATGTTGTGAGAGTACCACTATTTTTTTATATTACACTAGTTATCAATAAGGCAATGTAGAGCATAGTATATATGCCTTGTATCCTACGAGTAATTTTGATTATGTAAAAATTGATCATCTTTGATATGATATATACATGATGATTTTGCCTTGATTATCTACATTGATGTGATGTGTGTGATGTGTATGATGTATGTGTATGTGCATTTAAATACATGTGGTTGTGTATTTATGATGTGATGTGATACATGATAGATGATATGTAGCATAGATCTGATTGATTGTGAATATGCATAGATGAGTATGTACGTATGTAAGACATGAAAATTGTATGTACACAATGGAAGCAAAAATAGAGTAAGGCAAATAGGAATCTACATTGACTCTAGACTATATTAAATATTATGATTAATCCAAAAACAAATGCATGGTCGTACTAATATATGATTGTGACATGCGGTAATCACATAGAGAATGTATAAACTAATAGGAATATAAAATATGCCTATAGATAAAATGTAACTGATGATGCAAAGTATGCGATAAATGATAATGTAAAAACTTGATGAAGAGAACACTTGTTATAGGATGAGTCAGCAGTGATGTTGTTCACCCCTAATTTCCAAGCATGACAGATATTTAAAAGAACTTCTAGAAATTCAAACATCATAGTTTTATCAAACAAACTCATCTAGTAGTCAGTCAATATCCTACATAAGTCTCTACTATCCTAAATGAGATTAAGTCTATCATGGACTTGTGTGTGCATATGATGTTCATTTATCCATTTTTATTGAGGTTGGACTAACCTATTGTAAACCTAGCCAATTAAGCTAGCTCATCCACAAGCATGTAGTGATTTATACAAAAGGTTCCTAATGTGGTAGTATGTCACCACTTGTGAAGCTACTCCACTGCCATACAGGTGTCTATAGCCTATTTTTTGCGATGAAGATCACCCCATGATTTTATGGACCTAAAGACCTCAAGTATTTAAGATTTTTGGTACAAATCCATAGGCTTTTCCTTTTATTTTATATCCCTTTTCTTTTTTTGTAGCTTTGTGCTTTGATTTTCTTTTGCTTTGCTTTTTCTCTTCTTATTTTTTTGAATATCTTGTCCTTTTATCGATCCTCAGGTTTGTATCATGCAAATTATAGGATGAGAAGGGGAAATCATTCACTTAATGGCAAGACCTATGCAAGGTGTTGTCCTCCCTATACACAAAATTTGCTTAAGATGTGAAATGCATGAGTGGTCCATGAATGAACTTGAGTCAATAAAGGGAAGTCTTGAAATGCTTTAGAATTTGATGACATTTGACAAAGGCTAATTAAAATGATTATGAATGGTTGAGCAACAAAAAAACATCCCATTACCATGAAACTGAGAATAGGATTGGACACCATAGTAATCATGTTAACAAATGTATGTTTAACCCTTTAATAATGTGGTATATACAAAATGATGTATGTGTATGTACAAGCAAAATGATTGACAAGACAACAAACAATGCTTATAGTATGATATATAACAGGACATGATATAAAAAATCTAAAGATGCAGATTAGTACATGATCAACTTTTTTTGAAGTGAAGAAAAGCATGTGAGATAGCCAAACATAAGTTTATGAATCCAGAGGTGGTTACCCAATTGATATAGATGAAGTGTGATGGAATGTATGGATGCATTTCATGAATGAATTGAATATCAAAGTTTGGTGGCATCAACGTGATTGATGGATGTAGATGATTATGATGGAAAATACTAAAAAGTGAGCCTATGAAATAGAGGATAAAGAGGAAGAGAATAAATAAAGAAAATAAAAAGCATAAGGAACAAGAAATAAGGAAATGTAACCAATCAAAGGTATGTAGTCACTCGAAGCATGACCATACAACATTGATCAAGAACAAAAAGAGGTAGAGAGAAGAAGGACAAGAAGAAAATAGGATCAAATCAAAGGTATGTAGTTGCTCGAAGCATGACCATACAACATTGATATATATCCATAGGAGGTAGATGTGGGAGAAAATATAGCATAATATTGGTGGAAAAGAGGAAAATGAAATGCAAGATACGTCACCAATGGATGGGTTTTATTTAGTCACATTTTTATTATTGTTATTATTATTTTTGGATTTTTGTTTTTTTTATGTTGAACGTACAAGAATTTACAAGAAAGTAATTTTACCCCTTGGAGCAAAATCTCTACGAAGACCAAAAATTAGACAATAAGTAAAAAATTGCTAAGCTAGGTTAGGCTATATCTATACTAGACTACGCTATGTTATTGCTAGGCTATGTTATATATACACTAGATAGGCTATGTGCATTGGTACATCAATGCTAGGCTAGGCTATGATATACTAGGCTATGTTATGCTAGGTTATGAGTATACTAGACTATATCGATGCTAGGCTATGTGTGTTTCTACGCCTATGCTAGGCTATGCTATGTCTACCCTAGACTAGGCTATGTGTATTGTTATGCTTACGCTAGGCTAGATTATGTGTTATGCTACATCGATGCTAGGCTAGGCTATGTTTTTGCTAGTCTATATCGATGTTAGATCGTGTGTTGCTATGCTATATCTATGCTAGACTAGGCTATGTGTATTGCTAAACTTACGCTAGGCTAGGTTATGTGTTATGCTACACTAATTCTAGGCTAGGTTAGGCTATGTCAATTCTAAGCTATATCAATGCTAGGCTATATCGATGCTAAGCTATGCTATGTCTACGCTAGACTATATTATGAGTATTGATATACCTACGCTAAGCTATGCTATTTCTACATTAGGCTATGTCTATTCTAGGCTAGGTTATGTATTATGCTACGTTGATGCTAGGCTAGGCTATGCTATGATAGGCTATGAGTATCCTAGGATAGGTTATGCTATGCTAGGCTATGAGTATACTAGGCTATGTTATGCTAGGTTATGTCAATGCTAGGCTAGGCTATGTTATTCTAGGATATGCTATGCTAGGCTATGCTATGCTAGGTTATGAGTATGCTAGGCTATGTTGATGCTAGGCTATGTGTATTACTATGCTTATGCTATGCTAGGCTATGTCGATGCTTGGCTAGGCTATGTCGATGCTTGGATAGGCTATGAGTATGCTAGGCTATGTTATGCTAGACTATGCTAAGTCTACTGCTATGAGCATGGAAATGAATATCTAAGCTAGGGACATGGAAATAAATTGCTAAGTTAAGAGCATGCAGAAAATGAATATCTATGCTAATACTATCAAAATTTTGATCAAACTAATGGTTCTTTTTCTAAGAGATTCTAAAAATAATTAGCCAAATGCTTGGAGGTTAATGGTGAAACCTTTGTGCTAAGATATTTTAAAAAGAATATTCCAAATGGCTTGAGGCTTTTGGAGAAACCTTTTCAAATTTTTGTTGAGATTTTTGGGAAACCATTTTGATGAAGGAAATACAAAGGGTGCAACCTTTGACAAAAGGACGCAACATTTTGAACCTGGTGATTAATTTGTGAGGGGACAAATACTTTGAGGTTTGTAGAAAAACCTTCAAGGCAAGGCAAAGGGTGTAACCTTTTGAACCTAGTGATTGATTTGTAAGGGGGTAAAGGGTGCAAACTTTGACAAAAGGACACAACCTTTTGAACCTGGAAAGAGATTTTATGAGGGCAAGGTAAATGGTGCAACCTTTGACAAAATGACGTAACCTTTTGAACTCAGTGTTTTATTGTGATGGAGGTAATGTTTTGACAAATAAAATGTTGAATTTTTTGGGAAACCGTGTTCCTAAGAGATTTTAAAATGAATATTCCAAATGGCTTAAGGTTTTTGAAAAAATATATCCAAATTTTTGTTGAGGTTTTTGGGAAACTGTTTTCCTAAGGGATTTTAAAAAGAATATTCCAAATGGCTTGAGGCTTTTGGAAAAACCTTTCCAAATTTTTGTTGAGGTTTTTGGGAAACCATTTTCCTAAGGGATTTTAAAAAGAATATTCCAAATGGCTTGAGGCTTTTGGAAAAACCTTTCCAAATTTTTATTGAGGTTTTTGGAAAACCGTTTTCCTAAAGGATTTAAAAAGAATATTCCAAATGTTTTGTTGAGGTTGTTAGAAAAACTCTTTCAAATTTTTATTGAGGTTTTTGGAAAATTGTTTTCCTAAGAGATTTAGAAAGAATGTTCCAAATGTTTTGTTGAGGTTTTTCGAAAAACCCTTCCAAATTTTTGTTGAGATTTTTGGAAAACCATTTTCTTAAGGAATTTAAAAAGAATGTACCAAATGTTTTGTTGAGGTTGTTCGAAAAATCCTTCCAAATTTTTGTTGAGGTTTTTGGAAAACCATTTTCCTAAAGGATTTAAAAAGAATATTCCAAATGGCTTGAGGCTTTTGGAAAAACCTTTCCAAATTTTCGTTGAGGTTTTTGGAAATCCATTTTCCTAAGATATTTTAAAAGGGAATATTCCAAATTACTTGAGGCTTTTGGAAAAACCTTTCCAAATTTTTTGTTGAGGTTTTTGGAAAACTGTTTTCTTAAGGGATTTAAAAAGAATGTTTCAAATGTTTTATTGAGATTGTTGAAAAAGCCCTTCCAAATTTTTTTTGAGGTTTCTAGAAAACCATTTTTCTAAGGGATTTAAAAATAATGTTCTAAATGTTTTGTTAATATTGTTGGAAAAACCCTTCCAAATTTTTGTTGAGGTTTTTGGAAAACCGTTTTCGTAAGGGATTTAAAAAGAATGTTCCAAATGTTTTGTTCACCCTTCCAAATTTTTGTTGAGGTTTTTTTAAAACCATATTCCTAAGAGATTTAGAAATAATATTCCAAATTTTTTGTTAAGGTTGTTTGAAAAACCCTTCCAATTTTTTTTGAGGTTTCTAGAAAACTATTTTGATGAAGGCAAGGCAAAGGGTGCAACCTTTGACAAAAGGATGCAACCTTTGATAAAAGTATGCAACCTTTTGAACATGGTGATAGATTTTATTAGGTCAAGTTAAAGGGTGTAACCTTTAACAAAAGGATACAACCTTTTGAACCTAGCATTTGATTGTGATGGTTATGCAAAGGGCACAACCTTTTACAAAAGGATGCAACCTTTTGAACCTAGTGAGAGATTTGATGAGGGTAAGGTAAAGGGTGCAACCTTTGAAAAAAGGACACAATATTTTGAACTTAGCATTTGATTGTGATGGTCAGGAAAAATGTGTAAACTTTTACAAAAGGATGTAACCTTTTGAACTTGGTGAGATATTTTATGAGGGCCAGGCAAAGGGGGCAACCTTTGACAAAAGGACACAACCTTTTCAACCTAGTGTTTTATTTTTATGGTCAAGAAAAGGGTGAAACCTTTTGAACCTGGAGATTAATTTGGTATTTTCAATGGTATTAACATGTGGATATGATAAATGACAATATAGGAAGGAAAGGACAACCCCCCTAGTTACAAAATAGGTTAGAATGGGTGTGAGATGCCCAAGATAGAAGTGTGGTTTGGAAGAGTGTGAATTCCCCTAGTCAAGAAAGGATTTAAATGGGATAGAGACTCCTAGTCATGAGAAATTAATTAGAAGGGGAGGAACTCCTCCAATTGTGAAAAAAAAAATTGGAAGAGGAGGAACTTTCCCAATCATACGATTGGTGTGAATATGATGATGAAAAGCAGGCGAATGGAAAGATAAGAACGAAGAGAATGGGGAGGAAGAAGAAAAGATAAGAGATAAAGATAAAGAAGGAGAATAGAAAAAAATAAAACCAAATCAAAGATATGTATCTGCTCGTAGCATGACCATACAACATCAACATGGTTCGAAATGGGAGATAGATATGGAGGAAATGGGAACAAAAGGTTGGAGAAAAATGATGAAAGAAAAATGTAAGAAGATAGCCTGAATGAACAGTGTTGATTGATTTGTACTTGTAAGATGGTTGTTTAGTATGTGTAACATGTGTACAATGATACCAAGAAAGAAGAGAAATATATATGCACAATGTGGGGGTACATTAAGCATAAAATTATGAGAGATCTATAGAGATCGTTTTCATCGATATGAGAGAGATGACAAGTTGAAAACCTTAGTTCTTTTCAAATTTGGGTTGGGGAAACAATCCAAACATTCTTATAGTCACCAACACTTCTTTTAAGACACAAAGTTGGGTCACAAGGTAGGGTGCAAATTTGTTTGGGCCACAGGGTACCTTGCAACTGGTCTGAAATTAGTTACAGAGATAGCAAAAGTAATGGAACTATGTCTAGGTTTGTGTGAAACTTGTTTTTGGTAGGTTTTGGAACCTATTTTGATCGTTTTGTAATAGAAATCAAATCTTGCAACAAAAAGAAAGAAAGCAAACACCTAAATTTTTACAAAAGTATTTTTTAATGTTCAAACAACTATACAATATAGCGAGAAGTGGTGGATGTATTCTAAGGTATGTTTGTAGAAAATTTCCTATTATAGCCAAAGGCATGTAAGGAATAATTATATAAAAATGGGCAAAAAGTTTCTAATGGAGGTAATGGCTTGAAAAAACTAAGTAAAATAAGATGCACCAAATGAAAAATCCTCTTACGAAAAGAGGTGGTAATGTTTAAGACCTACCACTAGCATACCCATGCTTTCGCTTCACCCTCGAGCGGGCTTAGTCAATAAATATAGTTACCCACTCACTAATTATGTGAAGCCCTATGAGGAAGGGCATCTAATCCTAACCTAACCTAAGGATCTCTCAAAATTAGGGGAATGTTTTATGATGAACTCCAAAAAACTACTTGTAGGGGCTATTATGGTGTGTTAGGGGTGAGTCAGTGAAAGGAGATGAAATCCAATGTCACTGGTCTTGATTGGGGATTGGGGATGACATCCAACCTTATCAATGTTAAAAAGAAACATGAAGTGTGTGTACTAATTTAAGGAAGCAAAAAAATACTTGAAAAGTACACTCGAGTATAAAACAAATCTCTTTGTATTTTTAAATTTTTCAATCCCCCATTTTTATCTTTTTTTTGAATTTTTCAAAAGTAAAATACCTTTTAAAAATCAAGAGAAATGCAAAGAAAGGATGCACAATGCATTTTGTAAAAACCCTAAAGCTATACAAGAGAAAACTATGCAAATGCTTTTAACCATCAACTATGCAACTACTAAACTTTTTGAAATGAATGAAATAGGAGGCCACATTTATTCAGAGGTATGATCAAAATGATTTGCAATCTTTTTCTAAGTAATTACCAGCTTTTTGAAGAAAAAACTAAAGCAATTTTGAGGATTTTTGTGAAAATAAAATATGGTAAAATATAACAAAAATGTGTTGTTTCTAAATGGGATAGATAGGGTTTGCAAACTTACCTATGGTCTCTAGCTCTAGTGAGTGCTTGTAAGTGAAATTCAAAGGATGAAGTGCATCTCAGCTCTGATCACACCCTACCATGTGACTATGATAAAATTTAGGGTCATACCCTACCATGCGACTTAGTGAAATCTTGAAAAATTTTCCAGATGTGGGCTTAGTGATAATCTATGTGAGACAGTAGCTAGTCTATGTACAACTACTTGCATCAAGAAGGAACAAAATATCAGTTTTATGAATAAAAAAAGTGTCTTAAGAAATACCAATTAACAACATTAAATTTGCAATATGGAGCAATATCGAGTTTTGCAAAATCTAAAAAATACTTAGAAAAGGGGTTGATTGCACCTTTTTGGATGCCATTATTTTTAGGTGGTTTGGGCCTATGGAGGCAATCTGTGATAAGGGGGATAGCAATACCATATGAGGGTAAATCAATCCCCTAGAATTACATGCAACTATGTAATTGTTGTTGGTTATGTAAGATTTGGTTTTTGAACCAATTCCTAGAGTGCTTGGTTGGGTCATAGGGTACCATTCAATTGAGATAAAATTGAGGGTCACATCCTACCATGTGACTACGATAAAACTGAGGGTCACACCCTATCATGCAACTATGGATCATAGATAAAAAGATAGTTTTCTTGGACCTGAGTTATTTTTCAAGGTTTTTTAGGGTTTTGGCTGGTTTTGTATCACCTGTAGCATAAAAAATTAGTAAAAATTAGTCAACTAACTTGAAAACATTAACTAACAACAATAACATAGTGGGGGTCCCATAGGGCATGCTATAATGATGCAATGTAAAACCAATGAAGTTTTTTTGTTATATATATGTGATCAAAAATAGTTACAAGAGATTCTCCTTTTTTATAAATTTTCCTTAAGAGGATACAAGACAAATTTCATGAGATGGAAATTATTTCTTTAGTAAGAGATTCTACAACACCATATGGGTCTTCCAAGGATCCTCAAATTGACTGGGCTTACTGCATGTGTACCACTATTGATCAAATATATCTTCAAGACTTGTGTGACCTACAAAAAGGGGTTAGAATATTTGGGGGCCTATCATTGATCAGATACCATATTTATGAAGACAAAAGATACAAAAAACTAATCTGATGCATAATTATAGTTGTTGGAAAATAACTATAAATGAGTAAATATAGTGAAAATATACCTATCTAAAGGGTTTTATAGCTTGATAGTGTCTAGATATGGCTTTTTATTAGAGTCACACCCTAGGTTGCAATTGGTAGTTTGCTGAGGATCGCAGGGTACCCTACGACTCTGCCTGTAACTGCTCTTTTCTGATTTGGTGAAGGTATATTATGTCATGCAACTATTGAAGCTCCTGGTCGGCATCGAGTCAATTCCAGATCCTATGTAAACTATCACAATATAATCAAAAAGGGTTTAAAATAGTATTTATCATGATGATTGATGGATGAATATTGATGGTAAAGGTAAATAATTGTAAAATGGTTGGGTTTAACTAAATTTTGGTAGAGTTTTGTTATGTGAGATGAAGGTGGATGCAAAATAGAGGAAAATATCCATTATTTATAGAATTTGGAGAGGTTAGGGGAGGGGATGAGGTGTCCCTCATGAGGTGTCCTTTGTGAAGTGTCCCTTGGGCATTAGGGCTCATGAGTGGTTTTGTGTGAGATAATCCTTCATCCATGTGGAGGATGAGGTGGAGAGTGACTCACCCCTTCCCATGCTTTAAAGATTAAGATCTTTTAAATATCAATTAGGATGATAGGTGCACACATGTGTGAGTAAAGGTTAATGTTAACCTTGATTAAATTGACCATAAGTTAGACCAAGGTCAACGTGATGTGGAGGGTGACTCACCCCTTCCCATGCCTTTAAATATTAATATCTTTTAAATATCATGGGTGCACACATGTGTGATCAAAAGGTTAATTTTAACCTTTATTAGTGCTAATTAAACATGTTTTAGCCTTTTAAGTGCACTTTAACCATAAAGTGACTTTCGACCAGGGTCCAAGGGCTTGGTTCAACAATTAAAATGCATTTGTAGGAGCGTGAAGACCAGGGTTCCAATACCTCTGGCCCCATAGTAATGGTGGGTGTGTCATGTCAGCGTAGTCAGCTACATAAAAGGTTTACACAATGCAAATGGAGTTTATAGTGGCGATAAGGAGTGATATTCAAACCCACGAAGAGGCATAGAAATTTGTAACTAGTTATTGATTCCTCTAGTATAATAAAAAAAGTGACTTTTGACCAAGGTAAAACTTTATCATGGTTAAGCTTTTGAGGATGGTCACATGAGGACCAAGGTTAAGCATAAGAAAGGGCTTAAGTGGCCCAAGGAGCTTATGAATAGCACTTTAATAAATGCAAGGTATTATGAGGCTAATTTATGCAATTTTTGTGGGTTTTGCAAATTGATCAGTTGTGAAGATGAGGAAATTTGCAATGTGCAACTTTTGGGTGTCTACAACTCCATTGATATGAGAGATTTGAACAGATTTGAAGATTAAGAACTTAGGCAAGGAATTTGAGAAGGAGAAGCATAGAACAGTGTCTAAGAAGACATTGATGCAAGCAGCATTGAAGAGCCAACTCTAAATAATTTGGACGATAAAACTAAATAAGGGGATAATTGAAGTCACCTAAATTTAGAGGGATTCTATATAATAAAAGAGAACCAAAAAAGAAGTGGCTTAAGGCACCAAATAAAGAAAAATATCATTAGAGTTAAAGCAATGGAAAAATGGAGTCATTAAAGCTACCCAAATTAGAGCCATATCTAGAAAATATGAAATATAAGGTGGAGATAGCACTAAGCTACAAACAAAATGTATTAGAAAGAGTTGAGCTAATCGAACAAGAATGCAAAATACAGAGAGAAAAATGTCTTAGTTACTATAATATAGAGTTGTTGAAGGTAAGTTGAAGGTAGTGCATCTTAGCTATTGAAGGATATGTGAATAAAAAATATCTCTATTATAAATAAGGCATGGAGAGAGCATCTTTGCATAGAAATCCTTGATTGTTGAAGAAGACATGGAGGAAGACATTTTTGTGTGAAGAAAAATCTCTCTAACTAAGGTGATAGAATAACCTCTGAGTACAACGTATGAAATCCATATAAGGCTTGAGAAATTAATCATGTTTGCAATAGAAAGTTAAGTTCTAGCTTTGGAGTGTGAGTAGGACCAAAAAGCATAATGCTTACTCTAGGGTAATATCGAGTGCATGAAGAAATACATTTTCTGGATGGAAGGAAATGAGAGTGTCATAAAAAGTATGCAATATTGACTTAACACAAAATATAATTTTGGCACATGATTTAAGGAAGAGTTATAAGTTAAGTGCTCAGATTGGAATGATATTTTGAAACTTAAAATTTTGAAATTTATTAAAGTTAATTGGAGTGATAAGGTCACTAAATAATTGAAGAGGAATTTGGGAGTTATAAGGAGAATCTAAAAATATTAGATTTGATTGAAATTTTAATATTTGATATTTGTAAGTTAAAATTGCAATTTGATAAATTGAAAATTGAAATTCTTGATTTGAGAAAATTGATATTTGATAATTTAAATATAGGAGAGATAAGGTAGTCTACTCCAAAAAGGAAATTTGAAAATTTCAATTGATTGAAGAATTTGAAAATTATTTATTTAATTTTTTTATATACAAAATTGATAAAATTGCTTATTTGAAATTTGGGAGATACAAGGTCTTCTCCTCTAGAGGATTTAAAAGTTTTTTGAATTTAAAGTTTGAAGAAAGTTATTTAAAATTTGGAGATATAAGGATTTCAACTCTAAATGTATTAAAGAAATTGAGAGAATTTGAAATATGAAAAATTTAATGAGTTCCATTATGTCAAATAACAAGATATTTCTTTCAAAATCCCAACTTTTGAAAGGACCTAATTTTGCTTCATGGAAAAACAAAATGAGATTAATTCTCATTGTAGAAAAACTTTGGGAAATAGTGAATGGAACAAAGAAAAAACTTGTTGAATATGAAAGAGAAATACAAAAAATTGAAGAAAGTGATGCAAAATCCCTTATGTTGATTACATTTGGGATAATTGATGAAATACAACCATACTTAAGTGGAGCAAAGACTTCAACAGATGCTTGGGGAAAATTATGTAAAATATTTGAAGGAAAGAACAAAGCAACCATCTTGAATTTACAATCTCAATTATATTCATTGAAGGTTAATAGTGGAGAGAGTATAGAACTCTTTCTTTAAAAAGTAGCAAATATAAAGGCTAAGCTATTAACTTTGGGAGAAAAAGTGGAAGACAAGTTTCTTGTCCAAGTTACATTAAGAGCACTTCACAAACATTTAATCACTTCACTTCAAGTTCTAAGTAAGGAAACAACCTTTGATGAATTAGTCAATGTTCTTCAAGAATATGAAGTGGGAAATTTAGTCAAATATGAAATGACTAATAATGCTTTGATATCCAAGGAAAATATACCAAGTAACATTGCATCATCATAAAAGTCTCAACCTATATAGAAACAAAGATCCTATCACATATGTAGGAAAAAGGGTCATACTACATTTTTTGTATATATAATTATTTGAATCAAGGAAATCAAATGAATGGACCTTTTCAGAATTTCTAGCCAAGGTAATACCAACCTCAGTACCAATATGGACAACAACAACAATTACAATCAAGAGAAGAAAATCAAAAGGGCAATTTAGTCCAAGAAATTCAAGAGATTAAAGAAATAGAAGAGGCTACAGAAGGAAATGAAATTAGAGCTCTTACAACAAGAATTCTAGTTGAAGATCAAATTGAAGATAATTATGAAAATGATAAAAATGAGAATTATTCAAAATTTTCTAATGTATAGGTGATAAAATAAATGTAGCAGAGAACAAGACTTCAAAAATAGGAAAGAACTCTAAGGAACAACAAAGCATGGTCAAGACCAAGACAAAGAAGAACAAAGTGAAGAAACAAAAGAAGAAGATCAGAAAGAGCAAAAGAAATATAGCTAAAGAAAATACAGGAAATAGGAAGACATAAACACTAGAGTCCTAAATTTTGCTAAAATCATAGCAAAAGGACAAGAGTAAGAATAAAATACTGAAGACTAAAGTCTTAAATAACCAAATAATGTAAAAGAGGGGAGTGTTCAAGAGTATTATATTATTTGGTATATGCTAATGTACCCCCATGGTACCTTATGGTACAATTGTAAATATGTAATAGATTAGGATGTGAGTCTATATTTTAATAGTGTGATTTATATTTTCCCTTTATGTATGTGTCTATGTGCAAGATGCTCATAAGTGTCGTATTTCTATGTGCAAGTGTCATGTAATAGAGTGTGCATGTATATAGAAGTGTGCAAAGTGTCATAGAGTAAAGTGTGCAAGTAAATAGAGAGCCAAGAGTTAAGTATACAAGTGGCAAGATGATAAGCAAGAATACATGAGAGGTTTTATCTTATGCATGGAATAGGAAAGGTTACATCTATTGGATGTGTGAGGGGAGCAATAGACACAGAGTTCAAGAGTCAAATTCAAAGGTTATATTACGGAGACAAAGCTCCATGTATTGTATTGAATAATATGTGTATTTAAAGCTTCAAAGATGTAGGAGCTTGTATACAATTTGAGGAATTATACTGTTAGTTTTCTTCATATTATTGCATGAACTATAATGGCTATTTTACTTCATATTATTGTTATTTGATATGAATGTTATGTTCTTTAATATTGGTCATTTATATTGATTGTTCAAATATTAATCTTATATTTGATCCTAAACATTGGAACCTATGATAACCTAGCTAAAAATACAATAGTTTATTATTTTTATTGTTACACAAAAAGTTGTTAAAGATCATGTGATTATTGATCAATTAGCAGTAGCTCCTAACCTGATATAACAACCCTTAAATAAGGTATTATATGATGAGGACATGATGGTTATTTCATGTGCTTCTCATGACTTGTCATATTTCCTTCCTCCATTGTCTTTATCCTTATTCAATAGTATGCTCCTTATGAGATTACTAAGCAAGAAAACACCCTCTTAGGATCTCATGACATGATCGAAAGGCATCATAAAGAAAAGTATAAATCCAAAGCTAAAACACCTTCAAATTCTCAGCAATCTAACAAATATTTCCACTCAGACACTTGGATCCTTCACTTTGATGGAGAAAGAAATGAGTTTGGGGTAATATTTGGTATCTTTCTCAAATCTCCAAGTAGCCCAGCTATCCCTATGTCCTTTTTATTAAAATTTTCTTCCATTAGTAATAATGTTAAAGAATATGAGGCTTTAATTTTAGGTCTCTTGACTACCTAATGTATGAATGTTAAACACAAAAATGTTAGGTGATTCTCAAATTATGGTTTGTCAGATAACTAGTGAATATATTGTCAAAGCTCCCCATTTGATCCCTTTCCACCAAGTGGTTACTAATTTGATTAGTGCTTTCAAGTCTTTATCCTTTAGGCATTCCCCTAGGGAGCAAAATTTTGAGGTTGAATTTCTAGACACTTCAGCTAGCAAATTCGAACCATATGAAAATATTTTTAAAATAATTTTGAGGTAAAAATTCATGATGAACTTGTGAATTTTGTCATTCTTGGCCCAATGGATGTGCATATCATTGAGTTCAATGCTATCTATTTCATGGTCCTTGGTATGGCATCATTTAGTTCTTTCTAGATGATCAGTATTATCCACTTATATCTAATGTTAAGTAGCAATCTCATATTTGTAAGAGATCATTTAGATATGTTGTTCTTGACAAATTCTTACACTACTATAATCCTGATGGTGTTCTCTTACGATACCTTATAGAGGATGAGGTACTCAAAGTTCTTTTTTATGTTCATAGTGGTGATTGTGGAGGGAACTTTAGGGGTTATTCCATAGCCCATAAACTATTAAGAATGGTTTAGTTTTGGCTAAAAATGGAAACAAATGCTAATAAATATGACAAATCTTATGATTAGTATTAGTTTCACAAAGATGAAAATTATGCCCCTGTCTAGGTTCTTCAATTAATTGAGTCCTTAGCCTTTCTCCATTTGGATCTTGATCTTGTTGGATCTATTTTTCATATGTCCTCAAATGGACACAAGTTTATTATCATATCCATAAAATATTTTTCAAAATAGGTGAAAGCTATGCCACTGACAAATCAAATAGCCTTCACCATATCAAAATTTGTTTTAATCATAATGTGTTGTTTTGGTGTCTCATCAACTCTCACTTTAGATAATAGTACTCCTTTTCAAAATAAGGAAATACAAGATTTACTTCTCAATGAGGGATTTAATTTAGTTTTTCTACACCTTACTATCCATAAGGAAATGGTCAAGTTGAAGCTAGCAATAAAATTTTGGTAAACATTTTGAAAAACAGTTAAAGAATCAAAGAAAGATTGGCACTTAAAGTTATATCCCACATGATGGGTGTACTACACCAGTATTTGGATGTCTATAGGGACAAATACTTTTTCTTGGGTCTACGATGTTGAAGTTTTTTTGTCAATTGAGATTGAATTACCTTCTTTATGTGTTTCTTTGATAATTTTGATGAGTCATAACGAGTACCATTAGGAGTATCAAGAGGCCCATATTATTGAACTTACTACTCTTGATGAGAGGTGTATATGTGCTCTTCAACATATTAGAGGCTATAAGAGTCATGTTACCAAGAAATACAATAATAAATCTTGTCATTGTAATTTCAAAGTTGGAGACTTTATCCTGAATTGATAATATACATAAAAAGTACAAGGGCAAGTTTATACATAAATGGCTTGGGCCATATAGTTTTAAAGAGTTGTTTGGTCTTGGAGAACTGAAATTACAAACAATTGATGGAATTGATTTGTATGAACCTACCAGTTCCATGCATATCAAGTGTTTTTATGAGTATCCTTCTAGCCCATTGTACAGTCTTTATGTTTTCTTGGTTACATTGTTGACATTGGTGCCTTGTTTTTTGCTTTGACTATTTATTGGTGTCAATGTGGTATATCTATAAGTGTGTTGTTATATCTCTTCCTCTTGTGACAGTGGTGTTGGAAAATTACCATTGGTAAAAGGTTAAAAAAATGTATTTTACCTTGGGTAAGATTACTTACCTTTTACCTTACCTGGACGGCAGTTGGACGGCAACATCTTTGGGCGGCAAGAGAATTTGATTGTATTTTCTTTTCCCTTAATTTCTCCTATCCCCCCTTTTCTATAGCATGGTTATTATAATGTTTATTTAAACTTTGTAACCTAATGTTAATTGTTAATGCAAATTTACCTTTGTATCAAAGAGCTCACCTCCCACATTTGGTATCAGAGCCGAGAGCCGAGACCGGCCCGAATCCCGAGGCGATGGGGCCCATAGTTCGAGGCGGTGGCATGGATCTCGAGGTAGCCCGTAGGAGCCGAGGTGGCACGGATCTCGAGGCGGCCCGTAGGAGCAGATCGACATGATTCTCGAGGCGCTGGTGGAGCTGGACGAGGCGGCCCGTAGGAGCAGATCGATGCGATTCTCGAGGCACTGGTGGAGCTGGTTCGTTGACGTGGCGACCTGCACGTAGCCCGAGGTTCGTTGACGTGGCGACCTGCACGGCCCGAGGTTCGTTGACGTGGCGACCTACGCGGCCCGAGGCGGCACAGCCCGAGGTTCATTGACGTGGCGACCTACACGCGGCCCGAGGCAAAAGGTTGTTCACAGCCTGTGACTGCCCATAGGCAATCAAAGCACTTAGTGTGCTTTGCTCTTTTTAAAGAGCAGAAACATCGCCGCAGAGGCGATGTGGGACTAAAGTCCCAAAGAAAAAAACCTTGCTTCGCGCCGAAGCGCGAAGCCAATAATAGCTTCGCGTTCGACGCGTAAGCAATAAGGCTAGGGAGCCTGCTTTAGCTCCCGGATCTGCCCGGTAGCACAGCGGCTACCCTTTGCCTTGACTCCCGCGAGGTCGAACGATCGAACCTCGACGGGGTCATTTTTATTTTGCTTCGCGCGATCTTGCGAAAGCAACAAGGGCAGGGAGCCTGCTTTAGCTCCCGGATCTGCCCGGTAGCACAGCGGCTACCCTTTGCCTTGACGCCCGCGAGGTCGCACGATCGAACCTCGACGGGGGTTCAATAGTTTTTTTTTTTTAAAAGGAAAAAAATTTATAAAAAAAAACTTTAAGTTAAATTCAAATAGCTGTAAAACTTTAAAGAAATTTTTTTTATGATTGACATTTCCTAAGAGGAAATAGCTATAAAATTTAAAAAAAAAAAATTGAAAGGTTTTTATTTATCATTTAAAGTTGATGATTGACATTTCCTAAGAGGAAATAGTTGTAAAAATTTTTACGCTTTAAGAGGTAAAAAATTTAGAAAAATTTCCTAAGAGGAAATCCTTGTAAAAGAAAATTTCTGGGAAATTTTCTTAAATGATAAGATCGGAAGGATGTTACCAAGCCCTTTGCAGTTTGTTACTGAGAACAAACGCTGAAAGCTTTGATGAGCACGTGAGAACACTAGGCATAAATACAGTTTTTTCACAGTTGCAAAACGCGGTTATTGCACAACAGAGAAATCCTGATCTAGGATACGAAGCAGATTCAGAAGATAACTCCTTTGGGAGCAGATTTGAACAATCCGACACAGTGGCGATTGCTTCACAAGGATCTGAATATACTCATTATAGTAATTCAGTTGAAATCCTACAAACTCCTTCTCCTGAAATTATATTGATCAGTGATGACGACTGAACAAGTCGCTGACAATTTTGTAATTGCTGAATCACAACAACAAGAGTGAGTTGTTTATGATTGTAAATCAAGCAAGGCTTGATAGTTTGTAAAGTCTTTTTGAAATAAGACTATATAAGAGAGGTTTCTTGTTTTATTAGATAATAATGGGATCAAGTAACAATCTACCAATCCCCGAATTCAGTGGGGATAATTATGAGTACTGGTCCATCAAAATGAGGACATTACTCATAGGAAAAGGACTATGGGATAGTATTGAAGACGGTTACACTGCTCCAACAGATTGGACTACTTTAAGTGCAACCGACAAGAAGATCTTCAAAGATGCACAGAAAAATAATTCTTTTGCCTTATACCATCTTCAAGCGGCATTAGATCCAAGTATCTTTCCTAGAATTGCATCTTTCTTAACTGCCACAGATGCATGGAATGCCTTGAAAGAAGGATTCCAAGGAAGTGATAAAGTGAAGCAAGTCAGGCTTCAGACCTTAAAAAGAGATTTTGAAAATCTCATAATGAAGGAAAATGAAAGAGTCGGTGACTACTGTGTACGAGTCAAAGCAGTAGTTGATATGATGCAAACTTTAGGTGATGACACAAAAATTGAAACAATTGTGAAGAAAGTGTTGAGAACACTTCTTCCTAAGTGGAATCACATTGCCATCATAATTGAAGAATCCAAAGACCTTTCTACTCTTACATTTGATAGTTTGATTGGATCATTAACATCACATGAAGAGAGACTTCAAGGAGCACCTTCAACAAGCTATGGAGGTGATGACAAAGCCTTCACTTCGAATGAAGCTGCAAGACGAGGACAAGGAAGAGGTCGAGGCAGAGGACAACAACAAAGAGGCAAAGGCCAAAGCAACTCCTACAGAGGAGGCAATCAAAATAGAGGTGGAAATCAAAACAGAGGAGCCAATCAGAACCAAAGCGGCAATGCAGGCCGTGGAAATCAAGGACGAGGAAGTAACAAGACTAAAACAACTTGTTTCAATTGTGGGAAACAAGGACACTTCGCTCGAGACTGCTGGTCAAAGTCTTCAAAGGATCAAAGCAGTCAATATGGCTCATTCTACGGAGAAGAAGAAGGTCCATCAAATCTTTTTCTATCTTATGGACAATCAGATCAAAATCTTAAAGATACATGGATTTTGGATACTGGTTGCTCCAACCACATGAGTGGCAAAGAAAATCTCTTTGCTACATTAGATTCAAATTACAAATCCCATGTTAAGTTAGGGGATAATAATTCTTTGCAAGTTGAAGGCATTGGAGCTATGGAAGTTCCAACAAAAGAAGGCCTTAAAAAAGTGAATGACATATACTATACTCCACAACCTACAACACAATTTGTTAAGTGTTGGCCAAATGATGGAGAAGCATTACAAATTAGTTTTTGATGACAGAAAATGTACAATCCTTGATAAAAACAATTGTAACCGAGTCATCACAGAAGTACCTATGACAAAGAATAGGTTATTCCCTCTAAAATTTGGTGAGCCAGGGGGAGCTCAACTTGCAAACATTGCTATTACAAATCCAAGTGAATTGTGGCACTTGAGATATGGTCACCTCAATTCCGCTAGCTTGAAAATGTTAACATCACAAGCTATGGTGACAGGACTACCAAAGATTCAAGAACATAAGAAGGTATGCGAAGCATGTGCTTTGGGAAAGCACTCTAGAACGAAGTTTCCAAGAGGCCAAGCATGGAGAGCAAGCTATCCTCTTCAGCTAGTACATTCGGACATCTGTGGTCCAATGCAAACAAAAAGCCTTGGAAACAATTCTTATTTTCTAACATTCATAGATGATTATTCTAGAATGTGTTGGATCTATTTTCTGAAACACAAAGATGAAGCATTTGATTGCTTCATAGACTTCAAAAATAATGTAGAAAAGCAAAGTGACTACTATGTCAAATGTCTTCAGCATCGATAGAGGAGGAGAGTACTCCTCAAATGAATTTTTACATTATTGTAAGCAAAATGGGATAAAAAGGCAGTTCACCACTGCCTATACCCCACAACAGAACGGTGTGGCCGAGAGAAAGAACCGCACCCTTGTTGAAATGGCACGAACAATGCTTCAGACAAAGCATCTCACATACAGCTATTGGGCGGATGCAGTGAGAACTAGTGCATATATTCTAAATAGAAGTCCGACTTCTAGTTTAGATGGTATCACTCCTTATGAAGGATGGTACGGTAAGAAACCAAATGTCAAACATTTTCGAGTATTTGGTTCTTTAGCTTATGCACACATTCCTGAGGAGAAGAGAAAGAAGCTTGATCCCAAGAGTCAAGCTTGTATTTTTGTAGGGTATTGTGAATCGACCAAAGGGTATAGATTGTACAATCCCAAGACACATAAAATAATTATCTCCAGGGATGTAATTTTTGATGAAGGGGGAGAATGGGGTCATAAAAAATTTGTTGATATAGACTCTAATTCGGAAAGTTCCACATTAGTACAACCCAAGAAAAGTAGTGGAAAAAGTCCCCCTCCACAAAGTCCACATCAGGAATCTTCATCAAGTACATCAAGTGGTACACCAAGTCCAAGAGGGACTTCTTTGTTGGCACCCCCAAACTCTCCAAAATGATTTCATAGATCTGTAAGCGCTCCAAGTCCGATGGATATTGATCCAGTTTCTCAAAGGAAAGAGACAAATAAAGGAAAGCGCATACTACAGAGTCATCCATCTTCTCAAATGTTGGATAGGAATTTCCAACAAAGATACACTAGGAGTCAAGCTAGTGAGATGGACGACATTTTGTCAAGACTTGAAAATCTTCAAATGTCGGGAGATGATGAGTCTCATGAACCAAGGGGTGATGTAGTCAATTATGCTTTGTTGGTTGCTGCACAGCCTAGAACCATCTAGCTATGAAAAAGCATGTATTGAAAGTATATGGCAAGATGCCATGGAAGAGGAAATATCCTCAATTAAAAAGAATGATACTTGGGAGCTTGTGAAGCTTCCCAAGGGAAAAAAATGTGTTGGATGTAAATGGGTCTATAAGACCAAATTCAATGCTGATGGAAGCATTGAAAGGCACAAGGCAAGATTAGTAGCTAAGGGTTTTACTCAAAAATATGGAATAGATTATGAGGAAACCTTTGCTCCAGTTGCTCGACAAGAAACAATTTGAACTGTTCTTTCCTTGGCAGCCCATAAAGGATGGAACATTCAACACATGGATGTGAAAAGTGCATTTTTAAATGGATACCCGACAGAAGAGGTGTATGTTCAACAACCTCAAGGTTTCCAAGAACAAGGAAAAGAGAACCTTGTTTATAAATTGAAAAAAGCACTTTATGGCCTCAAGCAAGCACCACGAGCGTGGTACTCACGAATTGACGGCTATTTCAGCAAGTATGGTTTCACAAAAAGCAAGAGTGAACCAACTCTATACTACCTCGAAGAATGGAGTAGATATCCTCATAGTTTGTTTATATGTGGATGATCTAATATTTATGGGTAGTAATAATAAAATGAATATGGAGTTCAAAAACTCCATGATGAATCAGTTTGAGATGAAGGATCTCGGATTAATGAGATACTTCCTAGGAATGGAAGTACATCAATCAAAGAATGGGATCTTCATATGTCAACAGAAATATGCTCGTGACATGATTCAAAAATTTGCTATGCAAAGAGTGCAAATCAGTTGCAACACCAACAGACATGGAATCCAACTAAGCAAAGATGATGGAGCACCAAAAGTTGACATGACCAATTTCAGAAGCATGGTTGGGAGTTTAATGTTTCTCACCAACACTAGGCCGGATATACAGTATGTTGTTTCTCTAGTATCAAGGTTTATGGCATGCCCATCCGAGCTGCATCTTCAAGCAACCAAACGAATTTTACGATATGTAAAAGGTACATTGGATTTTGGAATCCATTACCACAAGTCTAACTCTGTGAAGTTAGTTGGTTATAGTGACAGCGATTGGGGCAGTAATATAGATGACAAAAAATCTACATCAGGGAACTGTTTTAGTCTAGGTTCAGGACTAATAACTTGGAGTTCCAAGAAGCAATCTGTTGTAGCATTATCATCTACGTAAGCTGAGTATATAGCCATTACCCATGCTAGTACTCAAATCCTCTCGTTGAGGAAAATCCTTGAAGAGATTGGCGAAAAACAAATTGGTCCAACCAAACTGAATTGTGATAATATTAGTGCCATACAGTTGGCATATAATCCGATCCACCACAAAAGGTCAAAACATTTTGATATGAAGTATCACTTCATAAGAGATATGGTGGAACAACAGATAGTTGAGCTTCAATACTCCAGCACTTTGGATAATCTAGCAGACATCTTCACCAAAGGCATGGCTAAAGCTCAATTTATAAAGCTGAGAGACTGTATAGTCAGTCCTCTCAACTTTAAGGGGGAGAATGTTGGAAAATTACCATTGGTAAAAGGTTAAAAAAATGTATTTTACCTTGGGTAAGATTACTTACCTTTTACCTTACCTGGACGGCAGTTGGACGGCAGCATCTTTGGGCGGCAAGAGAATTTGATTGTATTTTCTTCTCCCTTAATTTCTCCTATCCCCCCCTTTTCTATAGCATGGTTATTATAATGTTTATTTAAACTTTGTAACCTAATGTTAATTGTTAATGCAAATTTACCTTTGTATCAAAGAGCTCACCTCCCACAAGTGGCCACATCTTAAAGTGTTGATCCCAATCATTTGGATTATCTATCTATAGCTAATCTTTGTTTGTTATTTTACATTTTGAGTGGTCTCTTTTTGCCTAACCATGATTACCCCTTAAAGCGGCAATCTCAGTATTTCTAACTATTCAACTCTAATTTTGCTTTCATTTATTTGCTTTTGTTCCTTGGTGTTTTTCATTCATTTTTATTGGCATTTATTGTTGTTGACTTTGTTTGCACTTTGTTACCCTTTCTTTATCATGGTGTTGCTCTTGCTAGTAAGGGGAACCATGAGGTTTTCAAGGTCTTCCTTGTGTCAGTATCCTTGCTTTAGATACCATAAAGCTTAGTTCAACCAATGTCATATTTCCTATGGTATGTGATTGCAACACCAAGGCAACATTCATTACATTTCATGCAATGAAAACAACACAAAAACTCTTCAACCAGCCAATCATATTGGTGTTCTATTGTGGTGGTATATCTTGTTGAACAACACACTTGATCAAATACCAATAGTGGAAAATCCCATTATAATAGGGGTATGGCAATTTTCCCTTCCATGGGATCTCCCTCCTCTAGGGTGAGTTGTAATGAGTATCTAGCCCATCTTTGATCACTTCTATTATTTCGGTGTCCCACTGTAGTGACATTCATGCCTTGTTGAACAACATGTGACCAAATACTATAGTGGTGAAGCCCATTGCAATAGAGACATGATGAATTTCCCTTCCACAAGATCTCCCTCTCCTAAAGTGAGTTGTAAATTGTATGTTGTAGAAGATGTGTCTTATTGAGCAATGTGTTTATCATCAATGATAAATAATGATTTGGATTTGGGGATATAAATTTGCATGTCATTCATGGCATAGGTTGGCATTTCCTAAGCTACCCTGCAACAATGAGTAGACATGATTAATTATCATAGTACCCATTTATTCTTGTCTTGCAGTTCTTTTAGGACTGGGATCAAATACTTATGTTTGTACGTGGCATAGGTTGGTTTCTCCTAGTTTGCTCTGTTGTAGTGAGAGGTGTGTTTGTTGGTACTAGGCACTTGTCAAATACTACATGTGGCCTACCTACTTCAGTGACATTTATGAGTGACACATCACCCCATGCATGGCCATATTTGGAGGGAGATAATATTTGATGAGCGTGTCATCAAAATCTACATAAATATTTTGTGCTCTAGATCAATTCAATTTCATAAAAGTACATCATTGAATGCTACACAAATCACATGTTATATCATGATGAATAACTTTGAATACTATACAAATCATCCATGCAAGCCTTGAAATGTATATCATCATGTGCTACATAAATCTTGAGTATGTGTCATAAATTATTTGCATGTTGTCATATGCTACACAAATCCTATGTATATATCAAGCCAATTTAGGCATGTCATCGAATGCTACACAAATCATATGCATATGCTATGACTACCATAAAAGAAATGGATACACTAAGGTAAATCAAATAAATTCATCATATAGAGAGAAAATGTGTTGCAAATGGAAATAAAATATCATATATATATATATATATATATATATATATATATATATATATATATATATATATATATATATATATATATATATATATATATATATATATATATATATATATATATATATTTGTATGTATGTATGTATGTATGTATGTATAAGTATATGTGGATACAATATGGTACAATGGGGTATTGAGTGCTATCATCCTAAGCTACCCCATGTCCCGAGTACATAGCCCCATAATCCAAAAATGAATCTAATACAATACAAAAATGTAGGGTCTATGGTTGAAAAATCAACCCCTACATGCCTTTGACTATGTCAGTCGTCTATGCCAAGGTTTGAGAGGTGTGATTCTAGGAGCATCATGACACTAACATCTTAAATCTTGTCATCTCCACCTAGGCCCATGCCAAATCTAGCTAAGCTTGGATCACATTTTGTAGGGCTCTCTCCCTCTCGATCGTCTCCTATTGTAGCCATAACTCTAACTCCCTCTCGTAGAGTCAGAAAGTTATGTGGGTCCCACTTGGTGCTTGTGATAAAGTAACACCAAGTTACCATGCTCTACCATACAAGTTTGTTGACCTATCTAATGGGCTTGCTTGAAATGGAGATGGTGGTGTTAGGTTTTCAAAATAAATAACCCCTCCTAAAGTGACTCGTTGCAACCTATCTATCAGCTCATCCCACTCCTGAGATGTATCTGCAATCACATACAAGAACATATGGAGTTAAATATATCATCATGATTAAATCATTTAAGTCTAATTCTAGTACTAATAATAAAAATAAAGTGATAATGAGATAACAAGAATTTCTCTTTATTTGGGTCTTATGTTTATTAGGTAGGATCACCCTCCTTAAGGGACAGGGACTAGAGATCTATAGTATTGATATCGGTCTAACAAACATGAAGTTCCTCTACTTCTATATCCTCTTTTGAGTCCTCATCCTTGATAGTCTCCTTAATTGCCTTCTCAACAGCCTCTTGATTAATTACCTCTTGAGTCATCTCCTTTCGGCCACCTCTAGTGTGGCCTATTCGGTTAGTTTCTTCTCCTCATATGAGGGCTCATCACTATTGATCAAAATCTCCAATGAAGATGTGCTATTTAGAGAACTTTGAATAGGGTCCATGGTGATAGCCTCTTTAGGTCCTCTCTAGTGCTATGTTGCAGGACCCCCTACAGCTCTCTCCTAGGTCGATGGCAACTCTACACTAGTGGTCTACTTGCTTGGTATACTTCCTACTCCTTGTAATGTTTACATCGTGTCTAAGAGAGTGGGAGATCTTTAGCTAGGTGTGGGTCCCTAAACTACCCTAGGTCCCTCTTCTCGCTTGTGGGTTTGTGACCTTAGGTCAATTATCTCACAGAATAATCACCTGTCACATCTTGCTACATGTCCCATGACATGCTTTGTCATAGATGGTGGTATAGGGTCCAAATAATATAATCCTAAGGAAAATGCGTTAATGGTGGCACTTTGGGATGTGATGTATCTGCAATATGGCTCTGCCACCTTGTTCAAATCTTTACTAGTGCAATATTATGAGGTAAGGTTGGGGGTCTATACATAGCAAGATGTTCATACGTCCACGTCTACAATGAGAAGACCGGGTTGATATTGCGAGCCTGATAATCTTGAATGCAATTCAGGTCATGGTATAAGAGAGGCAATAAATCCCTTCCCTAGGAAAATCCCCTATTTGGTCATGTGTGGTCCTCCTCCATAGCCAAGTATAATGGATATATCAATGATATCAAGATCTTGTTTATATCCTTATGAACATGTAGGCAAACATGAGTATACCCACAAGTCGTAGAAAAGGAATAATGAATGTTGATTGGATCCACTCTAGCATGATCATCCTCTACCAATCTAGCCACCTCTCCTTAGTGGCCCACTTCACCATATGTAGTCATATCTCCTCTATGATACCAATCCTAGGAGTCTATCCAAGAATAAGAAGCCCTATTATGAAGTAGATGTCCTCTAAGGTGACGGTCTTCTCAATGACCTCGTTTAGCGTTGGCTTCCACAAAAAAGTGTTGGTTGTGCTCTAAAACATGAACTCATAACACAACAATCAGTGTGGATAGATGTATGGCATCTCTGCTACATGATCTAATCTAACCTCGCCTAGCTCTTCCTAAGATCTACAATTCATCCCCAACCTCATCCACTCTTACATCTATGAGGGTTCTCAGTGTTGCCATAAGTAGGCATCTCCCTGCCTCTTGGTTGTAGTTGTCCTACTAATGCTTGTCTTGGCATCATGACACCCTTAGTCTCAGTCCTGGTTGCAGTGTTGGTTTAGAAGCTAGTTTTTTGCAGTAAATTCTCCTATGCGCATTTAAATTTCTTCGATCCCCTTCCACGTTTGATAAGACCAGTTTCAAACCAATTATCCAATGCTGATAAATTTGTTGGAGAGGAGTACATCACACTAAGACGTTATGCACTTTACTAGTGGACGATGATCCACAACAGCACCTGCCTATATCACCAAAAATATGAAATGCCATTGCAGACAAGACGAACCTGTGACGATCAAGGTAATTAAAATATTTTATTTTTACACCAAAAAAAATTATCATTGTGAGCATTTGTTGGCATGGAGATCTCTACGCTTTACGACTAAGAGACAGTGCTACCGTCGAATAAAGGAGATGCCATTAATCAGCGTGCAATCGTGCTCAAGAAGACATGAAACCTATAAAGCTCAAGATCGGTGGCGAATCCAAAATGGGATGGATCGGTGTGTTGTTCATAGAGGTCGCTCTAACGTTGTCACTATAGAGGTGAAAAATCAAAGGAGCTACAGGTTTGAAGATAGGCGAGATACGCCCACGTTGCAAATAAGATAATTGTCTGTTGTAGCCAAAAACTCTTCTCCAGCTCCTGTTTCAAGGCTACCGAGGTTGTCAAATCGTAGGCTTCGCTAATTATTTTTGCTAGCACAAAAAAACCTGCAAACGGAGAACACCAACATTTGAGGGGGAGGATGACCGTCGTGAAATTATGGCAAAAGATGGCATAAAAGAACTCATGCTTCCCAATTAATCCCATCTGAACCTATAGCCGATACGGTTGAGCGGTCGAGGTTAGGGTTGTTGCTTGGCAGATCACGGGAACGAATCCTGTGCACGCCCCCTGAACCATTTGTTTTTCTACCAAGAAAACAAAATGTGGAGCCAATCATCCTACAAGGTAAAATTATTTTTTTAATTTGCATTTTTTTAATTTCAAGTTATTTTTAAATATATATATATATATATATTTTTAATAATTTAAATATAGCTTTGTTTTAAATCAATTTTTTAAAAAATTAAATTGATTTTAAAAACAAACAAACTTATATTTTATTATTAAATTAAAATATTTTATTTGATTAACCTTTAAAATAAATTTTGCAAATTCAAATTAAAGAGAAAGGGAAATCCTATTTTTTTGCAAATTTCAAACAAATGAGTGCTTTTGTTTTCTCCACAAAGGGGGATGTAAGACAAAGAAGAGCACCATTTCTTTTGCAAAATTAGGGAGCCCTAAAATCTTCTCAAAACCTTGTTAATTTTGCAAAATCAAAGGGGGACAAAATCAAGAAAATTGATTCTTTCTTGCAAAATTGTAACACAAGGAGACACCAAATTTGCAAAATCCAAAGTTAAAATTTGTGCATTTGTTTTCTCCAAGGAGGAATATAACACAAGAAATTGCACATTTTATTTTTTGCAAAACCGAGAAGAGATTGAAGACCTTGGGTCCACTAAAACCAAGTCGTGTGTCGACTGGTTCTGGAAAGCCTTTCAAACGCGGGTCGTGTGTCGACTTGACTTGAAAGGAGTGCTACTTTGTTAATTTTGCAAATCAAAGGGGGGAAGACAAGAAATTGTATTTCTTTGCAAAATTGTAACACAAAGTGAGGAGCACTTGAAAATCAAAACTTGTTTATTTTGCAACACAAAAAGGAAAGGCAATTGTTTTATGCCACATTCTTTGCAAAATTGTAAAACAAGAGGAGACATTGAATATCAAATTTTTGCACAACACAAATCAAAATTTTGTTGCAAAAATTAGTAATAAGGTGCATTTTCGATATTACTCGACACCTTTATTTCAAATTGGCATTTGATAAATTAGGTGCATTTTCGGTTGCATCCGACACCTAAGTGATAAAAATTTGTGGGCACTCTTTGATTGATTATTGCATTTAATTTCTTGTTTTCTGCAATTATAAGTCATCAAAATCAAGAGCACTCAAAACCCCAAATTTCACACTCATTTGTGTAATTCATTGCACAAGTATAAGCCATTTTTAAAATTGATATTCTCTCCATACAACCCTAAATTCACTCTTATTTGTTTGGCTCAATTTCCTCAAACTGATTATCCTTCTTCAGGAGGATTTTCAGGCAGGTGCCATTAAATATCATTTTGAGTGAATTCTCTTTCATTTCTTATTTGTTTGGCTTAAATTTCCTCAAACTGATCATCTTTCTTCAAAGAGAGTTTTCAGGCAGGTGCCATTAAATACCAATTAAGAGTGAAAGAAAGATCATCTTGGTGCAAATTCTAGAACCTTCATCATGGCAACTATCAACAAATACCTAAATGATACACAATTGCTTAAAGGTTCTAACTATTCAGCATGGAAAACCAAGATGAAGGCCATTCTTACTATAGAGGAAATGTGGGATTTAGTGGATGGCACTGATAAAAGACCCACATCAACAGGAGCAGATCAGAAAGCATGGGATAAAAAGAACAACCGTCTTCTCATGTTGATTCTCCTAGCTACTACTGATGAAATCCAACCTCACATAAGTGAAGCCAAAACTGGTAAAGATGCATGGGACGCATTAAGTACCATTTTTGAAGGCAAGAATCAATCGACTATTCTAAACCTTCAAACTCAACTTCATACACTCCATATGAAGTCAGGAGAAACAATAGAACTATTCCTCTGCAGAGTGGCAGAACTGAAGTCAAAGATGAATGCTTTAGGAGCAAAAGTAGAAGATACTATCCTGACTTCAGTAATATTGAGGGCTCTTCCAGAATCCTACAAGATGTTAATAACATCCCTTAATGTATCTCAAAGAACAATAACCTTTGTGGAGTTAGTCAATTTGCTTCAAACCGAGGAAGCAAATCAGCTCCAAAGCGATGAAGTGTCAAACAATGCACTTTACTCGAACAACAAGGGTGGAAAGAAGAAAGGTAACTTTCAGAAGGGAGGATCATCTTCAAAAGATAAGGGCAAGCAACCTCAATCAGAAAAGAAGTTTTGCACAAATTGTAAAAAGGACAACCATGACACCAATCGGTGTTGGTTTAAAAACAAGCAAAACAAAAATGGCAAAGGCACATCACAAAGGCAAAATAGACAACAAAGAGGCCATGTTGCTAGTGAAGTGTCTGATTTTGATTCTGATTCTGGTTCAGAAAGAGCACACAAGGTGCTCATGGCCCATACAACTTTGTAAGGGAAACAAATTTGTCACCCTAGGCAAGCACCATTCCAAACCTCTTTTTAGGCTTCATAAATAGCAAATGTTTTTGTTTGAAGTACTTGCAATAAAGGGGTGATTGTACCTCTTTTTAGGCTTCATAAAATAGCAAACTCTTTTTGTTTGAAGTACTTGTAATAAAAGGGGGGGATTTTCTGGTGTAAATTTTTTGAAATTTGCCTAGGAGGCAATCTTTGTAAAAGCCTTAACAAGCTTCATGAGTTGCATATCTTTTGCACTTAAGGGGGGATAAACATTTCTTTCCTACCTCACAAAATATTTTTGCTAAAAAGGGAGGAAGACTTATAAGGGTGCATTTTCGATAGCGACCGACACCTTAGTCACACTTCTTGCAGAAATTCCATTACAACATGTTTTGCAACAAGGGGGGAAACTTATAAGGGTGCATTTTCGGCAGCGACCGACACCTTAGCTACCTTATCAAAACTTTTGCAAAATCATATTGTAACAGAATGAACCTCGTATGTAGTGATCTACTCTAGTACACCTAGCGGTTGCAGCGGCTGGTTACCCATGCAATCCGGTTGGATGACAAGATTACAATAAGGACATTCGTTGATGTGAAAACAAAGTGAGGAATGACCCACTTTTTGCTTAGAGCAGCCAGAGCACTATGACAGAGCCCGAGCCAAAGCAAGAGCCAGCATATCAACATCTTTTTCACTGTATTGGGGCAGTTATATACATTACCCAAATAATGTAATAAGGGGGGATGTTAGAGTTACTATGCTACAGTAACTATAATTATTACCTCATTTGGTAATTAGTAGATTCTCCTAGGTAGATTTTATTTACCGCATGGTAGATATTAGTATTTACTTTTACTATTTACCTAGAAGATATTCACTGTGGAATATCTTGGGGTTAGTAAGTTAGTCATCGTAGTCAATTTGACTACGTTATTAGGTTAGTAGTTAGCGCTTATTTGTGAAGCGCGTTAGTTAGCGTGGTTAGAGGATATTATTTCCTAAATATTCCTAAAGTTATTTCTAGACTATATTCCTAAAGTTATTTCCTAAATATTCCTAAAGTTATTTCTAGACTATATTCCTAAAGTTATTTCTAGTCATTAGTTTTTCAAAAGTGCCATTCATGGTATTCCTTAGGTTTATGTTTTTTGGGGCATCTGAAGAGCCATTTTTGGCTGCCCCGATTAGGTCCACCACCTTGGTGATGTGGCCCCTATTGACGCTTTGTGTTGTCTTAGCTACTTCCTAGCTAGCCTAACTATGTGATTGTTCATTTTCTTTGTTTTCTTACTTTTGGTTCATTTTATTTAAACATTGAATAAAATCACAAAGAAGGGTTGACGCACTACCTCATGTCCGCTTGGCATTGTCTATCTATGTGCTCAAATTAGTGGTCTTACGAACGTGCTATGGTCAAATGCAGGCTCAAAGTGCATGTAAAAATAAAATTAAAAATTAAAGTTTTTAATCCCCTATTTATTTATGCATGTTTTACTGCACAAAATTAACTAATTAACTTTCAACAAGTTTTCTAGGAATAGCAAAAGGATAGTGCTTCTAGGGCTTTTGGCACTCCATTTTTGTTCATTTCGCACCCAACTAGTGTTTTTCAACACTTCGGACATTTTTACACAATTTCATTCTCAACCAATGGGACAAGTAAAAATCAATTTCTTTTAACCAAAATTTTCAAGGGGTACATATAAAAACTAGGTATTTTTCCTCCTATCTCGTATTTTTGGTTGTGTTTTTGCTTTTATTTTCTACTGTTTATTTCAAAAAATATTCATTTTTGCATAGACAATAGATTCAAAAGTTACAATTTTTTTTGGTTCTGTAGCATATAATTTTTATTTCAATTGCTTTGGCTATCGCATATTGCTCTCTCTTCTTGTTTTCTCTAAAAGCTCACGATTGGATATCTCTTATGGTATCACCAATAGTCCGTAAGGATGGGCAATATGCATTTGTAAAAAGAGCACTAACAATTGACTTTGTAGGTGGTGGAGGGTCTTGTTCTATTTACAGGACAGAGATGGACTAACCTTGTTAGTCCTTGGGTAAGATGACAGCGAGCCATGTTGACAATTGGTTTTTGTTCCCTTTCTTCACCCAATTATCACATTTATGCCACCTTCCTTACATTTTTACCACCTAACTTTTTGAAAACCCCAAATTAAGGATAGAGTCATGATTAAGGGATATTTTGACAAGCATTTCCCAAAGCATATTTACTAAAAATCAACGATGCCAAGACCATCACTTTAAATGGGGAACTTGGTTGTATGATTTATTTTAGGGTTTTTGATGCACAATTGCAATTTTAATGTATTTTTACACCTTGGGTTCAAATGATACATTGTTTGGACTAATGATTATGATTTTATGACCTTCTAAGGGAGAAAATTGATCATCAACTCCAAATGGAAGGTTATATGCTATAAATACCCCTTTCACTTCCTCTTTTTATAACCATTCATTTACCAATCCCGTCATACACTCGTTCATTGATGATTATTACTACTAATACTGCTTCCAAGCTTTTTTGCCTTTGTTGTTACCGCATCACAGACCTCTCTCTCTCTCTCTCTCTCTCTCTCTCTCTCTCGCGTCCTTGCATGTACAACCAAAGTCATTGACCGTTGGTTCGCTACCTTCCACGGAGGCCAAGACACTACCAAGATTTGCAACCAAAGATCACTAATTGTTGTTCAAGGACTAGTTTCCAAGGAAGGTCAAAACCTTTGCAAAAAATTCCAAATGTGATCTCTCCTTATTTATAGTGGTGATGTTGCAAGCAACAGAGATAGGAATGAGCATTATTTTCTAAATGTTATGGTCCTTAATGCCCTAGGTTTCAAGTAATTGTTTTTTACTGCATCCGGATTTACCCTAGCTTGTTAGCATTTTGTGGATAATTTTGGTGTAGTTTATCCTTGAATACTTAATTTTGTTTATACTTGAATTAGGATAGTTTTATGGCATTTGCTATAAATTTACTGCTTTACTATCTTAATTAAGTTTCTTGGTTTGTCTTGTATTAATTTTCATAATTGTATGAGATATCCCCTTTTCCCACAACCAAGTAATTGTTTTAGGTCCCAACCTGGCAAACACACAAAATTAACACGAGGAACCCATTCACATATGCCTTTGTATATGGACACTATCTATATTCATACTACTTCATTTTTGTACATTTTAAGGTTTCAATACTCTCGTACTAAATTCAGCCTTCCCAAACCATCTAGGCCATAGGGACAATAACACATTACAGTATGTAGAATGGGTGAGGAATAAAATATCTATGGAGTTGATCTTTCCATCATTCAAGGCAAAATGTCTCACATTTTCCACTGATTATCACTAGTGAGGTTTCTTTAACATAAAAGAAATAGTACACACTAAGGTCCATTAAGCAGATCTCAGGTCATCTTCCATTAGGAAGACTCAAGTCTTGGTAGGCATAGATGCCCATTGTGCATGAGTAGCTGATGCTTAACCCCAAATGAGTTGCCCTGACCTCATTAATAGTATATTATCAATATAAACACATGAAAATTAATAGTACTCTATCAACATAAACACATAAATTCAACGAGAAGATGCCCAATTCTATCAATTTAACATAATCCCCCCTTCCCCCAAACTGGGGAATAGATGAAACAAGAGGCACCTATTCAACTTTGACATGATCCCCACCTCAAAAAAAACCATGGAATAGGTGCCTCTTGTTTCACCTTATGAAGTGTATGGTCAGAATCTCCCATTCATCATTCCTAGCAAAATATAAGAATATATATGTGGAATATTATAACACAGCTCATATATTGATAGCATTAAGTATGCTGAATTATTCATCCCATTATAGCATCCATGTTAAAGCGTTGAGTGAAAAAGACCAATGCATTTCCTTTCTAAAAACTGTGCAATAATCTTCAACAAAGCCTCTATAAGGTTTCATGGAGCCAAGAATATTCTTCTCTGGTACATAATTTGTAATTCTAAAATCGTACAGTGAGCTTTAACAGCTCTGTCAAGTCCAACTTTCACTCATATTGAAAGTTCAAACAACATTGGTCTTGAAATAGTCCACTTACAAAAGAATTCAATATTTATACACAAATACTGTATAGAATTAAGTTCTATCATAAGGTTGTCTACCAATTTATGTATATCTGCTGCTGCAGAATTTTCACAAAGAGATAGGTGGAACAAGAAGTGATCTCTTCGGATCTGACTCCTTCCAACCTGACTTGAAGTTTAATATAACGTTTGTCATTCCATATTTCCCTAGTGTAGATCACAAGAGATCTTATTAATTCATAAGCTTGGAACATGCAGCAGATAGCTTTTGATTTTCATCTTCAATCCTGTGAATAGTTTGCAATCTGCAGGATTGCTCAATAATCAAGTTATATGTTGATTGTCGCTTCCATGGGATCAGGGAAAATTCATCAGCATATTCATCCATCCTTTCTAGTACAAATTGCCAAACCATAGCTCCTGCTCCAGCTCCACCGTTCTTTGCTGACTCATATATCCGGTCATACATAGTTTTCAATAAGAGATCTCGATGGCTTGCTTCATAGTTTTTACATAGTGATGACAGTCCAAACTCTGTGAAAAGAACAGGCTTCTTCAGGAGTTGCTCTCCATCGTGCATATGAGATGTAACCCATTTAGAAAAATATCTAAGCTTATCCTCCAGCTCCTTTTCTGGAACCCTGCATCAATCCAAACAAGTTAATTTTTTGTAAAATAAAAGAAAAGTCATAGGCAGTGGATCAAAAATCATGGAGTAGAAATAGAAAATATTAGAGCCATTTGCCATCTCTCCATTGAGTAAAACTATCTCGACAAAATAGTGCTCTTAGAAAACACACACCAGCTATCAGGATAAGCATGGACTGATGCAAAATCAATAGACTCAATTATTGAATTGTGGATGAAATCAACACCAAGTGCTTGTGCCCAATCTCCTGGGTTTACTTCAAACTTTTCTGGCGTTGCTGGCCCATAGAAGCCTTCATGCCCAATGGTCAGAAGGTGCTCATGATCAATTGACTTCACAAACTCTGCCATTTCTGCAATCCATGCCTGCTCTTGACAATGAGAATCCCCAATTGATGATGACATAAGGCATCAGTGAGTTGCAATTTCTCATGCTCAGTGATGAGAATATTATGGTACACCTCTACTATTCAATAATGCAAAAAGATATCAAATTGAATTAATTGCTGAAACACAGAATAAGCTTCTATGCAATTTGAAAATGCTTCATTGTGGCTAACATTAAATCAGTAAGATAAGCTTCTCCAAATCGTACATATCATGATCTAATGAACCATACCTGAAGAGTCTGGCCAGATGGATCTGATAAACAGCGAGGTTCATTCATAAGTTCCCATGCAAATATAGCGGGTTCATCTCTGTATGGAACTCCACTTATACTGTTTTTTCTTGTCAGAATTCTCTGCAGCAGCATTAAAAGCTAGAGTCACTTTGTTGGACAGAAATATTTATCAAAAAACTATGTTTCTTAAAATGAAAAACCCTCCTAGCTTCACAAAGACAGAGCCTGGAATATTTTTCCTCATATATTACGACTCACAGAAGCAGCCAAGTACTTACAGTCCTAGAATTAAAGAAGCTTTACTAACCTGACAAACGATCAATGGCACAAGGCAATGCAGAATTTCATTTTAAAATGTGCTTATACAAAAGTTCTTAATAAGTCAGGACTACTGATTTAAAATATTTAATGAAACATTCAAAAAACAGAGAGCATTTAAAACAAGGACATGAAAATCATAACTTTTAGACCTAAGAATTCAACTTATCAAGTTAGCAATGAATAAGTCCAGCTGATATGAAAAGTGCACTATTCAGGGTGCTGTCATACTAACCGAGATTTTATTTTTATTTTTTATTTCTTTTAAAAGAATCCTAAAGAACGCCAATGGTATGGAGAAAGCATTTGAGCTCATTTTTCTTAACTTAAGCCCCAATCTGTAAACCCACCATCTTAAAAGTTTTTATTATTCATAAAAGCTAAAAATAATCACAAACTATACAAGAAGATAAAGATGGGAATGCCTGCTTATTACACTTTACTCATTACATGTATATCATTAAGGAGGTTATCCCCTAGCTTATTTCCACATCACATTTTGGATGTTCCTTGTTCTTATTGCATTCAATGGAATCGAAATGAAACCATTCTCTGGAATCACAAAGAATCGGGGGCTCTACGTAATTCCCACTGGAACATCATTTGAGAAGATTTTTGTTGACAAGATTATCAGATCACATAACCCTATTGGAAACATCCAAAAGAAATATGCCTTGCAGTATCCATCTTAATAAATTTCATCCTGCTGTTCATAGACTCTCTTTAGATTCTTTACAAGAACAAAAAATCCTTATCACCAAAGGAGGATACCCAAGATACATATAATCACTATAACCCACCTTTCAAATCTTTAGAAAAGAATATGCAAGAATTGAATAATTGACAGCATGCTAGCATCCACACACCGATAGAGAATATGCAATCAAGAAGAAGGATGAACAGTCCCATAAGCCACTAGAATTTTTATGCCACCTCCCTCCAAAGTGAAATCATGAAGAAGAAACACAAGGCATCATCTTCAAGCAAATGGCCATCAAGCCAATCACAAGTCTTGAATATGCTTATGTTGTTTTGTTAAACACTTGAATAAATAGGCATGATGCACATAGTTGGTTAGAGTTGTTTGGCAGGAGAGCAGGTCACAATTTTTGTGTTTTATGTAGGAGGTTGCAGCAGGTACAGTAGCTGGCCTCTACCACCTTTGCTCCAAGTATGTACCCTGGCTGACATTGCCTTCATAGTATAGTATACTGTATCTGGAGCCCTTTCTTGGATTCTCCTTGGTTGTATTGTGTATTTGATTGGAGAATATAATGACTGATGCCTTGATACATTCCTGTGCACTTACGTATGTTTCTGTGAGCTGATATTTCCATTGTTATAGGGACTAGAGGTGAGCAAGAGGAGCTGTACATCCAACAATATGAGGGGGGGGACTGACATGAGTGTGATTATAGAACACAGTTAGAGGTCCAATATGTATGGGACAAGTCTCTTCACGCATATGAGGTTCAAAGAAAGGGCAACAGATCTAGTGTCAGGTCAAGTGGTAATGGCCAGCTTTGGGAAGAAAAAAAATACCCTGATCCTGTGAAACTTTATTAGTACAATGCCGGCATCTAGATCACACAAACAGGGCAAGGTAGGTTTAGGTACTTGCATGAAAGTCGTATACATGTTTATAAAGTTCAAGAAAGAGGTGTTGAATAACATCTTAATTTGGCTACAGCAAATCAATGGAATGCTATGCCTGAAACCCTTTAATGGCTCCAAAGTTAAACACGTATTAGTAGGACCTTGAGTGAATTTGATTGATTTTTCTGATTCTGCATGGTATTCATGTAAGAGAGAAAGAGATTGAAAAGTTAAATAAATTAGAAGGAAAAATAAGCCAAGTGTTAGTTGAAAAGGACAATGAACTGACTCAACTACCCATAATTGAATACTATAAAGTAGATCCAAAGCATAAGGCATGCACCCTATTGCAGAGAAGAGCAAAAATCTATTTGAGAAGGGTTTCAAGTCGGGAAGAGTGGGAAGAATTTGTAGTTTAAGTTGGACATCGCGAGACTGAAACTAAAGCAGTGAATAAGAGTTTTGAAGAGTGAGATAGACATCTAGAGAGAGAAAATTTTGAGGGTTGTCCCTATGGTTGGCTGAGCACAAACAGAGGTTGTGAGACTAAAGCATATGAACATCTCAGATGGCTGGGCTGTCCAACAAACCATGTGGGTTGTCAAAGACCTGATTTAGGCTAAGCAAGCAATCTAAGTATCTTTAATGTCTAGGTCATCACAATCACTTGACAGTCATCAAAGTCATAGTTCAGGTAGCTGAAATAACCAAGATTGTTGCCAAGGTCATCAGGAAGTGTTTTAAGGCCATCCAATTAGCCTAGGTCGTCTGAAGATCATGTCAATTGGACGATCATATTAGGCCATGAGGTTTTTGTGTCAAGCCATGTGCGGCTTGTAGAGGATCATCCGAGGCTTACACAAGGTCATCTGAAAACCACACTATCAAATACCTAGAGGAAGTTGTCTAGAGAATTATGAGGATTTCTAGGGTCCTTGAGAGCATGTGCCACACCACCATAGACGTAGGGAGGGTCATTTGAGTGTCCAAGCTAAAAGCAAAAGAGGGGCACTAAAATCTTCTAAGCGGTTGTTTAAGTGACTCCGGTCACCATGAGCTAAGTGAGGGTCATCCGAATTGCATAGCCAACTAACAAGGCCATTCAAAAGATGGGGTGGGATGCCAGGACAATGAAAAGAATTGTCCATTTTATTCGAATAATGAGAGATTCAAGGAAGGTCATCAAAAATTCAATATGGGCCGTCCAAGAGGATGCATAGGCTGTCAAGAGGCAAGGGACTACTACACTGGCTATCTAGATTAGGCTATGAATAGGGCTCATACAATTAGCAATCAAGGGCATCCAAAGAGAAAGCAGGGTTCTCCAAGACTAGATGCATGTTGTCCTAATATAAGGTACCAACATACATGCCATCCAGTATGTGGTACAAATCATCTAACATTTGCTACAAATCGTCCAACACTTTGAGTGGGCCTTTTGGGGCAAGACAGTTGTCCAAGCAATTACCTAAGATGGCAAAGTGGGACCGTATTGGTCGAATCACTATGAAAAGTGCAACAGGACCTAAGATCAGTTTACTAGTTACCAATCGCAAATGGGAGGTTGCCCAAGTTTTACAAATTTAAAAATGCAAAGGCCATGAAAAAGGCAAATACTATTTCCTACCCACCTGGTGATTTGATCCACATTGATGCTTCTAAATGAGGGGTAGATGTAAGTCATCAAGAGGGTCATAAGTCTTGAGCATCATTTTGTTGCTTTGTTTAAGTACCTGAATAACTGATGGAATAAATAGGCATGATGCATATAGTTGTTGTACATTTTTTGTGTGTTGTATGCAAGAGGTTGGAACAAATACAATGGTTAGCGTTTGTCACCTCCCCTCTGGGACTATATGTGTACATTGGCTAGCATTGCCTTAGTACCATGGCATAGTGTATCAAGAGGGCAAACAGAGAATTTTTAAGGTTGCATTATCTGTGTGATTGAAGAATATGATGACTCATACCATAATCCTTTCTTTCTTGTGCATTTGTGTATGTTTCTATATGCCTCTCTTTTCATTATACTGCACTGCAGCATTGTATATTGTTTGGTTGGAAGTATTCTTTCTACAGACTACAATAGGCAAGAATATTTTGTTATTGATGATTCCTCTGATAGACCAGTCCAGGTGCTCAGAGAAGCCACCTGTTTGGAACACACTCGCATTACTTTCTTTGTTCTCTATGTAGAAGAGAAGCCAAAAATCAAAAGATATTTTCACCGAAGTCATCATCTATCATGCCCCAACTGATCTGATAAGGGATTTAGAAGAACCAAAGTGTCATCACTGAATGTGTAAAACATGATCAAAAACACTTATTTTGATGATTATGACTTGTGGAAATGAAAATCCAAGAACTTCTAGCAACATTAAAATTAACGGTATGTCCTGTAAAACCCAGTGAGCCACACCCTGCATCCTGTAATGGACTCTAAAGAAAGTTATATGAAATTGAAGGCATATTCACAAGATAACAGACATAGCATCAAAAAAAAATGTAAAGAAAGCTTTTCAGGAATATATAGATGACCAGCATCAGCTACTGACACTTCTTCTTTTCAAGTTACTATTATTTAATCATCTTCATTTTTATAATATAGATAGATACACTAATGGGCTACCATGGATTTTGTTATAGTGAGACCAGCACAACTCACTTGGGGTCAAGCATCTACCACTCACACAGGAGGCCTCTATGCTCGAACTTAAGTTTTCTCTATAGGACACAACCAGTCTTAAACACTTGAGCTTAGCTCAGTGGACAAATGCTAAGGTTCACTCATGGTATTAGAACCCTGGTTTATGATGAGAAACTTTTTGTTTCCAACAGATTGCCCTAAAGCCAGTTGTCAAATGCTAAGGTTCACCCATGGGATTTGAACCTTGGCTTACGGTGTGAAACTTGTCACTCTCTACCATTTGCTTCAATCCCCATGGATAAAGTTGGATCAATGCTCACATGACTGAATTCTGTTTTTTGTTATGAAATTATTAAAGTCCATCTATGGGATTTGGATCATTGGCTTATGGTGTGAAACTTCTATAAGGAGGGATGGTTTTTTTGGATTTAGGCTTAACAGTCAGAGATCTAAACTGCATTTAGAATGAAGATGGTCAAATGCTCAGCTGCAACTATTTTATCTGAGGGTCTTGTTGTCAAAGTTTGAGTTCGGATGAAAAGATCCACTCATTATCATGTCAATCCCTGACAGAAAGTTTTGACGATGGAAAGACACTTTTGAGCGAGCAACCCATGGAGGGGACTACTGCTTCTGCTTTTATGCTTGGGGCAGTTTCATGCAATGAAATTAATAAAGCAAATGCTAAAGGCGGAATCTCTACCATAAAATACTGAAAGACCACTACATATGAGTTATGCTGGAATTGGGGAGATGAAACTTTACAGTGCCTGCAGAGAGATGTCTCTTTCTTTATTAAAAAACCAAAAAAAATGGAAACCTGTGTTTATTTTAAACTTTCTGGTAATGTCTTCCAAGAAAAGGTTACTGTCAATTCTGTATCAACATCTCTAAAATCATATAACAGACCAGAAAAATTTACACTTCATGAGACCATTTTACTGCAAAACGCTCCAAGAATCTCTTCACAAATGCTAAGTTTGATAACAGCACTGGTCTGGCGCATGTCACCACCACCGGACATATGATCTCAACTAGATGTGAACCTGCCATTGGCCGCTTGAGTGTATTGAACTTATAGAGGATTGCCATATCACAATTCTTGCACAATTCCACTTTCATTTCCAAGCTCACTACGATTTGACATAATAGAGTCCTATCTGTCATTTTATCCAAGCAACTTAATGGCACCATTAGCAACCGATCAATTCATAAGGAACCTTACAAAAAATATAGGAAACATAACAAAGCATCAATCTCTCCAACCTTTGCTTTTGGGACTGGGGGGGTGGGTGCCAAGCAAAGGGCTAGATGCTTTCCAAGATAAGTTATGCTCACGCATTTCTTAAGCGTCTTCAGGTCCCCTAGACAGCCCCCATGATATTTAGGTTGTACAAGCATCCATAACGCATCTTGATAATGATTGGATGTCCCTCACAAAGGCTTGAGCATGCTTGGACATTCGTCAAGGTGCCTAACCCTTGTGGGAATGCGCTTAAAGGATGGCCAGTTGCCATTCATCCAAAAACATCTAGGTAAGAAGGCTCTATTCAACAAGGGAAACCCAACACTGTTCACATTGTTTTGAGAAGGGGTTGAGGACATGCCCACTATCCTCCAATCCCCATAATTGTGGGGTTGGGTACCCAGTCCTCAAAAACAGGGACAAATCCCAAAGTATCAATCCTCAAAAGTAGGGACAAATCCCAAAGTATCACCACAAGATATCTTACTTCATATGTGGAGTTATCTTACTCTAAGTGTTAGGACCCTCTCCTAACACAATTACAAATTATGTACTTGTCTAGTGTTGGTGTATATTTGCACCATGGGTGCCTAGTGTGCATGGGCCCATTATGATGTAACATTTACTTTTATTGTCAATAGGAGTTGTAGCTCAGGTCCCCTCTTTCATGCGGGTCCAACCCCTGAACATTAAGGTTAGGGTAAATAAGAGTCTATATAAGGACATGGGTTGGAGTAGAAAGGCATCTCATATTTTCTCTCATTTTTTATCAAAGCTTTGCTTCCAAGGAGGTTGCCCCCTCAAAGAGGCCTGCAATGTCTGTTCTACTTGATTAATATAAGTTGTTATTTCCATCCAGTTATTTTCTTGAGCACTTATATTTATTTTATTTTCATGGTCATTTAGTTTGTGAGCATTTTCATTAATTCCTGCATTACTACTTTGGTTATGCTTATTTTGATATGAAGGTTCCTAACAAGTGGTATCAGAGCTCTTTCCAAGGCCATCCACAACAGCAGCAACAATTCTTGTCCTTCCATCCATTTTTCTATTCTGCAATTTTTTTCATTTTGTTCATTTTCCATTCAAGTATCTTTCCAAAAAAAAAAGACAATTTTTTTTTTTGTTTTTAGTGTAGGTTAGAAACCATGTGGCAAGGGTTTTAAAATATCATGAATGAGCTGTTATTATTGGCTAAGCTAGATTGCCCATAAATTTCTAGTGAATTGAGAGGTACTCAAACTCCAATACCCAGGCCTTAGACAACACCCATATATGGTTGCGAGCTCCCATGTACTCTCAAGTATATAAGGAGACCCCCCTGTATATGGTTGCGAGCTCCCATGTACTCTCAAGTATATAAGGAGACCCCCTATGAATAGAAGCTTTCACCATAGGAAGATACCAGCCTTTTGTGTTTTGAAGTGCACCGGTAAGCGGTTAGCCCTAGGAAGTTACTCTCACAATACCCTCAAAAACATATAGTGTAACTACGTGTATGTGGAACCCTCCATAGTTACAACTCTGAAATATTGGGCCGGACACTAATCACGAACGAGATTGTATATCAAAGAGCCCACAAAATCAGACACACCCCAACTTAAGTTAACCTTATTGAAACCTTGTTTCAATCCTTTCCCATTCAAAACCAAAACGAGATCTAAGCATACTGTAGAAGGGACTACTCCAGTCACAGTCTGACAATGGAGAGAATATCCGATGTGACAGTATAGAGAATATTGTCTAACAGTACAAAGAATACCCAATCTGATAGAGCAGAGAATATCCAGTTACCCAGTTTGATAGTGTAGAGAATATACAATCTTACAGTCAGAGCAGTCAATTGTTAGTAGTACACTAGTGGAGCAATCAGTTACCTAGTCTGACAATGCAAAGAATATACAATCTGACAGTCAAAGCAGTCAGTTGTCAGTAGTCCGCAAGTGGAGCAGTCAGTTGTCAGTAGTCCGCAAGTGGAGCAATCAGTTGTCAATAGTCAACCAATAAAAACATTTTTTTTTAAATACAAAAAAAAAAACAAAATTTGTCATTTTGTGAGATAGCCCATTGTGATCCCCTCTTCGACCTAATCGTTTAGAGACCCAACTCCGAAAACCCAATTTTGGAACCCTACCTGCTGAAAATCATCATTTTGTGGTATAGTCCATTCTAATCCTCTCTTCGAGCCGATCATTTTGTTATATAACTTTGATAAACTTTTTTTGAAGACCCTAAAGTGACCTACCCAAGAGCTAGGGCAATTGGGAAAACAGATGAAGCAAATTAAAGCTTCTCAGTCACAAATCCTTCAAGAACTATCCAACTTAGACAAATTGGATAAAATTGACAACCTCGAAAGTCGTTTAATAGGCCTAAATGCAAAATATGACACTTGGCAGGATAGGAGTCAAGGTGCTAGTTCCCAGGAAGAAGCACAAAACACCCCGCCTCTAAATAGAAACCAGAGAATGCCCAAGCTAGACTTTCCAAAATTTGATGGTGATGATCCAACAAGTTGGTTGTGTCAGGCCAAACAATATTTTTCTCCGTTATTCTTGGCGAACACTCCACACAATTTGTTTCTTATGGATTGCAGCCCACTTCTCTCCTCTCTTCTCTCTTCCCATTCCCTTTGGCCTGCTTATTGGGTTGAGTCATTGTATTTATCTTTGTTTCTTTCTTTGTTGGGTGCTTTGGCCCGTTTGCTTGTAGTTATTGTTGTCCTTTTTATAGTCCCTTGGGTCATCTTTGGCCCACCGTGGACATTAATAATATTTCATTTCATTTCTTCATACCACTCTCCATAATCAGAAGCTTGCAATTGCATCCTTCAACCTAGAACAGGAAGCAGTTTAGTGGTTCCATTGCTTAGAGAATATGAACCCGCAGCTCACTTGGACTGAATTTGAGTGCAAATTACTCACCCATTTTACCTAGTGAGTATTAAGATTTAATAGAAGCCCTTGCCAAGTTAAGACAGACATCTACCTGTAATTACCAGGCAGTTTGAAAAGTAGGCAAATTGCACTAGAGGATGAGTGCAGGAGTTTTTCCAAAGTCGTTTCATCAGTGGATTAAAAGAAGATAATCGTGCTGAGGTGAAAATGTTCAAGCCCGACAACATGATGGCATCGATAGGATTGGCTAGGCTTGTTGAGGACAAATTCGCAACTCTAAGGTGTACTTTTAAACCGCCAAAAGCTCGAACCCCATTTCAGTCCCGAACATCCTCAAACTCAAGAAACAAACCATCCCAAGTTAAACGTCTAAGTCACGAAGAAATGGAGGCATGTAGCACGAAGAAATGGAGGCACAAAGGGCACAAGGCCTATGTTACAACTCTGATGACGAATATTCATTAGGCCATAAGTGTGTATGGCAAAAACTATATTTACTTGATGTGGGCAAACCTTCATCCAAGAAGCCACACGAGAAAGAAGAGGACCAAATAGAGGGAGATCAACCTAAAGATTATAAATCCACAAAGGAACCACCACCTGAAATTTCAGTACATGCACTAGCTGAGATTTCAATTCCCTAGACCATGAAGGTGGTGAGGTGTTTCAAAGGCCAATGACTTATCATCTTCATTAATTCTGGTAGTACCCACAATTTTATTGATCCTCGAGTAGCTAACCAAGCAGCTTGTTACATTTATTCTTGCAATTCATTTGAAGTCATGGTTGTCAATGGGGGTACTCTAATGTGCAAGGGCAATTGCAGAAATGTCAAGGTAACGATGGGAGACTACAACCTTAGGGCAAACATGTTTGTCCTTCCTTGGGGAGGTTGTGATATTGTGTCGAGAACTCAATGGCTTCGCACCCTGGGCCAAATAGCATGGGACTTTTCTAAGCTATGGATGCAATTCAACGAACATGGGAAGTAATACACTCTCTAACGTGCAAGGGCAATTGCAGAAATGTCAAGGTAACGATGGGAGACTACAACCTTAGGGAAAACATGTTTGTCCTTCCTTTGGGAGGTTGGGATATTGTGTCGAGAACTCAATGGCTTCGCACCCTGGGCCAAATAGCATGGGACTTTTCTAAGCTATGGATGCAATTCACCGAACATGGGAAGCAATACACTCTCTGAAGCATGACCACAGGTCCTACCCAACTCATCAACTCGCATCGCATAAACTTTTTTTAAAGAAATCGTCTCAAGGGGCAGTGGCACAATTGTTTGCACTACAGGCTTCAAATATCGATGATACGGTTCAATCAGCTAGATTATAGGAAATTGTTTATAATCATGCCCATGTGTTTCCAGAACCACAAGGGTTACCACCACGGCGCTCTCACAATCATGCCATCAAGCTTGTCCCGATAAGCTTACCATCAAACATTCGTCCCAATCGGTACTTGTATATGCAAAAATTGTAATTGAGAAGATGGTACAAGAGTTATTAACAGCAAGGGTCATTCGACCAAGTATTAGCCCATATTCTTCCCCAGTACTTTTGGTTCGTAAGAAAGACGGGTCTTGGCGGTTATGTGTGGATTTCCAAGAACTCAACAAAATTACCGTCAAGGATAAATTTCCCATTCCCGTCATTGATGAGTTATTGGATGAATTCCATGGTGCTCACTTCTTCTCAAAGTTGGATCTTTGTTCGGGTTATCATCAAATTAGATTGCAGGAAGAATATATTCCAAAGACAACATTTTGTACTCATGAAGGCCATTATGAATTCCTTGTCATGCAATTAGGTCTTACTAGCATGCCGCCCACCTTTCAGAGTCTCATGAATGCAATTTTTCAACCATTTTTGCATAAATTTATTTCGACGACATTCTAATTTATAGTCATACATGGGCAAAACATTTGCAACATTTAGATCAAACACTACAACTCTTGGCTGATAATCAACTATGTGCCAAACAATCCAAATGTTCTTTTAGGATGTAGGAAGTGGAATACTTAGGCCACATAGTTTCAAGGGAGGGGGTCAAGGTGAACCCTAAAAAGATTACAACATAGAAGAATGGCCCAATCCACAAACTCTTGAAAGTCTTTGGGGTTTTCTAAGTGTCATTGTCTATTATCGCAAATTTATCTATGATAATGGAAAGATTGTGTCCCATTTGACTGCTATGTTGCAGAAGAACTCGTTTTTATGGTCAAAACCCAGCAAACATGCATTTTTGCTACTCAAGCAAGCTATGCTTTCTACTCTTGTCTTTGCAATGCTTGATTTCTCTAGGCCATTTGTGGTAGAAAGCAATGCCTCAAGAAGTGTAATTGTGGCAGTGCTTATGTAGGAAGGGCAGTTATTGGCCTTCACTAGTAAGGCACTATTGGGCAAAAACTTGGGAAGGTCGACTTATGAGAAAGAGATGATGGCGATTCTACATGCAATAAACCAATGGAGGCCTTATCTTATTGGGCGATATTTTTCCATCAAACGGACCACCACAACCTTAAATACTTTCTCAAACAATGCATATGTACTCTCAAACAACAAAAACGGGTTACCAAACTATTCAGATACGATTATGAGATAATTTATAAGAAGGGCAAGGAAAATGTAGTTGTTGATGCATTATCCAACCAATATGAGGATCAAGGTCTACTATGTGCCATCTCTACTCCACTTCCTCAATGGACCCACCAACTTCTAGGAGAAGAAAACAAGACCCCACCTTGGAATCAAAAATTCAACAACTTCAAACTAGTTCTGACTCTCACCCAAGATATACATGGGATGGACAAAATCTGTGATACGAAGGTTGCCTCGTTCTCCCTGAAAATTCGCTAGTCATGAGTCCATATTACAGGAAATGCATGGTTCTTCGACCACAAGACATTCAAGCTTCTTAAAAATATATGAATAGGCTAAACGCACTATTTTTTGGGCAAGCATGAAAAAGGATATGAAGACCTATGTTGCAGAATGTGACACTGGTCAGTGAGTTAAGGGCGAAATTGTTCGCACTCTAGGTACACTCCAACCTCTTCCAATTCCAAAGACCGTTTGGATAGACATTTCTATGGAATTTATTGAAGGGCTCCCAAAGTCTGGAGATAAAACAGTCATTCTCGTGATGGTGGATCGTCTCTCTAAGTATGCTCATTTTTGTCCTCTAGCCCACCCTTACAAGGCCTCAACCGTTGCCCAAATATTCCTTAATTCCATTTTTTGCCTTCATGGCATGCCTTAGTCCATCATATCCAACCGTGACCCCACATTCACTAGTCATTTCTGGCAAGAATTGTTCAAGCTACACGGGACATAGCTCAAGATGAGCTCGACATACCACCCACAAACCAATGGGCAGAATAAAATTGTCGACAAGTGCTTAGAGACTTATCTACATTGCTTTACCATGAGCAACTAAAGCATTGGATCAAATGGCTTCCATTGGCCGAGTGGTGGTATAATACTTCCTATCACTCCACCAAGATGACACCGTATGAAGTAATTTATGGACAACCACAACCGTCACACTTGTCATTCATTCCAATTAGTTCCAAGGTTCAAGCAATGGATTCCACTCTCATGAAGAATGCACAACTACTTCAATATCTCAAAGATAATTTGGTTCTAGCACATAATTGTATGTGACAAGCAGATCAGCACCGTCCTAAGCACAATTTTAACATCAAGGACATGGTCTTCCTATGCCTACATCCCTACAAGCAGTCATTGCTGAAACTTCATGGCAATTAGAAGCTAGCACCAAAATTCTATGGAACGTATTAAGTGCTCCAACAGGTTGGCCCCAAGGCCTACAAGTTAGAATTGTTGCCTTCTTCCATGATACATCCATTTTTTCATGTCTCATCTTTAAAGAAGGTCCTAGCACACCATAGTTGAGAAAATCGGGATCGGATTGGGATCGGCATGGAAAAGAATCAAGAATCGGCAAAAAATTGGGGACAAAATCGACAAAAAAATCGGCATTTTTTCATTGAAAAAACCAAAGAAAATACAAATTTTCACTGAAAAAAAAAAGCTTTTTCCAGGCATATCAGAATTTTTCAAGAAAAAATAGGCTAGCCTGTGAATCAGGAAAAATCAGATCAAATCGGGATTTTTTGCAAATTTTGTCAACTGTGGTCCACACTATCCCAGCTGGATGAGGAAGGCTCGATCATCTTAGAACCCAAGAATATTCTGGACTGGCATACATGCACACTTTGCAACCGCACTCTCACCAATGTCCTAGACAACAGCCAGAAAATGCTACCTGCAAGCCACTCCAAAAACTACAGCAACAGTTTCCTCACTTCAAGCTTTGAGGACAAAGCTTCTTGAAGGGGGAGGGCATGTTAGGACCCTATAACACAACTATGTATTTGTCTAGTGTTGGTGTATATTTGCATGGGCCCGTTATGATGTAACATTTAATTTTATTGTAAGTAGGAGTTAGTAGCTCAGGTCCCCTCTTTCATGCGGTCCGAACCTTGAGAATTACGGTTAGGGTAAATAAGAGTCTATATAAGAACATAAGTTGGAGTAGAAAAGCATCTCATATTTTCTCTCATTTTGTATCAGAGCTTTGTTTCCAAGGAGGTTGCCCCCTCAAAGAGGCCTGCGATATTTGTTCCACTTGATTAATATAATTTATTATTTCCATCCAATTATTTTCTTGAGCATTTCTATTATTTCCATTTTCATGGTCATTTAGTTTACGAGCATTTGCATTAATTCCTGCATTGCTACATTGGTTATGCTTATTTTTGTGAGGGTTCCTAACCAGTGTTCCACGGGGACGCGTCCCCCAGCACGGGGGGACGGCATTGGGGAGGTTTCCCCCCATCCCCCTTTTTGGGGGACGGATGGGAAACGTCCCCGGGACGGTTGAGGCCTATGGCCTCCCGTCCCCGGGACGTCCCCTGTTTTGGGGCGTCCTTGGGGATGGCTAGCCGTCCCCGGGGGCGGCTGGGTCCCTTTGGGGACGCTCGAGCCGTCCCCGGGGACGTCCAGCCGTCCCTAGGGACGGCTCGAGCATCCCCAATGGCGCCCAACCGTCCCCCACGGCTGGGCGTCCTCACCCAAAGGGGAAATAAAAAAAAAATCCTAAACAATATTTGTGGTATCTGATTGTTTAAGCATAGAATGCATCTTTGGATTGAATTTGACTCTTAGACATCAAGAGGCTGTATGATCTGACTGCATGGGGTTAATAACTGAAAACAAGGCATGAGGACGACTGTTCCTACTTATTAGCCCAATATCTGACTATCACTACAAACTGTGCATTTAAAGGCTTACATATAATGACTGTCAATACATTGAAATGCCAAAACAAGGTCATTGACTTTTACATAGATCTGCTAATGAATAAAATGCTTTTAGTGAATTATACAGTCATATGCATGCATAGGACCGATTACAATTTAGTATAATACTGAATACATATTGGGGACTTATCTAGGGTAATACGTGCTGAGTATGTAGTCGAATGCATGTATAGGACTGTACCTTGTTTTGTTTTCATCCATGCATAGGACTGAACTTATGAATGCACCCTTGGACTGAATTCATCGTGGTAAATTGGGACTGAAAATGGTTTCCTTGTATTAAACTTGTTCCTTGTTTGCATTGAACATGATCTCTGCCTTACATCAATGTACAGTTGGACGGAACAGTCTTTTCCAATACATATACTATGGGACTCAACATGGTAACATGAAATCATTACTGCATTCAAAGGGACTATCCATAATCTTTTGCTAGATATCAAGACATCTGATGCATTTAAAAGGTATGGAATTTGAATCGAACTGGATGTGATAAAAGCTTGAGAAGAATTCATTGTGAGGACTCATTGTGTCCGAAGGGTCTAAAAATGGTATATTCCAGTCCTGGCTACATAATAAATATTAAATGGACTTATTACAGTTTGTTGTCATTAGGGATTGGGTATGTTTCCATAAGATTAAATATGAATTAGTGTTCCCTTACTTGTTGCATAATAGATTTATAGGCATTGTAAGGTGTGCTGCCCTTAGTTATATTTGTTGAAACAATTAAATGGCTGCACTTAGTAACTAATATCAATATGAATATTCAATATCCTAATATCATTTTTGTTGTGTGTAGAAGTCTGAATGTGTAGATTATTCTAAATTTCTAAAAAAATTCAATTTTTATAGTATTATACCAGCCGTCCCCGAGCCATCCCCAAAAATCAGCATGTCGTCCCCCGCCGTCCCCGGAAACCCGTTCCCCCGTCCCCCAAGCTCGTGGAACCTTGTTCCTAACACTAAGACTAACATATAAATTTTATGCTTATTTTAGCACTTTTATAACAAGAAGGCTGTCCCCACTTTTTCATTCTAGTATTTCTTCTTAGCTGAAAGCAATGCACAATCCTTCGATGTTATGACAAACCTCTCCTTGAACTACTTTGCCCCAAGCAATTGGAGTGATGGGTATTTAAGTGTTTCTAGGCATTTCTGCATAGCATCCTCCACAAGCAAATACTTTTATTGGCTGAGATATTGTAGCAGTACATTATTCCTTAATTGTTTTCCTCCTAAATGGCCAAAATGTATTCTAGAACCATAATGACATGACCTTTGTCACCAGTGTTGGTAAGGGATCAGAAATTTTGCCCTTTCATCTTGTTACCTTCTCCAAGCATGAGAAATGAAAGGCATTATGAATTCAATTCCTTGATTGGCAATGACATTTCATCCTACTTTCTTCTTGATGAATGAAATATGAATTTAAGCATTATGAATTGTTGAACACAAAAATTGTTGGATGACATTTGTGCCCGTGACTGCAATTCAACAAATGGAAGGGAAGGGGTTTCTCTTCCCAACCTCCAAATTTAGGCCAATTCCCTACTAATCTAACTGAAACAACAAAATAATCTAAGCTAAGCAAACAAATTAAATCTGATCTGCTCTTGTTGAGGTAAAGGGTGCGAGAAAATAAATACAGCCGAAGCCATAGCAAGATCAGCATTGGTCCAGTGATGATCCCAAGTGTTGGTCAAATAACTTTAGTGAATCAGCCTTAGAATATTTGCAATAAACAAGAAAAGGGACTAGCAAAAGGTGGAAGAGAAAAGCCACTAACACCACCCACTCATGAATAAAGACGTTCTGTAACACAATCGATCCATGAACATCATGTTCAATTTCTCATTGATTGCAAAAATGGAGTACAAATCACAATTGATTACAAAGAGTAGCTCTAGCTCTTTTGAAATTGCCAAAGGACCTTTTTATAGATGAGCCCATGGCTCTTATTTATAGATGAAGTCTAGCATTAAATGACAAAAAATGTCATTCTAGAAAGTGAGGCGCACTACTTCCAAATGGGGCACACTTGCACCAAACAGGACATTGTTTCTGAAATTAGAAAAATCAGCAAAAAAGGGCTAAGAAGGTATCAAGGTGCACTGCTTTGAATCGAAGCACTCTAGACTCGTTCAAGGCACATTTCTAGCGAAGGGGACGCACTATATTTGAACAACATGCACTGCTTTTGAATGGGGCACACTTGCACCAAACGGGCCACACTATTTGCAAAAGGGGCGCACTGTTTCTGAACTTAGAAAAATCAGCAAAAAGGGCTAAGAATGTATCGGGGTGGATTGTGTTAGAACGAAGTACAACAGATTGGCTCGGGGGCACTTACACCAAATGGGGTACATTATTTCAAGACGAGGCCCACTTGCATCAAAGGGGGTACACTGTTTCACTTTGCCAATTTTCGTTGATTTATTCACTATTTTACTTCAACTTATGCGACAGGTCTTCATTTAGACTGATGGTAGTAGCAAGTTACTACAATTATGGCGGCTCAGAGGAACGTCAATCCCAATTGATGGAAGTTCCCAGACTGTGTCTTATTCTTAGGCACAAAGTCAAAATTGAGGCCATGTCACAACAAAACTGCAAATTCACGAGTCACCTTTGTTTAGCTCTAAGGCAACAGGTTCGAAAGTACCTATCAATCTGCATTCGAAGATCACTTCAAAGTACAGATTGTCCTGGACACACCTGATGTTGTTGGAGGGAAGAGTGTCATTGTACCTAAAGCAACCAGTGAACCAATGAAGGTGAGGATACTAGTTTGATGTGATGACATAGATGATGGCACTAACAAGGTAATGATGGATGATGATAAGGGTTGAGATAAGGACACATAAGTTGACACAATGATGCTTGCAGTATGGGGGACTAAAGGAAGCATAGATCATGGTGGAATAGTTGATGATGGTGGCATCCATGACAGTGTAACAAACTAAGATGGGATGTCGTATGTTGGTAATGGCAAATGGGATTGCCCTAAAACTAGAGCAGGTAAGCCTGTTGGTGACCTTTGGACTAAGGCTGCACTTGATGGAGGTGAGATGGGCTCAACTAAATAAGTGAGGGGGGTTTGAGAAGTGGAAACAGAAAAAATAAGAGGGGAAGAGGGAAGAGTGACAAAAGAAGAAACAATGGGGGTGGAGGTGAAGTGATCATGGGGTAGATGGTGGAAGTAATTAGTGCTTTTGAATCAGAAGCTTCCGTCTTTGTTGCTCTTTTCCATGCAGATGATCCTTCTTTTCTCTTAGAGCCCTTTTCTTCAGGCTGTCCATTACTTCTTTGTTTTCTTTTTATCCTTTTCCCTGAGTCGGTAAAGGTCTCACAGCCTCATTCTCCTTTTTATTTGCCACCATGGTATCAAGGAATGAGTCGCATTCGTCAACTCTCATGTTGTCTATTGTTTTTGTGACTTGTCATCATTTTCATAGGTTGGCACATCATCTTATCAGTCTCATAAAAGAAACCATTGATTTTGAAGGGATCTTCAACCAATCTTGGAAAGAAAGGAATGAGAAGAAATGGGGACCTAAGTGTCTCTTGAAAGATTTTCACTTAGGCAAGACTTTTTTTTTCTTTACAATTAGTCTAGTAGTCTGTAAGAGAAAAACCAGAAATGGGAAGAAGGAAAACGGGAAAAGCCAAATGTCCCCATGGGGATTTTTGCTCAATCAAATGGAACATTTTTTTTTTTAAATTTGATTTGCCAAGTTGAACGGGGTACACTATTTCCAAATGGGTCGCACTTCGATACTTAGCAAAATTTTACTTTTCTTTGCACATCACGAATCATTCCTTTTGGATTTGTCAGCAGCTATCTTGTTGAGCAGGTTGATTTCGTTGAGAGGCTCCAAAAAGTAGTTGCCTCTCCTCTTAATGCCAACATTCCAACTTAGGATGTTCCAACACTGATGCAAACATAGCAAGTCAGATAACACCAATGGCAAATAAGGAAGGTCCTTGCCAAGGGGTCTTTTCAATTCTAGAGCTTCATAGATGCACTTTGGAAGGTAATATGCTTCTTCATCAAAAGAGGAAGGACTGTGAGTGAATGTCAAAGTGTGAGCCATTAGAACAACTTTCTCACTATTCCTTTCTAGTCTGACTCTTTATGCAAACCACCTTAGGACGTATGCTACTCTTTAGCCAAAAAGTACACGGAAGCATGGGTGGGTACTAGGAATTTTGCAACTATGATAGCTTCCTCACCTTTATCTCATCCCATCGTGAACTTTAATATCAACAACTAATCCAAACTCCTATCCTTGTGTGATTGAATGACAAGTTATTGCTTGACAATGGTGACTCCTTTTGTTGCTACTCCTCCACAAACCTGTTATCATCCTCCACAACACCAAACTGTTGGAATGTAAGCCCTACCTTGGTTTTACCCCCCAAAATTGTAGGAAACCGCATCATTTTTAGAATAATGACCTCTCTATTGCTTAGTGTGGTCCCTTCATCTAAACTCGCCTACAACTTTGGGATTTGAAGATTAATCCTTTCCCATCAATTGGACAATGTATGCTTCTAAAATTTTCTCTTTAGGGAGATAGAACCCTTCCATAAGAGGTCCTTCCATCGTGAATTCTTTAGAACTCTTGAATTCTTTTCCCTCTAGGATAAAGCTGAATGTTTCATATTCTAGGTGTGAATTTGGCTCTATTGCTCTTGTAGGGTCTTTTTCCTCTAATGTAAAAATGAATGCCATGTACTCTGCTTCGACCTATGAATCTTCATCCTCCAAATCTTCGCTTTTCACTTCAGGTTCTATTTTTGGTTCTTAAGGTGTTTTGCGAATTTGGTAGTCTTCTCCTAGAACTTCTTCAAGGAAGTGAGACATGTCAACGAATGGGGGCTCGTTTGATAACTCTTCCAATATTGTTGGCTTTCCTTCCTCACGAATTGTTTCCACGAGACCTAGTATAAGTGCTTCATGCCCTAACCATGGACTCATCTCTATACCCCAAGGTTCCCCTCCCCTATATGGGAGAACAAATAACTCACACCCTCTATTAGTTCTAATCCTTCATCTTTGGAATCTTCATTTACTACCTTAAGTTCTATCACTAGTTGAGGGAAATTCGACTCTTGGTAAGGGGATGGGAGATTCTCCAAAGGAATCATTAACCCATCAAATTGACTACTATACTTGGCAACACCTTCGGAAGTGTTGTCACTTCTGCAACATGGTGTACATTAGCCTTTCCAGTAATTTCTGCTCCTCAGAAACTTTGTTCTCTTTTCCAATATGTTTTTATCCCTCCTAAGTTTTCTGCCAAACCCTCGCTACGGAACCTAAAACAGTGTGCAGTTGCTTCTGTGTACTGACTTTGCAGGAGAATTCCCCTTCCGATGGCAATGGAATTTTCTACCAAGTTCCCTAAAGCATTTTCAACCTCAAGGGCCAAGGAAGAGCACCGCTTCTACATCTGAGGGCAGAACAAAGTGCGCCCAGGCCGGGCGCACAGCCCAAAGTGCGCCCAGGCTGTGCACACAAGGCAGAGTGCGCCCAGGCTGGGTGCACCTCAAGGAGTGCGCCCAAGCCGGGCGCACCTCAAGGAGTGCGCCCAGGTCGGGCGCACAGTAAGGAGTGCGCCCAGGCCGGGCGCACAGGAGGAAATGCGCCCAAGTCGGGCGCACGGTCAGGAGTGCGCCAAGCTGTTTTATGACACCTCGCAGCGCCCTGTCCGTTGACTCTTTTGGCCTTTGTGTCGGTTTCTCCCGAAAGCACTCCACATCAACAATCTGAAGGGCATCCTTATCCGACCGAGCGCAGCCATTCTGAGAAGCTTCCGGACTGGACGTTCCGGGATTTCAAGCATATCTTCCACGGAAGCGGTCCCCGCGAGTGAGGAGGTAGCGCCAGCAAGCTGAGTCTGTCAGGGCATTGAAGGGGTTCAACGGCATTTCTGAGGAGTCACCAGTCTCCGCCATGCCTGGTTAATACTTTGTGATTGTACTTCCTTGTAATCCTTATCTTGGCTTCCACCGCTATATTTTGTTAATCAGCATTTATTGCTCAAGCGGCAGAATTCTCTATATAAGCCCGCTCTTTTATTGTAAAATGGATGGATGTTTGCTAGAGGCTAAATGAAAACCTGAATTCTGCTATCAATACAGCTGATGTCTGGCTCTAAACCTGGACTTCTATTTTCATGTGTATGTCTTCTATTGCTTATCTTCTATCATTCCATGCTTTAACTGTAAACTTGAATTCTATTATCTGGATTTAGTTTCTGATAAGGTAGGAACTCTGGAGTAGCCCTGGAGATTATGCATGCTAGATGTTCTGGTTTAATTTCTGTTAGTTATCTGTATTTGAGGGCTATTTGGTTCAGAATGCAATAGAGTTATCGTGTTGTTAGTCCATCACCCCTGTTCTATCTGGCCTGTGGCCATATTTCCCATCCCTTTCAGTCATTTCCCATTTCTTTCCTGTTCCTTTATCTCAAAACCCCCAGTTAGAATAGCAAGGGAACCAACCCCTCTCTGGAGATCGGCACGGGAGGCATTTCTTCCTCTCGGCCTTTCAATGTTGGTCGGGTCTAAGGCGCACTAAATTACCAAATCCTTACCAAAGGCAGATCTCTGACCAACAGTTTCTGGCACGCCCGGTGGGACGCAAACGTTCCACTGCAGAAGCAGTACTAAGAAGTTGATGTTCGTCTTACTACTGACAAATCCGAACATCTGGCGACTCATACGAACTCCGACACCTCCAAGCCTCGCAGACCAGCTTAAAAGATCACGCCTTCATGCGTACGAGGTGGCAGGTTAGAAACTCAGAAGAAGAAGCCGAGTTCTACGAACTTGACATTGACGCTCTGGGAGAGCGTCCTAGAGTGGTCAGGCCAAATATCCCACTGGACGAGACATCCTCGCAAGAAGCTACTGTTGCTACACGGAATCCAACTCCCGACAGCACAACAACTAGCTTGCCCCCAGTTCCGCCTAATTCTCCGGATCATCAGCATACTGAAGTTCCACCTAGCGTTGATTTGGGTGCCCCAAGTGTTCCCATTGTTCCGGCTCAGCCGCTCCAACAAACACTCCAAGCAAATCCGCCACCCCAGATGACGCAGCCAGCTCCCGCCAGGCAATTTGCAGCCTGGGATCATACAGGCCCCCTGAATTTAGGGGCTCAACATACAGTACCACCCGCAGCCTTGAAAGCTTTGCCCACCTATGATGGTACGGGAAAGACAGCGGCCGAGCATATTCAAGACGTCGCAGGGTTGGCAACTATTCACCAGATTACCAATGAGGATGTTATGGTGAAGTTGTTGGTTCTCTCACTAAGAGGTAAGCTCCTCTACTGGTACCGGTCGCTCCCGGCCGGCACCATCACTTCATGGGATCAACTGGCAGAGCAGTTGGTAAAGGGCTTCAATGAACAAGCAGACCCTTTCTCCTTGTTGCACCAATTCACCAGCATACAGAGGCATCCCCAGGAAGAAATAGCTGACTTCAACGTCAGGTTTGCTCGAACCTAGCTAAGAGTCACTGACGGCCTTCGGCCCACCTCTGAGCAGGCAGCGTTCTATTACTTAAGAGCGTTTCATTCGGACATTAGTATGAACATCCGACAATATAATATCAGAACGTTCCCAGGGCTGTACCAACAGGCGCAGAAGGCGGAAGCTGACCTGATAGCTATCGGGAGGATGCCTCCCAAGTCGACAACTCCAATTTACCCGGATTTCCCTCAGAACATGTACCCAAGTGCATCTGGTTCATCTGCACCTCCGGCGTACCCTAGTCAGCCATGGGTTCACAACCCACAAAATCAGGTGGTGCCCACTCCGCAGCCTCAGGTACCAATGCCGCAGTATCCGACTCCTATGGTCCCGCAGCTACCGACGCCTCCTCACTATCCTGCATTGCCTGCACCATTGGCACCATTACCGTTACCAGCGCCTCCGGCTCACGCAACACTAAACCCGGAACAGGGTAAGGAGCTACGAGATATATACGGGTTTATGAAGAATATGGTGAATGATATGGCTGTCATGAGGAAAAGCCAATTCCGAGATCAGAACTATCCACCACGAAGGCCTCCGCCCCAAATCACCAGAGACCAAGCTGCTCCCGCCAGAAGACCTCAAGAAAGGAACTCTGCAATGTTGGAGTACGATGAGGCCGGTACATCTGGCAGGGCCAGCTGGTGCTCCACCTGCAATGACCCGCATAATGAAGAGGCCTGCGTGGTCCATCAGAACTATGTGCAAACGCTCTCAGACAATGGATTCGGCGGACAGGTAAATATGATAAGGGAAGTTGACCGTAATTATATGATTCCCCCTGTCGAACAGGTTTCAGTTCTGATGAAGGCGGGCAAAAAGCCGATTGAAGTTGATCCGGTTCAGATGGAACCGCTCAAGGTGCCTGCCGATCCTAAGCGGCCAAGTGATAAAGCAGCCATGCCATCAGGGAGAGAGCCAGTTCAGGCCGGAGAGCCTGCGGACAATGCTCGGTTGAGAGACTACCTGCCTCCAAGGGCAAGAATGGGAGCCCCTCAGCCGCAAGCTTCTACCTCTCAGCCCATAGCGGAAGCAAGAGATCAGGCGAGGGAGAAGTTACGGTACCCCTCAATCACCAAGCGTCAGAGAGTGGAAGCTACTCAACAGTACCGGACACGGTACGAAGCCACCAAAGACGGAGGGGAGTCCGGTGCTGGAGCATACAATGTTGTCGAAGAACTAAGGAAAATTTCGGCTAAGGTAAGCCTCTTTGACGCGCTCCAATTGCCTGGCCAAGTTGACCTGCTGCAGGAATCCCTCAAGTCCGTCAAGGGCAAGGGGAGACTGACTCAGACCATCTTGGCACAACCACTGACTACCTCTGCCACGGGGAAGAACAGGTCGCCGCCGTTTTACCTATCCCTCAGGATGGAAGGATGGGTAGTGCACAATTGTATGGTTGATTCTGGCGCTGCCACCACTGTAATGCCCAAAGCTGTATGTGAATTTATGGGCATGGAGTACACCAGGAGCAGTCCTGGGGTGCTCCAGCTAGACGGAACTCCAGTCAGGACAGTGGGGGTTATAAAGGACATCCCGATCGTGCTGCACAAGATGCCGCAGATCACAGTAATCCAAGAAGTTGTGGTAGTTGACTTGGAGCCCTATTTTAGCATGTGCTTATCTAGGGAATTCACTGCCAAGCTTGGGGGCTATCTGTCCCTTGACTATTCACATCTGGAAGTCCCCTTCAGGGGGAAGAGGGTAAATGTTTTTAATGAGAAACCCTCTACCTTTCTCATCGAAAGGATCCAGGATGTGGAGAAACCCATGGACTCTGTCAATATCATCGATGGAGTGGAAGAAGTAGAAGAAGAGGTGGAGCTGATGGAGGAAGCTCTGGATGAGCTGCGCATAGAAGATGAGTTCTCTATGCGTGATTTTAATGCTATGATAGAATCAGACGTTGGGTGTTACTCGATAACTAAGCCCGAAAAGGCTAAGTTGCCGAGTGATGCTGACCCCATGGATGACCAATTATGGAAGCTCTTCTTTGACGGCGCCCGATGCAAGAATGGCGCTGGAGCTGGAGTTGTCCTCATCTCCCCATCTGGAATTCAGAAAACTTACTCGTACAGACTCGTTTGGAGCTGTACAAATAATGTCGCCGAGTATGAAGCCCTGTGTTTGGGGTTACGAAAAGCGGAGAAGCTAGGAATAAAGTAGTTACAGATATTCGGGGATTCTGAATTAATCTGTAACCAAGTGACAAATAAATGTGTTGCTAAGCAGCACTACCTCAAAGCATACCGTAACAAGGTATGGGATCTGCTAGAATCCTTCTCGGCTCTCAACATTCAGTCTATTTCGCGAGAGCGGAATAAGCATGCGGACGTTTTGGCGTCCATCGGAGCAAGATACTCCCCAGCCGAGAATCTAATGCAAAGGCCGAAGACAGTTAGGGTTATCTACAGACCCTCAGTGCCAGACAAAAATATCCACTGGCAAGTCTTTGACAATGACGAGCAGATCGTCAATTTTTTGATTAATGAGGCTGGAAACATTGAAGATAGAACCCTCAATGACGAGGAGTATGAGGGTCTCATCCAGCTGAAGAACAACCACCTCCCCAAGGGTCTGATAACCCTTGAAAGCTTGTTTGATCAAGATGACAGGGCCCTGCCCCACAAAATTAAAGTGGATGCAAAAGAATATCAAGAGTTAGACCTGGAGTCCGAGAAGACAATCAAAGTGGGAACTGATTGCACATTGCAGGAAATTGAGCAGATCAGGACCCTCTGCAGAGAATACCCAGATATCGTTGCGTGGAGTTACCGCGATTTGAAAGGATATAACCGGGACGTCTTCCAGCATACAATCGAGCTCCAGGAGGGAGTCAAGCCTGTCCGGCAGAAGCAAAGGCCTGTAAATCCAAAGATTGAGGTACTGATGAAGGCTGAGCTTCTCAAGATGCTGGAAGCTAAGATAATCTACCCCATCAAGCATTCATCCTGGGTAGCAAACTTAGTCCCAGTCCGAAAAAAGAACGGGGATATTCGCCTCTGCGTGGACTTCCGGAATCTCAATCAGGCATCCCTGAAGGATCATTACCCACTGCCCCAAATCGATCAGATTCTTCATGTGGTGGCAGGAGCCCAGAGGTTTTCCCTCCTGGATGGTTTCTCCGGGTACAATCAAATTTGGGTCAGGGAGGAAGACCAGTATAAGACCGCCTTCACCACCAAGTGGGGCACCTTTGCTTACCAACGCATGTCGTTCGGTCTCTCCAATGCCGGAGCGACATTCCAAAGGGCGATGGACTTAGCCTTTGGCGAGCTGCTCAACCGTGTCATCGTAATATACTTGGACGATATGACTGTTTTCTCCCACAGGAGGGAGGAGCACGGTTCGCATCTGCGACAAGTCTTTGAGAAGTGTCGGGAGTTCGGGATATCAATAAACCCGAAAAAATCAATTTTCGCGGTCAAGGAAGGCAAACTCCTAGGCCACCTCATATCGGAAAAGGGTCTTGCTATCGACCCCGCTAGGGCCGAAGCCTTGCTCAAGCTACCTCTGCCGGCGAATAAGAAGGGCCTCCAATCCTTCTTCGGACAGATAAATTTCGTCAGGAAGTTCATTTCTGACTTCGCCCAAGCAGTAAAGCCCATGACTGAGCTCTTAAAAAAGGATGTGGAATTCCTGTGGACTGACGAGAGGAGGCAGGCGTTCAGAGACATCAAACGCCGGATTGCCCAGGCTCCTGTTGGTTAACCCCGATTATTCCAAGGACTTCATTTTATATGCGGTCGGGGAACCAGAAAGCTATGCGGTCGTGCTCACCCAGAAGAATGAAGATGGAGACGAGCGGCCTATAGCATTCCTCAGCCAAGTGATCCTCCCGCATGAGGAAAAGCACAATTTTATTGAAAGTCAAGTGCATGCGGTGATGCGTGCGCTGAAGAAGTTCCGTCATTTCGTCTCGCAGAGCAAGACGATAGTGTACGTTGTGCACCCGGATGTCCGGACCTTCATCAGTCAGGGTGAGCTCGGTAATAGAAGGGCAGGCTGGATCTCAAAGATCCAAGAGTTTGATATAGATGTCCGGCCCACAAAGCTAGTCCGTGGTCGGGCCCTATGCCTAGAGCTTGCCAAGAGCGCCGCAGCTAAGGTAACAACTTGCCAATGGGAAGATTTGCTGCCACAGTGTAATCTAGCAAATCAGTCAGTGGACGACAAAGATTGGACTGAAGACTTGGTAGAGTACTTCAGCACTGGACAGTGCCCTTCCAGCCTTGACTCTTCACAGAGAAGGCGTTTCAGGCTTCAGGCCTGCAGATATGTATTGCTACCCGAGGGGTTGTTTCACCGAAATATCGACGGCGTCCTCCTGAGGTGTGTCAAGGGGACAGAAAAACAAAAAATCCTGGATGAATTCCATTTTGGGATGTTCGGGGGCCATCTCGCCGGAAGGCCGATGGCTTTAAAAATAATAAGGGCGGGCTATTATTGGCCCACCATTTTTTCGATTCCTTCAGTGTAAGCCGGAAATGTGATAAGTGTCAGAGATATGCTGGCCGCGTCAAGAATGCTTCGTTGCCTCTGCACCCGATTCAGGTCGAGGCCCCATTTCAGCAATGGGGTTTAGACTTCATCGGGATAATTGAGCCTAATTCTTCAGCAGGGCACAAATATATCTTGACAGCCACGGATTATTTCACCCGATGGGCGGAAGCAGTGCCAACCAAGCGGGCAAATCAGGATGTGGTTATCGCTTTTCTGGAAGGACTCATAACCCGTTTTGGAATACCGGACGCCATAATGATGGATAATGGTTCCCATTTCATTGGGGCCAAGATGTGCGCGTTCGCTAGCAAGTACGGTATTTATCTGAAGACTTCATCAAATTATTACCCGCAGGGCAATGGTTTGGCGGAGTCTACTAATAAAAACTTGCTCCGGATCCTCAAGAAGACGTTGGAAGACAATAAGCGGACTTGGCACCTGCACTTAGATTTCGCGTTATGGGCTGACCGAATTTCTATCAAGAAGTCCATAAAGACATCCCCGTACTCCCTGGTGTATGGGAAGGAAGCAGTGCTTCCTGCGCATATTGAGTTGCCGGCACTGCAGTCTCTCCGGTCTTTGGACGGCGAGGGCGAAGAGTTCGATCCAGTTAGCGTCAGAATTGCCCAACTGTTGCAGTTGGAAGAGGAAAGGGAGAAAGCCTATGAGGCTTTCATGAGGCATGTCGTTGCCACGAAAAATTGGTTCGGCAAAAGGACCTCCAATCGCACTTTTCAGGCTGGGGACTTAGTGCTAAAATGGAATGAGAAAAAGTCCAAGCCGGGCAATCATGATAAGTTTGATGCGTTTTGGGAGGGTCCGTTTCGGATTTCCCAGGTCCACCCGGTAAACTCTTTCACATTGCAAGACTTGAATGGGTTTGCTTTGCCATTATCAGTTAATGGCGTACACCTGAAGGCGTACTACCAGTGAAGGGTAGTACAAGATTTTCCTGTACAGTTGTATATATTATCTGCTTTTTCCCTTATGCATTCCAGTTTTCCATTCGGAGTGTCCTTTCGCTCCTTCCCGCGCTAGCAGAATTGCAATTCTCAGGGCCAGGGCCCTAACCGGCAGGAGGAAGCCGATGGGTGCACTCCCTTTAATTTTGGTTCAGTTAAGTTGTGTACAGCAAGGCAAATAATGGTTCCAAGCGGGCCAAGCAGGACTCCTTGCGAGCGCAAGGCCCCTCGCTATCCGGCGCCAAGAGCGGCTCACTCGAAAGAAGGGTTGCATCCAAGGCCGGGCGCACCAAGGCAGTGCGCCCAAGGTCGGGCGCACACGGAGAAGCGCGCCCAAGGCCGGGCGCACACTCCACGGTGCGCAACTCAAGGATGATTGCGCCCATCCCGAGGAGGCCATTGGGTGCAGTTTTAAAGGCGCCTCTCACGGGCACACTGCCCATGATTGGGATTAAGTACAACGGTTGCAGCGCTTCACGCTCTTCAAGGATGATTGCACCCAACTTTGGTGGTTAGGATTGGGATCCGCGCCCTGCCATTGTTTACCGTGCAGAAGATCTTTTGCGGCGCCCCCAAATCGTCCCGGGCATTAACTCTACACAGGCGACATCAATGCAGGTGGGTGAATGTCGGGTCTATAAGAAATCACATTGCCCAATGGATACACCTTTTAGAACCCTGAATCTGTTGCACAGTCCACCATTGTTGAATGCCAGAGAGCAGTTGTTGCACAGTCCACCATTGTTGAACGTCAGTGAAGCGCTGTTCTATCTGGGCACGAGCAAATTGTTTCTGAAGCACTCTCAGAGCAAGTTGTACCCGAACTTTGTCATCCGCAGAGCGCTCAAGAATTTGACTACAGAAAATGGGCAAGCAGGGAGAGCCCAAGCAGAAAAAAGAGGTGGCCCCGAAATCTACAGAGGGCGAACAGGGGCAGATAAAAGAAAAAAAAGAGAAGCCCCTGCCGCCTCCGCCGGAAGATAAGCTGAGTAAAATTCGGGACTGTGTCCTCACCAGGACCAGTATAGAGAAGTTGCGCATGGACATTGAGCAAATGAAAGCTAAGGTGTCCGAAGTGAACAATCGGGCAGTTGCCTACCACTCCCTCCTATACTGGTACTTGTGCACACCTGTGCACCCCTGCCCGGAGTTGGTCTATGCAATCGCCCAGTCCTACGACCCTCGGACCAGGTCTATGAAAGATCCGGAGGGAAACAGACTGTTCTCCATTTCCACTGATAAAATCCGTGTGGCCTTTACCTGTGGGCGGCAACCTCCTGGTCAAGTCATTGTCCGAAAAATTGATACCAAGGAGCAGGGGGATAGATACACCAACTCGTCGCAGATGAGGCGTTTTATGGAGGCCCACTACACAGAGACACTTGCACCGGGGCCGTGCCACAACTCCCTATGTCCTTGCGGAGATTCAAGAACTCCGAGCTTTTCTCCATGTTGGCATGGATTACTGGCCAAGCCTCAGATGCCCAGGTAAATGCCTGGCAGGCGACCATTGCCGAATGCGTATCCCATGGGGATTTCTACGCTGTTGATGCTGCATCACGAGGGATAAAGCCCATCTTCTTCGATTGGGCCGATTGGGTGTCCCGACAGCTGCACCTCCAGCTGTGCGGGATGCAGAAAGGGACCATGGCGTTCTGGAGTTGCTCATTTCTAGTGTGGTACTTCTTCCACCAGCTGCATTCACACCCCCGCTTTGCCTTCATTGACAAGAGTTGCACTAATGAGAAGGGCGAGGCGCTCCCGGTATACCAGTGGACTTCAAGCCTGTCAAGGCGCGAGTCTTATTACAACTTCAACCGGGTTTTCCTTGGTCCGGCGCTGCAAATCATTACTGGTGTCTGTGAGCGAGTGCCGAAAGAGATGAAGGATTATGTGATAGACCAACAGCTCGGAGACATTTTTCGGCTAACACAGGGGCTCGTGGTACGGATTTTTGGGTTTTCTGGTAAGCCCTTCCTGTTGTCGTACTACGCTACTGAGTACCTATTTGCCCTCGAAGTTGCCCGCCAGTGCGACTTCGCAGATGACATGTACGGAAAGGGGCGGAAAAGACAGCATACTTGCCCCTGGCCCATGAGCTTGGCTCCATCAAAGTGATGCAAAATAAGCAAAACGTCCATCTGGCAGTCACCCTGTATGAATTTGGTCTGATTGACCTACCCCAACGGTGGAGATATGACCCAGATGGTGTCTTCAGAGAAAAAATTGCAAAGGGAAAATTCCACCGCTGCCCTTGCCCGAAAATCGAGAAGCAGCGTAATAACCCTTCTGGGCGGGATCTCGAATGGCACATCGAAAAGATGTTCTCCTTCCCACCTTGGCACGATTTTTACATCATGGAAGCTGAGTACAACCCTAGGCGGTATCCAGAGCAGGACCCTGATGACCGAATGTTCAAATTCATGAAGGAGAAAGTGCCCCATTGGTCGGAGGAGAAGATTGCGAACTGGTGGATAATGAGGTGCCACCACAGAAAAAGGGTGTCTGACCCAACGCTGCAGATAGATCAGAAATTTTCTGATATATTCGATGAAAATTATGACTCCTACCGGCCCGTCTTCTTCGGTGACAATGTGCCCAGAAGTACGGAAAGTCCCAGCAGGGTGGATGACCTGTACGCAGTGCAGGAGCAACAAGCTAGTCAGGCGCCACCTGTCGAGGGCAAGGGTAAGCAGCCCATCCTAGAAGAAAAGGTTGCTCCAAAGAAGAGAAGTGCGCCCGATGCACCCGCGCCCCAGAGTGCCGCGAAGAAGGCTCGCACTTTCAAAATTAAGTTCGTTGGCGCAGACCCTCCGACGGCAGCGGTCAAAGAAGGGAGCGCTTCGGGGGTCACTACTACGGCGCAGCAGGTACAGCGTACCCAGCAAGCGCAGCAGGTGCAGCAGCTGCTGCAGGCTGAAGTACCATTTATTGACCTGGAGAATGAAGCGTCGGGCGGAGAAAGAGAAGCCAGCCCAATAACACAGCAGTTCACCACGTCGGCTCTGGAGACGTCCGAGCCCGCAGGTGCGTCTTCTATTCCTCTCTTTCTCTCATCTGCCCCTTTGGAAACCCCACTTCTCGGCGCCGAAACCCTAGTGTCTGCCAACCTTCCATTCGGTGCCCCTATTGAGGTCTATCCAAACCCTCTGTTACAGACGCAGTTCCATACTCCCCTGCCTACAGTTTCCAAATCATTTGAGACTTTTGCAAAAGTCTCCAACGCCTTCTCCTTCCCGGTATCCTCCGTCCTTACCCCCAGAGTTCGGTGTTTTCTGTTACAACTTCTGTGGCCACAGTAAGTCTCGGCCAGCCCTCTCCTATCCCCGCTCCCTCAGTTATTCCGACAATACCCACCATGGGGACGGCTCCTCCTGAACCTAGCATCCCGACTTCGGCCGCGCAAACCCCAGCGCCCCCCATGGTCCCTGCAGTTACTATTGTTGTCACCCAACCTCTCCCAGAGACGCCTGTCCAATCAAGCCCTCAGCGGGCTCTGTTCCCCCTTACCCCATTCTTTGGAATACAGGAGCCTGAGCCTGAGGAGCTAGATTTTTACGAAGAAGGACCAATGGCTGAGAGCATCCGTAAGGCCCAGCAGAACTCCTCAGCCTGGCTCAAAGGCCAGAAAAGGAAAAATGCGCAGACGCTTGCCCGGCCAGAAAAGAGGGTAGTCTTTGACCCTCAAAATATGCAACTCCACCGGATGGAGAAGGCGCCCAAGGTACAGAAGTCGTTGAATGAAATGACACCGACGGATTACTCCTATCGACAAACGATGGAGGATCTGAAGACTACTGACCCCGCAGAGAAAGCGGGGAATATTCATGTTGAGGCGACGTCCCTCTACCTCCAGGTGGACCATTTCAGGGATCGTTGCTACGACGCTGAGGCCAAAAATACGCAACTTGAAGAAACCCTGGCACTCACGCGAGGGCAGCTCGAGGATGAGCAGTCAAAAGTAAAACAGTTGCAGCAGCAAGTGATTGACCTGGAGCAGGAACTGAAGGACACCAAGAAGGATTATGAGGAGCGCCTCAGGATTCAGGGAGAGGCCAAGGACCAGCTGCAAGTGTTGGATGCTGAGATCCAGCAGCTTCGGGCTAAATTGGATAGTAGGCCAGAGCCCACGGCGACCCTGTCAAAAGACCGTGTCAAGGAGGCGCGCAATCACTTCCTGTCCAAGTTCAGAAGCAGAGCGTGTCGGGCAGCTTCAGTCATGGCGTTCATCTGGGACGCCAAACAAACAGTTTCCCACGACGCTTCCATCGTAGAAGATGCCGAGGCAGAGGTTGACGAATGGCTGGAGCTGGCCATGAAGGCACGAGCCCTGGATAGGTCGGTCAAGCTTGCCCCTATGTCTGACCTGGCTCGGTCATGGGCGGCCGCAGATACAACTCTCAGATCTTTCTTCAAGAAGGCTAAGGCAGCCCGAAAGGCCCGAGATCTCATGGACATGCTTGAAAGAGAGAGGAAGGTTGCTCTCATGTATTTCGAGACTCTGGCCCAGAACGGTTTCTCGAGTTTCACCGATGAGGAGGACCGTCTCCTAAAAGAAGAGGAACTGCAATTAGTGTGGGACTCCTTCGAAAACGATACTTTGGAAATTGACAATTGGGAGGAGCCCATTTCTGAACTGCAGGTGATGCAGTATACCACCAGATTCGCAATAATGGAAGCCTGTCTCGTAGACCTCAGCGAGAGGTTCAATTTTGCTGAAGTCCGCCATTTAGAAAGATTCGGGTACCTAGTCCGAGAGCTCCATAAGCGTAGCGCCATGCATGATGATAACTGGGCCTTGGTCCAAGCGACCTATGACCGCATCCAAGCGGAGCTCGCGCCACCCGAGCCTCCTCAGCAACGGAAGATACCCAGGCGCAAGGAGAGATCCAAGCGCAAGAGGGAATCGGAGCGCAAGGAGAAAACCAGGCGCAGGAAGAGATTCAGGCAGAGGAGGTTCCCACCCTGCAAGAAGGCCAAGGCGAGAACCTTGGGCCCCAACGGGATGAGGGTCAAGCGCCTCAAAATGAAAAGGATAGAGCGCAAGAAGAAATCAAAGCGCAAGAAGGAGATGAGGCGCATGAAGAGGTTCATGCTGAGGAACAGGTTGACACTCAAGAGGAAGGCCAGGATGAAAACCCTGAACAAGACGCAGGCCAAGACCCTCAAAATGAGGAGGATGAGCCCCTAGATGAGGTGCCAGGCCGGGATGAAGAGAAGCACAATGAAACTCATGAGGAAGAAGAGTCGGGAGAAGAGTCCGTTGCTACCGGCGGGCAATCGGAGAGCGATGACGATGATGACTCTGAGCCCAATGGATAAGGCCTAGGGTTTCGACATTGAGGCGAGCTCAATTTCCCCGCGAGCCGCTAGAGATGTTGTCACTTCTGCAACATGGTGTACATTAGCCTTTCCAGTAATTTTTGCTCCTCAGAAACTTTGTTCTCTTTTCTATGTTTTTATCTCTCCTGAGTTTTCTGCCAAACCCTTCTACGCTAAACTGTGCATTCTTTGTATCCGACTTTGCAGGAAAATTCCCCTTCCGATGGCAATGGAGTTTTGTACCAAGTGCCCTGAAGCATTTTCAACCTCGAGGACCAAGGAAGAGCACCACTTCGCATCCGAGGCGAGCAGAGTGCGCCGGGCCGGGCCAGAGGCCCTCGGCGCACAGCCCGCGGCGCAGGAGGAAATGCGCCCAAGTCGCGCAATCCAAGTGTTTTATGACACCTCACAGCGCCCTGTCCGTTGACTCTTTTGGCCTTTGTGTCGGTTTCTCCCGAAAGCACTCCACATCAGCAATCTGAAGGGCATCCTTATCCGATCAGGCGCAGCCATTCTGAGAAGCTTCCAGACTGGACGTTCCGGGATTTCAAGCATATCTTCCACGGAAGCGGTCCCCGCGAGTGAGGAGGTAGCGCCAACAAGCTGAGTCTGTCAGGGCATTGAAGGGGTTCAACGGCATTTCTGAGGAGTCACCAGTCTCTGCCATGCCGGGTTAATACTTTGTGACTGTACTCCTTGTAATCCTTATCTTGGCTTCCACCGCTATATTTTGTTAATCAGCATTTATTGCTCAAGCGGCAGAATTCTCTATATAAGCCCGCTCTTTTATTGTAAAATGGATGGATGTTTGCTAGAGGCTAAATGAAAACCTGAATTCTGCTATCAATACAGCTGATGTCTGGCTCTAAACCTGGACTTCTATTTTCATGTGTATGTCTTCTATTGCTTATCTTCTATCATTCCATGCTTTAACTGTAAACTTGAATTCTATTATCTGGATTTAGTTTCGATAAGGTAGGAACTCTGGAGTAGCCCTGGAGATTATGCATGCTAGATGTTCTGGTTTAATTTTTGTTAGTTATCTGTATTTGAGGGCTATTTGGTTCAGAATGCAATAGAGTTATCGTGTTGTTAGTCCATCACCCCTGTTCTATCTGGCCTGTGGCCATATTTCCCATCCCTTTCAGTCATTTCCCATTTCTTTCTTGTTCCTTTATCTCAAAACCCCCAGTTAGAATAGCAAGGGAACCAACCCCTCTCTGGAGATCGGCACGGGAGGCATTTCTTCCTCTCGGCCTTTCAATGTTGGCCGGGTCTAAGGCGCACTGAATTACCAAATCCTTACCAAAGGCAGATCTCTGACCAACAGGAGGTTGAACAGTTTCCATCCATTAAGGATGTTTTAGGCATCACATAGACTTGCATCATATCGGTCTGAGGTACACTCACTTGACTCATCATCAATTGGTTCACCACGAGTTGATCAGCCATTGGTAGTGGGTTGATTCACTATATAACTCTATGCATGTTCGGTCGTCTAAAAGTTTCCTTGCTAGGGCATTTGCCAAGTCCTCTCATCAAGGTCATGCTCTTGTGTATAGCATGACTGAATGATTGAAACCATGTACTTGAGTTCGTCCATCTACATCTTGATGTCTTGTTGGTTCTGAGGAACTTGTTGACACCGTGGAGCTTGGGGAAATTGTGGATATGGGGGCAAGTGTTGTGGAGAAGGGTGTTGGAATTGTAGGATGGGCTATATGGGAAGGGTATTCTTGCTGAGTGAACTACAAGGTTTTATTGGTGAATGAATTGAGATGATTGAGGTACTTTCCCATATTGTATAGGTTGGCCATACTTCCCTTGCTTATTGGTGAATGAATTGAGATGATTGAGGTACTTTCCCATATTGTATAGGTTGGCCATACTTCCCTTGCTCATGTGACATTTGGCATATAGACAATTCTATAGCGGTACAAGCTTACTACTAGAGGATTTGATGATTTTGTACCTAGGACATCGCCAACAATATTGAAGTGTTTCCTCCTAGTGGGGTTGTCATATCGTTGACAGACCTCATATTGGTCGAAGGTTTTATCTTGTACCCATAGACAAAAGAGAGATATTTTTGAAAAATAGATCAAAAGAGGGCTTTCAAGGTAGGGCGCACCTCCCTCAGAGCGAGGTGCATGGTGGTAGAGCAGGGCACATTGCTTGATGGACAGTGCACACTCTTGCCTTAGACAAATTTTTGATGGTCGATTTCATGGAACGAGGCATGCTTCTAGCTAATGGGGTACACTTCAACACTTAAACAAAATAGAGCGCACTTTAGACAAACATGGCACATTGCTATGGAGTAGGGTGCACCGAACACTTAGCAATTTTTTGCCACAAAGCCTCAGTCTTGATCAATCCTGAAAACACAAATTTCGAAAGGTAAAACAGATTTGTCAAACAACTATTTCAATCTTTGCATGAAGTTAGGCAAAATTATGGGTTACCTTGAAAAACAGAGTTGCCATTGTATAAACATTACAATTCGAAAAATATCTTGAGGCTAGAAAAATTGCAATTTGTAAATTTCGACGCAAATTGATTAGAATTAGGGCCAAACAAATCTGATCACATGATTTGTGGGTTTTGCGTGTTTCAATATGATAAACTAACCCTCTTACAAATATGAAGAAATTCAAAGTATATTTTTGTAGATCTGAAATTTTCGATGCAAGGGGGGTAAGATCTGCTTCGTATAGAAATCGCACTTGTGTGTCCCACCGGGCATGCCAAAATTGTTGAAACATGCACAATGGCTGGTTCTTTGTGGGATCAATCAAATGTCTTTGCTTAAACAAGGTGGATTGTCCCACTAGGCATACCAAGAACCTTTAAACATAGAAATCATTAGTTGAAAATTGTGCCCGTGATTACAATTCACCAAATGGGAGGGAAGGGGTTTCTCTTCCCAAACTACGGATTTGGGTCGGTTCCTTGCTAATCTAACTAAAACAACAAAAGAATATAAACTAAGGAAACAAATTAAATCTGATCTACTCTTGTAGAGGTAAAGAGTGAAAAAAAAAAGCAAAAGTGAGAAAATAAATACAGTCAAAGCCATAGAGAGATCAATGTTGGTCCAGTGATGATCCCAAATTCCCTAGTGTTGAACAAACAACTTCAATGAATTAGCCCTAGAATACCTGCAATAAACGAGAAAAGGGACTAGCAGAAGGTGGAAGAGTGGAGCCACTAACACCACACACTCATGAATAAAGAGGTTGCATAACACAATTGATCCATGAATATCATGTTCAGTTTCTCATTGATTGCAAAAATGGAGTACAAATCACAGTTGATTACAAAGAGTAGCTCTAGCTTTCTTGAAATTGCCAAAGGACCTTTTACAAATGAGCCCATGGCTCTTATTTATAGTTGAAGTCTAGCACTAAAGGACAAAAAATGCCATTATGATAATCTGGGCGCATTTCTAGCATATAGGGCACACTACTGCCAAACCAGGCACACTTGCACCGAACAAGGTGCACTGTTTCTGAATGGGGCAGACTGTTTCCGAACAAGGCGCACTGTTTCTGAACTTAGAAAAATCAGCAAAAAAGGACTAAGAATGTATCAGGGCATACTGCTTCGAAACAAGGTGCCCGAGACTCGAACAGGACGCATTGCTTCTGAACGGGGTGCACTTCCATCGAACAAGGTGCACTTCACCAAACAAGGCACACTATTTCCAAACTTAGAAAAATCAGCAACAAAGGGCTAAGAATGTATCATGGCACACTGCTTTTGAACGGGACACACTGGACTAGATTGGGACACATATCTGGCAAACAAATCGCACTACTTCCATACAAGGCGCACTTGCACAGAACAGAACACACTTACACAATACTATTCCTGCTTGTCCTCACAGGTCTTCATGTTGTTCATGATGGAAGGTTGACTTTGGAAAGGAAGCTATATATTTATGCCTATGAAAAATACAAATGCACTTCAGCACACTAGGTTACATTAATAACTACACATGCAATAATGGACACAAGGATATCTAAAATGATGCAATATTGATGCTTAGGAAGAGATATAATGCCACACCAATGATCCATACGAAAGATCATAATACACCAATTACAATACATTTCTTTATGTATTTGGTAAGGTTGTAGTCATTAGTTAACATATCTGTTCACATACCTGGTTCCAATTTCATAATTTGAATATAGCCTACTTGTCTTCTCTGTCTGACCCAGAGGACTACCATCAAAATGAGTTGTAACCAACTTTGAGTAAACTATTGCTTATTTGATGGGCCTTTCAAGGGCAGATATTTCAGAGCTTTCTCATAGCAGGTAATGGATTCTTTCAATCCATCAATGTACTTAGCCACCACTCACCCAGAAGAAATATTCTCCACTAACAAGCTGGCTTGGTGAATTGTCTAATGTCATATGCCATTGTACATTGTTGTGTCATCACTTGAAAGCTAAGAAGTGGCCCACAAGGATATAAGCCTCATATTTATCATAAAAAAACAGCTACAAACTGATTCCAAGTAATTCATTCTAGCTTGTCTCCGTCATCGTCCTCATATCACTTGTGCTTAACTATTGGTCACTAATAAAATGCTTACCCATCACAGTATAAGCCGGCAGGTTGTATTGTCTCGAAGCCTTCCACTGGGTTTAATGATTAATCAAAAGAAAATAGATAGTCTGCCTATTCAAGCCCTTGCTTTAATTATATTTCTAATCCAATCAAAATAGGATTTAAGAATTCTCCACAACCACACAAAAAGGAGGAAGGTTGGGGGAGAGAATTGTACTAATTCTCTTGATTCCCATGATTGACCCCCCTTCCATTTATGTTCCATCTTCCATCCAAAACATACACAAAAATGATCATATGGATTAACCTACCTTCTCCTATCATAGGGTCTCCTACGGCCCTCTTTACCACAACTCTTATCTCTTTGTTCCTTCCTTTCTGTGATCACAACTAAAGAAAAATAATTAAAAAGACTCTGTGACTCTGCTCATGCTGGAAGATTGCCTTTGGAGAGAAAAAGCTAATTACATAGATTCAGTAAACCTCCAACATATAAGTCATAGAGCAGTCAAATTCATTTCAGTGGCAATGAGATTCTATTTATGAAGAACAGAGCACTTTACCAAGAACTACAAAGCACTCGTCCTTTTAATTACAACAATTGGCTTGTACAAATGTTTTGCCTTCAATGTCATGGTAAACATCTTTGGTTCAAAAGCAAAGCCTATAATAATATTACACATTAATGTTATTATACATTGAAGAGTTCTCATTGTATAGTTTTCATTCATCAAAATGAAAACTTAATTGCATTCTAGCAGGATTTTTACTGAAATACCTTACTTCTGTCTTAATCTCAAAGCTTAAAGAAAAGGACTGAGATATCATGAAAGTGTGTCTACTAAAACTAGCAACTTAAAATCGTACAGAAACACATGATTTCGGGTTATAGCATAGTGCAATTCAGTACAGAATTCCTTGTACAACATTCACTTTTTAGATTCAAACTATTTCAAGGATGTGATGTAGATGCAGCTGATGAAAATGTGAAGAAGAGTATTTACTATTTATTATTTAATCATCCACAAATGAAGGTCAGAAAGTATTAATAAGGATTGTAGGCAGGGACTGGTCTAATCCAATTCATTAACACTTGGACTTGATATTTGCATTATTCAAGTTAACATCTATCAGACAGTGGGGTATTTATAAATTTCCATGTCATATCACTTGCCAGAGAATGCACATCATCACCTGAATCATCTGCTTTTGTTAGCATTACATGTCACTGTTATCTTAGATCAGCAGTGCAATTCTCTCACTCATAGTTACAAAACTTGGCCAGTTTTTGAAAAACTTGCTGAGTCCCAGCACAAGTCGCTCAAAATGGGTTTTTTGGAATCGACTTCACAAGTTTTTCCAAGCTCACCAAGTTTTTAAAAAAATTCTGAAAAAGCTCAGACTTAGAAAAACTCACGTATCCAGCAAGTCCCAATGAAAAACCTAGCGTCCAGGAAATGCATGCAGAAACAAAATAAAAGTTTTGGCCTCATTTCTGCTGTTTCCAGTGACAGAGGGAGCTGAGAGGAGGTGAAGGCAGCCACAAGGAACATGCATTTGCATCCTTAAACACCAATTTTTTTCCAGATTTCAAGAATTTAACCACTGTAGGCAGCAGTTCCAGACAGCAGAAATGAGGAACTGACTGTGAAAATGTCCCAAGCAATTTTGAATGTATATAGCAAATGTTGATTATGCTATTTTGTAATGCCATTTTGTATAAGGCATAATGTTTGTATAGTTCAATCAGCCAATCAGAAGAGAGAAGGATTAAATGCACAAAAAGACAAAATGGCCGTCATGTGGTTTAAGGCTAGTTAAGGCAGACGTCTAGTTAGTGTAGACGTCTGGCCAGTTAGACGTCTAACTAGTTGGTTGGGCAAACGGTTGGGCGGTTGGCGCAGGTAGTTGGGGAACCGCTCCTGCAGCCTTTAAATACCCCCTTACTTTTGCATTGTAATCTGTAACCTTCTGGAGATAATAAGACAGCGCTTGATCATATTGGTGTATGCTTGGTGTTATGCTGTGTATTGCAGATCGTGCTTGAGTGTTATTGCAGGTTGTGTTGCTGATGTTATGCAGGTTGAAGACTCTTCTTGGCGGGTTGTTTGCAGGTATTCGGGAGCAGTAGCCATAGCAGCAGTCTGACGTCTAGACGTCTGCACCCCAGACGTCCAGCCCCAGACATCCAGCCCCTAGACGTCTAAGTCCCAAACGTCTAGCTCCCAGACGTCCAGTCCCTAGACGTCTAGTCCCAGATGTCTAGCCACCTGACGTCTCCCTTCCAGACGTCTCACCCACTGACGTCTAGTCCAAGACGTCTAGCCTCCTGACATCCCAGCCCCAGACGTCTAGTACCCAGACGTCTGGTTCCAGCCGACTGACAGATAGACTAGTCTGACGTCTGAGTTACCTTGTACCTCTGAGACCCCAGGCTGATTCCTTGTCTCGTCTGTTCGATCAGTTCACCTCTCGTATCGGGAACATACTCACCCTTGTCTACATTTGGCGTCGTTGCCTAAAAATCGAACTCTGAGTCTAAGAGGCATAAGTGACAAAGCTAATAGGTGAATGACTGATCGTAGGTTACAAGAAAGTACACAGGTACTGGTGCGAAGAAGTGCACGGCTGGTGAATTTAAGATCACGGGAGGCGACGGAGATCTCCCACCCGGACGTAGAGAGAGTCTGGAATCCTGAGGAAGAGAGTACAAACATAGGAATACTATCGGTGACTGCAAAAGACGAAGAGCAAATAGCGGAAGAAGTGCCCATTATTGAGGAAAGGACGGTGACACCCGAACCAGCGGGAGACGGTTGGCAAGAGGATACTAAAGGAGAAGACCTTGTATCTGAGCAACCATGCGAGGGTTCGTGGGGAGGGCGACCGGAACCAAGGTTGGTATATTCGCGAAGGAGATCGCGAAATAGAGACCAATTGGAGTTGGGCAGAACGTTATTTGGATATAACTTTGCACCATCAACAGTAGACAAACAACCAAATCGAACAACACAACCATCAACATCGAGTAATCTGGGACAAAATACAAATCAAATGGCAAGTATTGGTAGTAAGACAATACAGCAGAAGGAAACGCTCCTAGAGGAAGGTATGAACAGGATGGACGAAATGAGAGGGGAACTCGATAAGCTACAAAAGACCATGGAATACCTTGGCACGCAACTGGAAGAAAAAACTCAACAGATCTGCCAGTTGGAGGCAGATAATTCCTAGTTGACAAAGGCTAAAGAGTTACTGGTTAAGAAGACAGCGGACTTAGCAACACAAAAAAATCAGTCCGAGCTCGCATGGCAGAAGAAGGAAGAACTTTGGCAAAAGAAGCAGGCAAGCTTGAAGGAGGAACTGCAGCAGGCACGCCAAAGGGAGGCAACCCTACAGCAGCAGTTAGCACAGAGAGCACCTTCGTCTTCTGGCTCAATATCTGAACAGCGGATGAAGGAGATCTTCAAGAGGAGGGAGACTGAGTTGTCGAATGCTCTCAAACAAATAGAAGATCGTGCTAACAACCTTGGGGTAGAATGTGCTAAGTTTTATAACTATGCCAAACAACTCAAGGAGGAGAGGGAGCTGTTAAAGATGCAGATGAAGGAATATGAAGCTGTTATAGAGGCTGCCAACATTGAGAACCCAGTTCCACCTGAAGTAGAGATAGATACCCCACAGACCGAGTGGAGAAAGTCACTGAGGACATCGACTTCTTCGAAGGGGAGGATAGATGTAGACAACGGTTCCGAGAGCGAGAAATGAGGAACCGAGCGTGAAAATGTCCCAAGCAATTTTGAATGTATATAGCAAATGTTGATTATGCTATTTTGTAATGCCATTTTGTATAAGGCATAATGTTTGTATAGTTCAATCAGCCAATCAGAAGAGAGAAGGATTAAATGCACAAAAAGACAAAATGGTCGTCATGTGGTTTAAGGCTAGTTAAGGTAGACGTCTAGTTAGTGTAGACGTCTTGCCAGTTAGACGTCTAACTAGTTGGTTGGGCAAACGGTTGGGCGGTTGGCGCAGGTAGTTGGGGAACCGCTCCTACAGCCTTTAAATACCCCCCTTACTTTTGCATTGTAATCTGTAACCTTCTGGAGATAATAAGACAGCATTTGATCATATTGATGTATGCTTGGTGTTATGTTGTGTATTGCAGATCGTGCATGAGTGTTATTGCAGGTTGTGTTGCTGATGTTATGCAGGTTGAAGACTCTTCCTGGCGGGTTGTTTGCAGGTATTCGGGAGCAGTAGCCATAGCAGCAGTCTAACGTCTAGACGTCTGCACCCCAGACGTCCAGCCCCAAACATCCAGCCCCTAGAAGTCTAAGTCTCAGACGTCTAGCTCCCAGACATCCAGTCCCTAGATGTCTAGCCACCTGACGTCTCCCTTCCAGACGTCTCATCCACTGACGTCTAGTCCAAGACGTCTAGCCTCCTGACGTCCCAGCCCCAGACGTCTAGTACCCAGACGTCTGGTTCCAGCCGACTGACAGATAGACTAGTCTGACGTCTAAGTTACCTTGTACCTCTGAGACCCCAGGCTGATTCCTTGTCCTGTCTGTTCGATCAGTTCACCTCTCGTATCGGGAACATACTCACCCTTGTCTACAATCACTACCCAGCACTTGGAGTTGAGGTAAAAAATAAGTTTCAGCTGTCAATGCTTAAACACTAGGGCTTTTTTTGTTTTGAGTTTCTAATTACTTGATGATTGTCTCCATGTGCAACCGCATTGAAAGAAAATGACTGGAAAGAGAGACCTAGCTTGGAAGCATGTGAGGGAGGGTTGAAATAAGGGGGAAGTATTCTACAACAATTGTGATACCAAAATTTATGGAGGCATAAACCCTCTCAAATACCACTTGGTGAGGAAACATGGCCATGATGTCACGCCATGTAAAAAAAGTGGAGGCTGAAGTTATGAGGGAATGCAATGCCCTCCTAGAAGATTATGATGAGAGGAAACAACAAAGGAAAAGAACAAGCCATGCAATGGCTTCTCCTCCTCCTTGGCCTCCTTCTATGGAGGCTAGCAGCTTTGGCCCTTGGCAGCAACATCGCAGAACAATTCAATCCGACAGTGGCAGAACCAAAGAGTGAGATGATATCATCTTTTTTGTGCAACATTCCACTCCAAGGTCACAACCCTCACTCAAGGAATGACTATGTGGAACCAAGAGAAGCACAAGCGCAAGGAGGGTGTGGAAGCTTTTGGTATTTTTCCGACATTCCCTTCAATGTGGCAAGGTCTCCATATTGGTGGGGAATGGTAGATGCCCTCACTATTTGCGGCCCAAGATTTAAGGCGCCCACTTATGATGATTTTAGGGGCCCTCTCCTTCAGGAATCCATGGAGGATATCCAATATTTGCTTGAAGAACAACAAAAAATATGGAGAAAAAAGGGTTGCACGATCATGTCCGATGGGTGGACTAATGGGAAGAATCAAACATTGATCAATTTTTTGGTTTCTTCTATAGGAGGAATAGTGTTCCTCAAGTCAATGGATGCATCGGCACAAGTTAAGAGTGGCAAAATGCCTGTCGAGTTGTTGGAGGTAGGGGAGGAGAATGTTGTCCAAGTTATCATAAACAATGCAACAACATATGTGGCAGCAGGAAGGATTTTGGAGGAGAAATTCCCTACAATTTTTTGGACACCATGTGCAGCCCATTGTCTCGATTTGCTTCTTGAAGACATTGGGAAATTACCCTAGGTGTCCAAGGTTGTAAATAAGGCAAAATGTATCACAAAATTCATCTACAACCATTCGTGGGTCCTCTAGCTGATGAGGAAGTTCACTAATGGAAGGGAGCTTGTGCAAGTTGGAGTGACACGATTCGCCACAAACTTCATCACATTGCAAAGCCTGTTTGATGCAAAGGGGGCATTGAAGAGGATGTTTGTGAGCGAGGAGTGGACAGGAGAAGAAGCTACTAGATATTAATTCTCCAATGAGGGCCAGAAGGTGTACAAGTATGTGTTTGAGGAGCCCTTCTAGACGATTATGAATGAGGCAATTAAGGTACAAGACTCAAGTTCCTTTTTCTTTCATTTACAAATTTTAAATTCTAATCCAAATTGCAAATAGCTAACGATAACTAAAATTTGTCATTTTGACTTCAGGTGGCAGAGCCTTTGGTGAGGGTTCTTTGTCTTGTTGATGGAGAAAAATCACCCATGGGGTATCTATATGAGGCCATGGATAGGGCCAAAGAGGCAATTGCCTCATTTTATGATTATGCATAGTCCAAATACCTTCCCATTTGTGAACTAATTGATCATCAATGGACTTCTCAACTCCATAGGCCACTACATGCAAGCAAGGTACTATCTTTTATGATGAATCCTTTGAGGTTGACTATGAGGTGATGTCGGGCCTTCAACAGTGCCTTACCAGGATGGTGCCAGATCAAAGGATTCACAATTTGATATAGGATGAGTTGCAAGATTACAAGGGTTGTGAGGGCTACCTTTTCATGACCCCATAGTGCATTCAAGGAAGGACAACTCAAAGGCCATAATAAACCATATTTATCAACTTCAAAATTCAATTGTTTATTATTGATTTTGATTTTGTTTTTAAAATAATCTCAATTTACATAAATTCTTTTTTTTTTGGCATTTTCTAGATTTATGGTGGGAGGACTTTGGTGCCTATACACCCAATCTCCAATGCTTTGCCATCAGAATTTTATGTAAGCCATGCAACACTTCAGTTTGTGAGTGCAATTGGAGTATATTTGAGCACATTCACTCCAAGAAGCGCAATAGACTCATGTAGCAGAAGTTGAATGAGCTCATGTTTGTTCACTACAACCTTTGCCTCCACCATAAAAAAATAGCAGGGTCAAATTATGAGGCGATTGATTTAGATGAGATTGATCCATCATCTGATTGGATCACAAAGCCAGAGAAGCAGCAGCAGGAGCCTCTCTTTTCACTAGATGATTTCAAAAATATGGTGGAAGAGTTAGCGACAAAGGCAGAGGAAGAGGCACAGGCACAAAGAGAGAGGACCAAAGCTTCAACTAGGGCAAAGGGCAAAGGCATTGTTAGACACTAGATAGATGAGCTATAGTGGCCTATGAGGCATTTTGAGACATGTAGTATCTTTTTTACATGATATTTAATATAAAAATATTACTTGGCATTAAAATTTCTTTAATTGATGTGTGTTTCGTGTGTAGTTTAAGGTTTTATCACTTAGAGTATTAATTTTGGATATGTATAATGTTAATTAATTGTGACATACATGAAAAAAAAATTCTTTTCCAATGAAAATTTGCATTTTCCTCCATTTGTTTTTTTGGGCTAATTTTTTGTTGAGTCCAAGCCTGACTTACAACTTGACCTTGCCAAGCCTGCACCCAGTGCAAGTTTCTCTACCATGGCCCCACTGATATATCCACTTGAGTGTATTCTTTCAGTAATGCAGTAGAACCAAATGCTGTTTCCAAGGTTCGTCTGCTTTACCCTGGTTGTCCAGTTCATGCAACAAGGAGGATAAGAGGAAATTTAGCAGGATGCAGGAAATGGTGAAGACAAACAAGCTCATAGTTTGTAAAAATGTTCTTAAAATTACTTTAGATTTCAATCAAAGATCGTAAAGTTTAGTAATTATCTTGTGCTTCTGATAGTTTATTGAGGCGATAAAAATTCACTTAGCCATCATGTGTAGCATAGCTACCATACTGTAGGAGCCTAACCCCTAAGGTGCTGACAGAGGGTTCAGGAACAGGTCAGTAATACTCTTGAATATGTTGAGTATGAGAGAATTGATTATATTAAGTATTTCTCTGCAAGTGGAAGTCATGTCCACATATTGCAACTTTAGTCTTCTGTCATATAGCTTTGGTTTGGAAGGTTTCTTGATGGATGTGCTTGTTGGCAAAGTTTGTTTCCATCAACCTATACTCAATTTTTTACTTTTCTAATGGCATTAGCGTTGGCTCTAATTATTAGTATTTTCCATATTGTCATTTGCTAATCTATGTGCTTCACAATCTGGTGAGCACATATGTAATTGTCATATCTTAAGCTAGTTGTTGCACAAGAAATACAATAAAGATTAGTACATACCTCTATCCCTCATAACATTCATATGTTAATTACTCTACAATCTGGATTACAACCCCTTCACAATTAAATGAAAAATATTTACTACGGTAATGGAGAAGAAGCTCAAGAATGAGAATGAATATTTGACCTTTGAAGCCCATCGTCATTCTTGACTCCTTTCACCTGCTTGGACATTTCAACATACAAGAAAAAGTTTGCTGCCTCAAAGTGTAAAAATAAAATCAAGTTTCAGTGTATCCTACTTTGAATTGGTGGCACCTTTAGCAAAGATATTTTTAACAATTACTTGAAGCACGTTTGATGAAACTCTTACAGCAACGAAGTACCTGAGTCTCCCTGTATCTCCTTTCTATTATAATCACAATTAGAATAAGTTTTTCAAACTTGTCACCTCACTCCATAATTCAGAGCCTTGCATGAAGGTGTTCGTAGTGCATTTGTAAGCATATTTAAGCAGGACATGTTTTAATCAATTAATAAGCAGTGCACAGTTAGTCTCCATCAGTCAATAGATTTAGTCCTTAAGAGTATTACTAAATTTATTCAAGCTTCACACTGCATTCTTTGTCAGCAGAAATTCTTTCTCCAAGCGATGCAGTCTAAGAAAAATTATAAAGCTCTTCTTCAATTGAATCTCTCAGAAGAATATTTGGGTTATTTCCTCGAGCAGATATAGGTCGGTGCAAAGCTATCACAAAACTAGCAATCATGAAAAGCATAAACAAGCACCTTTTAGGAAATAACATCCTATGTTGTTGTAAGCCATAGTAGAAGATATTGTAGGTTAAATATCTTCCTCCATGGTTATAATACTACATATTATCCGTTTCTGCTCTCTTGACATGCATATCTTTGATTAACTCTCAATACAAGTTGCAGTTTGAAATAAATGAACTTAAACAAGCAACAAAATCCCAATTTCTGTACAAAAAAATATCTAAAATAATATTGTTACCTTAACATAGTTCTTGTAGTAGCCTCGAATTGTGGGATCATAGAAGAAAGTATCATTTGAGGAACCCAAAACAATTCCAGCTTCACGAGCCCACTGAACATACTGACCTTTTCCACCAAAGGCATCCAGATTATTTACAAGGCTAAATATTATTCTTATTCCATGACGCCTAGCTTCTACAATTACATAGTCTAGTGCCTGCAACCAGCATACAAAGAATTAGGCCTTGTTGAAGGTCCAAAAGGTCTGGAGATCAATTCTAGATTAAGAATGTACCCCTTCGAAATAGCCAAAAGCTAAAGATCCCCTAGAAAGAAGCCATTGTCCTAATAGCCATCTAACAGTGCTAAATTCAAGCTTTTCAATTCAACTGCATACTAAATACAACAATTTAAACACAGGAACCAGAGAAAAAAAAAACTGTAGTTTTAGGGCATAATACTCTTTCACTCAGTGAACAGATAAGGGCAAATCATTAAAAACACAAAAGTAAACACTTGATTTAAATACATATGAAATGTGTGAATGACTACAGCGATTGTTAGGAGGGTTGTTGCTTCAAATAAAACAAGTAATTCTTGACCTCACTATACACAAACCCAATAGTAAAAAACACTCATTCATTCCATCTGCTACTGAAAAAGTTAACTATTCCTGAAAATCTGCTACAATTACAAATACTATGGAAAGCCATATTTCAATAGATCTTCATCTCAATATGGGCAGGGCTTTTCAAATGAAAACTGCAAAGAGTATTTACCAAGTTAATTACAATGTATATGCCAAACAGAGACGGAAATAGGAATGTAACACTGTTTGACACAGTAAGGCTCGACCAATTCTCCCAAAAGCTTAAGCTGTTAGGAGGAGGTCTCCATGTAGAGGTCAGGATTTAACAGACAGGTTGAGGGTCCTCCGCCCCACAATTGTTGGTAAATCAAGAGGGCCAAATACGAGCCACAGACAAGCCAGGGGAAGGCCCCCTCGATAAAGCTGCATTAAGACACAGTCAAGAGAGAGCAGGACGAGAATCAAACCCATCCTGCCATGATCGCCAGTGTTTGAGAAAGTTCAATTTGAGCAATTCTCCCAAAGCTGAAGCTGTCAGGAGGGGTTTTCCCCGTAGAGATCAGGATTCAACAGACACTATGAGAGTCTGGTGCACCAAGACTGTCGGTGAATCAACAAACAAACAAAAGTCATTTGAAGAATTTAATTAGATCCTATTTCATGGATAGCAACACGCAAGGAATCTATCTACGAGTTGTCATACAGTCCCTATGAGCTTGACAGCCCATGGCTGATGCATCCAAAAGACAAGGCCAGGTGCAACCAATAATCTGTGACTTCAACAAATTACATAGCCTTCTTCATAGCATCTGTTCTAAATTCAAATATTCCGCTTTATACAAAGCAGAATATGTATATATGAAATTCTAAAACTGGTTTCAAAGGGTGTATTGTAACGGCCATGGGGAACATTCCTAATATCATGACCAACGTTCAAATCCCTTCACCACAACAAGTTGGCCCATTAAATTCTAATCCCCTCCCCATAAGAAGGTGGCAGATTAAGTTCAAATCCTCTGACCACAAGAAGGTGGTCCATTGGGCTCCAATTCCCTCGTCAGAATAAGGTCCATAATGCAGAAGACATGTCACGGAGGCTGTTGTGTTATGACAATGGGGTATATGCATAAAAGCGACCCAATTTTAACCCCACATTGAAACTAGACTTCCCATAACCTCGGTGCAATTAAATTTACAAAGCCAAAAAATGAAAAGAGAAAAAATAATAATAATAACTACTCATAATTATCTGAATTTTGATTAACCCAATCAAACATCAGGTTTGGAATAACTCTTCATTTTGTTACATTTATAGGAAATTTGAATCTATTTAAGTTGCGGAATCTGAAAAAAATAATGGTTAGAATTGAAATTAATCACACAATTGGCGTATATTTGTTCAGCCAATGCCAATGCATATTTATGGAAACCGATAATGTGTGGCATCTGCAACATATTAATCTCAACGGAATCACTGTAAGTACAAAAATGTAGGATGAGGCAAAGCGAGGGCTCTAAATAGGACCAGAGAATGACGACAACTCAATGTCCTCTAATCCAACAAGTTTCATAAGAAATTTTAAAAAATTATCTCATTGACTTAAAATTTCTGCAACTGCCCTTCACGTCGATAGACCTTTCCTTTTCTAATACAAACCAGATGATCTTCTAACCCAACATGGGAACCAGAATACTCACCTTAAACACACTCTCTTCAAACCTTCCAGGAGATAACTGGAGAGCATTGTATCCTCCATCATTGAATGCCCATGTCCTACACACAGAGAGACCCATTTCCGCACCCGCTTTAAGCATGGCCTTAACTCTGGGTCTAGTGGAATAATCCACACTTTGGGCCATAAGCCAATATGAGTTCCACCCATTGACATAAAACGGCCTACCATCCACCACAAACTGAGATCCATTCCTTTGAACAAAGCTCATGCTGGGTTGTGTGAACCTGAACACGAGGAGGACATCCCCAAAGGAAGTATACAAAAATAGAATGAAGGAAGCAACACCAAATACAGAATAGATGCCTGTGCCACCCCACATTTTAGAAGGAGAGGCATGCCCTGCCTTCAACCTATGTGCTCTGCTCACCGTTTTATTTTCCCAGCCAAAGCCGTTTTGATTCCTCCCAAACTGCATTGTCCATTCTTACAATCTGCTTGATGGGGCACTCAAGTTCTTAAATCACAAAGCAGGAGCCATTGCTTTGTCAAGTCAACTACACCCACCATCTCAAGAAATTGGGTAAAAATTTAAAAAAAACAAACAAAACAAAAATGAAAAAAAATCAAAGAGAAAGTATTCCAAGTCCTTTTCCTTAAGCTTGTGGGTATCAAGTAGCAATGCAATCTACCCAAAACTCTGTATGGGCCCAATGACAAAATATCATGCGTTTTTTGGATGCTAAAATGCCGGCTAACAGTGTGTGAGCCCTCGTAATCGTGATGGTTGCTTCATACAGGACCTTAGTTTGGGTTCAGAGGTGTTTCATGGGTCCCTTGAAGAGTATTTTTTAAGGTTCTATGGCCTAAAATATTAAGGCACCAACCGGGTCAGAGGTGTTCCTGGCGTTTCAGCAACTGGGTAGTTGGTATGGATCGATCCAATGCACACCCATTCACCCTCATGTCACCTGCTTTCACTTTGCTTTCACTCCTGACCCTTGTCAGCGCACTTCATCATCTATGGTTTGCATCTCTTTTTCATGGTGCTCCCAAATTTTCTTACTAGATTCCCACCCTTTTTCACAATGCTCTAGTCATTTTCACAATGCTCTAGTCATTTTAACACGGCAACCAATTCAAATACGAGATCCAGACACTTTAGTAGTATTTTATTTGGAGCTTACAGCCAGGCATACGAATGCATACGAATGCATGGAGATCAAATTTCCACATATCTCAGCAGGAATTTATACTTACAGCAATGATTGCGGGAAATGTATGGCTCCATGAGCTGGCCTACTCAAGCTCAGTTTGAACTCCTTAATTTTAAGGTGCGAGGAAGGTTACAAGAATTCATGCATAACCACGTCAAATCTAGTTAATTTAGTCAGAGTTTTTCTATCACCGATAATTATTGTAATCTCAAATGATTGAGCTTGTCCATCCGATTAGGTGGATAATAGCCGAGCTGAAAGGGCATAAAAGTACCTAAAATAAGTTTGGTGAGCCCAACCTCTTGGTTGGTCCAAAGCCATAATAATATTAGCATATATGAGCAAATTGTCCTTCATGTGAATGATATAATAATATAATACTAGTCAAAATCTCAACTTTGACCACATGTAATATGATTGTGTTCTTCCTTTCAATAATAAAACTATTATTACTTGGAACTCCAGCTTGGGGTGGCGTGGAACTATTAAATTTTAGCCAAGGAAGAGAAATAGATGCTTTCAAAAAATAGACCGCAAGTTTTGGGAGATTGGTGATTGGGTTGTTTATAGTTAAAAGGTCGAGAGCTCAAATCTTCCTTTAGTTTTGAAAGTTTTTTATTTTAATTATAATAATAAATATTTAATGTGTTACATCAAAAACCATTTTAAGTTTATTGATTTTGGGAGTAGTTTTTATTTAATTAATTTAAAATAGTCTTAGTTTTTATTTAATTAATTTAAAATAGTCCTAGTTGGATTATAATGTTCAAAGAAAAAAAATATATTAAAACACTATTTAAAATCTTTTTAATTGTAGATATTGATTAAATAATAATAGGACTAAAAATTAGTTTTTTTTATTGATAGTAAAATGGGTTTTAAAAAGGTTACAAACTTATTACAAGTAGGATTTTGAAAGGCACCCCCAAACCTTAGATCTAGTAATAAGACATCAAGAAAGACTGAGTTGGATTCTACAAATCAAATCCAAAAATCTAATAAAACAACCTCTTAAAAAATAAACTGCATATTTTTATCAAGAAAATACAAGAGATTGTCCCATGGTCAAACCATCGTGTGCTCGAAATCTAAAGTAACGGAGAAAAACAACAGAATAATGAAAATGTTACCAGTTAAAAATAAATTTACAAATAAAAATTGCCCAAACCGAAGCATTTGTCGCCTAACATGAAAGGAGAATAGAGGAATCTTGTCATCACAATCAACAAATCTATCCAACAAAGCACATAACAGGAGAACCCCTCATGAGAATAACCGGTTTAAGAAAACAACACTAGAAATATCGGCCAACAAAATCCACAACATAAAAACCATCCAGGAGATCTACACAAGAAATTCCATGAAACCCGCAAATCCCGCTAGAGCCAACCAAAAAAGTTTCAAGAACAACCGCTCTTAGGTACAAGAAAAAGGAGATAGCAACATTTCGCACCACACCTGAGAGGGAGAAGGGTAAGATCCCAAAAAAATAAGCCTTAGAACCCTGGGATCAAACACACCACCACTGCTGGAACTAGAGAAAGAGATCTCTGCAGATTGCCAAAGCTAGGAAACCCACTAGAGACATGGGGCCAAAAGCCAAAAACCACCGCAACATAACAACCCACTTTCACCCCAACTAATTTGGGTCAGTATTTGGCCTTGTCTCCTCGGAACAACTAGATACAACAAGAAATTATCGAACCCAGAAGAAAGCAGCACAAACCAGCCACAAACCCACTACTGGTAGAGAACCCTAGCAACAGAGTCATCCAAGCACCATCCAACCAGAGTAGCCAAGCCATCAGAGCCAAAGCCAGCCAAGGGAACACCATCATATTTCTACAACCAAACACTATACCAAGCTCACCCCAACGGGTTTGGGTTGGTAGATGGCCCTTTCCTCTCCCTGGAAAGCCAAAAAAAACATGAAACTATCGAACCTAGAAGAAATGCTACACAATCCAACCAAGTCCCCGAAACTAGCAAACAACCCAAGAAACACAACCACCCAACACACCCACCAACCAGAGCGAGAGCCAACCAAGGGGTCAATAGCTAGAATTTTCCACTACATTATAACGGCCCAGGATCACCCCTACAGGTTTGAATCAACATTCGGCCCTCTGCCCCAGATAAGAGTGATAATGCCAAACCCATAAGAGAGTAGAACATACCAACAAGACCCCCAGCAAGCAAAACACCTTGATCACAAACCATAGTAGAGAAACTAAGCATGACTAGAAGCCATATCTAGAATGGGAGAAAGGGGGCCTCCTACTCAAAGGGGTTCAGAGCGTCGAAGTCGAAGCAGGAGTGAAACCCTCGTGGAGGAAACCCTCACGGGCCCTCTCTACCACGAGATTAAAAATTAGTTTAGATTATATTAAAAGAAAATAAAATTTTGAAACATATATATATATATATATATATATATATATAATATTTTTTAAAGGATTTAAAATAAATGTTCCAAGAAGATGAGTACAATGAGCTCTGGCGATTTTTTCCTCTGAACTAGGGTTTCTGGAACTTCAAAAAATCTAGGGCATCAGCTGGATTGCAAAAGTGCTTTCGGGGTACGGTGGATCTGAAGGCTAGATTGGTGCCCCAGGAGGGTCCAATGGGGACTTCTCCGGCTCCTTTTCCAGGGAGTAGCAGCTCATACGCAGATTTGTTTAAAGGAAAATCTCCTCCAAAGAACGACGAAGCTCAAAAAATGGCATATAAAATGCTCTTCACGGCTGCTGGGAATAGGTCGACAACACATCGTGTGAATGGATGTTTGCCGCAGGCCGAAACCAGGCCAAAAATTGTCATCGAGCCAAGTATGGTTGAAGAATCAGTCATTTACAGAGCTAATCACGATTTAATCTGCAAGTTCATGGGTATACGTCCTTCCCTAAATTTTTTGCACTCTTGGATCCGCCAAAACTGGAGCCTCACGGTGAGTATTCATTGTGGTTTATTAGCAATGGATATTTTATTGTTAGCTTTTCATCTTTGGTCGATAGAAATAGGGCTTTCGAGTCAGAGAAGAAAAATCATGGCCTAGCAGGGCTATTTGTTCAACCATGGAGAGTGGGATTCGATCCCCGAGTTGAACCTACTGCTGTCCCAGTATGGATCCGACTATATGCTCTTCCAATGGAATTCTGGAGTGAGCAGGTGTTGGCAAGGATTGGCAATTCTATTGGAAGACATCTGGGTGTTGCCAGAGACACAATTGAAGGGAGCATGGCGGTGTATGCAAGAATATGTGTGGAGATGGATCTCGACCAGCCTTTGTCGATAGAGATGGAAATTGAATTGGCAGGTCTCTCCTGGATTCAACAACTGGACTATGAGGCCCTACCCTTTAGATGTAGGGTTTGTCACAAACATGGACATTTGGCCCATTTTTGCCCTAATAATATGAATGCTAAAATGGAGGCCCCTTTAGGAATGCCAAACCTGCCTAAAGAGGATAAGGCAACACTTAATAAAGATTCTAATAGCACCGTTCAGGGCCAGGAAGCTCAGAGAGAGGGTTTTGAACAGACCCCAGAAGAAAAATACGGACAAAGAAAAAAGAGGGAAAGGAGCAATCCCATCTCAGACCTGCCAATAGGTATGAGATATTTAAGTCACTGGTTGACGAAGAGGAACAATTTATGGAGGGCATGGAGGGTAATAAGGAAAATTCTAATATTCCCGTGCAACTCCCCCTCTCATCTCCTCCCATCATACAACAGGTAGTTGAACTCTGTGAGGTATCACAGCCAGTGTGTTCAGGGGCTTTAGTAGTGCATAACCAGGAGCAGACAGTATCTCAGGATGTCAGCATGGGAATAGCGAGAGAAGAACAGGGGAAAGGCCAACTTTGGGGATAACCCAGGTAGAAAAAAGATCAAAAAACAGCAATTCTCAGGGAGTAGGTAGAAGATCCAATAAGGAGTTGCTAGCAGCCCAAGGAGACAAACTGATCACGGGAGGATCGGTGAGGCCAATAGACTCTTATTGCTCCCAGGGTAACCAATGATTATACAATCATGGAATGTGAGGGGTTTAAACAATAGAACCCATCAATCTGTTGTTCGAAGACTTTTAGAGAATCGTAATACTAATTTTTTGCTTTTACAGGAGACTAAGATGTCATTAGATCTTATGTCCAAAATAGTCAACAAAATTTGGAGGGGTGTCGGTCATATGGATGTGGCTGCCCAAGGTGCCTCAGGGGGGATTGTTACTCTGTGGAACTCTCTTGAATGGTCTGCAATAGAACATCTTGCCTGGAGGGGTGTTCTCACTTCTCTTTTTAGGAATAATGTCACTGTGGAACACGTTCTAATCACAAACTTTTATGGGTCTCAAAACCTAGAGGGTCAGAGGCGGCAGTGGAAGGCTGTGCATAACATGCGAACCTCAAGGGAAGATCTAGACTGGATTATAGCGGGGGACTTTAACGCTAAATTATCTTCTAGAGATCAGGAAGGGGGAACACCATTTTTGGACTCAGGGGACCGTTTCATGATTGCCCAAGTCCAGGCTTTGCACTTAGTGGACATTAAATGTCCTGGCATTAACTACACTTGGACTAATAAAAGGTGGGAGCCACATAGCAGGAAGGTTAAGCTAGATCATTTTTTGGTTTCAGAGGAGGCGTTTGTAAAATGGAATATAAATTTTTAGATTTTAGAAGGCCCAGTTTCAGATCACTGTCCCATTCTGTTGGAAGGCGGGACTAGGATGGGGCAGCATCACAAACCTTTCAGATTTGAGAATTTTTGGCTTCAGAAAGAAGAACTTCGGGAGAAAATTCCACAGTGGTGGGAAGAAGGCCGCCCGACTTATGGGAGAGCAATGTTCAGAATCCACAAACAACTACAATATGTCAAAACTCAGTTGAAGTATTGGAGGCGTGCTAATAAAACAGACTTCCAGGCCCAAAGAGCTCCTTTGGTGGCCAGATGGGATGAGGTCCAAAAATAGTTCAGAGAAGGAGTAATTACAGACCAGCTCAAAGCTGAGGATGATGCCCTGCGTACAGTGGTTGAGGACATTGACAACCAGGAGGAGACCTATTGGAAGCAGAGAGCAAGAACCACCTGGTTATTAGAAGGGGACAGAAATACAAAATTCTTTCATCGGACTGCTTGTGCTCGAAGACAGATGAACAAGATGGAGGCCCTTCAAGATGAGAACGGTCATTCCTTTGATACACTTTCGGGTATGCATTCCCATTCTATGGATTATTTTTCTAAGCTTTTTAAGGAAAGTGTGGTACAAGATGTAGAGGCCCAAAATGAAGTTATTTCTGTCATACCTGCTGTTATTTTCGAGGATGAAAATCAGGCCCTCCTCAAACCCATTGATAGAGATGAATTGAAAACTGTGGTCTTTGGAATGAGCACTGGTAAAACTCCAGGTCCAGACGGCTTCCCAATTGAGTTTTTTTAGGCTTTCTGGGACTACTTAGAGGAAGATGTAATGGCTGTTGTAGAAGAGTCCAGAGAAAATAAGAGAATGCTTAAAGCTATAAACCACACTTTCATTACCTTAATTCCAAAAGGGGAGGAGGGGGTTCATATTTCAGATTATAGGCCTATTGCCTTATGTAATGTGTTGTACAAAATAATCACAAAGGTAATGGCTGAGCGCCTAAAACCTCTTCTTCACAACATTGTCTCCTCCAAGCAAGGGGGTTTTGTTGAGGGACGATGAGATTCTGGATGGGGTGGTTGTGGCCCAGGAAGCAATCCATTCAATGCACACTTCCGATAATAAAGGGATGTTCATAAAACTGGACATGTCAAAGGCTTATGACAGGGTTGAATGGAGTTTCCTGGCTAAAATGATGGCAGCCTTTGGTTTCTCTCAGGACTGGATAGAGTGGGTCATGAGTTGTGTCTCTTCCCCGACTTACTCTATGCTAATCAAGGGCCTTCCTTCGCAACCTTTTGGAGCTACTCGGGGACTGCGCCAGGGGGATCCATGTTCTCCTTATATTTTTCTCATTTTGGCTGAAGGTCTTGGCAGACTTTTCTTGAGGAGAAGACAGCAAGGTAGATTATTGGGTATCAGGGTGGGTGACGAAGTTTTAACGCACCTGCAGTTTGTGGATGACACTTGGTTTGGTGGGAGTGGCCAGCTTCAGGGAAGCAAGAATGATTAGGGATACTCTTAATGTCTATCTCAGGGCTACTCAATAGGTCATTAATGACAAGAAATCCAAAGTGGTTTTTTTTAATCTGGAGCAAAGGCTTCAGAACAGAATTTTAGAAATCCTGGGATTCACAAGGACTTCTCTCCCAGTGGTTTACTTGGGGGTCCCCTTGCACTTTAAGAAGCTAAAATTAGACACATGGAGGAATCTGTTGGAGTGTATCAAGGACAGAATTAATCACTGGTCTCACAAGTGGTTAAGTTATGGTGGCAGATTAACGTTCTTACAGTCAGTCATTCAAGCCATGCCAATTTACAAATTCTCTATCCTGGCTGCCCCGATTACAATATGGAAAGAGTTGGACAGGATGGCTAGAAAGTTTTTATGGGAAGGAGCAAAGGGAGAGAGAAAGTGGGCCTTAGTGGGCTGGGACAAAGTTACCCAACCCAAGGTTAAAGGAGGTCTGGGTTTGAGAAAATCTAAGCTGAATAATAAAGCTTTGGCTGGAAAGTTGTACTGGAGATGGATCTCCCAACCCACCTCCCTTTTCAGTAGAATCCTAACTAGAAAATACCTGGGACAGGCCAACCCAAACGATGTAGCTCGCATCCCCTTGGATGGTACTGGGTCCCTAGTTTGGCAAGCTCTCAAGTTAGGGTCTCAGGTTGTTAAAGACCGCTTATTTTGGAAAGTGGGAAGAGGGGAGAAGGCTCATTTTTGGACAGATTCTTGGGATCAGTTCCCACCCATCATTGCTGAATTTCTAGAATTACAGCCAATAAAAGCAGCCATTGAAGCCAAGGGATGGATCCGTATTGAAAGTTATTTCACAACTACTCAGCTAGGGGAGTGTAAGTTTAAGCAGTTCAAGAAGTTGGATGAGTGGCCCATTTCAATCCCTCCGGATTTGACTCCCATCATGACTAAAATTTTGACAGAAATATTTCTTACAAGGGGAGACGTGGAGGATGAATTAGCCTGGGGCTTTGGGAGTCTTGGCATCTATACAGTAAAGGACGGATATGACAACATTCTCCCAGAGCCCCCCCTCATACTTTTCAGGTTGAGGACTGGAGGAAAATCTGGCACTCTAAAGGTTGGCCGAAAGTTAACTTTTTTGCCTGGCAGTGCATGCACAATGGAATCCTCACTTTTGATAATCTCAGATCAAAAGGTATCATCGGCCCTTCTCAATGTGTACTATGCTACAAGAGCGAGGAAACTGCTGACCATTTGTTGTTTGGTTGCCCTTTCACCCGACAGATTTGGCTGCGTTGGTTTGCATACTTTAGAATTCAAGTAAGTGATGACCTGAACCGGATGAATATCTGGGCAAAATGGCGAGAAAGGTAGATTCAAATCTAAAGCTCTTCGTATTGGTTGGGAGCTCGGTTTAAGCTTTATCCGGTGGCAAGTATGGCTGGAAAGAAATGCCAAAATTTTTAGAGAAACTTTTACTGCTCTAGACGGGGTTTGGCAGACCATTTGGAGCAAGGTTACCGAAACTGTGGTTGTTCATGCTGAGGAGGAAGCTCAAATTGACATTGGAGCTATGGAAGAACGCGTTGAACTGCAAGAGGGACAGGACAAAAATTGTTGGAAACCTCCCCTTGAAGGTTGGATTAAAATCAATACTGATGGAGCTGCAAAAGGCAATCCGGGTAGAGCCAGAATTGGAGTGGTGTGCCGAAACCATGCTGGGACTGTGCTCTATTGGGAATTGCAAGGCCTGGGAAGAACCACTAACAATGAAGCCGAAGCCATTGCCATCAAGTCTGCTTCTGTTTGGGCAGTGAAACATGGCCACCGCAGGATTATTCTTGAATCAGACTCGCAAATAATGGTTGGAGCTCTAGACTGCATGAGGAACTTTGATCTGAAAGCTTGGAGGTTGAGGGCTCTTGTTACCCAAATTAAAGAATTATGGAAGGAATTGGAGGACGTGATCCCAGTTTATGCGAGTAGAGATTTGAACAAAGCGGCTGACTTTCTAGCTAAGATGGGTGCGGAAAAGGAGGTTGGAGTTCAGTTGCACAATGACATGGATATTGAGGATGAGGTGATTAGGCAGGGTCTTGAAAGGTCCTTGAGCCAATGATCAAAGAAAAAGCAAAGGGAGGAAAGTTGTCGCGATATCGCGACATGTTGCGCCATCATGGCCACTGGAGGAATGTTGTCACGATATCGCGACATGTTGCGCCGTCGCGGTCACTGGAGGAAAGTTGTCGTGATATCGCGACATGTTGCGCCATCACGGTCACTGGAGGAAAGTTGTCACGATATCGTGACATGTTGCGCCGTCGCGGTCACTGGAGGAAAGTTGTCGCGATATCGTGACATGTTGCACCGTCGCGGTCACTGGAGGAAAGTTGTCGCGATATCGCGACATGTTGCGCCGTCGCGGTCTCTGGAGGAAAGTTGTCACGATATCGTGACATGTTGCTCCATCGCGGCCAAGGGAGGAAAGTTGTCATGATTTCGTGACATGTTGCTTCATCGTGGCCAAGGGTGGAAAGGTGTCATGATTTCATGACATGTTGCTCCATCGCGGCCAAGGGAGGAAAGTTGTCATGATTTCGTGACATGTTGCTTCGTCGCGGCCAAGGGTGGAAAGGTGTCACGATTTCATGACATGTTGCTTCGTCACGGCCAAGGGTGGAAAGGTGTCATGATTTCGTGACATGTTGCTTCGTCGTGGCCAAGGGTGGTAAGGTGTCACGATTTTGTGACATGTTGCTTCGTCGCGGTCAAAAGAGAAAAAGTGTCACGATTTCGTGACATGTTGCTTCATCGCGGCCAAGGGTGGAAAGGTGTCACGATTTCGTGACATGTTGCTTCGTCGCGGCCAAGGTTGAAAAGTTGTCATGATTTCGTGACATGTTGCCTCATCGCGGCCAAGTGAGGAAAGGTGTCACGATTTCGTGACATGTTGCATCGTCGCGGCCAAAGGAGAAAAAGTGTCGCGATATCGTGACATGTTGCATCGTCACGACCAAAGGAGAAAAAGTGTCGCGATATCGCGACATGTTGCATCGCCGCGGCCAAAGGAGAAAAAGTGTCACGATTTCATGACATGTTGCTTCGGCAAGGCCAAAGGAGAAAAAGTGTCGCGATATCGCGACATGTTGCATCACCGCGACCAAGGGAGAAAAAGTGTCACGATTTCGCGACATGTTGCTTCGTCGCGGCCAAAGGAAGAAAAAGTGTCGCGATATCGCGACATGTTGCATTTTCGTGGACAAAGGAGAAAAGTGTCGCGATATCGCGACATGTTGCATTTTCGCGGCCAAAGGAGAAAAGTGTCGCGATATCGCGACATGTTGCATTTTCGCGGCCAAAGGAGAAAAGTGTCGCGATATCGCGACATGTTGCATTTTCGCGGCCAAAGGAGAAAAGTGTCGCGATATCGCGACATGTTGCATTTTCGCGGCCAAAGGAGAAAAGTGTCGCGATATCGCGACATGTTGCATTTTCACGGCCAAAGGAGAAAAGTGTCGCGATATCGTGACATGTTGCATTTTCATGGCCAAAGGAGAAGAAGGAAAGAGGGTCGCGATATCGCGACTAGTTGCATCAACTGATCATGCCGATCCCCCTGTTAGCTAGTTAATGGTTCAAGAGATTTGGCTCCATTGCAAATCTTCTTTTACTATTGTAAGCATGTGTTCTCTCTGATTTCTGCTGGGAAGTGTCTCTTCCCAAATTGTAATTGTTCTTTGTTTTAATACAAGTTTTTTCAAAATTTTCAAAAAAAATATTTAAAAAAAAAATTATATAATTAGTTATTTTGTTTTTGCAAACTAAATAAAATTAGATTAAATTTTTATTCATGATTTTTTTCATATTGAACACAACATCTTGAATTCTCTATAATATTTTTTTTGGATGAAAAAGTCATTATATTAATAAAATAATGTCTAATCATACAAAAAAAGGGTGGGTGGGATTAGCACACCCCGTAAACCAACACACTAACCACCGTGGTTAGGAGTACACAAGAGTGTCAGAAATAGTCCACAAAAAGCCAGATAACAACCACCAAAATAGTGTCAAATATGCATTCAGAAAGAAAGGAGCCGAGAAATCACTACCAGGTGGAAGGCCTGAAGTTTTCCTCCATAAGGTCATAAGTCCATCCAATGGTTGAAGAAGTCGGAGCCCCCAACCATCAGCAGTAGTACCACTAACAGTACAAGTCTGTGCATTTGGTACAATTTCACCCCAACCAAGGGCATCATCTTGCTCAAGAGGTCGAACATCCCAACCAGAGGTCGGGCGAGATGGGCCTCCAACTCTAGATTCTCCACATTTGCACTGTGGGGGGGCTGGGACCAGTGTCTAGTAGCAGAGGGTTGTGGCCAATGATGGGTCCCCCGATGAGTCGACAACCGAGACCTGGAAGGGGAAGTAAGAGGCACACGACTCATAGCGCAAGGTGCATTCCCCCAATGATCCATGAGGGTACGTAAGTACTATAGCTCCACATGTACTTTTTCAACCTGTACTTGAATCTGTAACCAAAAATCAAAGAATATAGCATATTTATCAACAACAGAGAAGACACACCCGACATCTTGCTAAGAAAAAATAGCTCTATTTTGGGACTTCCAAAGATAAAACAAGGTACCAATTCTAAAAATATTCCAAACAACACCCAAGTTGAAGGAAAAAGCAATAGGGTCACCCAAAATAGCATGCACCCAGGTAAAATCCTCTTGCATAAAAGGTCTAAAAATTTCAAGAAGCCACTCCCAGGTCGACTGAGCCCGATCACAAAACCAAAAAACATGCAATAAATCTTTCACCTATCCGCAAACCGAGAAAATGGGATTATGAACACCTAGATGCTTGAGCCTATTGCCAACAGGCAACCCCTAGTGCAAGAGGCTCCAAGAAAAAAACTTTGTTTAGGTTCAATATAAGTAGCCCAAGCAATCCGAAACCTCTTATTCCATCGAGAGGGAAGAGAGACTAAGTCCCATCTCATAGTGAGCTTATCAACCATTGGAACTTGCAGGGTGAGCCATTTGTAACCTAGATGAGCTTTATATTGCAAAATAGGAAGCTCCCCAGGCCAACACCAATCTGACCACCAAGGTTTTTGAAAATGCTTATGCAGTTTGCACCAAATAGAAAATGGAATACTATCAATAACCACCTCATAAGTATCTCTATCACCAGGATTTAAATTGTGAATTTGATAAAAACTTTCCTAGGGTATCCAACTCCTGGTATGTTGGGAGAAGAAATAAAAATGGAAGCAATACCATGCTTATAGAACCTCTGCGCTCTGACCCACTACACTAGAGCTAGGGGAGAGCCCTGCCAAGTGATAACAGGAGACCACCAAATATTCATGGAAGGCAAAGAGGCACCTGCTTTGTGGAAACTCCCTTTCCAACTAAGCCAGGGTTTGAAGGCCTCCCAGGCTTTCCAAATACTTTGAATGACAAAAGAACCTTTAACTTTAACAGGGACAAGGGCAGTAAGAATGGATTGCAATCCCACCCCTTTCCAAATTTTCTTCCCCTGAAGCAAACCAGAAGAAATGCAATGCCTGACCAACACTTTCCAAGATTCATCCCCAATTAAAGATCGGGTGATCCATTTAGCACAAAGGGCAAAACCTTGTCGGTGACAATCAAACAAACCCATGCCTCCACAGTCCTTGGGCAAACAACAAATTTCCTAGGCTACCCGATGAAAACCTCGTTTGATAGAGTCTTTGGCCCACAAGAAATCTCTCATAAGCTTATCCAAATTTTTATAACAAGATTTGGATGGAACCCAACAAGACGAATAATAGACATGGGTAGTGGCTAAAACCTTAGAACAAATCTAAAATTTTCCTGCCAGAGAAAGTTTCTTACTAGTCTAGTAAGAAAGCTTCTTGTCCACTTTCTCAATAACATACTGCCACAATTGAGCAGAGGAACCATGAAACGCAAAAGGAATTCCAAGAAATTTAAACACCTCACCCAATTGAATCCAAGTCCATTGGAAATGATGCAACCAACATGGCAACTGGGATTGAGATTGCCAAAAATAGGAGGTTTTTTTCCATTGAATAGAAGAACCAGAGGCTAAACAGAACACCTCTAAGCAACTAATAGCCGAGGAAAGGGATTGCTCATCTTCTCGAAGCGTTAAAAAAGAATCATCAGCAAAATGACCATTGACCAACTGATGATCAGAATTGGGGAGAGCAATACCCCTGATTAATCCTTGATCCACCTTATGGGCCAAAAAATAGCCAAAAGCCTCTACAGAAAGAATGAAAAGAGATGGAGCAAGAGGGCACCCCTATCTTACAGAATGACCAAGAGAAATTGATTGAGATTGACTATTATTCAAAGTAAGAACAACTGAAGCATCTTGAAATAACATAAGAATGGTGCTCACAAACACTGGCCCAAAGCCCAAAGCCTGAAGCATGGCAGTGATGAAGTACCACTCCATATTATCATAGGCTTTCTCAAAGTCAATATTAATGAATAAAGCATCTTGTTCAGAATTTCTTGCCCACTCCATACCTTCCCAAACAGCAAGAACATTATCAAGAATGTATCTTCCCTGAACAAAGCCAGTTTGTTCAAGTCTGACAATCAAAGGCAGGAGAGATTTAAGCTTAAGCGCAAGGGCTTTGGCAATAATATTATAGCTCACATTAAGCAGGGTGATCGACCTCCAATTAGTGATGAGCTCAGGGTCTCCAGACTTAGGAATAAATTTAACATTACCTTTGTTAATAATGGAACCCAATGAACCACATTGCAGGGCTTCAAGATACACTTTGTGGAGATCAAAACCAAGCATATCCCAGAATTCTTTGTAGAATTCACATGGGAAGCCATCAAGACCAGGTGCCTTATCATTGGCCATGAGTGACAAGGCATTTTTTAGATCTTCCAGAGAAAGAGGAGTGTCATAGAATATCATTTGCTCAAGAGAAAGCTTGTTGGGGACAACAATGGTACAATCAACAAGAGCTTGCCTTCTAGCATCATCAAGGGGTTGAGAAGCAAAAACACCTTGATAATGTGAAACAAAGGCTTTGACAATGTTCGAAAGGTCTGTGAATCTCTGCCCATCAACTTGAATGGCTTGAAACTGGGAATACTAGGCAGGAGGTCTGAGGCATTGAAAAAAATCTTTGGTCACTTTATCCCCCACTTTGAGCCAATGCATTCGAGCACGTAATTGAGCACCCTTGGCTTCATACAAATCAACTTTTTTTAGCTCATGTCGAATGGAAGAAACTTGGGACTGAGCAAGAGAGCTGAAAGGAGAGGCTTCAAGCCTGAGACAGGCTTTGGATAGCTCACTCTGCAAGGTAGACTTAGCCTGTTTCCATCGCTTTGCAACTTCAACACCCAGAGTCCGCAACACCTTAGTGGTTCATTGAATGGCAACATTCCACCACTCAATCCTTCTAAAAATACCATCAGGTCTAGGAATCAAATTCCAAATATGGCATATATGAGCTTTCATGCTAAAGCTATGCAAAAAAGAAACATTCAGGTAAAACTATGAAGAATGCACTCTAGGTTGAAAGTTTAACATTGCCATCGAGAATAAAATAGGTGAATGATCAGATAATGTAGTACCAGGGAAAGTCAGCACATACGATGAAGAAGGCAAAAGATGGGAGAACTGAAAGTTGTCACACTCAAAAATCATGGCTCTATCCAATATTTCCAAAACCCTGGCAGAAGCAGCCTAGAAATTGGACCAGGTGTACCAAAGAGCCTGAGGGAAGTCAGAAGGTGAGAAGCGAGAATTAGGGTCATAAAGGTGAAGCTTGTTTTTCATAAAAAACCAAGCTTCCCTTTCACCTAAGCACCACCGCATCGGGGCATGACTGACCTTGTCAGAAGCTTTCTCCACCATATTAAAATCTCCATAGAGCACCCAAGTGGCAAATGGCAGATTCATGGCAAGCCATCTCCACAACTCACATCGATCAGAAGCGATGTTCGAGGCATACACATTAACCACCCCAAATGGTTTTTCGTAGATCTCGAGCAAAATCCAGACAACTTGATTGGATGGGTCAACACCCTAGGTCACAACATTCTTCTGTAATCGAGGCGCAAGGATAGTGATGGCTCCCCCTTTTCTTGAGGAATGCTTCATGGCAAAAGAGGCACTTCGTGGCCACAAAAAGTCACATGCACACCGTAGATTGAAATAAAAAATCTTAACTTCTTACAGACATAAAAAATCGAGGCTTCCATGCACTCGAGAAACATTTGACATCTCATTTCGGACCAAATATTTTTTGACTAGGTCCATCAATCCTCGGACATTCCATGAGAAGAAAATCATTGGGATTTGTTAGGATGCATGATCTCCATGACATCCTCTGCATCACCCAAACCTTCAAGTGAGCCATAAGAGTTGGAGGCCGCATGGAAAGCATCACTATTTAGCTATCGATGTTTGTCATTTCGAACAGGGTTACGAGAGCGATGGACCTTAAAGGCCCGACCCTCCTCCACCAAAGAATTATCTGGAGCTACCACCACTAAGGCAAAAGAAGGGCCCGACCAAAGAGATTGAGACACCAATGAAACTAGGGGTTGCATGCCAACAATCGGAGGGGCCGTATCAATAGGAGTCTGAACATCTTTAGTAGAAGCTTGCATGTCCCGAGAAGGAGTAGGGGCAGGTTGCATAGCGAAAACCAAAGCTTCCTGCTGCTTAGCTCCATGGGTTTTCCTGCTAGAAATAGTAGTCCATTCTTCAGTGTTTCCCCGTGAGCCATTAGCGGGAGCCGCGAGAGTGGGCAAGGGATTTACCTTATATTTCCACTCCATCAGAGGGCACTCCCAAATTTTGTGAGCTGCAGATTGACACCGATAATAGGTATTGGGAAAATTGATATAGGCAACTCTTTGCCTAAAGGATTGGTCCTCGATCTTGATATCAATAAACTCCTACAAATCCTTGGTAAGGTCAACTTTGATACAGATCCTTCTAGTGGGTCGAGCGGAGAAGAACTTTTCTGGCTCAAGACAAACAAACTTACCTAAGGGGGCAGCTAAAGTCTATAAAAAAACCCCAAAGGGGAACAGGAAGACCAGGGAATTCAACCCACATCGGGACTTCCAGTGCAGCTTGGTCACTGACTTGGAAATCCCTAGAGTAGGGTTGCAGAATCAACAGAGAATTACGGACAGTCCATGGTCCCCTAGACAGAACCTTCTGTGCTTGAGCTGGGTCTGAAAAGCAAAAAAGGAAATACCCTTTGGTAAGGTTTTGTACATTCTCCACTTTGACTCCATATGGGCCCCAGACTTGCTGGACCCAAGAACGAATAAGGGTATCATATGGGATACGACCCAAAAAATAACCCACCAAGGTATGACTTTCAAACCATTCACAAGCCATATGATATTCATGCAAAGGAATAACAGCTTCAGGGACAGGGCCTTTACCTCGTGATACACTTTCAGAACGAACTTGTGCGGATGCTTCCCCGATGCCATTGAGCTCTCCAACAAACTCAGAATAAATTGAGCCGACTGTATGAGCGGCAACCATTAAAAAGGGTGAACTAACACCGCCTCAGGGTGGCGTTAATGCAGCAGACAAGATTTTCCCACCCCTAAACCTACCAAGCTAGCAGCTATTTTTTGTTTTTGTTTCATGAAAGCTAAGATATGTAAGAGAATGATTGCTACAAAGAAAATAAAACTCTTACAATACTTGTGTCTTCAAATAATTTTGGTTCTTTTGCACAATACATAGTTAAGCTTTAAGTTTAAATCATCGTATACTTGTATTTTTTAGTGAAATATCATATAGTTAGATAGAAAATTTGTTGGTTTGAAAAAATAACAAAAATATGATTATAAATGATTAACTTTGAGTGAAATTGAATGTGTATAATAATTAGAGAAAGAAGCAACACTCCAAAATGAAGAGTCAAAAGCAACAAAAAAAAATGTCCCTAAAAATATTATGCATTGTACAACCAAAGAAATAAATTCCTTTGTCATACTATAAGGCCACAACAATCTTGAACCCATCATTTTTTTGGATACATATGGGAGTTGGTTACATCCACACTATTTTTAGTAACTACAAAGTGCAGGGTTCAAACCATAGGGGCTGATCCTAATAAGCCTATACCACCTCATTGTTGATGACCTAGTGTGAGGAGGACCATCAGTCGCTCGAGACTCGTACCTTCATCGTCGGTCTGGAATGAACTCAAAGGATTTAGATAAAAATACTACCTTTGCAACAACTATGCCCCAAATGGCCCCTCCCAATGTGTGTTATGCCATAAGCAGGAGGAAACGGTGGATCACCTAATGTTTGAATGTTCTTTCACACAACAGATCTGGAAGCGCTGGTTCTCCCACTTTAAACTTCAGGCTATTGGGGTCTTGTCCCGAAACAACATTTGGGAAAGCTGGAAGAAAGGTAGATTTAAATCCAATGCTCTTCGAATTGGCTGGGAGCTTGGTTTATTTTTTATCTGGTGGCAGGTTTGGTTGGAGAGAAATGCTCGTATTTTTCGTGAAACCTTCTCCTCTCTAGAAAGAATATGGCAAGTCATTTGGAGCAAAGTGGCAGAAATGGTTGCCATTCATACCGAGGGGGAAATTCAGTCTGCTTCTGAGCCTTTGGATGAGGGAGTTGTTTTTCAACAAAGACAGGTGAGTGGTAGTTGGAAACCTCCTCCTGAAGGATGGATCAAAATCAATACTGATGGAGCGGCTAAAGGCAATCCGGGAAGTGCTAGAATTGGAGTTGTGTGCCGCGATCATGCTGGGTCTTTGCTCTATTGGGAACTGCAGGGTCTGGGATGTGCCACAAACAATGAAGCCGAGGCCTTTGCCATTAAATCTGCCTCCTTCTGGGCTGCCAAAAAAGGACACAGGAATATTATTATTGAGTCTGACTCCCAAATTTTGGTGGGTGCTCTTGATTGTATGAGAAACTTTGTCTCAAAAGCTTGGAGGTTGCGGATCTTAGTTTCCCAAATCAAAGAGCTTTGGAGGGAATTAGATGATGTTATACCTGTCTATGCGAATCGGGATCTCAATAAGGCGACCGATTTCCTTGCTAATATGGGTGCTGAAAGGGAGGTTGGGATGCAGCTGCACAGTGACATGCCTGTGGAGGATGCAGAGATTCGACAAGGCCTCAAACGTTTTCTGAAATGATGGGCAGTGTTTTTTTGCTAAGGATGGTTTCGTTGCGATATCGCGACATGTCGCGATATCGCGACAGGTTGCGCCCTTTCGGCCTCTTCCGGGTTTTTGTCGCGATATCGCGATAGGTTGCGCCTTCTCGGCCTTGGATGGGTTTTTGTCGCGATTTCGCGACATGTCGCGCCATCGCGACATGTCGCGCCATCGGGGCCCTTGGGGAAGGCGCTTGGTTAAGTGGTCGCGATTTCATGATAGTTTTGGCAATTTGGTGCTAACTAGTAAAATTGTCGTGATATCGCGACACTTTCACAGATGGAGTGCCAAGGGGAAAATCCGTCGCGATATCGCGATAGTTTTGAGAACTGAGTGCCGTGAGGATATTTCGTCGCGATTTCGCGACAGTTTTGAGAACTGGGAGCCGAAAGGTAAAACCGTCGCGATATTGCGACACTTTTGGCGGTATGGTGTCATAAGGAAAACCCGTCGTGAAATTGCGACAATTTTGGCTTTCCAGTGGGTTGGCGAAAACTATCGTGATATCGCGACGCTTTTGCGATCTGGTTGCTACATGGTGAATTTGTCGCGATTTCGTGACATTTTTGTCGAAGGGTTGCAGGTGGGTGCTGTCGTCACGACTTTGCGACATGTCGCGATTTCGCGACATGTCACGATATCGCGACATGTCGCAATTTCACAACATGTCACGTTTTCGCGACTGTTGGCACCGCAGTGGGGGAGACGGGGTTGACTGTCGCGATCTCGCGACATGTCGCGATCTCGTGACATGTCGCGATTTCGCGACATGTCATTTTTTTGTTCCTAGTTGATTTCTTTGCTCTGTGTTGTGCTGGGTTGCCTTTGTGCTCTTCTCTTGTTGGGTTGCTTGCTGTTCTTGGTTGGGATGTGTTCTCTCCCGCTTGTAATTGTTCTTTGTATTAATACAAGTTTTTCATTTTTTTCAAAAAAAAAACAACTATGCCCCAAAGGTTTGAACCTAGGTCTCTTCTTGGTAAGTGTCTGTTCAGACATACAATTACCAATCCACCTAGCCCTTAGGGGCTAAAAATTTTAGGTTATAAAGAAACCTCCAGAGCCACTCTTAGGTGGCCGGTAGTGTTGTTCCATCCGGGTATACCACTATCTAGAAGAAAACCACGAGAGATTTTTTGTATCCCCTTCGCATCACAGAGGTTCAAACTATGGACCTCCCTTTCAACGAGGCCAGACTCACCTTCTCCACTTGTGTTACAAAGGTAAACCAAAAATTTTTGGGTTAGAAAGAAACTTTGAGAGCTGCTCTTAGGTGGCCGACAATGTCGTCCCTTTCGGGTATACCACTATCTAGAGGGAAGCCACACGAGATTTTTTTGTGTCCTCCTTCGCATCACATAGGTTCAAACCATGGACCTCTTGTTCAACGAGGCCAAGCTTACCTTCTCCACTTGCGCTACAAAGGTGAACTTGAACCCATCATCTTAACCCAACAAATATAACAAATTCATTCCATACTTTGTATTAAATAAACTTTTCAACCATAAAAATAGAATAAAACCATCATAAATCTGCACCCATAAAAATACACCAAAACAAATATAGCCACATTTTTTAAACTTAACTTGGATACAAAATTTAAAACAATAATACCTCGCTAAAATACATAATAACACTTTACAAACCCCATATTAAATCATGGTTGAGAATTGAAATTGCTTTATAAAGTGGCCAATGTATCATATGTATTTTTCAAAGAGACCTTTTGCAAAGTGGACTAAGAAGAAACCTCTAGAAACCTCTAAATTAGAGTATAAGAGCATTTTTTGGAAGAAGAGAATTCTTAAGAAGCTTGTTGTGAAGCTTCAACAATCTCATCACTTTCATACAGGTGAACTTGTTTTGTTTGAGATTTACCTTGATGTGTAAAAATTAAAGAAAATATGTTACATCCCTTTCTTTCATGTACCTTTCCATCCATCCTTGACGACAACATCTCAATTAGATTAAGAATTAAAGATATCTCTCATGGAATGTCTAGATAATAATTATTAAGAAAACTTCCATTAGCTTTAAAATTTGGTTGTGCTATTGAAACCCTAAATACTAGTGCCACTACAACAAATCTTAGACTCAAAATATATCTAAAACTTGCTTCAAGATTCTCATTCCAATAACCAATTGGTGTTAAGGTAGCTAATGACTCCTTTGGCTCAAAAATACCTTAAAATGAGTTTTACATCAAAAGATGAGACAAATATTGACTTGAATCCTTAGATTTTGGTATAAAATTATCATTTAGTTTGGGAAGACCATCTTTACTAAAGATCACATCCAATGTTCTTCTGCACGTAATACTCTTGGTCATTTTCAAGGTAGTCTAAAAATATGGAATAAAGGATGATTAATAAACTATTAATTTTTGGTTAGGAGAATTTCCAATCCCTATGCACAATAAAAATCAAGTATTAAGTTTACTAAGGTATACAATAGGTTGAAAATATTCAAATCTAAAATCCACCAAGAAAAATATTTTGAAAAAGTTTTGAGTTTGGTCTATTTTCACGTAAGCATGCAAGTAGACTTAGAATTCCTAAACCTGTCTCGCATTTTATATCAGATGATTCTTTCCATGCGACTAATACTAGGTGTAGAAAAGACTTGAAAGTGATATTTTAGTATATAAATCAAACCCACGTTAGATATTTAAGATGGGATGGTCATTAGGGATGAAAATTAAAACTTGAGGTCTAAATATAACAAACCTAACTAATTATCTAGGTGTCAAATTATAAACAACCTATACAAAACCTTTGATAATAAAAAGACAGGATTAAGTTCTCTATCCAAGCCTATCACTAACTCAATCCTCCTTCCACAACTTTCCTAATTTAACTTTGCCCATCCATAGAATTGATGGTCCAAGGGGACTCCTTTTAGAAAAAAATATAATCAAGTATTTTTTATATTCAATAATTACACTCAAAAATTCAATGATGATAAGAAACTCTAATTGACCTTTATTTTCTCTTTAATTATTGATAATAATTCTCAAATTGGTAGAATGAACTTTAGTAGATAGTAGGGCATACAAAAAATATTAAAATTCTCAACAAGTGTAACGTCTTTTAAATTTTCATTCTTTGTAAAAACTCTCAATGGAGAAAGCATAGATAACAATAAGGGATACACTAAAAACTAGATAAGAGTTTATCATAGGAAGGAAAGAGGGTGCAAGTCCCTACACCCACCCATACCATTATAATTCACAAAGCAAACATGGACAAGATAACAACCAAGAACAAAAAAATTCAAAGTCCATAGAATACAATATCTCTATGATGTAAACATAGACACAAATCACAAAGAATGACCAAAGAAACCACCCTACACAACTGTAAAGATAAACATCCAAAAGTTTTAATAGTAGCATCCTTTAGACATATACATATGCCTCAAACTTTAAGTAATAAAAAGTTTATAATACTCACAACCAAATTTTAATAAGCTATATATGGCTCTATCTAAAGCCACACCTACCAAAATATTAAATTGTTATTAGGTCAATTTTTTTTGGTATAAGGTAGAGGTGGTTATAAGGTCCACAAACCTTTTACAAAGTCAAAATGGGCTGGTTCTAGCATCAAGCCCGTATAATCAAAATACAAAATGGATCTTTCTAAGACTCACATTAAGCCATACTTAGAGTCCACAGTCCTATACTTGTCGCTTGACTATTCGGGATAAAACAAAAACCAAACAACACCTAGCACTTACTAACACTAGGTTGTCAGATCTTGTACACTTGTCACCTCCCGAGGCCCCAACAAATGGGATGCCTTTTCTGCCTAATTCCATCTGTCGGATTACTCATCATCAGCCCCTCTCGATCTCCCGATGCTCTAACAGGTTTGATCTTAGCTCTTCTCTAGCGACCAACACCAATAGTTCTTGAGGGAAGTTATCCTTCCAAATTTGCATCTCCCCAACGAAACCGTAATATTTGCCATTAGATCCGCCGCTCTGGTTCCCTTCTCTCGAAGGTGTGTTGGATTCGGGCATTAACCAAATGAGATTTATGAATCTTTGCTTCTAGGATAAGCTCCAATATGGTCCAAGTGGGGTCTTTATCCTCCTTAATTGCATTGATTATATTAAGCTAATCCCCTTCAAAGATAACTTCCTTATAACCCTCAAGTCTGGAAATTCTCATTGCTTGCATGCGAGCTCGGGCTTCTGCAAAATGATTTGTTTGAGTTCCCAAAGGCTCTGCAAAGGCAAGGACCACTTTTCCTTCCTCATTTCTCAAAACTCCTCCTGCTCCTGCAGCCCCCGGATTTCCTTTAGCTGCCCCGTCAAAATTAAACTTAACCCACTTTTGTGTGGGGGGTATCCACTTGACACCATCCCGTGGGTTGGTTGTAATGTCTAGGTCTGGAAGTTCCTCTCCCCAGTTCCGCAAAATCCTCCTTTCCCTTAGAGACATGGTCTCATTTTTGAAGAAGAAAGTTTTCCAGTTTTCTTTCAAAGCTCTGATTATTTTATTGCCACATAACCTGGGATCTTTCTTACGTCCTTTAAATACTCTCTTATTTCTCTCATTCCATATCCCCCATAAAAAATGGGGTAAGCTGAGCTTCCAGAGCCAAGTCAAAAGCTTTGCCCGGAAGGGGAAGCCCACTGTATGCAGAAGTCAGACATGCTATTTGGACAGACCCAATCTATATGAAATTTGGACGGGATCATTTGGAAGACTCGTACAAGAAAAATCACAAGTTAGAAATATATGACTTACGGATTCTATCGCTTTCTCACACAAGATACATCGATTGATGAATTGGAAACCTCTCCTTTGCAGATTATCCGTTGTCGGGATCTTATTTTGAACTGCCAACCAAAAGAAGAAAGCTATTTTTGGGGTTAAATTATTTAACCAAATAACGAAGTCGGAGTCCGACCATTGAATCCCGAGTGGATTAACTTATAGGCGCTTTTATCGAATAGATCCCACTTGTAGTTTTGCCCCAAATCGCCTTGTCTCTTCCTCCCCCGGGAATGATCGGGAACACCCTTAAAGCATCATTGAGTTTGGTTAGGGCCACCTTCTCTTGCTCGACAGATTATGAACTCGTGATTTTCTTCCAAGAAGAAGTTTCTGTGCTACGACAATAAAATCCCCTACTTTTCCTCCCATTTCCTTCGAAAGTTTATGTTGGAGGACTTGAAGGTCTAAGTTATCTTTCAGAGGGGCCTCTTCCAACCACGGGTCTTTTCAAAAGTCCACTTGTCTTCCATTACCAATTCTCCATCTGATGCCTTTCCTGACTACCTCCCGACATTCGAGCAAACAATTCCAAAAATAGGATCCTCTAGGAAGATTATCGACTTTCGGGAAGTCCCGATTATTTCCGATATATTTTGCCTTAAGAAGTTTTACCCATCCCAATTGATCATTATTGATAAATCTCCATACCTGTTTGCCAATCGAGCTTGATTCAATTCTTTCATTCTCTTTAACCCCGGGCCCCCCGATCCTTGCTTGCACACACCGATTCCATGCTACCAATGAAATTCTCTTTCTCTCCTCTCGAACCTGACCACAAGAAGTTGCGTTGAATTAGCTCCAATGTAGCTCGGACCTTTGCAGGCATTCTAAATAGAGACATGCGATAAATTGGAATGCTCGTAAAGTAGTTTGAACTAATAAGGCTTTCCTGCGGAGCTGAGAAGGCTGCCCTTCCACCCTGCTAACTTTTTGGAGATCCTGTCAATGACTGAGTTCCACAAAGTAGCCTTCATTCTTCCTTCGAACATAGGCATGCCTAGATAAGTTGCTGGTAGAAGCTCCTTTCCACAACCGAAGAGGTTAGCTATTCTTTCCTCCCTCCCACCAGGCGTGTTAAAGAAATAGATGCTACTCTTCTTATAGTTTATGTACTTTCCCGCTTCGTCTCATACTTGGTTAGAATTCTCTTCAACTTCCTAGCTTGAGGCACCGAGGCTTTGGACACAATGATTGTATCATCCACAAACCGTTGGTGAGACACCGGCCCTGCTGTTGAGGCTGGTTTAAAACCTTCCAATTGACCATCCGCCACCGCTGCTGAAATGTTCCTACCCAATGCTTCCGCTAAAATAATAAACAAGTATGGAGACAAAGGATCTCCTTGTCGCAACCCCCTTTCACTCTTAAAGTAACCGGAGGGTGACCCATTCACCATGACGAGAAAATCTTGTAGTAGAGATACAACTAAAAATCAACTTAATCCATTGGGGACAGAAACCAAACTTACCCAAAATCTTGGTGAGGAACCGCCATGAGACCCGGTCGTAGGCTTTATTCATATCAAGCTTTAGTAACATACCCGCTTCCTTACTAGTCACCATTGAATGAATAACCTCATGAATTGTGATGATACCATCCAATATTTGTCGCCCTTTCACAAAGCCACCTTGGTTCATATCAATGATGAAAGGAAGGATAACCTTCGACCTATTGGCGATTGTTTTTGTGAGAATCTTCATCAGAGTGTTACATAAACTGATAGGGCGAAACTGGAAAATTCCATTGCTCCCACTAGTTTAGGGATGAGGACTAAAAAAGTAGCATTAACTCCTTCTGGGATTTCCATGTCCTTTTGAGCCTCAATTATAGCTTCCACTACATCATTGCCTAGGATATCCCAAAACTTCTGGAAGAAAGCTGCAGGGAAGCCATCCGGTCCTGGGGAGCTGTTATCATCCATGTCAAAAACGACCTTCTTGATTTCCTCCTTTGTGAAAGGACTAAGTAAGAATCCATTAAGATTATCAATTACTGAGGGTGGAATGGCTGCCAACAGAGAGTCCTCTTCTTCAATAGTCGGATTTACATCTTCTAGCAACGATTTAAAGTACTCAACCGCTTCCCTCCTTATGTCTTCCATATCTTTGGTGTTAGACCCATCGGCCATCTTGATCTCCTTAATTTTGTTAGTACTCCCGTGGCGAAGAGTAGAGACATGGAAGAAATTTGTATTTCGTCACCCTCCTTTAACCAACGCAATCTGGATTTCTGCCTCCAAAAGGTTTCTTCAAATCCTAGCATCGTGTGGTATTCGGCTAATGACTCCCTCTCCCGGTTTCTCAGATCCTCTGTAAGCTGCTCTGACTTCAACTTCTCCCGTAGTTCATTGATCTTGTCTTTTAGTTCTGCCTTTTTAACAAAAATATTGCCAAAGGAAGTTTTGTTCCACTCTCTAATGTTAGCCTTCACATTCCTTAGTTTACATGCCACTTGGGCCGGTTTCGAACCATTATACTTTTTGTCCCACCATTGGGCAACCGGATCCTTGAGATCCTGATGTTGGAACCACATAAGTTCGAATCGAAAGGGTCTGATGTATCTTTTCTTAGAGTCCTCCCCTGTTTCCCATAGAATTGGGTTGTGATCAGACCCGATTCTTGGGAGTGCCGTTAATGAAGAGTCCCCAAACCTCTCCAGGCATTCTTGAGAAAGAAGAAACCTATCTAATCTTATCTCGAATTTGGTTTTCCTTCAATCTTTTGTTAGACCATGTATAGGAGAATCTACGCGAGTCCACATCCATCGACTCATGTTGCTCAACAAAATCTCTAAACTCGTAGATATCGGCAGTTATTCTTTGAGAGCCCCCCAATTTATCTACGGGATTAAGGTAGCAATTGAAATCCCCCGCCACAATCCAAGGGTAGTTGGGGACCGTCTCCCTCAATTCAGCTAGTTGACTCCAAAGAACCCTTCTCAGTCCCTCGTCTAATCGGAGCATATACATTCGTTAAGATCCACTCTTCCTGCGTGGTTTTATCCACACATAAGAGACAAATAAATCAACTAGACATCGGAATCACTCTACTATCAATCACATTTTTGTTCCACATAACCAGTAACCCTCCTGCTGTTCCAGTGGCCTCTTGGCCTACTACTTCGACTTCTCGCCAAGTCCTATTCTTAAAAGGAATAACTCTACTCTCCTCCATTTTAGTTTCTTGCAGTAAAATCATATCCGATTTGTGTTCTTGTCTAAGAGCATACAAAGCTCTTATTTTTGCAGGATTACTCCCACGAATATTCCATGAAAGAATCTTCATTTATGGGCTTTGGATCCTCGAGCCTTCGCCCCAAAGAGCAATATCGCTTGAGTGCCATCAGCCCACTCCTCGCTCTCGCTTCTTTCTCGCCTTAAGGCGGCATTGCTAGGTTTCCCTCTTCCCACCGAACCATATCCCCATACATCCGCTCTAGGTTGAAGTTCCTTAGGATTCACTTGGCTTCTAGTAACCATCTTGGGTAGGTCGGTCTTGGTATTTGGGGTAACAATCTGCTTTCCGGGTTAACCGGTCTTTTTGACGATGGAGATGATTTCGTGCTCTTAGCTTCTTGATTAGTAGATTCTTTTTTCCCCGCTTTGGGGTTACACCGATCTTGGTGGTTCACCTCTTCCTCCCGAGTATCCTTGCTCGTATTATTAGTTTCCTGCTCCTTCCTCTCGATTTTTCTCCTCTAAATCCTTCTCTTGAGTCTCCTCTACCTCGATTCCACTTCTTGGTCGTCCATCTGATCTCCCTTCAAATGATTTAATGCATCAAAACTTTTCTCCACCGGGATGTTGATCTCCTTGGAATTTCTTCCCATAAATTCCTCTGCAAGTACATGGGACCACTTCCACCGAGCCTCCATAGGCCTCCCGTATCACCCAATCAAACTTACTTTCCCCGGGCGTTGATCTATGGGGTTCTTTCCTTTGTTATTTGGCTCCGAGGCTTGCTGTATCATCTTAGGAGCAGGTTGAGCTTGAGGGTTCCCATCAAAGGGACCAACTCCCCTGTGAGAGGGTTTTGGGGCATAGGAATTTTTGGGAGGAGGGTTAAAACGTTGCCTCTTGCTTACAATAGGGCGAACAGGGTCTCTGATATTCGGATTTTGAGCTCCACGTCCTTGAGGCCCAGGTTGGGTAGGAATGGAGATCTGCGGGGGAGGGATATTATTCGGGTTTGAGGATCGGTATTTTGGAGTGGGGGTCGGTTCTTGGAAATGCGATGGATACCTTGGTGCCCTACCTTCCCACAAACACTACACTTAAAAGACATATTTTCATATTCAAATACCTGAGTATGAAGGCCAAACATAGACGACAAAATAATGGATTTAGGGAGCTCTTTACTCGGGTCCGCCAACACACACATGCGAGCGAGACAGGAGTCTTGTTTTGCTCAAGGTTGCGGGATCAATAGCTATTAGTTCTCCAATCTCCGTAGCTATCCCGACCAATATTTGTTCGTTCCGAAAAGCGAGAGGTAATCCCGGCATCTTAACCCAAATAGGAGCCAAATCCAAGACTCCGAGTCCGGGGGTTGAAATCGGGGGACCAACGCTTCGAGATACAAGCCCCTTTTCCCAAAAAACCAAGGACCTCCTTGGAGAGTCCTTTCCATGTCCTGGTCACATTGAAATGTCACCAAAAGTAAACTCTTGGGTAAAGCCTTAATCATCATACCGGCCCTTGGTCGCCATTTTTGGATGGCCCATCTCCTTATGACTTCCATGTCCGGCCTCACCCCCATAAATTTAGCCACCAAAGATGTTCCGCCCTCCATAGCCACATGCTCGAGCTAAGGAATCCGGGACGTGCAACCTACCATTGACAGATTTTAGATTAAAACAAGAGTCGGATAATTTTTGCTTACCGCGAAGAGCATTAAGATATGAAGGTCTCCGGTTGCCAGGTTTCTCTTTGTCTCCTTCTTGGTTCTTCCTTTGATCCCGACGCATAGAGTCCTGGTCCCCCTCGGAGAAATCTTCAACCGCATCCGCCCAACGCCCTTGGACCGGTTCCAAAAGAACTTCCTTGTCCACATCCTCCGCTCGGGGGCCTCGCTATCTCGCCGAGCCCCCACCTGCCGCGTCTGCTGATCTGCCCTCTGAAGTCCCACACCTAGGGTTTGATGCCCCTAGACCTCTCGCTCCTCCTCCTTGTCTGCTCCATCCGTCCAATTGTTATTAGGTCAATTAGACTATATCGAACTTGTAATTTAAATTTATAAAGGAAGTAATATTTAATTGATCTAAACATATATGAATATCACTCTTCTTTTCTAGCAAAGATAGAACTATATTGAAGTTCCCCAAGAATTCATAGATCACAATTGTAAATCATCTTTTAATTTGACATAAATAAATTGAAGTCATGTCAATATCCATCATAAAGAGCAATTGTAATTGAAGCATATACATTTATGACTCTATTTTTCATATATATATATATATATATATATATATATATATATATAAATACTTCTTACTTCTAGCAATTGTTCATCTCATTTGCATTTATCTCAAACCATTGTAATGCCTCTTAAAGATCTTATAGTAAAAATTGCTAGACAATCTCCCATCCTCCAAATCTTTTTGAATACATCCTTAAATTTCTTACTACATTTTTTGTTTCTTAAATTAAAATAAATTAAAAATATATATATTTGATAACTCTTCTTTGGGCTTTATTCATACCCCAAATATTCCAAGATACTATCTTCATTATCATCTTTTATTCTTATTTATGGGGTTACACCCACTTCTTGTTAACACTTGTGATAATTCCTTCTACCTTCCCAAATCACTACCCTTTTGAGTTTCTTCTTCTCTTTGTGCTTTGGGAGTTTTCTTCTTCTTTTTTTATGTCCACCAACCCTTTTATCCTCATCAATCCTAATATTTTTCAAAGCTAAAACAAATAAAATAAGTACCCCGAGTTTAATATTTCTCAATTTACCACATATATGTATCCTAGCTAGTAACATTATCCATCCACTATTTTTGTATCGATGTCTCACCAATCCATAAAACAAGAGGACAATTTTTTTTTTATAAATGGTGATATTTAAAAACATTAGTTAAAAAATATATAAAAACTAGTAATATTATTGATCACCATTATTTTTGTATTGATATCCTACAAAACTATAAAATAAGGGAACAAATTTTATTGATGGTGGTGTTTAAAAACATAGGTCGAAAATGGTATCAAAAACTCTTTGAATTATTACTTTTTATGAAATTCAATAAGAAATTGTCTTAGGACTTCAATATTTGAAGTCTCTCTTTAGTTTTCTTCATTATTTTAAATCCTTGTCACATTTTTCAACTTTTCCTAATAATTATATAGTAAATGTTGTTGTTGTTATTGTTAATATACCCAAAGACTTTAAAATTTTTATACTTCTTTCTCCTTTGAAAATTGAAGAATCTCACTATCTTGGGATATTTATGTTTCCCTTAAACAATTATTTGTGCAATAAAGATAAACTTCAACCACTAAATTTTTCTAATATATAGATAATATCTCTTGTATGTAATATTTTGTTTAATTAGCTTAAAATTTATATTTTGGCCTTAAATAGTTATTTTTCATAATGGATGTTTTTTTTTTCAATTTGTTATATGGAATTGAAACTAGTCCCACCCGTATTACATCATCACCACATAGTGATATTAAAATAAAGTTGGGATATTATCCGTGTATTTCTTGACAAGATTTGAACCTTGGTCTCCTCTTTAAATGTTGAGGAATCTAACCGGTTAAGCTAATGCCACTTGATCATAATGGATTGTTATTACATTAGTCGTTGTGAATATAATATTATTTTAAGGTTTCAAAAGAAAACAAATACATTTTATTTTTGAATTCATAAAATATTTAGGAAAATTTTGATAACTAATAGAATTTTTCAACTGTAATTAAAATTTTTCTAACATGTATATATTGATGAAATTTAAAGGGATTTTAAACAACCCATCACAAATATACTAAGACATATAAATATAAATATTGATCAATGTTTTCCTTTAATTAAATTTTATTAAATACTATTTTTTGGGTCTATCTTACAAAGATAGGATAATATATTGAACAAGGGAATTGTCTTGACTTCTAAATGATATTTTGTGCCCCCAATCCAAGTTTCAACAAGGTTGGATGGAATTGCCCATGGCTTCTCCTAACCTCCATATTTAGGTTGCCTTCCCACTTTCCTTGCATAAAAATCCTACACTAATCTAAACTGACTTGCATAAAAATAAAATGCATAAAGAAATATGCTTGAAAAGTATAATGTGGAAATTGCTTGGAAGTTTAAGAGTGTGAGAGATTTAAGTAAATATGGATTTTACGCCTAAGTTAAAAATATGTGTGATCAATCAACACATGAGAATTCAAACAATATTAATCTCCATCCATTCATTAGATTATGAAATTGATAAGCAAATAACAAGACTGGCTATAAGGGGCATGCCATAAATGTTATGCACCTGATGAAGAAAAAGGGTAATTCCACTAATAGAATACCTAAAGACTTGCCAATTTATTACAACCTCACGAGTACAAAGCATAATATGGGTTTTGTAGAGTGTAGCTCTAGATTCTCATGGCCAAAATATGATTACAATGAGGGCCCTAAGCCGCTATTTATAGTAAATTTTTACCTTGATTTATGTGGGGTGAGAAACAACTACTCATAAAAATAAAGATTTAGGGTAACTTTAGCAAAATGTTCTACTTTAAAATGTTACATACCTCCAATTATACCTCTAATAGGCTTAAAAGACTTCCAAAATGACTTATGTGCTGCTACATGCCAAAATATCGCTTTCCAGAAGATTTCCCTTAGGATTCGCACCTTTAATCTACCTTTATGATTGTTTGATTGATTTGCTCTAGCTTGGCGAGTGAATCTCTTGCATTTATAGGTAGATTTTTCCCTTTTGTTGAGTGAATCACTTCCTTGAACCAATGGGTCCCTTTCAACTAGCAAATTGATTGGTTTTTGCAATTTGATCACTCCCTATCCATGACCTCTAGAATATTTTTTAGATGCCTCTACTACATGATCTCTAGTGTCGCATTCTCCATAAAAAATTATAAAATTTAGAAAAGCTAGAACCAAGGTACTACATTTATGATGACTTCATGGGATGCCAAGCTTGATTGGCATAAGATCCCAAATATTACCTTTATCTTTGGGTATAGAGTCTACAAAATTGGGGCCTTCATGACAAAATTGTTAAGATTGGTGGTTCTTCTTATCTAATATTTTATGGCAATAATACTAAAAACTTCTACCACTTATTATCATCTAACAATTGTACTAATCCAAGTTTGAGGTGTATACAAATTGGTTCCTCCAAATATCGTAATGGGGGTGAAGGTCCAAGGTTCAAATCTCAAGCCTCGTCGGACTGAACTCTTGTCTCTTTCCTGGTGCTTTCAGTGGCCTAAAAGGTTTTAAATGATTGCGGTATGGTGGTTATAGGGGTAGACTATGTGAAGTACTGTATGGTGGATTTCGAGAGAACGACATAAAATACTATGGTGACCATAAAATATGGACAGTGTGCCCGGATCATCATGGTAGCTACTGATTCCACCATGTAAAAAAAAAAAAAATTGTACTAATCCAAGGTCTTTCATCTTACCCATCAAATCTTAAAAAGGGTTTTCTAAAAACTTCGGCCACTTGTCATCATCTAACAATTATACTAATCCAAGGTCTTTCATCTTCCCCATCAAATCTTCAAAAGGATTTTCTAATAATTCCTCCTACTTGGCAACTAGCTCCTACAACTTAGCATGAATTGGCTTTAGTATCTCATAGCATTTAGTTGCATCCCCTTGGTTAGTTTAGCTCTTTTATTCTTTGAACATGGCATTTATGATATCATCATCCAAAATATGCTTTTGTTCATAAAATATCAAGCATCCTTGCAACAATTAACCCTTGAATCTCTCTATCTATTTTTTGAACTTGAGTTGATAAGGATGTTAGGTTATCTTTGCAAGTTTGTGTTGGAAATTTTGAGTATATTGTTGTCATTGATGTCAAAGGATTGATGTCATAGGTTGATAACATTGGTTGTAATTGATGTCAAATATAGCTTGGCATGGCAAAAATATAAGGTTTATAAGTTGGTTAAATATGCAAGGCAAAGTTCATCCCAATGCAAGGAAAAGGTTATAATATTTATTTTAAATATTATAAGCCAAAGAGGTTTGGGATAAATCTCTAAGTGTTTGGTTAAATGGTTGAAGACCCTAGTTTAAAGACCATGCAGAAAGCAAGTGACTAAGGCTTAAAAGGAAATAATATTATAATATTTTAATATTAAGAACAAAATATTGAAGCCAAAGGTTTAATAATAAAAAATATTATAATACTTTATATTATAATTTTAAACCCAAGATGGGATTTGGTGCCAAACATTTTCAAAGGTTTTAAATAAAACCTAAAGCACCGATGTCAAAGGAAATAAGGAGAAGTCCATGTTAATATGGATTAAATTATGCACTAAGGTGATATGTTTACGAATTGCTATGGTGTGTGTTCGAATTGCTAAGTGTATTCGATTTCCTACATGCGCGAATCAGATAAAAGAAAAGATGAAATTTTGATTAAAAAAATAAAGGGTTTTTATGGTCAAATTAAAAGAGGATTGTGGGGCTTTATTTCCAACTATGTGGCTAGCCTAGCGGTATACTGGACAATGCTAAGGCATAGGGCAAACAACAGGTCATGATTTCAAAACTTGGCGACGACGTCTTTTACGTTTTGTTTACTTAACGGATTTGACCAAAATGTTAAATTGCATATCATGTATTTGAGTTCTCGTGTGGACGATTGGCCTAGCGATAACCCAAGTGGAGCTAGCGCATTGGCAGGCAGGAGGTTTATGGTTGATTCCCACCCGCGACAGTTGTGGTAAGCAAAAATAATTTTTGTTTATTAGTGCTAAGGTTGAAATATTAAGGGCTTAAGGTTGCTTGATTATTGTGCGCTATTGGACTTAGGGAGTCATAAGGGAAATAAATATTTTATTTCTACCATTGTTGTTAGAAGGAAATAAAAGGGGATTCATAAGGGAAATACATATTTTATTTTCACCATTGTTTTAGAAGAAAATAAAAGGAGAAAATTGCAATTAATTTTGAAGTGTTATTTTGTGGAGTTATAAGATAATTAGTGGTAAATCAATTGTTGGGTGTATTGTTGAAATATTTAAGTAGGAGATAAAAGGTGTATAAAGTGCTTTTATTATTTGTAATATTGAAGGGCTTAGTTCATGATTTGATGTGTTATTTTGAGAAACTAAGAGAGTTATAGAGCATTGGTTTGGAATAAAATTGTGCACACATTTTGAGAAGGTTTTTCAATATATGAAAAGGTGTTGTGCTAATCCTTTTGAAGTTGTAAAAGATATTATTTTTTGAGACAGGTATTTGAGGGCACATCTTCATCAAGCATTTTGAGGTATGGTGATTCAACTTTTTATCTAGGTGGTATTTTGAGAAAGTAATTTTTGAGGTGGAGTTAAAAGGATTGATTGGAGCACATTGTTGGAAATATTTGCATTAGGGTTTGAGACCTACATGTGCATTATTGTTGAATGAAATTGGAAATAATTGTATTAGGATTTGAGATCTAATTGTGCATTATTGTTGAATGAAATTGGAAGCAATTGTATTAGGGTTTGAAACCTACATGTGCTCTATTGTTGAAAGAAATATGAAATACTAGTGTTAGGGTTGAGACCAAGTTTGTACTTCATTGTGAAACATTTTGTGCAAGGGTTTGAAATATATTGAAAGAAATTGTGAAAGTGTTTGAGATCAATCTTGTAAGGGCAATTTATGCATTAGTGTGATTGATATTTGAGAGGAAATTTGCAAGAAAGATAGACCAATTTTGTGAAGGAAGTTATATACTAGTTTGATTTGATTTGAAAGGGATTTTGCAAGAGAGAGATTGACTTGGTTGAATGTAAGATTTGTGAATGTGAAGGACATATTGGGTTTTTTATAGTGCATATCATTCTCTATATGTTCCATAGGTTAAACTAATTCTAAATGGAATATATTTGAATTTGCTTAGTTGAAGAAAGCATTTCTGAAAGAGATATGAGCTTTGTTTGAATGCAAGATTTGTGACTGTGAAGGACATATTGGGTTTTTGATAGTGCATATCATTCTCTATATGTTCCACAGGTTAAACTAATTCTAAATAGAATATATTTGAATTGCCTAGTTGAAGAAAGCATTTTTGAAAGAGATATGAGCTTTGTTTGTATGCAAGATTTGGAAATATTTAAGTAGGTTCTATGAGCAGTATTGAGGTAGATTTGAGCAAGTCTTTTGAGAAGGCTTGAAGGCAGATTTGAGAAAGTCTTTTGAGAAGGCTTGAAGGGAGATTTGAGCAAGTCTTTTGAGAAGGCTTGAAAGAATATTTAAGCAAGTCTTTTGAAAAGACTTGAAGCAGCTTTGAGATACATTTGAGTAAGTCTTGTGACAAGACTTGAAGCAGTAGTAAGGAAGATTTGGGTAAGTCTTGTGAGAAGACTTGAAGCAACTTTGAGGCAGATTTGAGCAAGTCTTGTGAGAAGACTTGAAGTAGCTTTGAGGTAGATTTGAGCAAGTCTTATGAGAAGACTTGAAGTATCTTTGAGGCATATTTGAGCAAGTCTTGTGAGAAGACTTGGAGCATATTTGAGGTAGATTTGAGCAAGTCTTGTGAAGACTTGAAACAACATTAAGACAGATTTATGAGCAAATTTAGAGTAGATTTGTGTAGCCCTCTGATGAGGTTTGGTGCAGATTTGAGATAGAGTTGAGAGCAAGCTTTGGATCAGACCAGAGTAGAGGGGATAGAGTTCTCCTATGGAGAGAGATCCACAAACCATATCAGAGGGGATAGAGTTCTCCTGTGGAGAGATATCCACAAACCAGAGCAGAGGGGATAGAGTTCTCTTGTGGAGAGAGATCCATAAACCAAAGCAAAAGGGATAGAGTTCTCCTATGGAGAGAGATCCATAAACCAAAGCAAAGGAGATAGAGTTCTCCTATGGAAAGAGATCCACAAACCAGAGTAAAGGAGATAGAGTTATACTATGAAGAGAGATCCACAAACCAGAGTAGAGGGGATAGAGTTCTCCTATAGAGAGATCCATAAATCAGAGCATTGGGGATTGAGGTCTCCTTTGGATAAGAGGTCCATAAAAATTGTAATAGGGAATTGGTTCCCAAGAGATTCGTTGAGAAAATTTAGAAGAAATATTTTCTCTATGGATGTAGACCATATTGGGTTAACCACATTAAATCTGTCTCTCATGTGTGTGATGATTTGTGCATTTATTATTTTACTGCATTGATATTATTATTGTTATCACTTGGAAAGAAAAGTAAAAGTTGATCTTATACTGTTCACCCCCTCTTAATATAAGCTTGTGTTCTTAAATTGTTATCAGAGTCGATTCCTTTAGGGAAGCCTAATAGCTTGAAGGAAGATCTACAAGAACACACATGGCAAGGAAAGGCAAAATAAGAATCATGAGACCTAAAAGGAGGGAAGAAAAAAAAATTGTGAGATGTGTTGAATGTGGTAAACTTGGTCACATGACACTTTATTGTCCACAAAATGGGTATAGTAGCAGTAAAGAGGAAAAGGAATTTGATTTTTCTCTCAAAGATATTTTTTCTCTAAGAGGAGAAGTGGAAATAGATTCAAGTGATGAATCAAGCAATGAAAAGGAAGCTAACTTTGTAAAAGGGAATAAGAAGGAACTAAGAATACTCAAATATTTTATTTGTGGTAACTTTGGTCACCTTGTAGATCATTGTTCAAAAGCTAGGTATAGTAGCAGTGAAGAAGACAAAGAATATTTTGATTGTGGTATCCTTGATCACAATGCAACTCATTAAAATGGGTTCAATAGCAGTGAAGAGAATGAAGATGCTCCTATTGTCAAAGACCTACAAAAAGAGAAAGTTTCAGAAAGGGAAGTCATAGTTGATATGAAAAAGGAACTTGTTGAGTTGAAAAGGGAGAACTCAAGATTGAAATCCCAAGTACAAGAGGATGAGGAAAAAAAGGCAAAGTTTCTACAAGATCTCACTAAATTTAAGGTTAAGGTTGAAGAGGTAAGGAAAATTGAAGAAGGTATGGCTAAAAAATTAAAGACAAAAGAGCTTGAGTGTTAAATATTAGAACATGAAGTAGGTTCTCTAAGGATGGAAGTGAAAGATTCTAAGGACAAGCTACACAGGTTTGGAAAAAGTTTAAAAACTTTGGATAAAATTATCAATGCACAAAGATCTTCATCTATCAAAACAGGTCTTGGTTTTGAATAAGGACAAGGGAAACAAGAAGAAGGGTCAAGCTCAAGCTCAAAATAAGAAGTTTTAGAGGAAGAGAGTGAAGAAGAAAATAAGACTTATGCAGATAAGTTGAAGAATAGAAGATTCACTAAGAAAGAAAACAATGCACAAACAAGAAAAATGGATCATCACAGAGAAGGCAAAGAAAGGACCAAGAGAACAGAGGCTTCAAAACAAGATTTTTTCAAAGGACATTTTTTTTCATGTAATAATTTTTGTCACAAGGCTATGCATTGCAAGGTTCATATAAAAAGAGAGTATAGTTTCACTAAGGGGAAATTCAACTCATTCAAAGATGGACATATATTTCAAGGGTATTGCTACTCTTGTAATCACTTTGGTCATAAAGCGATCCACTGCAGGGTTCATGACATAAATGATTCTGGATTCACCAAGAGGAACTTCAAGCCATTTGCACCTTCTAAGAACTACAACATTAAGTGTTATAAGTGCAATAATATTGGGCATAAGGCCAAGTGGTGTAAAACAGATTTCCAAAACTTTCAGAGTCAAGCAAGAACAAGGGCAATCAAAAGGATCAGAAGGGTATGGCTACAAAAATATTGAAAAATAAGGTTGACAAAGAAAAAGAGCATTGTATGTTGGGAGTAGATATACTCCCATCCAAAAAATAATCACCTCAAGGAGAGGATGTGGGGAGGAGGCTGAGCTAAGAGTCTTATATTTAGCCCCAAAGGAGTCCCTTTGCCATTTATGTCAAAGGGGGAGATATTTTAGTAAGGGGGAGAGCATTCAGTTAGGGGGAGTAGATTTGGAATCCAGTGGTAGGAAAAGAAATTTTTAGAAAGGGTTGCCATCAATGATAAAGGGGGATATTGTTGGAAATTTTGAGTATATTATTGTCATTGATGTCAAGGGATTGATGTCATAGGTTGATAACATTGCTTGTAATTGATGTCAAAGATAGCTTGGCATGGCAAAAAGATAAGGTTTATAAGTTGTTTAAATATGCAAGGCAAAGTTCATCTCAATGCAAGGAAAAGGTTAAAATATTTATTTTAAATATTATAAAACAAAGAGGTTTGGTATAAAGCTCTAAGTGTTTTGTTAAATGGTTGAAGACCCTAGTTTAAAGACCATGCAGAAAGCAAGTGACTAAGGCTTAAAAGGAAATAATATTATAATATTTTAATATTATAATATTAAGGACAAAAGGTTGAAGCCAAAGGTTTAATAATAAAAATTATTATAATACTTTATATTATAATTTTAAACCCAAGATGGGTTTTGGCGCCAAACATTTTCAAAGGTTTTAAATAAAACCTAAAGCACCAACATCAAAGGAAAGAAGGAGAAATCCATATTAATATGGATTAAATTATGCACTAAGGTGATATGTGTTTTTGAATTGCTATGGTGTGTGTTCAAATTGCCAAGTCTATTCGATTTCCTGTGTGTGCAAATGAAAGAAAAGAAAAGATGAAATTTTGATTAAAAAAAAAGGTTTTCGTGGTCATATAAAGAGAGATTGTGGGGCTTTATCCCCAACCAAGTGGTTGGCCTAGCGATAGACTGGGCAGTGCTAAGGCACAAGGCAGGCAACAAGTTGTGAGTTCGAAACTCGACGGTGACATCTTTTGCATTTTGTTGATTGAACGGATTTGACCAAAAGGTTAAATTGCATATCATGTATTTGAGTTCTCGTGTGGGCGGTTGGCCTAGCAACAACCCAAGTGGTGCTAGCGCACTGGTAGGCAGGAGGTTTCATGGTCGATTCCCACCCATGGTAGTTGTGGTAAGAGGAAATAATTTTTGTTTATTAGTGCTAAGGTTGAAATATTAAGGGCTTAATATTGCTTGATTATTATGTGTTATTGGACTTAGGGAGTCATAAGGGAAATAAATATTTTATTTCTGCCATTGTTGTTAGAAGGAAATAAAAGGGGAGTCATAAGGGAAATAAATATTTTATTTTTGCCATTGTTTTAGAAGAAAATAAAAGGGACAAATTGTAATTAATTTTGAAGTGTTATTTTGTGGAGTTATAAGGTAATTAGTGGTAAATCAATTGTTGGGTGTATTGTTGAAATATTTAAGTAGGAGATAAAATATGTATAAAGTGCTTTTATTGTTTTTAATATTGAAGGGCTTAGTTCATATTTGATGTGTTATTTTGATAAACTAAGAGAGTTATAGAGCATTGGTTTGGAAAAAAATTGTGCACATATTTTGAGAAGGTTTTCCAATATATGAAAAGGTGTTGTGCTAATCCTTTTGAAGTTGGAAAAGATATTATTTTTTGAGATAGGTATTTGAGGGTACATATTCATAAAACATTTTGAGGTATGGTGATTCAAAATTTTATCTAGGTGGTTGTGTTTTGAGAAAGTAATTTTTGAGGTGGAGTTAAAAGGATTGATTGGAGCACATTGTTGGAAATATTTGCATTAGGGTTTGAGACCTACATGTGCATTATTGTTGAATGAAATTGGAAACAATTGTATTAGGTTTTGATACCTACTTGTGCATTATTTTTGAATGAAATTGGAAGCAACTGTATTAGGGAATGAAACCTACATGTGCTCTATTATTGAAAGAAATATGAAATACTAGTTTTAGGGTTGGGACAAAGTTTGTACTTCATTGTGAAAAATTTTGTGCAAGGGTTTGAAAGATATTGAAAGCAATTGTAAAAGTGTTTGAGATAAATCTTGTAAGGGCAATTTGTGCATTAGTGTGATTGATATTTGAGAGGAAATTTGTAAGAAAGATAGACCAGTTTTGTGAAGGAAGTTATACACTAGTTTGATTTGATTTGAAAGGAATTTTGCAAGAGATAGAGATTGGCTTGGTTGAATGCAAGATTTGTGAACGTGAAGGACATGTTGGGTTTTTGATAGTGTATATCATTCTCTATATGTTCCAAAGGTTAAACAATTTCTAAATAGAATATGTTTGAATTACCTAGTCGAAGAAAGCATTTTTGAAAGAGATATGAGCTTTGTATGTATGCAAGATTTAGAAATATTTAAGCAGGTTTTGTGAGCAATATTGAGGTAATTTTGAGCAAGTCTTTTGAGAAGGCTTTAAGGTAGATTTGAGCATCTTTTGAGAAGGATTGAAGGTAGATTTGAGAAATTTTTTTAAGAAGGCTTGAATGCATGTTTTAGCAAGTCTTTTGAGAAGGCTTGAAAGCATATTTGAGCAAGTCTTTTGAGAAGGCTTGAAAAAAGATTTGAGCAAGTCTTTTGAGAAGACTTGAAGCAACTTTGAGATAAATTTGAGTAAGTCTTGTGAGAAGACTTGAAGAAGTAGTTAGGTAGATTTGGGCAAGTATTGTGAGAAGACTTGAAGCAACTTTGAGGTAGATTTGAGCAAGTCTTATGAGAAGACTTAAAGCATATTTGAGACAGATTTGAGCAAGTCTTGTGAGAAGACTTGGAGTAGCTTTGAGGCAGACTTGAGCAATTCTTGTGAGAAGACTTGAAGTAGCTTTGAGGTAAATTTGAGCAAGTCTTGTGAAGACTTGAAACAACATTAAGACATATTTGTGAGCAAAGTTAGAGCAGATTTGTGCTAGCCCCGTGACAAGGTTTGGTGTAGATTTAAGATAGAGTTTAGAGCAAAAAATGGAGTAGACTAGAGAAGAGGGGATAAATTTCTCCTATGGAGATATATCCACAAACAAGAGTAGAAGGGATAGAGTTCTCTTGCGGAGAGGTATCCATAAAATAGAGCATAGGGGATAAAGTTTTCCTATGGAGAGAGATCCATAAACCAGAGCAAAGGGGATAGAGTTCTCCTGTGGAGAGAGATCCATAAACCATAGCAAAGGGGATAGATTTATCCTATTGAGAGAGATCCATAAACTAGAGCAAAGGGGATAGAGTTTTCCTATGGAGAGAGATCCAAAATCCAGAGCAGAGGGGATAGATTTATCCTATAGAGAGATCCAAAAATTAGAGCATTAGGGATTGAGATCTCCTTTGGACAAGAGGTCCATAAATATTGTAATAGGGAATAGGTTCCCAAGAGATTTATTGAGAAAATTTAGAAGAAATATTTTCTTTGTGTATGTAGCCCACATTGGGTGAACCACGTTAAATCTGTGTCTCTCATGTGTGTGATGATTTGTGCATTGTTTATTTTACTGCATTGATAATATTGTTGTTATCACTTGGAAAGAAAAGTATAAGTTGATCTTATATTGTTCGCCCCCTCTAAATATAAGCCTATGTTCTTCAATTGGTATCAGAGCCGATTCCTTTAAGGAAGCCTAACAGCTTGAAGGAAGATCTACAAGAACACACAGGCAATGAAGGGCAAAAGAAGAACCGTGAGATCTAAAAGGAGGAAAGAAGAAAAATTTGTGAGATGTGTTAAATATGGTAAACTTGGTCACATGGTACTTTATTGTCCACAAAATGGGTATAATAGAAGTAAAGAGGAAAAGGAATGTGATTTTGATATCAAAGAGATTGTTGCTCTAATAAGAGAAGTGGAAATAGATTCAAGTGATGAATCAAGTAGTGAAAAGGAAGCTAACTTTGTAAAAGAGAATAAGAAGAAACTAAGAATACTCAAATATTTTATTTGTGGTAACTTTGGTCACCTTGCAGATCATTGTTCAAAATATGGGTATAGTAGCAGTGAAGAAGAAGAAGAATATTTTGATTGTGGTATCCTTGATCATAATGCAACTCATTGTAATGGGTTCAGTAGTAGTGAAGAGAATGAAGATGCTCTTGTTGTCAAAGATTTACAGAAAGAGAAAGTTTCAGAAAGGGAAGTCATAGTTGATATGAAAAAGGAACATCTTGAGTTGAAAAAGGAGAACTTAAGATTGAAAGCCCAAGTACAAGAGGATGAGGAAACGAGGGAAAAGTTTGTACAAGATCTCACTAACTTTAATGTTAAGGTTGAAGAGGTAAGGAAAATTGAAGAAGGTATGGCTGAAAAATTAAAGGCAAACGAGCTAGAGTGTGAAAGATTAGAACATGAAGTAGGTTCTCTAAGGATGGAAGAGAAAGATTCTAAGGACAAGCTACACAGGTTTGGGAAAAGTTCAAAAAATTTGGATAAAATTATCAATGCACAAAGATATTCATCTATCAAAATAGGACTTGGTTTTGAAAAAGGACAAGGGAAACAAGAAGAAGGGTCAAGATAAAGCTCAAAAGAAGAAGAAGTTTTAGAGGAAGAGAGTGAAGAAGAAATTAAAACTTATGCAGATAAGTTGAAGAATAAAAGCTTCACTAAGAAAGGAAACAATGCACAAACAAGAAACATGGATCATCATAGAGAAGGCAAAGAAAGGACTAAGAGAACAGAGACTTCAAAAGAAGATATTTTTAAAGGACATTGTTTTTCATGTAATCATTTTGGTCACAAGGCTATGCATTGCAGGGTTCATGAAAAAAGGGAATATGGTTTCACTAAGAGGAACTTCAACTCATTCAAATATGGATATCTCTTTCAAGGGTATTGCTACTCTTGTAATTGCTTTGGTCATAAAGCGATCCATTGCAATGTTCATGATAGAAATGATTATGGCTTCACCAAGAGGAACTTCAAGACATTTGTACCTTCCAATAAATACAACATTAAGTGTTACAAGTGCAATAATATTGGGCATAAGACCAAGTGGTGTAGAATAGAGTTTCCAAAACTTTCAGATTCAAGCAAGAACAGGGACACTCAAAAGGATTAGAAGGGTATGGCTACAAAAATATTGAAAAGGAAGGTTGACAAAGAAAAAGAGCATTGTATGCTAGGAGTAGAGATACTCCCACCTAAAAAATAATCACCTCAAGGAGAGGAGGTGGGGAGGGGGTTGAGCTAAGAGTCTTATCTTTAGCACAAAGGAGTCCCTTTGCCATTGATGTCAAAGGGGGAGAGATTTGAGTAAGGAGGAGAGCATTCAGTTAGGGGGAGCAAATTTGGAATCCAGTGGTAGGAAAAGGAATTTTTAGAAAGGGTTGCCATCAATGACAAAGGGGGAGATTGTTGGAAATTTTGAGTATATTATTGTCATTGATGTCAAAGGATTGATGTCATAGGTTGATAACATTAGTTGTAATTGATGTCAAAGATAGCTTGGCATGGAAAAAATATAAGGTTTATAAATTGGTTAAATATGCAAGGTAAAGTTCATCCCAATGCAAGGAAAAGGTTATAATATTTATTTTAAATATTATAAGCCAAAGAGGTTTGGGACAAAGCTCTAAGTGTTTGGTTAAATGGTTGAAGATCCTAGTTTAAAGACCATGTAGAAAGCAAGTGACTAAGGCTTAAAAGGAAATAATATTATAATATTATAATATTAAGGACAAAATGTTGAAGCCAAAGGTTTAATAATAAAAATTATTATAATACTTTATATTATAATTTTAAACCCAAGATGGGTTTTGGCGCCAAATATTTTCAAAGGTTTTAAATAAAACCTAAAGCACCGACGTCAAAGGAAATAAGGAGAAATCCATATTAATATGGATTAAATTATGCACTAAGGTGATATATTTTTTTGAATTGCTATGGTGTGTGTTCGAATTGCTAAGTGTATTCAATTTCTTGCATGCGCAAATCAGAGAAAAGAAAAGATAAAATTTTGATTTAAAAAAAGGGTTTTCATGGTCGGATAAAGAGAGGATCATGGGGCTTTATCCCCAACCAGGTGGCTGGCCTAGCGATAGACTGGGTAGCACTAAGGCATAGGGTAGGCAACAGGATGTGAGTTCGAAACTCGGTGGTGACATCTTTTGCATTTTGTTGACTGAACAAATTTGATCGAAAGGTTAAATTGCATATCGTGTATTTGAGTTCTTGTGTGGGTGGTTGCCCTAGTGGTAGCCCAAGTGGCATTAGCACACTAGTAGGCAGGAGGTTTTATGGTTGATTCCCACCCACGATAGTTGTGGTATGCGAAAATAATTTTTTTATTAGTGCTAACGTTGAAATATTAAGGGCTTAAGATTGCTTGAGTATTGTGCGCTATTGGAATTAGGGAGTTATAAGGGAAATACATATTTTATTTCTACCATTGTTGTTAGAAGGAAATAAAAGGGGATTCATAAGGGAAATAAACATTTTATTTTTACAATTGTTTTAGAAGAAAATAAAAGGGGCAAATTACAATTAATTTTGAAGTGTTATTTTGTGGAGTTATAAGGTAATTAGTGGTAAATCAATTGTTGGGTGTATTGTTGAAATATTTAAGTAGGAGATAAAAGGTGTATAAAGTGCTTTTATTGTTTGTAATATTGAAGGGCTTGGTTCATGATTTGATGTGTTATTTTGAGAAACTAAGAGAGTTATAGAGCATTGGTTTGGAACAAAATTGTGCACACATTTTGAGAAGGTTTTCCAATATATGAAAAGGTGTTGTGCTAATCCTTTTTAAGTTGCAAAAGATATTATTTTTTGAGATAGGTATTTGAGGGCACATCTTCATCAAGCATTTTGAGGTATGGTGATTCAACTTTTTATCTAGGTGGTTGTGTTTTGAGAAAGTAATTTTTGAGGTGGAGTTAAAAGGATTTATTGGAGCACATTGTTGGAAATATTTGCATTAGGGTTTGAGACCTACATGTGCATTATTGTTGAATGAAATTGGAAAAAATTGTATTAGGGTTTGAGACCTACTTGTGCATTATTTTTGAATGAAATTGGAAGCAATTGTATTAGGTTTTGAGACCTACATGTGCTTTATTGTTGAAAGAAATATGAAATACTTGTGTTAGGGTTGAGACCAAGTTTGTACTTCATTGTGAAACATTTTGTGCAAGGGTTTGAAATATATTGAAAGCAATTGTGAAAGTGTTTGAGATCAATCTTGTAAGGGAATTTTGTGCATTAGTGTGTTTGATCTTTAAGAGAAAAATTACAAGAAAGATAGACTAGTTTTGTGAAGGAAGTTATACACTAGTTTGATTTGATTTGAAAGGGATTTTGCAAGAGATAGAGATTGGCTTGGTTGAATGCAATATTTCTGAACGTGAAGGACATATTGGATTTTTGATAGTGCATATCATTCTCTATATGTTCCACAGGTTAAATGAATTCTAAATAGAATATGTTTGAATTGCCTAGTTGAAGAAAGCATTTATGAAAGGGATATGAGCTTTGTTTGTATGCAAGATCTGGAAATATTGGAGCAGGTTCTATGAGAAGTATTGAGGCAGATTTGAGCAAGTCTTTTGAGAAGGCTTGAAGGTAAATTTGAGTAAGTATTTTGAGAAGGCTTGAAGGCAGATTTGAGCAATTATTTTGAGAAGTCTTGAAGGCAAATTTGAGCAAGTCTTTTGAGAAGGCTTGAAAGCATATTTGAGAAAGTCTTTTGAGAAGGTTTGAAAGTAGATTTGAGAAAATATTTTGAGAATACTTGAAGTAGCTTTGAGATATATTTGAGTAAGTCTTGTGAGAAGACTTGAAGCTATAGTGAGGTTAATGTGGGTAAGTCTTGTGAGAAGACTTGAAGTAAATTTGATGTAGATTTGAGCAAGTCTTGTGAGAAGACTTGAAGCAACTTTGAGGTAGATTTGAGTAAGTCTTGTGAGAATACTTGGAGTAGCTTTGAGGTAGATTTGAGCAAGTCTTGTGAGAAGACTTGAAGTAACTTTGAGGTAGATTTGAGAAAGTCTTGTGAAGACTTGAAACAACATTAAGATAGATTTATGAGTAGAGTTAGAGTAGATTTGTGCTAGCCTTGTGATGAGGTTTGGTGCAGATTTGAGACAGAATTGAGAGCAGGATTTGGAGTAGACCAGAGTAAAGGGGATAGAGTTCTCCTATAAAGAGAGATCTAAAAACCAGAGAAAAGGGGATAGAGTTATCCTATAGAGAGAGATCCACAAACCAGAGCAGAGGGGATAGAGTTCTCCTATGGAGAGAGATCCACAAACCAAAGCAAATGGGATAGAGTTATCATGTGGAGAGAGATCCACAAACCAAATCAAAGGGGATAAAGTTCTCCTATGGAGAGAGATCCACAAACCAAAGCAAAGGGAATAGAGTTCTCCTATGGAGAGAGATCTATAAACCAGAGCAAAGGGGATAGAGTTCTCTAGTGGAGAGATATTCACAAACCAAAGTAGAGGGCATAGAGTTCTATGGAGAGAGATCCACAAATCAGAGCATTGGGAATTGAGATCTCCTTTGGACAAGAGGTCCATAAACATTGTAATAGGGAATTGGTTCCCAAGATATTTGTTGAGAAAATTTAGAAGAAATATTTTCTTCGTGGATGTAGCCCACATTGGGTGAACCACATTATTTTGGAGGTTCTTTTGGACATCTAGAGTTTTTATCAACTTTCTAACTATGTCTTTATAATTTATCCATTATTGTTATGCATATGTTGTGGTAATTGATGTAAGAATTTTGATGACCTCTTATTATTCACTCCTTGTAAATAACTTACCTTCTATGTGTTTGATGATCTTATTGATTTGTTCCAGGATATCTTTTGTAAAGGAGATTAGATAGAAGTACTCATATGTATTCTTCAATTTCTCCTTGATTTGGTCATAAAGGGACTTGACCCTTTGAACATCTTGAGATGCCTTTGGGTCAACAATTGTCTCTATTGTTTTTTAGGCCATCAACTCTACAATTTGTTGATCTTTATCATTGAGGATCTATTGGAGTTGGTTATATTTTTCTATCAACTATTGCACAAGGTTTTTGAGTCCTTGCTATTTTTTCTTAGGCTCATTAAGTTAGATTTTGAAGTCCTCAATTTGTTTCTTCGATTTATTCTTATTGAAAGTGTCTTTCTTCACCCTCTTATTTTCTTGTTGTAGCTAATATCTTTGTGCTTTCAGTTGGATCAATTCTACCTCAAGTTTATTTTTTATTTACATTGCTTCACCCTCAATTACAAAGTGACCAAATTTTATAGCTATGCCAAGCATGAGCTAGTTAACCAATTGGACCATATGGTATGGGTCCATATTTTTTAGATATAGCCTAGATGTTAGCGATATTTCATTATTAGTCATATTGGGCATGGGTAAAATAGTGCTTTGTTAAGTGCTCTCCAATTTGGTGGTTTCTTCAACCACCCAGGTGGTTCGTGAACCACCTTGTAATCTATTTAAACCCACCTTCAATATCAATTAGTTTACTGCATGTTTATCAACATGGTACCAGAGCTAAGGAGGGAGAAGGATGTTTCATTGCTTTTATTACAAGCATGTTTCCTGAGGACCGAGGATGACGTAGACGTGAGGGAGAATGATGTTTCATTACTTTTATTGTAGGCATGTTTCCAAAGGACCGAGGATGATGCAGATGCAACAGATTCTGCATGAGACTCGAGGATAATGCTAACATGGACCTACTAATGTAGACCCAAGATTTTGCACAAGATGTGAGGGAGATGCTGATATGGATCTATCGATGTGGATCCTAACTGATGTGGACTGGACAGGAGGCGCTGAAATGGACCAGATAACAAGGCTGAAGTGGACTTGATAGGGGACACATGGAAAAGAGAGGCTAACGTGGACTAGACACATGGTGCTGATGTGGAATGGACAGGGGCATTGACGTGGACTGGAAGGAGACACATGGTGATAGCTTGTTGTTTTGGATGATTTGATGTGGACCTCTGAGGCAAAATGTCAAGGAGGGGGTGACTGCCCAAAGGTAGTCACCTTCAAAGGTGGCCCTCCCACCTTTTCAATAGGCTTTGAAGCCTTTGTGAGGTGCATGTGGGATAATATCACTATATTTTTTTTTAAAATATGCATCTCCCACGTACTACAAGGGGAAGATTATGCCTCCTCATTATCAGTGCCCATGGTAGTGTAGTTTGCTCCAGTCGCTGGTTGTTGTAGAGGAGATTTGTGGTTTGAATCCCATGGAGGGATTCTAAACTAAATCTTACCACCTGCTAGCTATTTGATGCCCTGTAAGCACGAAGATCCCCGATGGCCTAGTTTTGATGCCCACCAGCGTTGTTTGATGCCCGTCTGCTATTTTGATGCCCTACGAGTGCCAATTGATGCCTGCCTACCAATTGACACCCTACGAGCACAATTTGATGCCCTTGATGCCCAAGCAAGAAAATTTGATGGCAGCAACAATTTTGACAATTTTTTGTCAATTTTTTTTGGCAATTTTTTGCAATTTTTTGCCTAACAATTTTTTGTCCACGGAGGGTCAATTTTTTGCTTACTAGGAGCATTTTTATCATCCTAGGAGGGCCCGAAACATCTTTTTTTTGCCACCAATCCAAGGAGAAGAACATTTTTCTAGACAAATGAGGGAATAAAATTTTGGAAAGAAAAAGTTCTCCAATTTGGTGATATAAGGAACCTTCATAATGGCCAATGTTCACAAATATCTCTCAGATTCACAGTTTCTGAAAGGTTCTAATTTTGTACCATGGAAGACAAAGATGCGTGCCATTATTCAGGTGGAAGATTTATGGGATGTAGTTATTGACACTACAAAATGCCCTCAAAAAATAGAAACAAATCAAGAAGCTTTTGATAAGAAGGACAAAAGAGGTCTCATGTTTATCCTGCTTGCTACTACAGATGAGGTCCAACCTCATATATATGATGCCAAAACCAGTAAGGAAACTTGGGATGCTTTAATTATTGTTTATGAAGGGAAGAATCAGTCCACTATTCTACACCTTTAAACTCAACTACATACCCTCAGTATGAACTTTGGTGAAACAGTGGACCTATTCCTATGTAGAGTTATGGAATTGAAAGCCAAGTTGAATGACATGGGACAACCAGTGGATGATACTCTCTTGACCTCTGTCATCTTGAGAGCATTACCAGAATCCTACAAGATGTTGATAACCTCTCTTAATGTATTTGGTAGACAAGTAACTTTTGTCGAGTTGGTAAATTTGCTCCAAACTGAGGAGGCCAACCAATTTCAGAAGGATGAAGTACTAGATAATGCTCTCTACACTAAGCAAGGGGGTAAGAAACAAGGATGATTTCAAAAAGGAGTATCTTCATCAAAAGGAATAGGGAAACAACATCAGCAGAAGGACAAACAATATTGCAAGATTTGTAATATTAATAACCATGACACCAACAGGTGTTGGTTTAAGAACAAGCAACATAATGACCAAGATCATGAGAAGAAGATAAAAGGAAAATACAAACTATAGAAAAAGAATAAACAACCCAAGGAGCATGTTGCTTATACCGAATCAAGTTCAGACTCAGATTTTGCAAAATCAAAATTGGACTAAGAATCTAAGGACTCACACAAGGTGCTCATGACTCATACTTCATATTTGTAGATAGATACTGTATGGTATATTTATTCTAGTGCTAGTAAGCACATGACTGGCGATAAATCATGGTTTGAGACTTTTGAGGAGAAAGAAGGTAAGTCGGTCATAATTGCTGACAATCAAGTCTACCAAGTGAAGGGTGAAGGTGATGTTTTTGTCACTCTTCCAGATGGTAAATATCAGATTGAGAAGGTACTCTATGTCCCTAGATTAGCTAATAATATGTTGTCCATACCTCAGATGTTGGATTAGAATATGGAGGTTGCTTTCCATGTTGCCAAAGGAAAAAAAAGGTGTTTTATAACCAGAAAAGGAAAACATGTTGCAATCGGATCATACAAGCATGGCTTGTTCATTTTAGATGTTGTTTCAATACCTCATGTTGCACTGGAAACAACTACTAAGGAGGCTACATCTCTGTGGCACAAGAGATATGGGCATCTAAGTTCTAGATATTTGCACAAATTGAGCAAATATGAGATGGTGAGAGGACTTCCCAACCTTTCATCCACACTGCCAGTTTGCTCAAATTGCTTAGCGTGGAAGCAACACCGGGTACCATTCTAAGTTAGCTCTTCTAGAGCTAAGAAACCTTTAGAGTTGGTCCACACCAATCTGTGCGGTCCTATGCCCACTAGTTATGGTGGGAAGAAATATTTTCAATTGTTTGTTGATGATTACTCATGGAAGATGTGGGTTTTATTTCTTCCATTGAAGTCAGAAGCATTTTTGTACTTTCAACAATTCAAGAAACTTGTTGAGAAGGAGTCAGGATGTTTCATAAAAACCCTCCGCTCAGATCGAGGAGGGAATATACTTCCAAGGATTTTTCATCATTTCTAAAAGAACATGGGATTAAGAGACAACTGACTACAACCTATACTCCACAACAAAATGGAGTTACAGAGAGGAGAAATTGTTCCATTGTGGAAATGGTTTGATGTATGCTAAAGGGAGCACATCTTGAGGATGAATATTGGGCAGAAGTAGTAAACACAACATCATACCTCCTGAATAGAGCACCCACAAGAGCTCTACAGGGTAAAACTCCACAAGAAGCATGGAGTGGTAAGAAACCCTCCATTTCTCATCTAAGGGTTTTTGGATGTAAGGCATTCATGCACATACCAAAACAGAAAAGGAATAAGTTATATGAGAAGACCTTGCAATGTATATTTCTTGGTTATGATGATCATTCAAAGGGATATCGATTGATAGATCCTATAAACAAGAAAAAATATATAAGTAGAGATGTGGCATTTGATGAAGCTTTCACATCAAATAACACTTCTACAGTTGTATACTTTGAGTAAGATGAGTCTAAGAAAGAGACTTCACCTCTTCAGAACAAGATTCCAAAATGGTATACCAGTACATTGAGAGATTCCAAGTTGGCATCACTACCAGATCTAACTCTAGATCGACCTTGTACTCGTAGTATGACTCAACAAAAGAGACTAGAGGCCTCAACTTCAGAAGTTGATGAGCTTTACCAATAGTTTGATGAACTATCTATGGATGCAACGAAAGATAGGGAAATGGATATGGAGGATGAGAGGGTTTATTTGACAGCATTGGATGAAAATAAACCCACAACAGTTCAGGATGCACTTAGTAAGCCTTAGTGGAAGGCTGCTATGGAAGTAGAACATACATCTCTCATGAAAAATCATACATGGAAGCTAGTAAATCTGCCTTTAGGAAAGAATCCCATTGGCTGCAAATGGGTATTCAAAGTGAAGTATAAGGCAGATGGTACTATTGATAAGCATAAAGCCCATCTTGTTGCAAAGGGCTATGCTCAGTAAGAAGGCATATATTATGAATAGACTTTTACCCCTACCATAAAAATGACTACCATTCGTGTCTTGTGTGCCATGGCAGCTCAATTTGGGTGGAAGTTACATCAGATGGATGTAAAAAGTGCTTTCTTGAATGGTGATTTACAAGAAGAAGTGTACATGATCCAACCAGAAGGATTTGTTTTTGAAGGGTAAGAATAGAAAGTTTGTAAGTTAATCAAGTTTTTGTATGGGTTGAAACAAGCTCCTTAATCTTGGTACATAAAAATCGACAGTCACCTAATACAACATGGTTTCCAAAGAAGTTCGTAAGATGCAAATCTCTATATAAAGAACAATGGTTCTGACATAGTGATTTTAGTGCTTTATGTAGATGATCTGTAGTTCAGAGAGTATCATTGATATCGTGAAAATGATTTGAAGACATCCTTTGAAATGACATATCTAGGACTTCTTCACTATTGTATTGGTTTAGAAGTGACTCAAAAGAAACATCATATTAGAGTTACATAAAAGAAATATGCCAAGACATTGATTAATAAATATCGTATGACTGAATGTAAGTCTAAAGCTACTCCAATGGAGGTTGGACTTAAGCTATCTCGATATGATCAATCTCCACAGGTAGATGGCACTATCTATCATCAATTGATTGGAAGTCTCATATATCTAACCAATACCAGACCAGATCTCACTTTTGCTGTGGGTTATATTTCACGGTTCATGCAAGACCCAAAGGTGAGTCATTGGAAAGAAACAAAAAGAGTTCTTCATTATGTCTATGGTACAAAAATTTTTGGATTGGAATACAAAATGAAAAACAAGTTCTCTCTACAAGGATAAACGGACTCCGACTATCTTTGGATTCATTGATGATCGAAAGTCAACTTCTGGATACATTTTTCATCTTGGGTTCGGTCCTATATCTTGGCATAGTAAGAAGCAGTAGGTAGTTGTTATCTCTTATACAGAGGTATAATATCACGTAGCCAGTGGAGCAGTTTGTGAAATAATATGGTTAAGTCACATTCTTACAAACATGGGCCTTCCAAAGAACCTTCCACTACATTTATTTTGCGATAATCAAGGTGTTTTGAATCTTGTCAAGAATCCAATTTTTCATGATCACACCAAACACATCGACACTCGATGTCATTTCATTCATGATGAAGTTCTAAATCACCACATATAGCTCCGATACATTCCCACTGATAAGCAAGTTGTAGATATTTTCACTAAGGCACTTGCACGTGTCACAATACTCTCTGTACTTACCAATAATGTAATAAGGGGGGATGTTAGCGATATTTAATTATTAGGCATATTAGGCATGGGTATAAATAGTACTTTGTTAAGCGCTCTCCAATTTGGTGGTTTCTTCAACCACCCAGGTGGTTCATGAACCACCTTTGAACCACCTTGTAATATATTTAAACTCGCCTTCAATATCAATCGGTTTACTGTGCATTTATCAACACTCTACACCCTAGTAGTCAAATCAATAGGAGCTATTGCTATTATGACAAGGTTGATTTTAGTGGCATTAGTAAGACATACTGGAGGTCCTTTCACTAAGTCTCTTTTATTCTTTCTTCCATATTTTCTTCCTAGTGACAAGGATATTAAATGACTTGACAATGTTTATCTCTCTAGCTTTCTATGAAAAGGCTAAAATTGGCCTACCAATTGTGCTTGTTAAAGGGGGAGCTCCTATTGACTCAACTCCTTAGGCTAGGGTGATGGGTGTCATTGCTTATAACATACATTGCTAGGATTGGGATGACAAATATTCTTAGCATGTGGAGGTAGATGGTAGAGTGAGAGGGTGAAATTGTGTGGAAACAGTGGGGAATGGAGTGGAAGTGGTAAGAGTGGAATGTGAAGCTAACTTGATTAAGGTGGCAAAGAAGGGTGACATTGTGTATGTGATAAATATCTATGAATGGTAGTGATGGGGGTGGTTCTCACCATGACTATGACTATTGGGGGTGGTGTGCCTTAGGAAAGCCATATATTACACTAGTGGAGGGTGAGAGAAGTGTAGTAGAAGAATGGGAAGGAGGAGTTAGAGTAGAAGAAGAAGGGATAAAGATAGAAGGGGGAGTAGTGGATGGTGAAATGGAAGTAGGAGTGACTATAGTAGTGGCACCTAGTTGGCTATTCCCAACTCAAGATGGAGGAGCTTCTTGAGGGATTTCCCCTTCCTTAAGATTAGTTATCTACAATTACTATTACTATTCCCTTGTTGCTACAACCTCTCCAAACATGGATTCATATCTTTTGAACCCATTCTACCCTTCTATGACCATTTTTCTAACTACTAAACTGACCACTTTTAGTGTTATCAATATAGCTAAAATACTTATCTCCAATGCTACTTTCTTCTTGGGTTTGAGCTTATGAGGGGTTGATATACTAACTACCACTTAATTTATAGTCTAAGCCCTTTGAGTGTCTTCTATCCTAGGTGGTAGAGAATTTGGCATCGAATAAATTATCTCTTATAGACTTTGTGATTGTGTCAGTTTTATACCTCATCCTTAACCATACGAGGATTTTATGATCTATCTACCCAAGCTTTCAAAGTGCCCCCAAACTTTAATAAGTAAGCTTGATATTAGGGTTAAAGTCATTCTTCTTATTCGTGTAGAAGGTAAGCCACTTTGGGGGATCATGATACTAGATCTAAATCTCATCTTCATACCCATGGATGTTTCCTAGAGTGACAAGGGTTGTATCTTCATATAGGTTTGTCTCTTATTGCATATTGTATCTTTTCTTATGGGCCAAGAAGAGGTCCAACTCCTTGTCCTTAAGGGTTTGTTCAAAAATTCCTTTTGGGTCACAGGACCAATGAGCTTTAAGTTGTTAAAGGTCCATCTTCCTCAATAATACCTCTATCACTAAGTGGAACCCACACAACTTGGTATTAATATCATTATTTACCACTTGAGTGAGTAGAAGGTGGTTTTATTCCATCCATTAAAATATTTTAATTCCACTTAGTCTAGTTATCACATATATTATAGGTTTAACATGTAGCTAGACACTTGTGCTAGTGACTCGAATGATATGATTAAGAAGCCATAGATGTGGATGAACAACTTGGTCTTCCCTAAGTAGAAATAGTTGCTTGGCCATTCTCCATTTGTGAGTAGTTTTCATGCCTCATATATCGACCTTGATACATTATTCTTAAACTTTTCCATGTCAATATTGTACACCTTATCATAAATATGATAGAAGGTATTTTTAGCTTTTGAATAGGGTACATATGTGTACTCCACAATGGTCGAAGGTTGTCTATTTTCTCTTATTTGGTCTAGTTGGAGAGTGAGAAACTAGATTTTTTTTTTGGTAGAGGATTAGATAAACCAAGTAGGTGTAGTTAAATTTTCTCTCCTCCTTGAATTCCTCAAGTTGACTATCTATTTGACCTAAATATACATGGCATAGTCAATCATTTGGGAATGAATTGGATATGTCTGTATTGCATGCAACAGGGCTATATGCTCTTCATAGAGCTTTTGGTCACTTTTTTCTCCTAGGTTAATGGCTATCCCTAACATTACCATCTGGACATCCACCTTGGATTGGTTAAACTCTAGTATGATGATAAAGTTGGACACTAAGTTTAGATTTTCTAGGTAAGGGGTTAGGAAGTCATTCCAATAGGAATTGGAGTACCTACAATAAAATATATTTTGGATCCTAGGGTTGTAGCATATCCACATAGTCGAGTTATTTGTGGCCTTCCACATTCTCTTTATGAATCCCAACATTATATAGAAGACATATTCGATCCATTGTAGAAGCTTAAAACCCTTTGTGGTGGGGTCATATCTCTTTACTACCACCTCCATCAACTATAGGCAACTCCATGCTTGAGGCACCAAGTTCATTGCTAGCCCCAAAGTCCAAATTCTACTTATGCTCCATGAGTCTGTCTAGGACCCACATTGAATATTTATAGGGCCTCCTTCCTTATTAGCCATATTTTATGGGTGTAGTTATCCTCCTCCACTTACTCATATGGGTTATCAGATTAAATTTTGGTCTCTTCAGATGTAGGGGAGCCTTATCTCTTCCTCTTTCCCCTCTTCTTCTTTTGTAGTCACCTTCTTGATGGTCTAGGCTCCTTTGATAGGACAAGAATTAGTAAGAGGGGTATGCCAATGGGTGGGGATCAATTGTGGAATGTTATAAGACCAATTATATCTTGGGTAATGAAGGAAAAAAAGAAGTAGATGTAGTATCCATAGTGAGAAAATGATGGAAAAATAGGCAAAATGATGAAAAATAGAAACAAAAAAGTTAAGTTCATTTGTTTGAAGGGTGGACCGATTTGAACACAAATATAAAAGTGATTTCAATTTTCTTAAGAATATGGAGTGATTTATTTGACATATGGACTTTGGTGAGTTTGTGGTTTGAGCAATTTGCTCAACAAATTTGAGCAATTCACTTATCTTAGAGGACTTAGGCAATTTCTATGTTTTCTCACCAAGGATTTTAAGTATGGTTCACTCAGGCACCAGTGGTCGAGGAACTTCTATGGAGCTATGACCCAACTAGCTTGCTAGTGTGTAATTAATTAGGATAATTATGTTATATTTAAGAAAATAAAAGAGCATGATGCATGAAAAGTGAGGTCCCTTTGGGGCCCTTGAGGCTTATAAATACCTTAGACAATGTACGCCTACCCGTGCCTCTATGTGGGATACCTAGACGGGGAAATCATATCATTAAGGGACAATTTATCCGTACCTTTGATTGGCATGGGGAAAACTTTAGGGAAAACACACCACTCACTTGTAGTGAGTACTTAGCCAAGTAATGTCCTTGCTTAATTTTTTATGTTACATCGATAGAAAAATTTGGACACAAATTAGGAAGTGTATTAGAGGATAATACAAGGAGAAACGATATTAGTCGAAATAAGAGGAAGGAGAATGCATGCCAAATTAATAGCCACTACTATGTACATACATATTCTTTAGGTCAAAATTCTTATCGCTATATAGAATAAAGATGTTACTCATTTACAAAAATAGGCAGCATTACTCCTTCCATGGAAGACAACTTGTAAGCATTTGGACCTACAATCTTAACAATTTGGTAGGGCCCACTCTAAAATGAACTAAAATTATAATGTACCCCTACATTTTGAAATACTCTGGAGTTAGGAGTGCATATATGGTTTTCAAATACCATTTTTTGTTTAGCATTGCTTTTTTATGGAGCTGAAATGCTGGTTTTGAAACAGTTGCTTGCAAGATGATTCTCTGATGTAGTTGAATGATGTATGGATACTAAGGATTAATGTGTAATTGCATCTTCTTATAGGGAAAATTTAATACTCTTAAACTATTTATAATGTGTAAAAAATGGTTACAGATCAAGCTTAAAAGCAACAGAGTAGATTTTTGATCAAAATAATGGTTTATTTGAATGGGATAGAAAAATTGTCTATGTTTTAATTCATTGACAAAATAGCAAAATGGTTCAAAAATTATGATAGATGTATCTCCAAGAGGTGCAAATAGTTCAGTTGGATAGTCACGAAACAATTCTTTAAATATAAAGCTAAATGCTTGATCTTCATTCCATTTGCATACGAGATCTCCTTTATAATCCACTTCTGTGGCTCCTTTATCAAACCATATTTTTGATGACTTTTTGATATTGCATAATATTATATAAGGAATATTCTCTCTATTCTTCTAGGGTCAATAGCACATTTAAAATTATTTGTATGATTTTAATGTTAGTGTCCTCCAATTTGAGCTATTATGACATTTGGAGGGAAGGGAGCTCTAGATTGACAGGTAACACTGCTTCCTTGCCTTAGACTAGATTGTAAGTGGATGATCTGGTGGATGCTTTTGGAATCACTCTATTCATCCATAATGCATTATGTAACTTTGTTTTTTAGTCCCTTTATGAATTTGACACAGTCATTTTTAAGATCATCAGGATGTTTTTATTGGTTAATTCAACCCATCCATTGTCCTGGGGGTAGTAATTGGATGGTGTTTTAAACAAAAAGTATGTAATCCAAGGAAAATTCCATCATTTTATCCCCCTTTAAGTAAGTGATATTATCTATGAATATGGAAGCAAATACCCCATATCTAGTATCTTGATTATATGTCTTGTTTGGGACATTTTCAACCCATTTGATAAAATAATATATAGTGTTGAGGATCCATCCATGTATTGCACTTGATAATGGATTAATTTTACCTATGTAATTGTTGGCATATATTACATTATTTGGTACATGCTAATGTACCATCTTGGGTACATCATTAGATTAGGAGATTTTATTAGATTAAGGCTTGAGTATTTACTTTATGTAATGTAATAAATGCACAAGTATTATTAGAATGTGCAATGATGTAAATGTGCATGGTGTCCACATGTACATGAGTCCTTAGAATAGGAATATTAAGAGTCATAGGAAGGTGGAAGACCAAGAGTCATGTCTCATTATATAGAGGCCTTTAGTAGATGATTTGAGTGAGGAATCAAGCAAAATTAGTAGAGGTGATAGACTAGAGTAGATACAATGTAGAACTTGTATGAAGTATGGAACATTGAGATCTCCACATATTGTAATATATTTTATTAATGGCTATTTTATGAGTTATTTTAGAAGTTTCTCATGCTATTTACTTGCTTATTATATTACAATTATCATAGATATAACATTGTAAGATTATTTTACTACTTGTGGTTGCATTTCCTTTAAGTTTATAACATCAAAAGCTAACAGTGGTATCAGAGCACTAGGTTGATTAATAGGAAATAGAGAGAGCCACAAGAGAGATTGAGAGGAGATAGGAAATCTCATTTTTAGAATTTTTGAAATTGCATTTGGCTAGAGTATTTCCACAAAGTTACAAAAATACTTGTGAAGACTAAGACTCAACATTGATTCCACTAGATTGACAAATCAACTAGTGAAGTTTATTTTCTTTAGATTTAAAGAAATTGCTCTTATCATTTTCTAATAATTTGTTGCAAAAAAAAGGATATTAAAAGAAATTTGAGAAGATTCCTACAAGAGCTAGGAATAATATCTTCTTTGGAATCAATCCAGTATTTGAAGTAACAAGTTAAAGATTGAAGATTTGGAGGCCTAAGGAAAAAGTCCCATTGCAAGATTTGTAGATTAAATATTCCAAGTAGAATATTGAGAATAGAGGAATAGGACAAAGAAGCCACACTTATTGAGGAGAAACAAGAAGGAGTTCCTCATAGAAATTTGAAGATTAAATAATTCAAAGTGAAGAAAGAAGAAAGTAGCTCTAGAAGGAGGAGACCCAAGAGAAAGGTCCCATTGAAGAAATTCCAATTTTGGAAGATTGAAGATAGAGGACTAGGAAAGTCCTATTGAAGAGAAGCTACAAAATTTGAAGACCCAAGAGGAGAGGTCTCAAGAAAAGGTAGAAGGAGAAAGAAGGAGAAGGCTAGGAAAGCCTCATTGAAGAATTTTAAGAAGACCATTGAAGGAGATTTAAGGAGAACTCAAATGGGAAGATTGATAGCAAGGACAAGTTCTTGGTAGATAAGAATTTGGAACAATTATCACCATTCGACAACAAGCCTAAACACAAGAAATATTTGATAATATTTTTGCCAAATTTTGGAAAGTATTTCCAAAGACCTTAAGAAATTTATATTCTTGAGAAGAAGGCCAACAAAGAGGCTAAGATTGAAGTTAGAATTTGACAAGGAGCTAAGGAGCAGAAAGGAGCTAGAAGAAGCCACTAAATTTGAGAGATTTGGAGATTGCCATTGAAGGTTGATTTGCGAAAGAGGAGATTGTTGTTTTACAACATAAGTTCAAGTGATTAAGGATAACATATCGGAGGAGAAATTGGTTGCATTAGAATCTGAAAATTTTAGAGTTAAGGGCAACAATTTGGGTAGCACTAATAGCTACAAATTTTAGGGTCCTAGAACAACAAATTGAAGGAGAAATAGGCAACAAAGTATATCAAATTGGAAGCTACAAAATAGAGGAGTTTTGGGCAAAAAATATCAAGGAGTTAGAGTTGCATAAATTACAAAACCAAGATAGCAATTAGGTGGATTGAATCACCAAGCAAGCTTGCTACAAATGAGACCAATATAAGGTTTGAAAAATTGGTGTTATTCAAGTTTTATTATTCAAGTATTCTTAAGTTTTTAACACCATAGTTGAGTAGCAAAAGGAAAATTTCTAAGTTTACATCTTATAGATTAGGAGAAGACTTAGTTATATTGGTGATATAGAGGTTGTTATAAGCATTTAGATTATATCTCTATATTACAAAAGCACCACATTAGAGCCATAAAATAGATCTCTAAGGTTTAGTATCTCCAAGGTGAAAAGGAGACATCTTGGACATCATAAAACCTACACATTTCAAACAAGCAATAAAGCAAATTAGATATTGCTTAGAGAAGAAGTCATAACAGAAGAAATTATTAGGGGCTCTACAGGTGACTTCCTATGGAAGTCCTATTCCACTTTCTTGCATCCCTTCCTCGACCCTGTCCTAGGTCCCTGATCCTTTTCCAATTTCCCTGACACCTCATTTTTCTATCCTTTTAGGGTGGAAGGTATTGCAGACGATATCCTTTTGGGGGGAGATCACTGTTCCATTGTTTTACCCCTTTCCTTGCCCTACAGTGGGAAAACCTATGTTCTACCTTTGCTCCACTGTCCTGCCTTTTCCTCTGGCGTCTGGGTTCTGGGTTGGGGTTAGGATTTTTTTCTTGGGACTCTTCCTGGGTTTTCTCAGGTTGTTTTTGGAAGTCTTCTTGACATCTGCTTGTTGAGGATATTCAGTGGTGAATGGCTGGGTCTGAGGAATTTTGGCTTCTTGAGCAGTTTTGTACAACATCCTTTTGGTTAGAGGAGGGACCACATGCTTGATACTATGACTCTGCTCTTTGGATTCGACATGGTGGGTCTTGTAGGATTTTAGTTTCTTTCGTGGCTTTGCAACCTCTGGTATTTTTGCTACTTAATCCTTGTAGGTTCTCCTTATTTTCTTGGAGCTGCTTTTAGCGGGTCTAAGGAATTTTGGCTTCATGAGTAGTTTTGCACAACATATTTTTGGGTTGTGAGGGTTGCCCATGTGCTTTCTATTGTGACTCTGCTCTTTGGGTTTGAGGTGGTGGTTCCTATAGGATTTCAGTTCCTTTCATGGCTGGTAGGGGCCTCTATTTTTCTTGTCACTGATTCCTTGTGGGACTTCCTCTTATGTGGCCCTAAAGCTGTTGAAGGTTGTCTAGGATGCATGGCTACTATTTTATATTTTGTGCTTTAATGCCTGTAGTCATGCATCTTCGGGACTCCTTTCTCTTGAATTCCTATGGCACTTTCTCATCCTTTCCTTCAGAAGTGTTGTTCTGCTATTGCTGCTTCCTTTGCTGGGTAGGTGTTCTCGAAGGCTTCCTTTTTTGCTAAAGGACCCTGTGGCCTGGGGTGTTCCTTTACTACTGAACCACCACAGTTCCATTTTATAGGATTTTGTTCCTTCTATGTTTCTGCTAGGGCTCCCCTACGTAGGATAATTGTTTTTCTTCAGTTCTCTATTTTCCAAGGGTGGTTTCTAGTTTTCTCACCCTTGGGTTGTTTCAATTTTTAAATTTATGGCTTTGTTTCTTTTCCTACCTTTGGGAAAGGTTCAAATTGTCATTTAGTGGTTGGGGCGGTCTAGCACTTTCTCCTACCCTTTGTGAGCTTCAAAATATTTTTTTGCACCTTTTGATTCAAATTTGGTTTCTGGCAAGAATTCCCTTCTTGCTTGTTTTTCCTTTGGTGCAATGGAAGACGTTTTACTCTGGGGCAAAGGAAAGCGCCTTCCTCTGGTGCAAAGGATGGCACCTTCCTTTTTGGTCCTATTATGTGCTCCTTATTTGTTCCTTTTGGCTATCCTTGCCTTGATTTAATCTGATGTACTTTGATGTAATATGTTCCATTGTAATCAGGTTTTGGGATCCTTGACAAAAACCCACTTTTAATCTACCAAAAAATAAAATAAAATAAGAAAGCATCAGATTGCTTTAGACTCTTCAAGGTACATATTTGTTCTAAGATCTATTGAGAAAAGAAGACTCAATAGTAAAACCTAAAGACACCAAGAAGGTGTGTCAAGTATTCAAAAAGCCTTTGGTGAAGGCAAGGTTAACAAGGCATAGAAAGGACTACCTCAAGCAATGCCATCCTTTTAAGGAAGATAGCCACTTAGAAGGTGATGTATAATGAGGAACGATCATTATTTAGCCAATGTAAAGCAGTTTAAACCAATCACGGACTGTAAGATTAAACCAACAAGTTTGCACCACCAATAAGAAGAGAAGAAGCATAAATCTGTAGGGTTGAGTCACCAAGGTTGCACCACTCACATAAGGAAAAGAAGGATAGTTTTCACTGCTAGCATCAACACTACATGCCATGACATATGCACAATTGGCATCTAAGAGGAGCATTGGAAAATAAGAGCTACTTGCATCTTCATAACACCATCAAGAAGTTGGAGAAATCACCACCAAACTAGTTGCAAGCTCAACTACATAAAATATGCCATAGAGGAGAAGAGTTGAAGAAGTTATAGGTGAAAGAATCTAAGTGTGCATTAAGGAGCATTGATTTATAAGGCAAAACCAAGATTAGGGCACATAAGTTACATGATAGGTAAGGCCAAGCGTTAAGAGGACATTAACCACGTGGAGAAGGTGCCATATCCCATTGGAAAGCATATCATATTTGATAGAGAAGTTATGTTAAAGAAGACCTAATACCATCACACTCATGATCAAAGTATAATGCTCTTGGGAAGCGTTAAGTAAGGAAGGTCGATTATAGCACCATAGAAGACGTTAGAAGGAATATCAAGGATAGTTATTACCACTTGGTACAAACATTGAGTAAAGAGAGGTTGGTAGAATCACCAAAGGAGATGTTACTAGGGATTACAAGACCTTAAGTGCCACTTGGCACTAGATACGTTGCATATCAGTTACAACTAAAGGGAGAACCAACATCCAAAGTGCACATATATAACACATGGGATGAAAATAGCCAATGGATAGTAAAAGAATCATGTGAAGACCAGTGTTGAAAGCATAGAGGATAGTGAAGTAAAATTCCAAGATAAAATTGAAGTAAGATACAATGCACAGTGAGAAGAATGTAACAAGCAAGTGCAATTAATGTTGTCATAAGCATTGGAGAAGGAGAATTGAATAGCGTCTCAAGACAAGTGCAACTTGCAAGTCAAAGGAGGAAGACTACAAATAATGCACACCCAATTTCAAAGAGGTATTACATTTATTTAATCAAAGTGCAATTTTTATAAAGTTGAAGGAGGAATAATGAACTTTATTACTAAGGTGAAACTAATTAATTCTTTAATGCTTAAGATTAGTTAGATATTTGGAGATATAAGAATTTACTTTGATATAGTATAACCTTAGATGCATTATTGAAGATCTAAATGCATTCTTGAAGAAAGGAAGGTTTATTTATAAGCATTTGAATTTACTTTATTCAAGCACAAGGATTGTTAGCAAATATTTTATATTGGAGGAAAAAGAAATTCTACTTAGAAATTGAAAAACATTAAATTTGCAAATAACCATAGTTTCTAGATTTCCAAATAGGGAGATATAAGGAGTTCTACATCAATATAGATTATTGAAATTTAGAAATTATTAAATTGAAAATTGAAAGAAGTAAAACATAACATTGATAGAAAGTTGGAAACTGCATTTAAATTTAGTCTCTTATTATAATTTATGAGACATTAGAAATCCAACTAAAAGGTCTTGAAGGTAAAGAACATTATCAAAACTTGAAAGTGAATCATAAAAATCATCTTTAGCTTTCTATTTATACATTAATAGGAGAAATAAGGTGAAGAATAGAAGTTGAACATTAGGGAGATAAAAGGGAATCAACTATAGAAAACCTAAGAAAGCTAAGCATATTATCAAAATCATAGTACATTAAAAACACTTGCAAGGTGAAAGTTGTTACAACACCAATATAGCCAAGTCGGTTATATTTCCAATTGTCATTGATTTATTATTATTAATAGTTGTAGGTTGATTTACAATTAATCATCTTATCATCATAATTCTAATTCACGTATTCACATGGACTTAGCCCTCCTAAAGTGGCAAGGCCTAAGCCCTCCTCAAGTGGTAAGAATACATTGATTTTATTTCACATCTCTCTCATGAGTTCTTGCATTCGTTTTACATTTGTTTGACTTCAAGTGGTATCAGAGCATGAATTGGGTAAATATTGGGTAATTTAGTTGATATCCACCATCAAATTTTATCTACGAGAAGCATAGAAGTCAAACGGTGCATACTAGTTACATTCCATTGTAGGTGGATTCTCTAGCCCATGGCATCATCAAAATTTTTACAATAGAAAGAATTTAGGAATGCAACACACAAATTAGGAGGTTCGAACATATTTTTCCATTTGGGTCAGTTCGTAGGATGACAAAAATTAAAGCATCCAACAAATCGATCTTGGTAATGCAAGAATCCTCGATCCTACACACGTAGTTTGGGGTAGGAATTTGCACACTCGACTCTCTGAAACATATACAATAGCATAGTGTTGAGACGTTCACTACAACATGACGTATAGTTGTGGGAGTAAAATACAATTTAAATTTTTTATAGCTTACCCTAACTCTTCCACCATCCCTAGCATCACACATGGCGCATTAATAATTTACCCTAAATCTTTTGCCATTTGCAACATCACATGTGGAGTATCAATATTCTATCTCAATGTTGTTATTAACTTCGTATTCTCAATGCATATCATTGAGCGAGATAAAACATATAGATGACAATTAAATCAAGGAAACACCTTTAAATCCATTCCAGTGAGATAAACATAAAGACGTCAAATAAATCAAGGAAAACACCTTAATTTTTGCTTCAAAATTACCTAAGGTTGAGTGAAATTAAAAAATTAATTCGGATACCTGTCATACGGTGACACCTAGCAATAACGCATCCAATTGTGTTTTATTAAATATTTTGTAAATTTTTGGTTGTGGCAGTTCTTTACATTGTATGAATTGGGACTACTTATCCCACATACACCATGTAGGAAGCTCCGTTGAGTTTTTTAAACAACATTGCGTCCATTGTTCATTGACCACTCGTGGTCATCCTTCTCTAGCTAGTGCACGTATCATCCTCCAGTTTTGCATCGTAATCCGTACAAACTTGTATGTTCCATCCTCCACCACCCTGTCCTGATGTGTCCTCACCATACAAACTTGTCCTCTTCCCATATCATCATTCGGTTACCACCTCACTATGTCACCCTCACCAAATTTGAAGTAGTCGTCGCATCGCATGTCCTCCGCTTAACCTTTAGTCATCATCATCATGTTCTTCGTTGGACATCCAATAACCTTTAAAATATAGCCATTGAGCCCTTATATAACTTCGTAGTTGTAGCGAAGGTTTCACAGTTGGAGCGAAATTTGACCAAACAAACACATTTTTATCCAATTAAAAAAATTAACACTTTTTTTGCAAGAAAATAACCAATTTTTTGGTCAAACTTGGTCCAATTTTTTTTTTGCTCAATTTTTTAAAGCAAGTGCATGAGTGATAGGTGGAATCAAGTACCAAATAGAAGACTACATAGCGAAGATAATCCAAATTAAAGACCAATAAACCCATCAAGAAGACCTCTGTGAAATAAAGGTATGCAACATAATTTTCCCTTACGCATTAACAATTTTAACCCCAACCATCCTGCTATTAACCCCATGGCTCCTTCCAACTCATCCAAATCATCCCAAGAAAATATCACACATGAGGAAATAGTAATTCCCAAAATAGGTAATCAAGAATTACAAACATGTTTGACTCAAATAATGACTAATATGAATAACATGTCAATAATGCTTGGACGAATAGTAAATAAAAAAACAAGCTCCCCTTTCCCCAAATAATTACCATAGACAAAATGATAATGCAGATCAAGATACAAAGGAAGTTTATCAATATGCAATATGGCCTATATGTGTTAATGTTCAACGTACTGATATGCCCACCTTTGAGGGTGGGGATCCATGTGGTTGGTTAGCTAAAATAGAGGGTATCCTACACTTATATCATATTCCTGAAGCCAAAAAACTTTCTTATGCCTCTTCCAAATTGGGTATAAAATATTACCAATGGTTCTCTTGGAAACAACATCAACATAATCATCCCATATTATGGCTTGAATTTAGAGATATTTTTCTCAAGAGATTTGACAAAGGTAGTTCTTATTCCTACATTGTTCACCTATTGGGCCTCAAACAAATTGGGTCTATCCAAGATAATGTTTCAGAGTTCACATGTCTTCTCACTTATACATAAGTGGTAGACGCTTCAGTGGTGGTTTTAGCCTTTTGACATGGTTTAAAAGAAAATATTCAACTCGAAGTGGACTTACATGATCCATACACTTTGGATGAAACTATAAGGATTGCTAAACTTGCTAAAAAGAAGTTTCAAAATTGGACATCTTCTAGACAAGACTCTAATACACGTCCTTAATATCACAATAATTTCTTCCACTAAAATGAACATCCATAAAGATATTTTTGCTATAAATATCACAATCATCATCCAAGAGATCAAGCATATGTACCAAAAAAAACCTTTCAAATAAAATATGGTAATAAGGATGAAGAAGATGAAGTAGAGGATGTCAATAAACCAGAATCACCCATAGATGAAGAACAAATAGATAATAATGACATAATACCAGAAAAGGATACTGTGGCTATCTTAGTGCATGCTCTCATGGGATTAACAACTCACCATACAATTAAGGTACCAAGATTTATTATGCATACAAAAATAAATGTTTTGATTGATTCAGGTAGTACTCAACTTTATCGACATCAAGACTGCTAAAGCATTGAATTTCCACATTAATTTTTCCAACCAAGACAAGTTTCAAGTTTTAGTTGCAAATGGAGGAAATGCTCAATGTATTTGTAGAACCTCTTCAGTATCTACAAATGGGAAGTTACACATGACGAGGAACTCTATTCGTTATGAGTTTGGGAAGTTCAGATATTATTTTAGGTGTTGAATGGCTAGAACAACTTGACACTGTTAGTTTCAATTTTAGAAAATTATTTATGGAATGGAAAGAAAATGGAAAGACTATTCGACTCCAAGGAATTAAAACTCCACCATCACAAGTAGTGAGTTCTCATAGCATGGAAAAAATACTAAGGAAAGGAGGTTATGGATTCATAGCTCAAATAAACTACATGGAAGTACAAGCACAAGATACAACAAAAATTCCCTCAAAGGATCTTCAAGATATTGTGGCTAACTATGATGAAGTTTTCAAGGAACCAAAAGGGCTCCCTCCCAAGTGATCTCATGACCATGCCATACATATTGTCCCTGGAAGTCTTCCACCTAAAGTACATTCTTGTCTATACCCTCAACCTCAAAAAACAAAAATTAAAAACATTATCCAAGAACTATTAGAACATGGAGTCATTCGTCATAGCCCTAGTCCTTATTCATCACTAGTAGTGTTGGCCCATCATAAAGATAATTCTTGGCATATGTGTCCTGACTTTTGATCCCTTAACAAAATCACCATCAAAGACAAGTTCCCTATCCCTGTTATAGATGATCTATTAGATGAATTGCATGGTGCTAAATTCTTCACAAAATTAGATCTACATTCAGGTTTTCATAAAATAAGAGTAAGAGATGAGGACATTCTCAAAACCACTTTCATTACTCATGAAGGTCATTATGAGTTCTTAGTCATACCTTTGGTCTCACCAATGCCCCCTCCACCTTCCAGAGTCTCATGAACCATGTATTTTATCCATTTCTTCACAAATTTGTCTTAGTCTTCTTCGATGATATTTTAATATATAGTAAATCATGGAAGTATCATTTGATGCATGTGGGGAAAGTTCTTCATGTTTTGCATAAGGAGAAACTTTTTGTCAAACTCTCCAAGTGTTATTTTGGTGTTCAATAAGTTGAATATTTGGGTCATATCATTTCTCATGAAGGTGTTAAAATGGATCCTAATAAAATTAAAGCCATTCAAGACTGGCCCTTACCTAAAACCATCAAGAAACTTCATGGTTTTTTGGGTATTACAGGTTACTATCACAAGTTTATTTGTAATTATGGTAAAATTGTAGCTCCTCTCACCACCCTTACAAAAAAGGATACCTTTCACTAGTCGGAGGTGGCTACTCAAGTATTCATGGCACTCAAAGAAGCTATATGCACTACTTTTTTTTTGGCAACTCTAGATTTTCATAAACCATTTTTTATTGAATGTGATGCCTCAGGAACAGGTATTGGGGCAACATTAATGAAATATGGTCATCCCTTGGCATTCAAAAGCAAACATTTTTTAGGTAAAAATTTGGGAAGGTCCACATATGATAAGGAAATGTTGGCTATTCTACATGCAGTGAGAAACAGAGACACTACTTAATTAGTAGTCATTTCATTATAAAAATGGACCATATTAGTCTCAAGAACTTTTTAGAACAATGCTTTTCCTATCCAGAGCAAAACAAGTGGCTGACAAAGTTATTGGGATATGATTTTTTATCGAATATAAGAAAGGCAAATAAAATGTGGTAGTAGATGCATTGTCTCATAAATATGAAGATGAAGTTTCCATCAATACCATTTCAGGTCCTTGTTCTCATTGGGTTTCTCATCTCCAAGAAGAATGGTTGGTGAACACTGAAACTGCTCAAATTATTCAATATTTGATTCTAGGATCATCCAAGTATCCACATTTTTCATATAAGGACAAGGTGTTAAGAAAGAAATATCGCATTTACATTCCGCAAAGTTCCATTATTAAATCCCTGGTCCTTGAAGAATCACATGCTTCTCCATCAGTAGGGCACTCAATATTTTTGAAGACATATATAAGGGTAAAACAATCATTTTATTGGAAAGAATTGAAATATGATTTCAAAACATTTGTTGCTAAATATGAAGTATGCCAATGCAATAAGGGTGAAAAGTCAAATCTCTAGGACTCCTTCAACCATTACCAATTCCTGACAGCCAGTGGGAACACATATTAATGGATTTTATCGAAGGTCTTGCCAAATTAGAAGGTAAAATAATGATTTTTGTGGTAGTGGATCGTCTTTCTAAATATGCTCACTTCAATGCTCTACAAAATTCATATTCAACAAGCAAAGTGGCTAAGGTATTTATGGACTCCATTTTCAAGTTACATGGAATACCCAGAAATATTGTAAGTGATTGTGATCCCATATATACTAGCATTTTTTGGTGAGAATTATTCTGTCTTAGTGGTACCAAATTAAATATATCTTCTGCATACCATCCTCAAACTAATGGCCAAACAAAAATTGTTAACACATGTTTGGGTACCTATCTACGATGCTTTTTTCAAGATAAGCAGTATCAATGGAGTCATTGGCTTTCATTAAAAAAATGGTGGTACAATACTTCATACCATTACTCCATCAAGATGTCCCAATTTGAAGCATTGTATGGGGTAAAACCACCAACAATAGCAAATTATGTTCCAGGATCTTCCAAAGTAGCTCAAGTAGATAATTGGTTCTAGCATTGATGAATAATGCTTAACATTCTCAAACACAATTTGATCCAAGAACAAAATTGTATGAAGTAGAAACAAGATTCACACCGTTCAAAATGACAATTCAATATAGGTGATATGTTTTTTTTACATTTATAATCTTACAAACAACTATCATTGAAGATCAAGACCAGTCAGAAGTTGGCTCCAAGATTTTATGCTCCTTACAAGATAGTGCGTCACATAGGTAAAGTAGCATATCAGCTAGAGCTTCCTTCCTCATCCCGTATACATCCACTCATTCCTATCTCATGTCTCAAAAATATGATTGGACAAAGAGTATACTCTTAGTCAGAGCTTCCAGTACCTGATGAAGAAGGACGTATCTATCTTCAACCAGAAGTAATATTGCAGAGCAGATCATGACATTTTCGATCTTGCCACATCAAATGATTTCTAATAAAATGGCAGGACCTATCAATCTAAGATGCTACATGGGAAAAAAAGAGTATTTTTGATTCATTTCTAGTTTTGAGGACAATGCTTTTTGAGGAGGGGAGCCATGTTACAACACCTATATAGCCAAGTCAGATATATTTCTAATTGTCATTGATTTATTATTATTAATAGTTGAAGGTTGATTTACAATTAATCAGCTTATCATCATAATTATAATTCATGTATTCAAAAAGACTTAGCCCTCCTAAAGTGGAAAGGACTAAGCCCTCATCAAGTGGTAAGAATACATTGATTTAATTTCACATCTCTTTGATGAGTTCTTGGATTCGTTTTACATTTGTTTGGCTTCAAAAGTATTTTACAAAACTTGAAAATTGAAAAGGTCTTATCAAGTTTGATCACATACTCTAGGGAGATATAAGGTAGCTTACAAGCATCATCATGACAACAAATAAGTTCATTCTTACAGAATCCCAACTTCTTAAAGGACCTAATTACTCTTCATGGAAAAATGAAGTGAGGTCAATATTGATAGTTGAAAAGAATTAGAAAATTGTTAAAGGAGCAAAAACTAAACCTACTACAAGGGATAGTGAGATTCAAAAGTTTGAAGAATTTGAAATAAATGCACTCTTGATAATAAATTTTGCAATTATAGATGAAATACAACCATACATTAGTTTAGTAGCAACTTCTATAGAAGCTTGGAAAACCTTAGCCAAGATATTTGAAGAAAAGAATAAAGCCACTATCTTAAATCTTTAAACTCAATTGCATTCTCTAAAATTGAATAGTGGTGAAAGTATAGAATTGTTCCTAAGGAAAGTAGCATATATAAAAGAAAAATTGTTAACCTTAGGAGAAAAAGTAGAATACAAGTTTCTTGTTCAAGTAACCCTGAGAGCACTTCCAGAAAGCTACAAGCATTTAGTTTCATATTTACAAATTCTAAGTAAAAATACATCATTTGATGAGTTAGTCAATATTCTACAAGAATATGAGGTAGAGAATACTGTAAAAGGTGAAATGAATAACAATGAATTAGTTACAAAAGATAATCCATAATAAAATGTTGCATCATCTCTAAAAGGAAGATCAAGATGGAATAATAGATATTGTCAAGTGTGCAGGAAGAAAGGTCATAGTACCAATTATTGCAGATTCAATCCTAGAAACCAGTGTCAAGGAAATCAAACAAAATTTGGAAGCCAATAAAATAGGCCATTCCAACCAAGACAATATCAGAATCAATACAATCCACATTAGCAACAATTTTAGCATTCATATACTTCTCAGAATCAATACAATCATCCACAACTAAAATATAGAGAAGGCAAACAAAAAGGGTACTTAGTTCAAGAGATTCAGGAAATTCAAGAACTGGAAGAACCTACAAATGAAAATGAAGTTAAATATCTCTCAGCAAAAATAGAATTTTATGAAGATACTAACTATTTACTTGATTAGGATATCGAAAAGGAGAAAAATGAAGAAGGCAAGAAAGAAGAGCACAAATTTCAGAACCAAAACGAAGACCATAATGAAGACTAAAGTCTTCAATAACCAAATAATGTAATACAAGGGGGTGTTAGAATATATTATATTATTTGGTACATGCTAATTCACCATCTTGGGTATATCATTAGATTAGGAGAGTGTCTTAGATTAAGGCTTGAGTATTTATTTTATGTAATGTAATAATTGCACAAGTATTATTAGAATGTGCAATGATGTAAATATGCATGGTGTCCACATGTACATGAGTCCTTATAATAGGAAGATGAAGAGTCATAGGAAGGTGGAATACCAAGATTCATGTCTCATTATACATAGCCCTTTAGTAGATGAGTTGAGTGAGGAATCAAGCAAGAGTACTAGAGGTGATAAACTAGAGCAGATACAATGTAGAACTTGTATGAAGTATGGAGTATTAAGATCTCCACATATTATAACAAGTTCAAATATTTATGATATTTCATTAATGGCTATTTCATGAGTTATTTTAGAAGTTTCTCATGCTATTTACTTGCTTATTAGATTATCATTATCATAGATATAACATTGCATGCTTATTTTACTCCTTGTGGTTGCATTTCCTTTAAGTTTATAACATCAAAAACTAATAGTAATCAAGGGCCCATTGTTGAAATGGTTTATTCATAATGATAGTATTTAAGGGTATGGAAGCTCTTATTTTTATTCTCTTGCACATGAAAAAAATTGTAATATTTGATCTATTAGTGAAAATAATAGGCCAATAGTGTTTGACCCTTTAGATCTTGTGAGATATCATTTGCATAGATAAGTTCCCTCCATCATGATTTTTTTTATTATACTAGAGGAATCGGTAACTCATTACAATTTTCTATGCCTCTTCGTGGGTTCGAATCTCACTCCTTTTTGCCACTATAAACTCTAGTTACATTGGGTAAACCTTTTACGTAGCTAGCTATGTTGACGCGACACACCCACTAGCACTACAAGGCCTGAGGGATTGGAAACTTGGTATCTACGTTCCTACAAAAGTGTTTTAACTATTGAACCAAGCCCTCGGACCCCCCTTCTTCATCATGATATTTTTTGATCAGGGCTCCTATTTTTTCTTCTATGTAGAAGAGTAGGATACCATCATATCCTTTCCTAACTAATACATCGTCAAATTATTGGTAATGCATTGATTTATAGTTGAATTTGGATCCTTGGCTATTAAACCTTCTAGAAATTCCTTTGTTACCATGCATTTTAACATGTCACCCATCCATCTAGTTCTACCATTGATATCTATCTCTTTCACTAGAGTGACCTAATCTTTAGAGATTGAACTTTCTAGCCTTTCACATAAAGCTCTTCCCATGATTAGTTTAGTGGGTTTGATATCAATATCAAAATCTTACTATTGATCTATAAAGCCCTTTTTATTCTAATTTTCCATGTAATAAAGCCAACTAGATATTAGGATGTACTACAAAGACAATAGTCTTGCTTTGATATAGATAGTATTTAAATTTCTTTAAAGACTTCATGATGGGAAAAACTTGATTTTTGATCAAGGTATATTTCTCTTAATAGTTGTGAAGGACTTTTTTTTTTTTTTGGTCAATTAAATTATGAATGGGTTTTTATCAAGGATCCCAAAACCTGATTAAAAAAAGTCAAAAGACTAAAAGCAAGGCCCCAAGGCCAAAGAAAAGGATACCAAAATCCAGAGGAAAGACATAAAGAATGCCTTTTGGGATAGACCAAGGATAGCCTTACAGGAAAGGCTAAAGGATAGCCTTAAAGGACAAAATTAAAATTTTCTATTTTTTTTTTGAAACATGACGTAGAAGTCTAGGACAACACTATCCCACCTAGAACATACCAAAAAAATATATGAAAAGGGATAACCTAAAATAACGTGATGAGGAAATTTAAAAAAGAAAACTTGCCTAGGAGAATTTAAAATAGGGCTATCCCGCCCATTACAACAATTTGAAAATTTCAAATTTGAGCAAAAAGTGAGAAACACAGAAAATTCCCGCTTGAGGATGCACATGGATGTAGTAGGAGGATGCAACAATAGGGACAAACCATCCCGAACAGGCCTACAAGGACTTAAATCATGAAGGATATGGGGTTTTCCTTGCCCTTATTATTATTTTGGGTTAAGAAATCCATAATAATTTCATCTATATGAAATACATACAACCTAGAATTTTTAGAGAAGTCTAGGTTGATTAGGATTGAGGCTTTGTGATGGTATCCTTGACATCTTGGAATACTTTCTTTCCTTCATGATTATAATCTAGAAAGGCATCCTTTTTGAACATATTAGTTATGGATCTAAATTTTTGAGAAAAAAGTATAAAAAATTAGGGACAAACTAGATTTGACCTAGCAACGACTTGATCCCTTTGACTGATACAGGAAATAGTAGGTCTTAGATGACTTTTATTTGATCAAGGTCTATGTATAAACCTTCTTTTAATACTACATATCCTATAAATTTACGTTCTAAGACAATAAAAATGAACTTAGAATTTAAGAAAAATTTTAAAATTCCTACACCTTTGGAAGACCAACTTGAAGTGGTTGATGTACTTACTAATAGTATTAGAAAATATGCTTAGATAATCAAGGTATATGAAGATAGTTTCACCTTCAATCCTAGAAAAAGATATGTACATAGCACTTTGGAAGTTTTCCCTTGTGTTTGATAGGTTTAATGACATTCGATGGTATGCAAATGTTCCCCATGTGATGATAAAGGTTGTTTTATGTTGGTGTTTATATTTAACCTAGATTTGATTGTATTTTGAGAAGCCATCTAGGAGAGACAATATCTATGACCGTGCTACCTTCTATAAGATATAATCAATATTTTGAAATGGATAGTATTCATTTAAATATGCTTTATTCAAGTTACTAAAGTCAACACATTGCCTTATATTGCTATTTTTATTGTATACTAGGACCAAATTGGCCACCCAAGTGGAGTGTTTGATAAAAAATATGATCTAATATTGAAGAAGCTTCAATATTTTCTTCTTCATCAAGGCTTCTATTATTATATTCACCTCTTTATATTTCTATTTAAAAGGTTTGGCATTAGAATCTAATTCAAAAGTATGCTCTATGATGTTCTTATCATAGAATTTAAGATCTTCATATTTATAGGCAATAATGTCTTCATAATTTCCATAGAACTCTTTGAAAATATATTGTTCTTCCTATGTACAATATTTTCCAAGCAATATACTCTTCCCTTCAACTACCTCAATTGGATGATACAAAGAAGACTTCACCCTAAGACTTGTTTTACTTGTATTGCCATTAGGGTTAAACAAAAATTTTAGGGTGATAAGGCCTTTGGGAAGTTGATTTGATATTATTTGTATGGATCCATCTTTGATGTTGTACCCATACTCATTCTTATTTTTATGTATTGATCCTTATTGATTAGGAATTATATGATTTTATCAATATTATTGAAGACCTGCTAGTGGTCAAAACTATCAAGAACTAGTGGTCTAAATACTACCTCTATTTTTTTAGATTTATGCCACATATAATTGGTGGGGTCAAATTGAGTTTCCATTCATACCAACTCATCTACTTTTGTGTTTAGTTATTTGAGTCTGTCTTCAATTTCATAATTAAAAATTTTCCAACAAATCCTGTACTCAATGTTTGTAGGAATTTAGGTGCTTGTTGTTTATGGCACATTGGAAATTGACCTGATTTATGATTAGTTTGAAATCACCATATATTCTTAGGTCCTTGCGTAGACACCCAATTTTGAGTGCATTTATAATATTCAAGATTTCCAATCCCTTCATCAATAAACTAATCAATAAATCATATTTGTGTTCAAATTTAGATTATTTATTGCTCTAGGTATGAGCAAAAGTGTTACCAATGGTTTTGTGTCCCAGACAATGCTTTTATAAAATTTGACTTTTGATATTTCCTTCAAAAAATTGACCTCTAACAGTCACGATTGAAAAAGTGCCATAGCAAAAGCACCAATAAGGCTTTCACCTACTAGGGAGTTTGATTGTCATACATCAAAACCAACAAAGTTGAATACTAGTACCTTTCAAGCCACCCACCATTAATGGATTTGATCACCAAGATCCAATTTGTAGCTTACAAATAGAAATCCAAAATCCAATATTTTCCATATTCCTCTACTAATAGAATCTTGATCCCATTTCAAATTCTTTCCATCTCCAATATTATCAACTTCAATTTAATCCTTCCCCCAAGGACCCATGGCTTCCTATAAAGCCAACACTTAAGAGAGCCCAATCCATGGTTTTTTAAAAGTAACAAAATTCTACCAAAATATATCTAGATTCATAGGAATTCATGTTCATGCATGGAAATATTATTCTAAAATCTTGCTATAATATTGTGAAGGCTATCCTTAAAGCATGCAAGCTCTCTTTAAAGTATTGATTCTTCAAACAATCAAATATCTAACAATCCAAGCACATCAAGTCTCCAATAATTCAATCCTCTAATTCTCAAGCTCTCTAGTGTATACAAGCAATAATCAAGATTTAATCAATCATCCACAAACAAATAGAAATTACCTTAGAATCTTGGGTTGCACTCTTTCCTCTCACTTGATTTTAGAACTTTCTTATATTTGTAACTCCAAGTTTTAGTCTTGTTGTATACTAGCTAGCTTTGCATATTTTATTTACATATAATTTGGCAGCTCATCTTGTCATTGTTACTCTTAATTTTAAGTAAGCAATATCTAATTTTCTATCATTTCGTAGGTCTCTACACTCCCTAATAATAGGCATCCATCACATTTATCATTGAGTTATCTAATATTGCATTTAATATTAATTTACCTCTCTTTGAAATAAAAGTATTATCAGATTATAGGTCTAGTGGCACTATCACTCTTTGGCTTTTACATAGATAGAGAGCAAAAACATTGTGTCTTATGTGAAAGTGCCAATGGCTCTATAATTGACCCTATGGTGCTTTTTCCACAGATCATCAATTTCATGTGTTTATCATTCTATCATTTTTTAATCCTTATACGCATAGGGGTCTGGTGTTGGCCAAGGGAGTTTGATATTTTCCTCCAACTCATATAGGTCCCTTTGCTTCTAATAAAATATATATTTTTTTCATTTTGGAGGAAGGCAAAAGCACCATCAATAGGGAAAAGCACTGATAATGTTTCTATAGTACTACAATGATTCTACCTATATGGTAGAAATTAATTTATTTTGTTTTAAAATCCTTTTCATTTTGGCATTTAGGACTTAGTTTTATTTGTTGTGTGTCGAGTCAGTTTCTATTTTGTTTATTTGGTAAAATAAGAAAAAAGGAAAAGAAGAAACTAGTTTAGTCTTTAATCATTTAGGGGACCACTTAAAATTTCACACTTTAGCATTGAATCACAATTATATTTAGCTACATATAGGACTTGTTTGCTATATTCTTATCACACCATTTCCTTCAAAATAATTTTTTTTGTTTAGTTTATTATCCAAATAAAAAACATTTTAGTTTTAGGTTTTGTTGTTGCATTAGGGTTAATCTTAGTTACGAAGAATCTTAGGAGAAACATAAATGTTTTTCAATCAATCCATCAAACACCAGAATTTAAGCTAACAAACTATTCCTATCCTCAAAAGTGATAAAAGGAGAAGAGTAAGAAGCATCATGAAGAGGCCCTTCATGATATCTTTCCCCTTTTTGCTATTTGACATTGTGGTGAACCCAACGTGAACACCACTATGGTCCCAAGATCTTCTTTGGCCAAGATAAACCTTAATCAAACTAAAATCTGTCAAACTTTAAACAAGACCATATAATATTACTTGTTTAGATTAAATTAAATTAAATCTAGATAACAATAACATAACCATTTATTAGTTCTACTAAGTGTCTTTACGATTCTTTGAGTAACTATCATATGAGCTACTAGGCTATATTGGGTATATAACAAACCGGTCTACCAATCACCTTCATAGGGTTTTGTACATACTTATGCTTTGTAAGGAGACTATTCCAATGGGCTAGTGGAAGTCATAAGGAAGTATTATTATTACACCTCATGTACCATATTGGTCATGTATTCAAGTTGTCACTTCACGTATTGTCACGTATTGTTGACACCCATGTATCAACTCTCTCATGTGCCAATGGGTATATAGAGAGGATTCAGGTATATAAGGATTTTTGGTATATAATGAGGCCTTTGATGTATATAGATAAAGTTTATTTTATTAAAGGAAAGGGATATAAGGTTGTAAAAATATCTCCTCTTTTTTCTTTAATCAAATCTATAAATTACAAAACTTAATTAGTATTTCATCTCTTTCCAAACCTATGGCCAAGAGGTGCTACTTAACCTGTAACACTACTCATCAGTTGGCCATTAAATCTAATCCTCAAATTGAAATTAATTATGAAAAATCCACCTTTGAGGACCATACCTTCAAGAAAGAAGAGGAGGTTTCCATACATTTGGGTTCTCTGAGCCCCATCCATGATGGTCAAGAAAGAGTGGTTTTCTTATTTACAAATTACATGAATTAATTTCTATAGAAGCATAGGAATGTTATAGAATCCTTTCTTATGTAATATCATAACACCCTATACATCTCTATAGAGGAGGTTTCACTCATGGACCATCCCCAACAACCTAGCTTAAATTATTTGCCTTTAAATAAATTTGATCCATCCTTTGAATTTATAAATGTAAACCTCAATGCATAGAATTTATAATTTCATTTATACAAATCATTTTATCATTACTATTTTTTTGGGTCTAGAAGGCAAAACCTCCCAAAATCTATAGAACATCATTTATATTTGCCTACTCTTCAAAAATTATTATAGGGTAATGTTGTAGATACTAAAATCACATCAATCCAATTAGATGACCAAGACATGTTCTAATCGACACCATATGGCCCCCTTGGATAACCCTCAAAGGTTACATAGTGGTCTTAACCACTTTTGGGAAGTTTTGGGCCATGTAAGCATGGCCGTCCCAACCTACGATGACCACAGTTCATGGACGTCCCACCCAGGGATGACCACCAGTGGTCGTCCCTGGGTGGGACAACCATGGCCTTGGACCCTCAAAAAGTCAAATTTGGGACAAATAGGACCAAAAAACTACCATTTATCTCATCCATTCAAGCATGCAATCATGAGAGTGCATAACCTCATGCCAAGTTGCAAATTGGAGTCCTAAAAAGGAGATTCCTTCCCCCTCCAACACATGGCAAGCTTTTGGACAAATGGCGACACTTGCCTCGTATGGCCTCACATGCCCATTTTACCATAGCCCCCTTGGGATATAAAGTGGATCAATTTTCCACCAAATTGGAGAAGAGGAGTCTTTACAACATTCACAATGAAGTGCTGCCAAGATTTATTCCCAATATTTTGTGCTTTTTCCCTTGAGATCTCTACCTAGCAAAGGAGGTTTGCAAGTGATTCAAAAGGTACAATTTATTTACAAAACCAACCCATTTGAGTGGATCCTACCCCTAAATTTGATGATAATACCTTTGAGAGTGTTTTGGACCAAATCCCAGAGGAATTGGTGGCAAAAATCACTAGATTTGGTGGTCGTTCCACCCCAGGATGACCTCCAAATTATGACAATCCTAACCATCCCACCCTAGTATGGCCACAAATTGGAGAACCATTTTGTTACTATTTTTACATAGGTTTATTATAGATTAGATTATATGCTTGTTGTTCAAATTTGGTGCAATTTGGAGTTGTTTTGCTTTGGTTATTATGCTTTTTGTGTTTTGTAGGCTTGAATGGCTCACCCCGGGATGACGACAAATATGAGCACAATTTATTTACTATTTTCAATTAGATCATTTACAGAGCACTTAATATGCATGGATTTCAAATTTAGTAGCATTTGGAGCAATTTTGAATAGTCTATTGCACTTTTCCTCTTTCAAGCTTATTGATGCATGCACCCTCATGATTTCATCTTAATTCACATATGCTATTAATAAATTTTAGTTTCTTGTGTGTATATATAGGTATCATAATGCATGAGGAATGAGAAACAAGTTAGCATAGTGATAGAATACTTTGTGGTGACATCGAAATCCCGTTCTCTTCAATTGTTAGTGCGAGGAAGACACTGGAGGTGCACCTTGGATTCTTAAAAGGATTCGACCATTTGATTACTGTATTGAGTGTATCAATTGAGAGCCCTCAAGGGAAAATTTTGTAACTACATATTTGATATATAGATCATATTCCAGAGGCATTCATTCCTCCTTGTAGGCCCATACCTAAAACAACCTATGGGGATTACGATGACTTGGAACAAAATGAGGATTATGTAGAAGCACCTTATGGAGGTGTGGATGATGCCAATCAACCACCCCAACCTATGCTTAACATTCCTCATCCACATCTATGAGTTCAAAATAAGGAAGAGGAAATCAAATCCTTAGATGCGTATCAAGCTTTGCTTGCATGCTTAGAAACTATAGAAGGTAAGACAACTGGCAATGGGCTTCAAAAACCCACTTTGTGTCAGCTAAAGAATCAACCATTACATCCATCCATTCCTTCCCCGATATACCCTGAGCATTTTAAAATGCCAAAATTTGATAGATTCAAGGGGGAAGAAGATGCTCAAGAGCACGTTACTATATTTTTAAATATGTGCTTTAACATACAGGACAATGATGCATTGCTCCTCAAAACTTTTCTAAGTACCCTCTCTGGCCCGACCATTGAGTGGTTCAACCAGCTTCCAAAACATAGCGTCTATACATTTGAACAATTTGCTGACGCATTTTTGGAACGTTTCACCTTTAACACCAAAATGAAGGCGACATTAACAGACCTCACAGGGTTAAAACAAACTGATGATGAGTTGATTACTGATTATGGAAACAAGTGGTAAACGCTTTCAACTAAGCTACCTTATATGTTGCCAGTGACTGAGTTAACTCAATTGTTTTCAAATATTTGCTTAAAATCCATCTCTTTAATATTTCAATTACAACAATACCCTACCTTGGAAGAAGCTCTAGCATAGGCTAGAAATATAGAAGAAATAAAAATCCAAGAGGGAGAAATAGCCAAACCTCGCAAGGAGTGGACAAAGAATCCTAAAAATAGCTCGGTACCTACAAAGCCAGCAATGGTCAATCAAGTGGCCATAAATATCCCTGGGCCTACACAAGTGATGCCTCCTCAAAAGGTGAACTATCAGGCCCAACCTCCTCCTACGAGTTATAATAGTAATGGTCAAGCGAATCAGGGACAGAACCAACAACGTCGCCCTAAGCAACAATTTACTCCCTTCGCTGAATCCATGGATTCTCTATTCGATCGATTATGGGTTGCAAAAATGATTAATCTACCAGATATCAAACCCATCGATCCAAAAATAGGTAAACCCAAGCCTATGGGATGCCTAGAGGATCAATATTGCAAATTTCATTGACAAAGTGGCCATGATCTACCAACATGCTATGGTTTTAAACACCTAGTACAAGATATGATTGAGAGGAATGAGCTTCAAGTCGATGCTCCACTAGCCCCTACCAATCAGTAGATGGGTATATACAAAGACCCATTACCAACTCATGAGGTACATGTAGAACCTGCTAAACCGATGAATGAGGTGAAGACAACACCCCCTATCCAAGGGTATGTTGGGATGGTGAGTATTGTGACCAGGAATAGAAGATATCCAAGCCAAGTTGCACCAACTATAGCTTCAAGTGATGTTCCAACTACATCATAAACTACACCACCTATAGTATAGGGCCTTCCATCTAGGCCAACATTAACAATAAAGAACAAGCTTGCACAAAGCTTGAGGACAACATCAACATGATTGTCCATCTATGAGCTAATCCAACAATCACCTCCACATTGGGATGCTTTGATGGATATTCTAAAGTCAATAGAGTTGCAACCATAGGAGTCTAACTCCATTGATTTTGTGGGTCATGTGCAACAGTGCAAGGAACCAGTAATAACATTTCATGAGCATGATATTAAGGAAATAGCCAATGATGTGGTAGATCCTCCTTTGCACATCATTGCATGTGTAAATGAGGTACCATATAAGAGAGTGCTCATAGACATTGGTTCCTTGAGTAATATCATCACAACCACAACATTAAAACACCTAAAATTTCTAGCATCTCATGTTGTTGCATCAACTTACACTCTTCGTGCATTCAATGACGCAATATGCTCTACCATTGGTACCATAGTCTTACCCATCCAGGTGGGGTGCAAGACTATACCGACATTGTGTCATGTGTTGGAAGGTGAGATGGCCTATAACATTTTGCTAGGTAGACCTTGGATATGGGATATGAAGTGTGTCCCATCCATTGTGCATCAATGTCTCAAATACACTCATGAAGGGCAAGTGCACATAGTCTCTATAGATCTAGAGCCCTTAAAATACTGCAATATGGTGCAGTAGATGCTAGAGTCGACATTACCTTTGACTCATGTAGAATTCCAAATGAATGCACCTATTTAGGGTCTACCCATTCCACCATCACCTTCCATTTCACCATCTACATCTTCATCCATCCCATCCTCATCATCGATAGCTTTAGAGATGCCTTCGACATCGTCAGATCCTCCATCGAGGAACATGTCGAAAAGGCCCATTGATGAGAGCCCACCTCTAGTTTCCACCATATCCATGGAGGATATTCCTTGTGTAGTAGATGAGGAATCACTTCCAGAGGTTCACATTGAGTCACCTCAAACCTCACTTCCATCTCATCCACCTTCGCCATCCTAGGTCACAGTGCATATGTCTAGTATAGGGATAGGAGAATATCTAGTGAGAAATGTCACAACGGTTCCATCTATAGAGATAGTGCAAGATATGGGGTGACCTCATCTTCCCATAGGTAGCATTGTGCCTCTTGGTCTACCTCCCAATCAAACTAATTTTGTATATGGGGGTTTAGAGTATGGAGCTCTGCCAATTCCTCAGAAAGAAGAAGATGATGAACCCTTTTTTGAGGATGTAAACTATTTTTCGAATCTAGATTATGCATTGTGGTACTTAGATCACTGTAATTGGCATGGTTTTGGTTTAGGCCTATATGAGCAGGGTACTCATGTTCCATGTCAGCCCCAATATCAGTTACCTTATGATAAATCTAGGTTGGGACACAATAAGCCAGTATCGTTGGATGTCCTCATAGAGAGTCTAGAACACCTATGTCTAGGTTATCAGGATAAGCTTACATGTGATCCATATGCCAATCCGAATCACATTCATTCCTTGGGGGATTATTTCCCCATAGATATGGTAGATCAAGGACTATCCAATGATGTTTCCCAACCCCATGAAGTGGGGGAAAGCTCACATACCTTGAAATATGATAGTGAGGAAGAGGATCAAGGTCCTCCTCATGAATGGATGAGTGATGATGAAGATGATTATGGCATCACACCAATAAACTATCCTAGCTTAGATGATGAACACGAGCGAGTGTTCCCCTTGGATGATGAGGATGAATATTATCTTCACATGTTATTCCCCATCCAAGGCCCCATCTAACACTAGCTCTTTCTACAAGAAGAGCAAGATCATCCTCTTCCACATAGGCCACCACCAGTTATTCCACTTCCACCAGAGCCACCCCCATGAGTTATGAGACAACATCAGGTCTCTAGACCCACTCACCCTAGAATGGGAGATCATGTATCCATCAACATGATTTCCATAGATTTAACCACACCATTGATAGATCCAAATAACCCATCAAAGTCGTTGCATCTCGACATTGAGGCAATTGACTTTGATCGAGGAGATTCTACCCCATCACCATCAGAGTATTGGCCTTGCGAGGAAATGTTACAACCATTTCAATTTTCTCCAAGAACTACTCAGGATGTTTTTCAAGCCGAGGTTGATCCTGAATTTCCTATGGATGAAGCAAACCCAACTGATGACATTCACTTGATTCCCACTCCACATCAGTTGGAAGATGGGTCTCATATGTCAATTGAGCCAACAATTGACAAGGATATCGGTACAGATCTCGATAATCCCTGCATTATCAAACTAGGGGAAGGTCTATCCCTAGTTGAACAAGATGATTTCACAAGAGCATTGAAAGAAAGGATGAATGCTTTTGCTTGGTCTTATAAAGACATGCTAGGACTGGACCCAAATCTAGTCATGCATAATCTTACATTGGACCCAAAGATCAAACCAGTCAAGAAAAAGTTGTGTAAGATGCACCCAAAAATAGCCTTAATGGTGAAATATGAATTGCAAAAGCTGTTGGATGCTGATTTCATCATCTCAGTAGACTATCCACCATGGGTTTCAAACATGGTTCCCATCAAAAATCTTGATGGGAGGATTCACATTTGCACTGACTTTAGAGATCTCAACAAAGCGAGTCCTAAGGATGAATTTCCCTTACCAAACATTGATGCATTGGTAGACGCTACAACAGGACATGAAATGCTATCCCTTATGGATGGTTTCTCTGGATATAATCAAATTCATATTAATCCAGAAGACCAAATCAAAATAGTATTCACAATGCCTTGGGGGACATTATGTTATAAGGTCATGCCTTTTGGCCTTAAGAATGTTGGCACCACCTATCAATGAGCCATGACATATATCTTCCATGACTACATGCATAAGATTTTGGAAGATTACATGGATGACTTATTGGTAAAATCTCTATTGCGCCATGAGCATATCGATGTATTATGTAAGGTTCTAGATCGCCTCATTGAGCACAATGTTAGGCTTAATCCCAAGAAGTGTGTCTTTGGTGTCACATCTGGTAAACTCTTGGGATTCATAGTCTCCAAGTGAGGCATAGAGGTAGATCCAAACAAGGTCAAGGTAATATTAGAAATGCCTCCCCCCACAACCATTAAGTAGCTATGCAGCTTGCAAGGAAAGGTCGCATCCATAAAATGCTTCATAGCACAATTATCGGATAAGTGTCGACCCATGAATAGGTTGCTACACAAGGGGGTCTCATTTCATTGGGATGAAGAATGTCAAAATGCCTTTGATGAAATTAAGCAATACCTAGCTTCACCGCCCGTATTGGCTCCTCCGTGACCAGGAGTGTCATTCTATTTATACATCTCAGCTACTGAGTTGGCATTGGGCACCATGTTGTCCCAAAAGAATGAATTTCATAAAGAACAGGCTACATATTATATTAGTCACACACTGGTCAGCTATGAAATCAAGTATGCATACATTGAGAAGCTATGCTTAGCAGTGGTCTTTGCCACTAAAAAGCTATGCCATTACATGCTCAATCATACCATGTATGTCATATCTAAGGAAAATCCATTGCGATATATGATGAGTCGAACATATCACAATAGTCGCACGATGAAATGGATAATGTTGTTGATAGAATTTGACCTAGAGTTCATTGGAAAAAAATCAATCAAAGGATAGGTCATAGCCGATCAACTAGTAGAGGCTCCTCTCTAGGATGACCAACCTCTGAATGTAGATCTTCCCGATGATGGAGTGTTTCATATCTCAGAATCGCCTGATTCTACAGAGCCTGAGTCACAGGTGGACATAACTCTATTCTTCGATGGTTCTAAATGCGAGCAAGGGGGTGGCACAGGTATCATGTTTTTCACACCGCAAGGGGCTCCAATACCTCTTTTGTTTAAACTTGATTTCCCATGTACCAACAACAATGCCGAGTATGAAGCCCTCATCATAGGCCTTTAGACGACAATCACCATGAAAATAACTAAGCTAAACATTTTTGGTGATTCCTTGCTCATAGTTAATCAGGTTAAAGGGATATTCTAGTGTAGGTGTCCCATATTGCAAGCCTACAAAGCCCTAGTGGATAAAATTCTGGTACAATTTGAATGGTATGATATTGAGGCACTCCCTCGATCATCTAATCATTTTGCGGATATAATGGCTTCCTTAGGGTCGCTAATCCCGCAAAACCCTTCAGATGATATTACTACTATTCAAGTAAAAATGCTAGTGCAATATGTGATTGAGCGTGATGAGCATAATGCCATACCAGTTGTTCACATGATTCATATTGAGCCTTCACATGAATGGTTCTCTCAACTACACAATTATTTGGATAACGCCCGATGGGGGACTTTGTTCCCTCAGAATTATTTTGATACTAGCACAATGCTATATCTTCAAGTTCATTCTCAATCAGCATTCGCACGAGATGAACGTCAAAAGGATTGTGTGATTCATAATATTGAGGCTTCTTCAAAGCAAGATTGGGCCATATAGATCAAAGATTACTTAAAATTGGGTAATATTCTGCCTAGATTGTCGCATGCCACAAAGCGAGCATTTAAGAAAAAAGTGGTAAAATATGTCTTATTAGGAGACATAATGTATCGTTGGAGCTATGAAGGTATCCTCCTTCATTGCTTAGACTCACAAGAGTCAGCTTGGGCCATTTCCCAAGCCCACGATGGTACATGTGGTGGTCATTTTAGTGGCATGGCCATCGCTAAGTGCATTCTTTGCATGGGCTATTATTGGCCAAATTTAGAGCAAGATTGTTGCACTTATGTAAAGAAGTGCGTGAAGTGTCAACATCATGCAAATTTGACACATGTACCTTCATAGGCCTTACAACCGATTCAATCGGTCTGGCCATTTGCACAATGGGGGTTTGATTTAATTGGGAAAATCTCACCTGCCTCTTTGGGCTATCACACGTTTATCATAACGATGACCAAATACTTCACCAAATGGGTGGAAGCAATTCCCCTTACCACTACGACTGGACCTCGCATCATGGAGTTCATGCTACATAACATCATATGTCATTTTGGTATTCCATCCAAAATAATATCGGATAATGGAACACCCTTTAAAAATAAGGATGTGCATGCATTAACAACAAAGTATAACATAAAGCACAACTTTTCCATGCCCTATTATCCGTAGGCCAATGGGCAAGCAGAGGCATCAAATAAGACAATAGTAGCCATCTTGAAGAAAACCGTTAAGGAAAATCATAAATATTGGCATAATCAATTACCTCTTGCCCTTTGGGCCTATCACACTAGCATTCGGATGCCCATTAGGGCAACTCCATTTTCACTAGTGTATGGTGCTGAAGCTATCATGCCTCTAGAGTTAGAGATTCCATCGCTGTGCATTTCCATGCAAGAATTCATCGATGATGATTCCGCTAGGCAAGCTCATTTAGATCAACTAACGTTGCTTGATGAATGATGTGTCAATGCCCTTGAGCATCTACGTGTTTATCAAGAATGCCTTAAGAGAGCTTATAACTTGAAAGTACACCAGAGAGACTTTTAGGTTGGTGATTTAGTTCTAAAGGAGAACCAACAAAACTCAAATTTGCCATCCAATTTGTGGGACAAATTTGTAGCAAACTGGTTAGGTCCATTCATCATTACAAGTCAGATTGGACCTGGAACTTATCACTTAGCATCCATCGAAGGAAGTGAAGAGCCTGAACCAATGAATGTTAGTCATCTATGGCCTTTTCATGCTTAGAGCACCATAAAATACTCCTAGGCGGTCCATGACCATCTAGGTCAACCCAAAATGCCCCTAGGCGGTCTATGACCATCTAGGTCAAAAGAAAATGTTCCTAGACTATCTACGATCATCTAGGTCAATCCAAAAATCTCCAAAGGTATCTATAAGCCCTTTGGTCACCCTAAAATACTCCTAGGTGGTCCATGACCATCTAGGTCAACCCAAAATGCCCCTAGGTGGTCTATGACCATCTAGGTCAAAAGAAAATATTCCTAGACTATCTACGATCATCTAGGTCAATCCAAAAAGCCCCAAAGGTATCTATAAGCCCTTTGGTCACCCTAAAATGCTCCTAGGTGGTCCATGACCATCTAGGTCAACCCAAAATGCCCCTAGGTGGTCTATGACCATCTAGGTCAAAATAAAATATTCCTAGACTATCTACGATCATCTAGGTCAATCCAAAAATCCCCAAAGGCATCTATAAGCCCTTTGGTCACCCTAAAATACTCCTAGGTGGTCCATGACCATCTAGGTCAACCTAAAATCCCCTAGATGGTCTAATAACCATCCTAGGGTCTAGACATACAATTCTAGGTCAATCCAAAAGCCCCCAAGGCATCTATAAGCCCTTTGGTCACCATAAAATACTCCTAGGTGGTCCATGACCATCTAGGTCAACCCAAAACACCCCTAGGTGGTCTATGACCATCTAGGTCAAAACTTAAAACTCCAACATCTACATCCTAGTCAATCTCCAAATACTCCTAGGTAGTCTATAGGTCCACTCCATCAAATGCCCCTAGGTGGTCTATGACCATCTAGGTCAAAACTAAAACATTCCTAGGTAGTCTACGATTGCCTAGGTCATCCCAAAATGCCCCAAAGGCATCTATAAGCCCTTTGGTCACCCAAAATCCCCAATGGCATTCATTAAGCCCATTGGTCAACCTGTATATACATATATCAAAAATACAAAAACATCATTAAAATCATCAAAATACAAAAATATTGCTTCATTGCACTTCATCTAAATTGCATTAGGCATACTCATCATTGCATTATGCATCATTCAAAATTGATCATACATGTCTAGCACCAGGTCTGTACACTAGGCATCTATTAAAATCATTGTTATTATATGTCAATATTACCACCTATTTACATTACATATACCATTTACATTTACACTCCATATTATATGTCTGTTTTCCGTCACTTAGCCATTGTTAGTAAAACATAGTTAAAGTTTTTCGGTCACTCAACCATATCTAGTTTTCTTTTCAGATTTTGTAGAAAGCTATCATGATTTTTTATAAGGTAGAATCCTTCTTAGATTATGCCTTGTATACATCAAAATCCCAACACATTTTCACATTAATAAATCCAAGTCTAGCACAAGGAAAGATGAAATTACAAAGTGGTCTAGGTTGCTTTAAGAAAAAAAGTTTATCTTGCTCATCCCCTTGTGCGAATGGTTCAAATATGCTGAGAATTGACAAAAGGACAAGTTCCTCCTTACCCAAAATCCCTTGCCCTACACTAGGGCAAGTATCCAAAAGAGAAAATCAAACAGTGATTATTATCACTTCAAAATATGCAAAAAGAAACAGTGATTATTATCACTAGAAAAAGCAAAAAGAAATAGTGGTTCTCACCACTACCAAAATCCCTTGCTCAACAAAAAAAATGAGCAACTCCCTTGAATACTTCAAAATTAAAAGAAAAGAAGGGAGTCTTGAACTTGAATCCCTGGAATTCTCAGCATTAGAGAACCATAAGGTGATCCTCATTACAGGTTTGGTGGATAGCCTACTTGTCAATGGCGGTAGCCTCACGCATGACGATATGTCTATCACATAAGCAAATTGCTTAGGTATAGACCAATGTTTGAATATGGATGAGCTAGCTTGTTGTAGCCTATATTACCTAGTAGTCTAATCTAACTAAGTACAAAACTCAAGATAATGAGACTCGCACAATTATCTCTAGTACATATGGGCTGAGTGAATCCCGTTTGCACTAGGGCAACCTTATGCATTATCATGGTAATGAACTCACATGCACACACATGGATGTTTATTATCTTGGTTATATTATTAGGTTCATACTTTGTCAAAAAATATTGCATAGTTATTATACAACTTTTTATTAGGTAACTAGAGTGTTTGAGTCTCTTAAAAACTACTAAACATATCATATCATATTACATTATCCATTCCATTTTACATCATGTTGTCACATGTTTGTCAAAATTACAAAATCCATTACATAGTGTTATAATAACATGAAAATAATAAAGATACATTTTGTACAATCTATGGTGCTAGCATATAATGCGTCAAATAACCATCATAAATCCATCATACAAAATTAAATCACATCATCCATTTTTATTATGCATTCACATTTGCATTCTACATATCATCAAATCACATCATAGGATAAATACATGCATCCATGTTAGACATCCATCATAACATCATAAAGCATAGCATAGCATACATATCATAAAGTAGTAAAATATGACATAATGATCAAAGCAAAGTTATATATATATAGGGGAGAGGGAAGAAAGTAGAGAGGGGAGGGCTCTGGTCCCTCCCCTGCTCCCCCTCCCATGGCTCCTGGTTCCTTCCCAGTCCCTGGCTCAACCTAGGTCATCCCTCCCGGGGAGTGGTTGTTTGCAGATGATCTCCTGGGGGGAGATCCTTCTCCACTATCTGCGCCCCTCCCGAGCCGCCTAGGGTTTCCTTGGTTGTTTTTTGGAGTGTGTGTTTCCTTCCGGGATCCCTGTTTGGTTGGGGATCCCTTCCATTTTTCCCTCGCGGCTTCCCCACAGGGTTTTTTGTAGGTTATTCGCGTGGATCTGGTCCCCGTGTTTCTCGGTGTGATGGAGGTGACAATTTAGGGTTTGGACAACTTCTTCCCCTTTTTCTTGTGAATCCCCGGCGGGCTCCGTGCTTGGACGGGATTCTTGGTCCTCCTCTTCTTTGGGATCCTCTTTTGTTTTCCCGAGGCGGGTTCCTTGTGGTGCAACTCTCTGGTCACTTCTTAATGGGCTGGATCCTCTTTGTGCTGGCTGTTGGCTTCCTGTAGGATGGCTATCGCTGAACTAAATGTTTCCCGATGGGCGGGATGGTTTATCCACAGGGCGGGATCTGCCAAATCCGTCGGTTTTCCTGCGAGGCGGGATCCTTTCTTTTTTGCTGGTTTCTCGGATGGCGGGATTCTTCCCCTGCTTCCCGCTTCTAGGCAGGACTATTTGTGGTGGTTTTGACTACTTCTCGAGCGGATTTTATTGTAACGGTTTTTCGTGCTTCCCTACCGGGGCGGGATCTTCTCGATGGTGGTTTTGGGCTACTCCCCCGGGGGCGCGGATCTCCAAAACTACTTTCTTTCTTATCTTATTTTTTGTTTCCCACTAAGAGGGATTGTTTTCCGTTCCCCGGCTTACCCCCAAGGGAGTATTTTAAAAAAACAAAAAAAAAAAAAAGAAAAAGGATTGCTTCGGGCTAAGTTGGGATCCTTGTGCCCTAGGCCCATTGCTTATGTAATCGTTTTGGTTCCTTTAAAAACCCTAAAACCCGCTATACAAACACTTATAACTATCAAAAAAAAAAAAGTTATATATATATATATATATATATATATATATATATATATATGTAAAATACAAAAGCTACATCATAGTCCATAAGCTACTCGTAGGCTACAATAAAAGTGAGTCATTAGAATTCACATTATAAAAAACCAAAAAGTCCAAAAAGAACCATGAGAGTCTGCTAGCCATGGTCATGCAAGACTGACACCATGAATCTATCCTCTGCCCTCATTAGGAGTTCGTCGTGAGATCCCAAACCTACTACCCCATAACCTGCAACCCCCAGATCTGCTACCCCTAGACGTGTCCATCCTCCATGTAGAACTTAGAGCCCTCATCCAAGTAGACGATAGTCCTATCTCGCTCCTATGACTATTCTATGATCCAATAGCCAATGCTCGATCTGGTATGTGCCCCTTAAGGCACACTATCTCATAATACATCATATCCATATAAGTATGATCCTCTCAACATCGAGTCTAATAGGTCACCACAAAACCTTGGAGATGTCCATCTCCTCCTACATTATGGCTATCTCGCCAATACTAGACTTCCTATGGATAGGGCCCTGTGCACCAACCTGTTCCTAAAGAGTAGCTATCAAAGCTACTTGCCTCTCCATATCAGTTTGAGCACTCTGTACCTATATCTATAAAAGAGCTCTCTCCACTACAAAATCCTATTGCACCCTACTGAGATCACCCTATAGCTTTATAATTGTAGCATCTTGTGTTGCTAATTATGCTTGCATACCCTAATCTCCAAGGTCCTCCCCATCAAAGTATAGTGGATCCTATACATCAATAAGCTCCATCCTATTCACGGCCACACGATGATGGACAACCTACTCACCTATGTTTTCCTCCCCATTGTTTGGAGACTCATCCTGATACTCCTCATCTGGAGCATCCCTAGCTGCATCCGCTGCTCTAGCAGCTGCATCCCCTCCTAGTGGTCCCTCTCCTTGCCACTACCGTATGACCCATCAAGCATCATACTCCTTTTTCATACCTGCATCATCCAACTCAGAAACTGCCACCACAGGATCTGAATCCTCTCCTAATGCCTCCACAATAGGCCATGCTAGAGTCCTCTCAACCCCACAATGATGATAGATCATCAGATCCCTAGAAAACCTCTGGGGTAGCCCAAAATTTCATACTATGTGATCATAAGGTAATTACTCTTGCTCCATCCCATGTTGCCCTATCAACCACCTACCTCGCCAAATGCAGAATAGCTATGTCTCAACCTCCATACATGCAAGAAAATCCCTATAGTATCTCCATATGATGTCTACCACTTGAAGCCATGCAAAAGCCTTTGCATAGTTCTCAACCTCCCTAGTGTGATGATGGCTACGACCTAACTCACGTGATTTTTGCCATAGCATCCTATAACCAATATCCCTGTCCAGTAGCTTTGCTTGAGTAGTCCATGGTAGTCCCCGTGGTTGCTCTACAACAATATGCTACCAACCACAAACCTATAGTAGGAAGGTGCAACCCAATCCCTTTTGCCCATGAGAGTAGATCTCATATAACTCCTCATATAGCTATGCTAATAATGTATGATCCCAAGCCATTACTATCGACTCATCCTATGTACACTCCATAAGAGTGAACACCAGCTCTATAAGGTTCCATGGGAACCTGGCACTTGAAAAGTCAGGAAATAACATGTTGCTGATCAATGTCATCAATAAAGCATGCTTAATATTAAGCACATCAGCCTGAAACCATGAGACCGCTAATATCCCTCTGTTGAGAAGATCAACCACTGCATCCTCCCAACGCACCCCAAAGTACCTCTGCAATATGGCCTCTCATCGCTCTGTAGGAGTAGATACTATGGGACACCCCTTTATCAGAATACATAGTATCCGATATACATCCTCTAACATCACTTTCATCTCCCCCGTAGCTATATGGAAAGTATTAGTATAAGGTTCCCACAAATCTATCAGTGCAATCATATAGGCACAATCACTCACTACGGGATCCAACCGCGTAACATGCTTTAGGACAATGGCATCAAGCCATCACCAATTCACAGTAGTCAATAGGTCTCTCATGACCTAAAAGAGAGTTAGAACCCTATACTGACTCTTCACTATCTGATAAAGTAAACTAACTTATCAATAATGCACTAAAAATACAGAAAAATGCTATAAAAATACCAAAAAAATGCATAAGAAAGGGCTTTTTTTGGCCTAGTTTTTGGCCGTCCCACCTAGGTACGACCACCAATTTGGTAATCATCCCACCCAGGGATGGCCACTAGTGACCGTCCCTTATAGGGACGATACCCAAAATAGCTAAAACAGGGTCATTTTGACCCCTAAAACAACCTAAAAATCATTAAAAAAAAACATAAAAAGCAAAATTTAAAGCATGTAAAATTCTAATAAAAATTAAATATAATATATTACACTATTATTAGGGTTCCTTAACCTTTATTTAATGTGTAGTATAAAAATTGCAGCAGAATTTCCAATTTCATAATACAATAGGGAAGAGAAGGAAATGTGTTCCATACCCGTTTCACACCGGCTCCACCGACCATTGCGTTCGATGGGTGGATCATGTTGTTGGGTAGATATTTTTTTAGCACTCCACTTCAGAAAATCACTCTCCTACCTCTCTCCTCTCCAACTTCTCCAAGCAAAATGCACAAATGAGCCCTTTTGCCCCAATTTGGGCTTATATAGCTCCAAAAGAAGACGACCGCCTCAAGGTGGGATGAGGGAAAAATTGGCTATCTGTCCCATCCTAGGATTTTTATAAAATGTGTAACCATCCCCCCTAGGACGGTCACCAATTTTTTTGACAAAAACAACTCAAAAACCTCAAAAATAGGGTAAAAAACCCACCAAAAATAAGGCAAAATGGTCTAAAAATTTGTAGGGATCAAGATTAAATAAATAGTATTTATGGATGTCTTAAAAGTCTATATTTTATTCCCCAAGAAGGCCTCTATGGCTGGAATACTCCCCAGGAATGAATTTTTTAGCCTTTTACTTCCAGAAATGCTCATCAAAATGATCAAAAATCACCTCCAAACAAGTATATAGTACCATGGAAAAATAGAGAGTTATCCCGATTCAGTCATATGTGTCAAGTGACTTGTTGCTTTATCATTGGTAATTCCATCATCATATCATCGCTTGAGAGGGTAGTCATAATAACGATTTCATAAATCAAATCAACACTAAAACACTCAAAAGAGTAATTTCTATGCATTCAAAAGAATCTTTGCAAAAGATAATTTTCAAGCCCATGCTTGGGCAAATAATCAGCATAAGCAACAAATAGGGATTGAACTCCTTGAAGCCTCAGGAATCCACCCATGTAAAGGTTTACAAGAACACAAGGCACTAAGACCTAGTATACCCTAAGCCCATACAACTATTATTACACTACGACTGAAAGGTATACCCAAAATGAATCCTTCGACTATGTAAAAAGCAAGGATTCCAAGAATGTATGATCTTTCCACAATTGAGGCATATAAATTTGGTTAGGTTAATGAACAACCTTAATCATTTAATGATTTAGTCATCTATTTTTTCTCAGTGCTTTGTTGCACATAGCGCATCTCAAAAAGAGGCATCTATAGACACTAAAATTGCATAAATCGGATAAGACTGCTAATGCATCACATGCACCACTCTTATCAACATTATATAGCCCCATTAGGTAGCCCTATAGGGTAATATAGATCTTCATAGCACTTTTGGAAAGTTTCCCAGCAGTTTTAGGAGGTTTTGGGCATATCCTAATGACCGTCCCACCAAGGGATGGTCACAGATGGTGACCATCCCACCTAGGGATGGCCATCCAAAACCATCCTTGGGTGGTAAGGTCCCTAAATATACACCAAAAAATTCAAAGGGGTGGAGAAATGATAATCAATTATTGCCATATTCTCTTCCCAATCATCAAAAATTGATTGGGATCCTGCCATGGAGACCAGAAACTCCCAATTAGAGGCCCCAAATGGGCAACCTCTTCTACCCAATCATGGCAAGGGTTTTAACAAGTGGCAGAACTTGCCTTGCATGCCAAGACTTGCTCCTTTGCCCTATATTTCCTATTTGGGCTATAAAATGATGTGTATTCACCCAATTTGAAAGGAAGAGTTGAAGCATTTTGACAATGAAGTGTTGTCCAATTCTACCCTCACTTTTGCCATTGCTTTTGCCCTCACATTTTCTTGAAACCCTCTTCATTTGAAGGCACTTTCAGGGGCATTCAAAATTTACTAAATCCATTACAAAACTGGTCATATTGGATAGCAATTTGACCCCATTTGCTGACAACAACTTTAGGATAGTTTCAGACCAGATCCCATTAGAATTGTTGATAAATTCCAAGAAGATTTGTAACCATCCCATATGGGGACGGTTAGTAGTAGGTGGTTGCACCTATTAGGTATTCTTAGAAAAATTAGGTAATTTTGAGAAAATTCCATCATAAACCTCTTAGGAATGTCTATATTAACCTTCCATCCAAATTTGGTGAGATTTAGAGCAGTTTTGATGGTCCATTTGGAGGTTTCATTGTTGCAGGTTTAGTTGTCCCTGTCAGGGACGGTCATAGTTTTTGCTAACATTTTTCCTTAATTTCATGCTTAGATCTTTCCAAAACTATCTCTATAACATTATCCTTGAATTCTAGATCAATTAGAGTAGTTTTGATTTGTTATAGATAAGTTTTGTTATTTCTATATTAATGGTTTTCAAGCTTTAAATCTATAACGCATATGCTATTAACCCCTTTTAAATACCTTGTGTGTAAGTGTAGGTATGCTAGATAGGAGGTAGGAGCTAAGAGACATAGAAGGACAATCCCAATATTAGCTCTCGAGTGTGGGATGCAAAATAAATAGTAGAGCATCACCATTAGGTCCCCTTGGAAGGATTAGATCCTTGTATTGTGTAATGTTGAAATGTATCATTTTGAGAAACCCTAAATGGGAGTGCATTTGTAACCCTTTGGAATGATTTATTTATGAATACAAATAAGGATTAGACCCCTTTAATTATTGTTATTTAGTCTTCATTTCATTAGTTTACTTGTTATGCTTCATTCTTCCCCTTTTGCAAAGTTTGCTTAAGCCATAGATTACATCTCACTAACAAACCCCTTAAGGCAATGTCGTAAATTTTGCTTCTTCAGGTTGCAGAACAGGATCTGGCTACAAAAGTGGTTTTTTTTGGTTGCAGAAGTGGTTCCATATGGTTGCAAAAACTGATCTGGTTGCCAAAATAGTTTCGGACGATTGTAGATGAGGTTATGTTCGGTTGCAAAATTGGTTATGGCCGATTGCAGAAAAGGTTCTGGTGTTGTGAATAATTGTATCGGTATATTCGTTGGGTATAGAACATGGTATGAAAATAAAAATGTATCCCTGGGGTGTTAATTATATATAGAGGTATACTTGGCGATTTTGGCGGGATAATTTAGAAATTCTAAAATTTTAGGGCGAAAAGGGTACTTTATTTAGGTGGGATTACTTGTGAATTTTTCAAAATATTCGTGATAATCTCATCAAAGGATGTTTAACTGACACCTAAAATTTATTTTTCCCAAAAATTCTAGCTAAATGGCCGATGTCCGAGTTTCGGAAATTTTGCAAATTTGAATATTTGAAAATGCTTTTTTTTGCCCAAATGGCAAATTTTCACCGCTATGCATAACCTTGGTCATATTCCACACTCTAAAAAATACTTAACCTAGAACATTCTTCTTGGGAGTCTACGGATCTACGAGATGTAGGTTGTCCCTTCAACTCTTCATTAGTGCCTTAAATATGAATATAGGGGAAATACTAAACATATTTCAATTAACCCTAAGCTCTTCACCTATTTCCATGTGAGTGAGGTCAAGAATCCTAAAACTCATCCTTGCCCCTCTCTCAATTCATTTCTTGAATCATCATCTTCTTCTTCTCAACTTTTTATTGTTGATGCATTAAGGTCACTTACCTTAAATAATCCACCTAAAAATTAACCTAAGGGTCAAAGCTCTAACCTAATCAACTTTCATAATCATAATTTAGATAACAAACAACTTATCTTGGACCTAGATAAGCTTCTTGTCTCCTTGAACCTTAGTTTTATCTTTTAGCAATAAGGGTAAAAAAATACAAATAGGAAGTTGCCCCTTCATTTGTGTTGGTACTTCCAATGATGAAAACCCATGGTAGTAACCCTTTACTGACTAAATCATAGTATGCTTCATGCTTCTTGTCAAACTCAAATTCCAGTCCTAAGAAAATGCTTTACAAGATGGGATATTGAGGTAAAGGACTAGGCCTATATGAGTAAGGCATCAAAGAGTCCTTATAGACCAAAGCTTGACTAAGATGCTATGGGATAGGTTATATACTTAGTTGTAGTTAGTCCTTGCCATTTTTTTCTTCTTTCAATAGCAAAGATGAAGCCAATCTCCCTAATAGAGCATCCCATGATGATACCATCTCATTATATGGGTTGGATTAGGATGAGGACAATGACAATGGATAATCACTCATCATAGATCCTAACCTATCTCAATTTACATAATTTTTCAATGTAAATCTCTTATCCTAGCCTATCTTAAGTTGATTGCTAATAAAGATAATTGTGAGATAAAGGATGTTCTGAATGATCCTCCTCAAGATGATCCCTTAGACTATCTAAGCCAAACCGACTTCCATTTTGATGAATCTTTTTTCCAAATTGTGAGTGTCATTATCTCACAACCAATTGAAAATAGTCAACCAACCTTAGATCCTATATATATTGAAAGCCTAGGAGCACTACTAGCTCCCCCTCAATTGGAAGGTAAGTCTCATATTTTGATTGAAGAAACTATGGACATTGATATTAAAACTTTCAAAGATGCCAAGGTCCTTAAGTTAGGCAAGGTCTTGACCCCCACTAATCATGATAAATACACCAATAATTTTTCTTGGTTCTATATCAACATGCTAGGTCTTGGCCTCTCCCTATTTGCCCACCATCTAATAATCACTCCTAGTGTAAAACCAATAAAGCAAAATTTAAGGAAAATGCATATGAAAGTAACTTTACTAGTTAAATAGGAACTCTGGAAGCTTCTAGATATTGGATTTATCAAATATATTGACTAATTTGAATGGATTTATAATGTTTTTTTATTTCTAAGAAAATGGGTTATGTTAGGGTGTGCATCGACTTTCAAAACATTGATAAAGCATACCCCAAGGATGACTTCCCTTTGCTCAAGATCTACATGATCACTAATTTCTTTGTAGGATGTGGAATGTTACCTTTGATGGACAAATTCGTAGGCTATAATAAAATCAAAATCACTCCTAAGGACCAAGCCAATACAAATTTCATCATCCCATAGGGAACCTTCTACTACCAAGTTATACCTTTTGGTCTAAATAACAAAGAACCTACCTACTAGAGAGCCATGCCATACATCTTTCATGACATGATGCATTACATCACAAGGACTATATTTATGATCTTCTTGGTTGGTATTTAAACCAAGAAGATCATTTTTAGGACTTAAGGTGTGTCTTCAAGTTGTTGTAGGAGTACAAGGTATGTCTAATGCCTCATAAGTGCATCTTTGGCATTATGTTGGAAAAATTGTTGGGACTCATATATCCTAATGTGACATCAAAGTTGATCCTAACGAGATATCAACTATAGTTGATATGCCACCCCCTCAAACTTTGACCTAGCTTAAGAGTCTCCAATAAAAACTAAACCATCTAGAGATTCATCTTCCAGCTAGCGCACAAGTGTCAACCCTTCACCAAGATTTTGAGTAAGGATGTAGTCTTTGAATGGGACATTGATTATCAAATGGTATTTGATGCTCTCAAGTCCTACCTTTTATCTCCTTCTATCCTCATCCCTACTAATACCTCTAGATCCTTGTTGTTATACATAGCAACAACCGACCATGCCTTAGGAGATATGTTGGTGCAATATGCTTACCAACATAGAGAGCAAGTTATTTTTATATTAGTAAGAATTTAGTCAATTTTGAAGTCTACCATACCCCTTTAAAGAAGCTTTACCTAGCTATAGTGTTTGCTTCCTAAAAGCTTAGATACTACATGCTCAAATGTAAAATCTTTATCATCATGAGGATCGATCCCTTGCATTATCTCATGTCTAAGCCTCACCTTTCAAGGTGAACCACTAAGTGGGTCATTATGCTTAGAAAATTTTATCTTGAATTTGTTAGCCAAAATTTTATGAAAGTTAGCTCATTTCTAACTAGTTAACAACTTCACCCTTAGAAGCTAGCCATCTCTTAGCTATAGAATTTCTTTATTGAGTCAATATTTAGCCTAGAAATAGATTACCTTGACTCTTAGAATCTATAATTCAATGGTGTTTTATGTGTCAAAGGAGTGGGGGAAGGATTCCTTTTGGTCAATCCTTAATAGTAGTTGATCCCTTTATCCTTTAAGCTTAAGTTTTTCTATATAAAGAATACCTTGAATACAAAGTCGTTAGCCTAGGGTTGTATGTAGAATTAGTTCTCTATTTTAGAATCCTCTATGTCTTTGAAGACTCCCAAATTATAATAAACCGAGTCAATAGTATTATCATACCAAGGATGAAAAGCTCAAGACATACAAGGACATTGTTGGCAAACTTATGTCTACTTTTGTCTAAAATCACCATTGAAGTTATCCCTAGGTCCAGTAATTGCCATGCTAACACTATAGTCTTGGTTGTATCCCTTATCCCCTTAGAGATGCATGATGAATAAGCTATGGTTATAATTTATAATATTAGGATCCTTAAATCTTATAATATATCCAAATTCCTCTAGGAGTATTTTTCATAGAAGGAGCTCCCTCTCTTGATCCTTGGTATAAGGATATATTTCCTTCCCTTAAGGATGGCACCTTGCCTAGTGGTTTGAACCACAATGAGCACAAGAACCTCAAGCATAAAGCTTGTAGGTATATCATAATTGGTGATACCTTATATCACTATACCATCGATGTAATTTTAATAGATGCTTAGCCTCAACTAGAGCCTAAGATATCATCAAAGAGGCCTATAATGGATCATGTGGTGGTCACTTCAATATGGTCACCATCACCAAGAAACTCTTATAGGTGGGTTATTTCTAGCACTCAATGGAAAATAAATCTTATAAGTATGTTAGGAGGTGTCAAAAGCATGATAATATTATCCATGCTCCATCCCAAGCTCTTCAACCCTTGATTTCTCCTTGACCTTTTTTCATTTGAGGTTTAAACATCATTGGGAAGATAAAACTAGTATCCTTTGATGGGTACAAGTTTATCACCATGGATACTAAATCAAAACCATACGTTTAGGCTCAATAATTTTAGTTCAATTCTCTAAGTTTATCCTTAACTATATCATTAGCCACTATGGCATCCCTTCTATGATAATATCTTATAGTAGAGCCCCCTTCAAGAATAATGATATCTAGAAAATTGTGATAAATACAAGATTCAACAAAAATGATCTACGTCATAGTATCCTCAAGGTAATGGCCAAGCTAATGATGAGGCCAGGAATTGCCTCATCCATGGACACTTTTTGATACATTATAACTATTTGAATTACCATTTTTACTATGTTTTTATGTTAATTATGGGTAAAATGCATTATATAATGGTGTTTGCATATTCTGAAATGACAAAGTGCATATACTCTGTTTTACTATTTTTACTGTAATTTCACCTGTTTTTAGTTAATTAATCAGTAGTATTGTAATAATTTAGAATCATAGCATAGACCTTGTTGAATATCTGGTGCTTAACAATATTGTGTTCCTCTATTTAAATTGATTCAAATGAAAAAGGTGCCAAGAACTTGTCCATTGTAGCTGACTGTGCAGGAAAACAGGCTATGACTGTGATAGTTCCAGCTAGCTGTACATATACAACAAGGCTTGGAATTAGTCACTCCAGCATGTGCCACCAATGCATAAGGGTGTACAAGATAAGGGAAAACAATCCAAACGGTCAACAACTTCATCCCTATGCGTTTAGAGCACAGATAAGCAATGAATTGTCACCTGCCTGTTATTCCGAAGTAGCGCAAGAATAGGGAATAGCGCAAGAACAACCGAAAATGGTCAAAATGCATCAAAACTATGGAAAGCATGATTGAAAATTGACCAAGCGATTAGTACACCCTATTTGGAATTTTTTTCTTCACCATAGGCGGACCAGCTGGGATAAAGGGATAAAGGTTGACAAATTATAACCCTACATTCCAGAAAACTGTTTTGTAAACAGTTGGAAATCCCTGAAACTTAGAAAAAAAATATATCAAATTTGTTTTATAAATAATTCTCCAAACACGGTTGAGCATAATAGATATATAATTAAAGGAATAGGAGATAGTCATTAGCAGAAGTGAGCAAAAGAAAAAGTCTTTATATCATTACAGTAAATTGCAAATTTTTCCTGCATTACTATAATGCAGTTGCAGATGGAATAAAAGGTGCATTCTTTAGATTTTATTAGAATTTAATGGTTGATAGTACATATTTAATTTACTTGGTATAATTATTCACCCTCTTCTAGTTCTGGAAGCAAGGGCCACTTGCAGGATCAGAGGAAGGGCAACATAGTGACATAAAATTCTTGCTGATTTCTTACTGCAGCAGATTAGCAGAATTTTGTCAACATTTATTTGTAGAATTAATTTTATTTCAAAAGTGCACCATAGTATTTATAACATGTTTGGAATAGTGTTCAAAATTTAATAGGATTTGACAACATTTTCCATAATTCACTGCAATTTCCATATTTCTGTCATTTTCCAGCTTTGCAGCAATTTCTAGATTTCTGTCATTTCACTCCAATTTCCAGATTTGTGTTATTCTCCAGTTTTGCAATAGATGTTAATTTGATTTTCCATATTTAGAACATGCTCAAATAATTGTGAACTCTGTAATTAGTTGATTTTTTTGCAATTATGTGTGTTTTCAATTCTGCAATTTACTTTTCTGTCACTTTCAATTTAGCAACATTTCACTTCCTGTTATTTTAGATTCTACAATTTTCATTTCTTGCAATTTTAATTTAGTTTTAGCTTCTACAATTTGATTTTCAATTCTAGTATTTAGAGGTCACACCAACCCCCAAACACTAACTGATCCATAAATAAAGCCTATTCTTGGATAAACTAAACCTGCAACTGTGACACCTCCTATCGTATACAGCCTTTAGACACCGCCTTGGACTGACATATAATTACTAAATGATGAATGATCAATGACCCTCATCATTTTTGGCATCGTTTCCGGAGAACAAACGATGTTGTTAAGAAAAAGTGAAACAGGTCAAGAATTGTGTTACAATTTTTGAAATACTGCATTTTAGTTTATTTAGTGAATATGCATGAATGCATAGGCCAAGAGATGAAAGAGGGAGGTTTATCAGAACTAGTTCTGAACCACCAAGGTGTTCTTCATGATCAGATGAAGAATTGCCTATGCAAGAAATACCTTCTTCACCAACTAAAGCTTTGGAAAGATTAGAACAAGAGCTTTTCGTAGCACTTGCTGTTAAACATTTCCCTAAGCTCGAATCATCCACATCAGACTCAAGAAGAAAAAAAACTATGGCAACAACAACACCACCACCAGGTGGGTATGTTGATGATCCTCCTAAGACTTTTGAATACCCCATACAATTGGATCCAGCTCTAGATGCTCCCATGAAAACTATTTCTCCATCCATATTGCCAATTTTTAGGGAAACTATTTTAGAAGATCCTGATCAATTTTTGTTTGAATTCAAAGTGTTATGTCAAAATTATGACTACATAAATGATAATCAGAAATTGAAATTGTTTCCTTCCACTCTTAAGGATGTTTCTCTCCAATGGTTTATGAGTAATATTGAACCTAATTCAATCCATACTTGGGATGACATGGAGACTGCATTCTTACATAAATATCAAGATTATTGTAGAGTACAAAACAGGAAAAATGAGTTATTTTGGATCAAGCAAGAAGAAGATGAGAGTTTAGAGGATTATCTTGATCGCTTTGCCTTTTTCCAAAAGAGATGTGGTCCTGTAGAACCATATTTATTAAAACCTATCTTCTTAAGAGGATTGCAGGATGAATCTAGAGAAGTGTTAGATTTAATGGGAAAAGGAGACATAGATCAACTTGACATTGAAGATATTGTGGAGTTGTGCAAAAACTATTCTCGCACTCACCAACGAAGAAAGAAGCGGAATTCTGGCAATAGTGACATAAAGGAGTTGATGGAGGAAATGGCTAATTTAAAAACTAATATCCTTGTTCAACTTAATTCTACATTAGGTGAGAGAAACACAAAATCCAATTCTACACCACCTTTGGCAATTTATTGCCCGAGATGTAGAAATAAGCATGCCTTGCAGGATTGCCCTTTAAATGGATTGCCCTTTAAACAAAACTTCTATTTGTGGAATTTGTTCCAAGGAACATTCAATAGATAGATGTCCTTTGTTGCCTCATCTAAAATTTGTTTTGGGCACCCAAATAGAAGAACTTAATGCTATTGGGCAGAGATCCGGTGGTGGCTATGCACAATATCCCAATGCTCCTCGGTTTCCAAATTGGGGACAACCTCCTTGGAATATGAATATGCCATGGGGACATGCAGAAGTCTCTGCACAAACTTGGAACCAACCTTGGACATCTCCTCCAGATTGGTCACATTCTGGGTGGATGAACCCACCTTGGCATACAATTCATCCACAATGGACACAACAAGGACAAATATGGGGACAACAATATTCACCATATCAAGGATAACAAAGGTATCAAGGGCAAGCTCAAAACTTGTTGCTCGCTCCTAATACAAAATTTTAGGGAAGAGCACAACATCAACAAACACAACCAGTGAAACAACCTCCACTCCTAGCTCAGCCTGTGACTAACCCAAATAATACCAGACAAAAAACCCATGTTTATGAGGCTGAGTCTGAAGACTCTGCTACAGTTCATGTACTTGACTGTAGTAACATCCAGCTGCGTTCAGGAAAGGTTTTACTTGAACCTGTTCCACCCACCATTGAAAAAATTAGTGAGAAATAAGAACCTCCAAATCAAGACACAGTGCAACAAAAACAAAAAGAAATAACAAAAAAATGTAGGAATATTCTCCAGTAGCATTACCATACCCTAAAATATTTGATCATATTGATACTACCCCTGAATCAGAATTAGTGAAAAAACTTAAAAAGATGTCAATTTCTCTTCCTTTGTTGCAAGAAATAAGGGATGTGCCTTTAATAAAAAAAACTATTAAGGAGTTATGTATCAAGAAACCTGGTAAAAAAAAGGCCTTTCCTAAAACTATTCAGGTAGATGGAAAATTAGCTGATTTATTGTCTGGGAAACTAGTTCCTCCCAAGTATAGTGACCCGGTAGTCCAATAGTTATAATTACTATTGGGTTAATGCAAATTCCTAATGTGCTAATTGATCTTGGATCTGCAATTAATGTAATGACTAAGGACACAATGCAAAAAATGCAGCTCAAAAATATTAGTCCTACCACCACAATTTTGGAAATGGCAGATAGGTCAGTTGCTAAACCAGAAGGTATCATAGAAGATGTAGCCATTGAAGTCTCTTCTTGGTAATATCCTATAGACTTCTTAGTGTTGTAGCCTAGAAATTCAGTCAATGGATACCCTATCATTCTAGGATGACCTTGGCTGGCTAGTGCAGCTACTTTTATAGACTGCAGGTCAAGGGAAATGACCATTTCTAATGGTGTTGACCTGAAGAAAATTTCTTTGTATCCACCAGCTCAACCTTCAACTAAATTTTTTGGACAAATTTGGTATCTTGAATCTGATGAAGAACAAGAAACCATTGCCACATTGGCTACAGTTTTAGTGAAGGAACATATTGAGGAAATCACTATACCAAAAAGAGAAATATTTGAGAATGAAACTATCCTAATTAAAACATTACAATCAGAAGGACTAACTTATGATCAAATTCTTTTTCATTGGTTGTTATGGAAAGAGGAGGAACAAATTTCAGAACCTCTGTCATCCATGCCTAGTCAGGAAATATCATTCATACTACCACATGGATGGCATCATCATCTCCTTAACACCTTCAAATGTCCTCTGATTCCATCAGGTATCATCTCTGAGACAAATTCTAGAGTATTGCATACTCTAAAGCCACATCATTTTCCATTAAATGCATTAATCAATAACTATGAAGTAGCTAGTTCTGTCCATCCAAGGATCAAAAATATTGAAATACAACCAGGTAAATTTTTGAACATTAATAGCTGGCTAACTGAGGAACAAGAAACCAAATTGTTTGCAATATTACAAAAACATGTTCAAGCTTTTGCATGGAACTATAAAGACATGACAGGTATTCATCTTAAGGTATGTACACATAGGATATACACAGAAGATGTAAAACCAGTAAGGAAACCTCAAAGACTCTTGAATCCTGATCTGAAGGAGATTATGAAAGAGGAAATTGAAAAACTCTTAGATGTTGGATTCATTTATCCAATTTCAGACAGTAAGTGGGTTTCACCACTGGTCATTATTCCAAAGAAAATGGTAAAATGAGAGTATGTGTGGACTATAGGGAGTTAAATAAGGTCACACATAAGGATCATTTCCCATTACCATTCATAGACCAAGTATTGGATACCCTTGCTGAAAAGAAATTTTTCTGTTTTCTTGATGGTTTCAGCGGGTATAACCGAGATACAAGTTGCGCGAGAAGATCGAGGAAAAGACTACCTTTACATGTCCTTGGGGAACCTTTGCTTACATGGTTTTACCCTTTGGGTTATGTAATGCTCCAGCAACATTTCAGAGAGTTGTTTTAGCAAGTTTTTATGATTTAACAAATGAAAGTGTTGAAATTTATATGGATGACTTTACATTATTTGGAGATAGTTTTGAATATGCATTAGAATAGCTTGAAAAAGTGCTAATTCATTGTGAAACATACCACCTATCTCTTAATCCTGAGAAATGCTTCTTAATGATGGAGGAAGGAATTTTTCTTGGACATCATATATCTTCTTATGGAATCAAGTTTGATCCTAAGAAGGTTGAAGTCATCAAAAACCTCCCTCCTCCACAAAATTAGACTGATGTACGCAGTTTCTTAGGACACATTGGTTTTTATCGCAGATTCATTGCTAACTTCAGTACCATAATGAATCCCATGTTTGCATTACTCATGAAATATTCTAAATTTATTTGGTCTTTTGAATGTCAAAATTCCTTTGAAGACTTAAAGGAGAAGTTAACCACTCCACCTGTACTAAGAGGTCCTAATTGGGAGTTACCCTTTCATATTCAAACTGATGCTTCCAATACTGCTATTGGAGCTGTGTTAGGACAGATTGAAATGGGGAACATTATGCTATTTATTATATCAGTAAAAACTTGATAGGAGCTAAGAAAAACTACACTACCACTAAAAAAGAATTCTTGGCTGTAATCTATGCAATTAACAAATTTTGACACTATATCATAGGGTACCAAGTATTTATCCATACAGATCATGCTGCAATCAAATATTTGATGAATAAACCATTGGTTAGTGCAAGAATTATTCATTGGTTGATTCTGTTGCAAGAATTTGATGTTACCATAGTGAAAAAACTTGGGAAATCTAATGTAGTCGCAGATTTCTTGTTAAGAATACCAAATGCAGATACATGAGAAGTGGTGGAAGATACCTTTCTAGATGAAAATTTGTTTGCTGTCTCTGTACAATCTCCATGGTTTGCAGACATAGCTAATTACTTAGCTACAGGGAAGATTCCTCTTCACTTTACCCCTAAACAAAATAAATAATTAATAAAGCAAAACTCTTATTTTAAATGGATAGAAGGATTATTGTTTAAATGTAGTCCTGATCATGTTTTACGCAAGTGTATCCACCAGGATGAAGTATATGATATCCTACGAGCATGCCATGATGAACCATCAGGAGGGCATTATTCAATCAAAAGCACTATTCACAAAATTTTGGGTACCTAATACTATTGGCCATCTTTGCATAAAGATGTAAAAAGGTACATTATGTTAGCATATAGTTATCTCTATAGCTATTATTACATTAGTTGTTTATTTTGTTATGTAATTTGGGCTCGTAGTCGTTAGCGAGATCTGATTCATATGGTCTAATTAGAGCCTAGTTTGTATTATTTATTCCACTACGTGATTAATCAAACTATCGCATTTGCTTACATGGTATCAGAGCTATAGATCTCTAGGCTTATTCGTAGCCAAGAGCAGGACCTGAGCGACATGTTTTTTGAGGTGGTCCGTAGCTGTTTTGAGGCACGCTTCCTAAGGTGGCCCGTAGCACTCTGTGGCATGCTTCTCGAGAGACCGAAAGAAGCCTAGGCATGGATCTTGAGACGGTGGCCCATAGAATCGAATCCCAAGGTATGATGGCCTACAGGCCTGATAGCTCCCACCACAAGGTGGCCTTGGGAGAGGGCCCGCAGGCCCACATCACTGGCAGCCACAGGAGACGGCCCGTAGGTCCGACAACATTATGCTGTTAGACCTGTCAGACCTGTCAGGCCGACCATGACCATCGACACAAATCCGATGATCGAGATCTATGAGGGCAAGCGCACCCTTCAACCTCAATGACCGCGATCGACGACTGCTATTGCTACCCTCGTGGGTCTAGCGCACAGTCGAGAGGGCAGGCACGCCCTCCCAGGCGAGGATCAGACCCAAACCCGAGTGCAGGAGCACCCTCGAGTCTGAAAAACACTGACAGGGGAACCCCCTGTTAGCTCTCAAAAGTTTGGACCGGTCAGCAAGGGCAGGCGCGCCCTCCATCGGATCCGACAAGACCTAACAAATTCTAGCAGGCAACCATGTGCACTTTGGCATAGATCTCGAGGCATTGACTTCGACCGTGACACTTGGCAACCAGACATGACCTCGAGCATAGATCCCAAGGCGTTGACATGGTGGACAGCCACTGTACCTCGATCAGACAAGTTGCGGATAGCCACGTGGATAGACCCTAGATTGGACAAGTGGTAGATAGCCACTAAGATCGGATGCGAACACGTGGACCTGATTGGACTCCAGACATAGAACCCAAGGCTGACTGGATAGACAAGGACGTGACGTGTGGTAGACAGGCCACACACCACCGGACAGACAAGGACGTGATGTGTGGCAGACAGGCCACACGCCACATGCCGCAGCAAAATGTCACGGATGAACTTTCGATTGCCCACAGGCAATCTTTTGTGAAAGGGCGAGTATGCCCTTTTCAACCCGTGAAGCATCGCCTTCACGGGCGATGTGGGATTAATCCCACGGGAAGTTTTTGCTTCCCGCTTCATGAAGACCACGGGAAGAAAGGGAAGGAGATCCCTTCCCTTCCCGTCGGGCGGTGTAGCCCGACTGGCAGGAGCACCAGTCGGAGCGCATATGGCCGTGGGGTCGGGAGTTTGACTCTCGACGGCGTCAAAAGCAGAACTTTTTGCAAGGCGCCCAAGGTAAATTTCTTTTTTTTGCTTTTTTTTTGCATTTTTTTAGTTTTTTTAATTAATAAATTAATTAATTTGCTATAAAAATCATTTTTTTTAACAAATTAGATGATTTTTCTATCAATTTTTTTATTAATTAAATTATACTAAATTAAGTTAAATTTATGCATTGAAATTTTAAAACCAAGACTGGTTCAAAGATAGCACAAGGAGTGCTAAATTGCTAAAACAAGTTTTGTAGAGGGAAAACAAATGTGTCCCTTAGGAAAAAACATCATCTTCTCTCTCTTTTTTTTAGGCTTCATAAATAGCATAAGTATTTTGTTTGAAGACCTTACAATAAGGGGTGCTTGTACCTCTTTTAGGCTTCATAAATAGCAAAATCTAGGTGTTTGAAGTACTTGTAACAAGAGGAGAAATTTTTTGTGATGTAAAATTGTCTAGGAGGCAATATTTGTAAAATCCTTCACAACACTCTTGAGTTGCATACTTTTTGCAATTAAGGGGGGATATCCATTTCTATTTCTTCACAATTTTTGTAAATAGGGAAGATGACTTATAAGGGTGCATTTTCGGCTTTGACCGACACCTTAGTCACACTTCCTTCAGAAATTAATTACACTATGTTTTGCAACAAGAAGGAGGGAACTTATAAGGGTGCATTTTCGGCAGCGACCGACACCTTAGCTACCTTATCTTTTGCAAATTCATATTGTAGATGAATGAACCTTGTATGAAGTGATCTATTCTACTACACCTAGCGATTGCAGTGGCTGGTTACCCATGCAAATTCGATTGGATGATGTGATTACCATAAGGACATTTGTTGACGTGAAGACAAAGCGAGGAATGACCCATTTTTTGCTTAGGAGCAGCCAGAGCACTGTGACAGAGCAAAGAACCAACAGATCAACATCGTTTTCACTGTATTGGGGCAGTTATATACTTTACCCAAATATTGTTGTATGGGGGGATGTTAGCATAGCTAGTAGTTATTCAATTACCCAAATAATGTAATAAGGGGGGATGTTAGCATATAGTTATCTCTATAGCTATTATTACATTAGTTGTTTATTTTGTTATGTAATCTGGGCTCGTAGTCGTTAGCGAGATCCGATTCATACGGGCTAATTAGAGCCTAGTTTGTATTATTTATTCCACTACGTGATTAATCAAACTATTGCATTTGCTTACACATTAGACATTGTGATGCCTACCAACGAATGGGAAAACCTACATTTACTAATGAAATGCCATTACAACCTCAAATAGGAACAAAACCATTTGAAATATGGGGTTTAGATTTCATAGGACCCATTAATCCTCCTTCCCAAGGCAAAGTGCATATCTTGGTATGTACTAATTATGTTACCAAATGGGTAGAGGCTCGTGCCTTTAAGCATGCTCGAGAAGAAAAAGTTGCTGATTTTCTGTATTCACAGATTTTTCTACGTTTTGGAGCCCCACAATCCATCACCACAAATCAAGGACCCCAATTTACTTCAAAAGTTATTGAAGCCTTCACTCAACTCTATCAAGTCAAACACAGAAAGTCCTCACCTTATCATCCACAAGCCAATGGTCAAGTTGAAGTGACTAATAGGGAATTAGAACGAATTTTGACCAAAACCATAGCAGTCCATAGAAGAAATTGGCTAGACAAGTTACTAGAAGCTATTTGGGCTTATAATACCACTTGGAAATCTACCACTGGATTTATGCCATATGAATTAGTTTATGGAAAAAAACCTCTTTTGCCTATTGAGTTTGAATTACTAACTCTTCAAACTACTTTGGAAGTAGGTATTGATCTATCACAGGCACAAGAAGATCACATTCTGCAACTTGATGCATTGGATGAACTACGCATGGATGCACTACATTAGACAGAGATAATCCAAGCACAGCGAAAGATGTGGCATGATAGTCACATAAAGCATCAAAAATTTTAGCAAGGTGATTGGGCCTTGTTGTTTGATTCACAATACAAGGATTTCCCTTGAAAGTTGCAGACCAGATGGCTTGGACCATACCAAATTGAGGAAGTGTTTGACAATGGAGTTGTTCGCCTTACACCTATTGATGAATCACGATGCAAGTTGTTGGTGAATGGACATCGTCTTCGTATGTACCACAAACCACACAACAAGGAAGAATTTCTCAAGCAAGTGGAAAATTTGGATGTACACATTTGGGAAGAAAACACTTCTTCCATACTAAATTTAGCAGATTGACACAAGATTTAAAAAAAAAAAAACAAAAATAAAAATAAAAATTTAGGAAGTGAAAACCTCTTTGAGGCGCTCCTGAGTTGGGTTTACATGAAAACCGGTGTTCCGGCATGTTTACCTAGTTGGTTTCACCATCATTGTTCGGTCTTGTCTCATGACCATTGTTTCATCTATTTTTAGATTGCACCTACCTTAGTTCAAATATTGATTAGCTGGAAATCTCAGCAGGAGCACCTCGAAATGTAGATAAAATGGTTATAACAAGTATGTGTCTTTTTCATTTTTTGAATAATGTAAATCATTAGTATATAGTGTATATATCCTTGATTAGTATAAAAGCATATAAAAAGGGGAATCAAAAATGGAAAGTTCTTGTTAGTGTTTCAAAAATGCCTCTGCCTAGTTCTGCTCTAGAATGAAAAAACAAAAGTGCGCCGAAATCAAAAAGGGAAGCGCAAGAATAAACTGTTTATATTCCAAAGCGCAGGAATGATTCATCAAGCGCAGGAATAAGTTGTTTATGCTTTAGGCGTAGGAACGAGCTATGTATAAATGCTAGAATAACTTATTAAGCGTAGGAATAAATCACTAAGCGCAGGAATGAAGTTTTGTGCAATAAATTCTACGACACGTGGCCTGTAGTGATTTAATTGGTTTGGGAGGGAAAAGGACAGGTCTTAGATTCAAGGTGGCATGTGATAGCTGGCATCCATAACAAGAATGAGTGAAATTAAGGGTTGACAACTTCACGTACGCTGCCACGTCACCTGTCCTGATTACTCTGCAAGTTTTGAAGCAGTTCCTTCGCTACTATAATTATTCCTACTAAGACGATTAAAACCCTAAAAATAGACGCAAGCTCGTACTATCCAAAAATTCATAGACACCATAGAATAGAAGGTAGAAGACTACACCATGGGGGGAAAGAAAATCAGAGCCGAACCCAAAAATATCAGCTACTTGGAGACCGATCCTGCATCTCTGCAAATATTTACCGATGGGGGATTTCTGTCGTTCCTACAAAAATTTGATGGCTATTTCGAGGGCTTGGTGGCAGAGTTCGCACGCACCTTCCGCAACAACCGAGTACACATTAGCGGGATGACCATCCAGGTAACTCCCGAGATACTCAGCCAAATCACTGAATTACCCCTTCAGGGTTTGCAGATTGTGAAACTGGGAGAAATGTTTTAGTTGACCTAGTTAATCAGTTTAAGGAAGAAGGGGATGGACAAATTGAATTCTTGATGCATAGGAATGTTTGTAAGGGGGTAAAAAGACCTAGTTTACCATCCCCTTGGGATGAAGTTGCAATGTGGGTTATGAGATACATCACTTGTGATGGCCAATTTCCTGTTGTATCTAGCCCACACCTTCGTATTCTCAACCATCTATGCCATGGATCAAGAAAACTAGAATATAGAGTCAATATTCCCTTATATCTTTATCAAGAGCTAAAAGCTATGGCCCTAAAATACCAAGTAGGAAAGGGAAGCCCTAAACACCATGGGCTCATCAAACTCATTTGCAAGTATCACTTTAGGGGAAACCCTAGGAATTTTGACCGCTTCTTCTCTCCTTGGGTAGAAACAAATGATTCTAACTCTGCACCAAAGGAAGAGGAAACAGAGGAAGAATATGAAGAAAACCCTAATCCAGAGCCCTCTGAGAGCAAAATTTCTCCTTCTCCCGATGGTCCCCCATCTTCACGAACTAGAAAACAACAAGCATCCACATCTGGTTCCCAGTTGAAAAGAAAAAGGGTAACATTTGTAGAAACTGTACAACCTAGCAGAGAAATTGGGAGTTCAAGTGAACATGCATCTGCTCCAGAATCAATAGTAGAACCTATATCTACTCCTGAATCAACAACAAAATCTACAGTTGCTCCAGAACATCCACCTGCTAAGGAATATCCAGGTTCTCCAGGGTTAAGAAGGTCTGCTAGACTTTAGAAAATTAAAACCCTGCCAGAAACACCAATAAAAATCATAGACCCAATCAGTCTATCAAGTGAAGGAGAAGTTAGAACAGAATATGCATAGGAAAAAGACATTGAAACAAAAATGATAGACATAGGGATACAACCAATGGAACTGGATACAACTATGGAAGAAACTCCAATAAGCCCTATACGTCCACTAGTTGATTATACTGACTCTGATCCTGAGGAGCATTTGAATTCTGATTCTGAACCAGTTGAGGTTGATGTGCATACTCCAGTGCATGTTGAGTCTGAGAAATATTTTGAGTCTGAGTTCGAAGAAGAAATTGATATCCACACTCAATTGCATGCTGCAAAGAGTGTTATTAAAACTCAGACCCATTGGATTGAACAGGTTGAAGAAGCCATAAAACACAAAGATCAACAAATTTCTCTACTTCAACAACAAATTCAAGATCTGTAGAACAAATTGTTTCAACTGGAACATCAATCTATAGAGTTAGCAGAGGCATCACCTGATGAATGGGCACAGATCCTCTTGGATTTAGCTGAACAATTAGAGGCTAACACAACACCTGCACAAAGATCACCTGTTGGAGAAGAAGCAAGAATAGAAATATCTAAAGAAGCTAAAAATGACACTGCCCTTCAGCAGGAAACACAAACACTTTCTATGGAGGAACAAGAGGTTGCAGCTCAAGACCAGGTATCCACACTCTCCCCTCTTGTTTCTACTAATCCAATTATTACAGTTACAGCAGAACAAGGAACACACAGATTTGCCATTGGTAACACCTATTGTGGAAGTTGGTGTACAAGTAAACATAGTGGCACAAATGCAACCCATCGTAAGGGCCCCAGACATAGTGTCTTTAACTAGGTACAATGAAGACCTAGCATATTGGATGACCCAGTGTCATCAGTTAGAGGGAAAGGTTGCCACTTTGAACTCGAAACAACCAAATTAGTAGAGAAGGAAACAAAAATTAATAGGTTAAAAGCATAGGTGCAGGATGTATGCCATATTGTAGAATATGCAATACAATGCAGAAGACCACCTAGGTTTTATAGCCTCCTACTCAAGGAGAGATACCTTCATTGGAAAATCATGAGACTTGCTTCTGAGCTGCCTCATCAGTTGAAAACTCCTGGAGAGTTTGTGGAGGCATTTGTGTAGAGTCCAGCAGAGCAACAAAACCTGTTATGTGAGTTATTTTTGCATAATTTCTTTTTGCCAACAGAAAGTATGTTTTTGCCTCATATTTATACAGGTGACTTACAGCTGAGAGCCTTCATGTCCACTCTGCAAAATCATATCTATTGGGACACAGAAAAGAAATTAACTAAAGAATTAGAATCACAAGTTGTTTTACTTATCAGGCCTGCTCCCCTGAATCATAGGGATTGTACAAGTAATCATTATACCTTCATGCAGAATACCAGAATGAAACAGCTCTATCTAGGGAACCTTCAAAGATGTATAACTCAGTTTTAGAGTTTTTGTGTAGACTTCTTTGATGATGCTTTGGCAGCCTGTAAAAATAGATGGGGTGAGTTATCTATCTCTCTACAGAAATGGGAGCCAATTTCTCCCACTAATTTGTTGTGGTCAAGGAGAAGGGTAGAAGGCATTGTCCAAATTATCTTAGAAATCAAGGAGCTTTGGATAGGTCTGAGATACAGGATGCCCATAATTATCACTCTTGTCCCCTACTTCTTTGATAATGACCCACAACCTGATATGCACTTCCAACAGTGGTTTTAGTCCATAAAAGCAATCAATGGATTCTATAAAATTGGTGGCGCATTGTTAAAATTTCATGAGAGATATCTAGACCTGGATCTGTGTGCCTCTATAGCTGCACAGAATGCATGAGGGCATGCATTACCATAAGTTGGGGGGAATGATGAGGCCGGGAATTGCCTCATCCATGAACACTTTTTGATACATTATAACTATTTGACTCACCCTTTTTACTATGTTTTTATGTTAATTATGGGTAAAATGCATTATATAATGGTGTTTGCATATTCTAAAATGACAAAGTGCATATACTCTATTTTACTATTTTTACTGCAATTTCACCTGTTTTCAGTTAATTAATCAGTAGTATTGTAGTAATTTAGAATCATAGCATAGACCTTGTTGAATATCTGGTGCTTAACAATATTGTGTTCCTCTATTTAAACTGATTCAAATGGAAAAAGGTGCCAAGAACTTGTCCACTATAGCTGACTGTGCAGGAAAATAGGTTGTGACTGTGATAGTTCCAGCCAGCTGTACATATACAGCAAGGCTTGGAATCAATCACTCCAACACGTGCCACCAATGTAGAAGGGTGTACAAGATAAGGGAAAACAATCCAAATGGTCAACAACTTCCTCCCTATGCATTTGGAGCATAGATAAGCAATGAATTGTCACCTGCCTATTATTCCGAAGCAACGCAGGAATAAGCGACGCAGGAATAGGGAATAGCACAAGAACAACCAAAAATGGTCAAAATGCGCCAAAACCATGGAAATCATGATTGGAAATTGACCAAGCGGTTAGTCCACCCTATTTGGACTTCGTTCCTTCACCATAGGCGGACCAGCTGGGATAAAGGGATAAAGGTTGACAAATTATAACCCTGCATTCCAGGAAACTATTTTGTAAACAGTTGGAAATCCCTAAAACTCAGCAAATAAATATATCAACTTTGTCTTATAAATAAAGCTCCCAGCATGGTTGAGCAGATAGATAATAGATATATAATTAGAGGAATAGGAGATAGTCATTAGCAGAAGTGAGCAGAAGATAAAGTCTTTGTAGCATTATAGTAAATTGCAGATTTTTCCTGCATTACTGTAATGCAGTTGCAGATGGAATAAAAGGTGCATTCTTCAGATTTTATTAGCATTTGATGGTTGATAGTGCACATTTAATTTACTTGGTATAATTCTTCACCCTCTTCTAGTTCTGGAAGCAAGGGCCACTTGCAAGATCAGAGGAAGGGCAGCACAGTGACAAAAAATTCTTGTTGATTTCTTGCTATAGTAGATCAGCAGAATTCTATCAACATTTATTTGTAGAATTAGTTTTATTTCAGAAGTGCACCATAGTATTTAGAACATGTTTGGAATAGTGTTCAACATTTAATAGGATTTGACAACATTTTCCATAATTCACTGCAATTTCCAGATTTTTGTCATTTTCCAGCTTTGCAGCAATTTCCAGATTTCTGTCATTTCACTGCAATTTCTAGATTTGTGTTATTCTCCAGTTTTGCAATAGATGTTAATTTGATTTTCCAGATTTAGAACATGCTCAGATAATTGTGAACTCTATAATTAGTTGATTTTTTTGCAACTGTGTGTGTTTTCAATTCTGCAATTTACTTTTTTGTCACTTTCAATTTAGCAACATTTCACTTCCTGTTATTTCAGATTCTGCAATTTTCATTTCCTGCAATTTTAATTCAGTTTCAGCTTCTGCAATTTGATTTCCAATTCTAGGAGTTAGAGGTCACACCAACCCCCAAAAACTAACTGATCCATCAATAAAGCCTGTTCTTGGATAAACTAAACCTACAACTATGACACCTCCTATCGTATACAACCTTTGGACACCGCCCTGGACTGACATATAATTACTAAATGATGAATGATCAACGACCCTCATCAGCTAAAGATTTGTTGTGGAAATATTTGAATATCCTTATTGACTGTCATGCTATTCAAATAATTGGAAACCCACAAGCAGATATGTGAGCTCTGGTTAACTCACCACTTTGTCCTAGGATAACTTGAAAGCTAAATAGGCCAGGTCTAGACACCCTAATATGAGCTTATATAATATTCATTAAACAAATAGCTCAACCAAATTAATATAGATTGTAAAATAACATTGACCAAGCATACAATGAAAGCATTTCAAAAGTTAAAGCAGATCGGTGCCTTGTCCATTGGGCTATCATAGCAATTTTAATCATTCACATGAAAATAATAGAAAGGGAAAGACGGACTGATAAACCTATGTTCATTCGAATATAGTAATCAACATATGTTCTTAAATAAATGAGGAAGCATTGCCTACATAATCTAATAATGTGATATGTAGGAAAGATAACAAACACACATTGCACAAGAGGTTTACCAGAAAGTGATAACCATATATTTTGTATTATATTAAGAATGAAATATTTATAATGACTAAGCATGGAAGAATACCCAGGTATTTTGACCAATACAACACATGAGTCATCTCGTTGGAATGACATAACAAGGGATTATCATCTACTATCCTAAATGTAGTGATATATAGACTATGGATCTCTTGAACAACTCTTAAAAATAATCTCAGATAGACTGCTCAACTTTTGATTGTACCTGCACAAAAGTGGGATGAACTTAAGGAGATGACCAAATAAAGAAAGACAAAGGGAATATGATAACCTAGACCAAACACTCAGAATACCTCACATAAGCTTGCTACATGATTGCTTGATGATGAAGCTTGGTTACCTTGACTCCTTTTATAACTGGACTATCCAAAATCAGTTACAGATGCTTGGTGTAGGTGCTACCACTTGGAAAATCTTCAACCACTATTTTATTAGGTGCTTTATAGGTTGGCTTGAGCTATCTCACACTGATAAAATTAACCATGCTTTACCACCTATTCTTGATACTATTATTTTTGTTGTTCATGTATAGTGGCTAATTCTGCTTGCTCTTGAACCTCCATAGTGGGGGTGGCATCGACTGTCTCTCCTTTGTCTTTTTTTGGGACCCACTTGGCTGTCATATTTTTTGTTTTCTTCTACATTTTCAACTCCTAAAAGTTTAGCGATTTCTGCACATGCTTCATTTGAAAATGTGGAAGTTATCCCAACCTCATGTTCAATATTATTTATCTTATTGAGGTACTTTTTTGTTAGTAGCCCATTTTGTTCTACAAATAAGATTGCTTCTATATTTATTGAAGCCAAATCTCTAAGTTGCATTGCCGGTTCTTTCTCATATTTGTTATCACATTTGACTTCCATTATTTTTTCACCAATGAGCATTTCTATTTGAGTTGATGTAGTAGCTTCCTTGAGTGTTTCTATGTTTTGCAGTCCTACATTGCCCAATTCTTTCGTCCATTCATTTATGCCTGATATGGAATATTCCCAGTGGAGTGTATCTCGAAAATAATTTTTCAGCTTTTGAAATTTGGTTTGATAGTCATACACTCATCCATCAGGAATGGTTACTTGCTCTTCCATGATTTGGGTGTACTCTTCCTTATATTTTTGGTAAATATGAGCAATTTTTACTGCTCTTAGGTATGTTTCTTCCATCAAGATTTTGATCTATTATGTTGTGTTCATGATCTCTAGAAGGTCTTGGAAAATATTTGGCATTGGCTTGACTTGATCTTTAGTCAATTTGACCAATCCTGATTTGAATTGATCGACAAGCTCTTCTTTGTCAAAAGTTCTTTTAGGTAAGACTGGTGATTTCTGCTTTTTTAGCTTTGTCACTTCTTTCTTTAGTCTACCTATTTCAGCTTGAAATACCAAATTCTCACTCTATAGCTGCTCTTTTTTAGTTCTCATCTGTTTGAATTGAGTTTTTATTGCTCTTAATTCTATGAGCTCTCCTTGTATGGCTGTAGTTGTTTGCATATGAACTACCACATCTACTTTCAACATTTCAATATTATCCCCTATCTATATTACTTTTTTGGCTATGAGGTTAATGAGAAATTTAGTCAGTTTTTTTTGGCAGAGGTACTGTGATAGTCACTTCCGAACCAGTCTATGTAACTCCTTGTTTAGCCAACAATTGTTGGGAAACCTTCTTGTATGTAATTGCTTCCACCACTTCTAGTTGTTGTTCTTCTTCAACACTGAACTATATATTTGTTTCTTTTATTTTTATCAGCAATATGGAGTGATGAGTCTCAAAAGTTGTACCAAATTCAATACGAGCTCTTTTAGTTGATGAGGAACTGAGACGGGATGTTTCTTCAGGCACTAGTTCTCTCAAAATATTTCTTAGTCCTCCAGCTCGAGTGACCTTTTTCATGGTGGCCTAAGGAATTTTTTGCTTTTCATTGTTGAATATCAAATGCATGGTGGTGGTGCTCTTTGGCACTTGTGCCTGAGTTCTTACAAGTGATTCTTTTGTTTCTTCTGTGACTTGGGGTTCTGATATTAAGACCTCTTATATTACTATTGAGGGACTTGATACATGGTATGCGATGGCCCCTTCCTCTTCCTCGACCTAAAATACCTCTTTTGGAGAGCTTGCTTGGGTTACTGGCTTAATTCGTGGCTAACTTGTTTCAGTAACAGGTGCTTCTTCAATGGCTATTTCCAATTTTTGTAAGTATTTTTCTATTATTTGCAATAAATGGTCTTCGAGTTCCTTAGGCCTGGTTTCTAGGACTAGAGGAGCATAAGAATCAATAGTGATTTCTCTTAGTCTATTTAAGGTTGTTCAATAATTTCTAGCCTCTTTGAATTTGGTGTAGGGTCTTTCCTTTATTTTCTAGACCTTTATAAGATGCTCCCTATTACTGATGGTGATTTGCATTGCATCCTTAAACTATATTCTTCATGTTCCATGTGTAATTTCATTATTTTTTATATTTTATTATCATATTCTTTGTCTGGGTCATAGGCTCTCCACGTAAGTTCAAAAAAACAATAGTCATCCATCTTCCACATAGCTTTGAGTAGACTGAGATATCCTTTGAAAATATAATGCCCCATTTTGAAAGGTAGTTTGAGCCAAGGGACTCTTGCTTTACCTCTGTTCACTCTCATTTTTACTTCTTTAGCTACTTGCCTTACTATCTCCAAGATGATAATTGACATTGGGTAATATTTTGGATGTACTTTAGGTGGGATCTTCATGCCATATAGCCTAATATAAGTGAAGTCTTCGATGAAGAAAAACTTACCAGCCTTATTATTATTTAGGAAATTGCTTATTCCTATACTGATCCTCAGGGGATCTCCACCACACAACTCATTATGGATGGCCACCATAAATTTTTTGATGAACTTTGTGATATTAGACCAACTTTCTTAGATCCAAGATAGTCTGTCCTAAACGCATTTGGTATTCACTCCTCCTAGTGTTTCTAGAACTTTGGGACTTAACTAGCCAACTATGAGATGTATAAGAAAGGAATAATAGGTAAATTCAAGCATTATTTCTTCCTTATCCTTGATGCTTTCTGCAATGTTGTAAGATATTCATTTTTCCAGGCATACATAGGTATTTTTCCAACTTTATTTAGTTGTGAAGCCATGTACATTACCTCCCTTTTTACATTATCCAGGTCTTTATTTCCCATTACAATATTGATCATATCAACATAATATTTGGCCCATACTCTAAGAGCCACTTTTGGTATGGGAAAATTGTATGATACATTATAGTCCAGACCAAACATACTTCGATAAAAATGAGTACTTAACATACAGGAAGATTGTATCTTGAGTACTTTATCATTTGGGACTATTTTGGAAGGAGATAGATTAAATACCTTATGAATGGCTTCCTTAGTGATTCTAAAGATTTAGTTTTTATGTTTGAGGATGGCCTTTGTTTCTAGATCGTATGTTGTGACTAGCTAGGAGATAAAGTCTAACGAATGGTTGACACATGGGTAGATGAGCTTTCCAAGATTACTGTTCCATCTATTGCAATATGGAATATCATCATAACACTTTTCCCTATCATTTTGAAATATGTCTTTGAGCATTGTTTGATGCCTCCGATAATCCTCTTCTATTTGCTCAAAATAAAAAATGGCAGCATCCTCGTACTCTTGTTTTTGCACCTCAATAATATCTCTTATCGATGCTTTCTTTTCTAGCGTATCTTGTTGCTTCTTCTTTATGGGTTTGCCCTGTAGCTCTTCATATGGATAAGCCAGTGATACTATGAGAAATTTATCTATGATTTCTTTTTTGATAGACTAAACAGTCTTGGTAGGCTTCTTTTTGGATGAGCTGGGAGTTTTCTTTGGTTTGTTAGAAGAAGCCATGGTGCTAGACTGTAATGCTGGTTGTACTTGCTCTCTTATGGTTATGTTTTTGCAAATTTTACTTAGATGAAATTCTATAATGGAAGTTGAAATTTGAGGGAGAAGTGTTTAATTATGGTTTGAGCATGTGCGCATGCATAGTATTTATTTCCTCAACCACTTTTCCTGACTATTTTTTGAATAGTCATGATTGCAACATATGCGTAATGACAATATTGAAGAGAGGTCCTCTCTTGTGACTCATCCAACCAAACTTACATTTTTGGGTGCCATTTCCTTATTGGCATCATGTTATCTATCCTTCTCTGTCAACGCGAGCTCAATACCTACCATGGGTGTTTTGTTACTATTTGTATGTCTTAAGGAGATACATTCGTACCTTGGGCTAATTTTTGATTTCACCACCTCTTTCAAGATCAATACCTTTGGATATTGGGTTATCCATCTCATAATTCTTTCTTCGATCAGTGAGCCCTACACCTTCCCAGGTGAAATGTGCATCATTGATATTCATGGAATGATCTCGACTATTGATTTTTCTTTCACTCTTCACCTGAGTCTATCATTGATGTAGCATCGATAGACCTTCTTAATGAGCAATACAAATATGTAAGGTATACAGTGTCGTTGATCATCTAGAGTTGTCATTGATGGATCGATGACAATACATTTATGAGGATGGTAACCATACTAGTTTGCTGATGGGTTTATGCTATCATTGATGGATAAGTGAAGGTGGCCTACTATCAGTGATGGGTGACTTATAGGTAATTTGGATAGACTTAAGCTACTAAATTAGTAAGAATAATGTTTATCAATGCTCAACATGAGGGGAAGACCTAGGATCATGATGACTTGACCCTTTGTATGACTTTAAAAAACTTTATCATTGGTAAAAATTCATCATCACTGATGGATCGATGATAGGATTTTCTTAAGGGCAATGAATAAGACTTGTTTAGACTAAGCCATTTTGTGATCATTTATGAAGATGAGGTTTCACTGATCATATCAACGATAAGTTATTTTGATCGACAACAGACTCTCTTGGACTCGAGGGCTACATTTTGAGTGGGCATTATCACTTATGACTTAGGAAAATGAAGACCGATCAATAGAATATACGACTTGAGGCTAGAGCATTGTTGATGGGAAAGACTATCACTAATGGACTGGCAATGGGTCAACGATGAAGATTTTTGAAGAGTGATGAAGATTTTTGCACGGGTTTTAGACCGTCATCGATGGATTACTATGGTTGCAGAATGGATCAATGATGGGGATTTGAGCATGTAAATCTATATTTAAAAATAACTTTAACTTGACCAGGTTGCCTCCTCAAAGAGGCCCATGATTCTGTGTTATTGTGAGATTGTTCCATTTCTGCATTTAATTTTTGCATAGTGTTATTGAGTTATTTGATGTATTTAAGTTATTTTTTAGTATTCTGTGTGAGTGTGCTTTATTTTAATAGTAAGATCCTAATATTTTTATTCTTTATGATAAGATTAAATTAATGTAAAATATGTCATCCATTTTGTATGACATGCATTTTCTAGCTTACTCGAAGTATGCAAACAATTTGAAAAGGCTTATCATTAGAATGAATGATGGTTTCTTTACCCATGATGTAAATCCACCTTTGTTGAATAACTTGGATGATGGAATATAATTCCTTTTTAGGGGTATAAAAACACTAATAATGTCACTAAATATTTTAGAATTATAAGGTATGATGGTGCATATCCTACATCAAAATGGTGCCAAGTGTGTATTTTGATGCCCTAGTCTAAATCTAAAAAGGTTGATTAATACTACACATATCAAGACTAGTCTTAAACAAAGGTGCACTTTTAATTCTTAAAATACCTATTATTGAAGAGGATTCCATTGAAAGGTAGACTTACCATGCATTATCTAAATGAATGGACAAGAAACACGTGAAAAACAAGGACAAAATAGTGGTGGAAATTTACCAGTACTAGAAAGATTCTAAGCTCAACCAAGTCCTTTACTACAAACCATTCCTAGATGACATAAATCTTAGTCAACTATACATATATACCTTAATGGTTAATTCTATACCCAAGATAAGATATTTTATGGTTTCAAGTGTACACTTGACTATTCTAGATTACAACTTGTTTTTGTAGAGTGTGTCTAGAACTTGGTGCACATGATCTATTTATTCCTTCAATGTTTTACTAATGATGAAGATGTCATCTATGTAAAAATGATAGAAGAGAAAATTAATGGTCTAAGTATTTCATTTATCATGTGCATAAATTCTTTTAAGTTATTGGTCAAACCAAAATACATAATCAACCACTAAAATAATCCATCCTTAGTATTAAAATATTTATTTATATGTATAAAGGATTTATGGAAAGCTGATGGTATATTCACTTCAACTTTATCTTATTGAAGTAATGAGCTCCTTAGAGCTAAAATAAAATATCATTAATGTGAGGTAACAAATATCTAATCTTCATTGATATATTATTAAAATTTAGATAGTCAATGTATGCTAGAATGATAGGGAAATCACATGAAAATTTAGGTATAATCATGCCTAAAGACCATTTGAATCTTGATCTATCATCAAAAATTATCATTATTTAGAACATAATAATTATATAGAGGGTTGTTACAAAGAGGAGAACTAGAGATCAAATCAAATTGATGCTTGACAAAATAGTGAAGTGGAACTTCCTAGGGATCCTAAAATGTATCAAATTATGGCTAAAACAATGTTTCCATTTATTGAAGCTATATAGGAAAAATTAACCTATTAAAGCTTATTTAAACTCAACTTTCTTCGTATTAAATGAGACCAATCATAAGTGTATAAATAAATTTTAGCTACCATTTTAATGAATATTATAAATACTAGTTGGTCATGATTAAAATAGATTCATTGTACAAGATACAACAAACCTTAAAATCTTGAACAAGCAATGATAACATACCTAGAAGGAGTAAAATAGAAAGGATCTCATTTATTTATGGTTGAAAAATCATGAGTAAGATATTGTAGTCCAACTAAACTTGATCTATTTCAAATAACTTGCAAAGAAAAACAAGAGAAAAAGATATCTTGACAAACATCAAATAACTTTAGCAAGTAATAATTGAATTTAAATACATGATCAATAAGATTCAAGATATTTGGTAGAAATGGATGAAGGTAATGTGATTTTAATCAGGTATGATTAGGTAAATTTAATGTAGTGTACTCCTTCCCTTCCTAATAGTCAATTATTCATGATAATAACTATAAAGGGGACAATAAGCAACCAATATGTGTAGATCATATATCAAACAACTAAGGATGGATTAAGTGCATTATAGATAGAGGTAGTTATATTGTGCACTTGATTATTGAATAAATTGTGGGTCATTTTTCTAAGGTCTGTTATTAATTAATAGGAATTGAAGGTCCTTGATCAAATTAATATTATAGTTTGAGAATAAGAAAAGAGAGATCAATAATTAGTGAAATTATGGTCAAGGATGGTCCTTAATTTAGAAAATGAATTTATTTTAGTGACTAAAGGAGATTTGATATTGAATATATACTATTGTATGATGAAGAAATGCCAAACAACAAACCATTGCAAAATACCTTGAATTTGATAGAAGTATAAAAGGGGATAATGATGGACTATGTGTATCAAGGTGTTGTGAACTCAAATAACCCTAATAGTAAAGATATTTTAAAGAAAAATTTTAAGGGGCATTTGTGGTGCCAATACTCAAGCATTAAGGAAAATAAATATTATTATTTTTATTAATGCAAATTCTAAATGAATTCCAGCTCTAGTTTTTGTAAATTATCTTCCAAGATCTATATATACTCTTGTAGTTAAGTGCCCATGGTGAGCACATCTACAATTATTTTGTTATTTTAAAGTTCTTTTAATTCTTGCTTTAGATGCTCCAAGTCTATCTTATCACTATCAATGTTATCCCAAATGTTGAGGTTTTTATTGAGATATTTAAATTAATTACTTCCTTTTGCACTTTTATTCTTTCAATTGATAACAAAATCATTGGATAGAAAAATATTAATGACCCAATCATAATGAGTGGTCTTCAAATACTATACTTTATTTCTATTTTGGCATGGATGAATATTAATCAAGTGGGAAAATACTTGTATTAAATGAGATATTTTCCCACAATAATAAGAGTACTAGAAATGATGGAGGGAATGACCAAACAAGATGTCTTGTGATAGGACAATTTGAGAAGAAGAAAGCACACTTAAGACATTGCACTTTTTCTTCATGTTATTTAAATAAGTGCTTTGCTATGATTTTGACTATATCTTGGAGAATGTGTTGAGAAATTAAATGTATCTCTACCAAGGAATAGATTGCCATAAAATCCTTAAATGCTAATTTTGTGTTATTTGGGTGTTCTTTTGGTTTTCCTTATATTATTATCTTTATTTTTTGAGTAGATCACATGCATAGAGAAAGAGAGAAGGATTTTAGAGGGATGTTATTTAGTAAAATATGAAAGTTCATAATTGTTGTTTAAAAGAAATAAAATTCTAAGCCTATAACTTGATTAACTAAAACTATTGGCTACGAGAAGGATAATCCCCAAGCTTATTATTTGATTAATTGAAATTGCTCATCCTAGGAGAAGGTGAAATCCTTGACAAAAGTTATTATTATTATCACACTCATTTACTACAAATTGGAGCAATTGAGATAGGGGTGAAAATTTTAAAATTCTTAAATGTCATTGCATTTTGATTGTTTTATTTGAAATTGACTTTCTTATTCTTGTCAAAACATTACTATTGTATAAATTTTATGATCATATACTTCTTCCTATTTATTGTGTGAATTAAGGCTTGTGTGGCCTTGTGTTTGACTATTTTTGTTTCATCCTCTTGTCATATTCACTTAACCTCCTTGAAATTATATTACATTTGCTCTTTTTTCTTAACAATCAATGTTGTGTGATCAAGACATTTGCTCTTTTTGCTCAATAGTCAATGTTGTATGATCAAGAAAATAATTTGTAGTTATACTAAGTAAAAAAATACTATAGTCCAAAGCACTTTATTCTTTCATATACACAACTCAATGTAAAAATACTCTTGAAATTTGGTTTAAATACAAGTCCAATCGAACCTTGTTGGGTTAAAAGTTGCCAAACAACTAGATTCTGCATACTAATCCACATCAACTATATATTATTGTTTTAAAAGAAAAATATTGAAATAAAATTGACTTGTGTAGTATAAATTTGACTACATGGGGGCAAACCTTTGCCTCAAAAGTAATATAAGTAGGACTACCACCGAAACTAAGTAGATGAGAGGCCCTAAAAATCCATCAAACTATCAAGTAGCTGATTTGAAGAAGACACTAGTAGAGGAAAATCTATGCCAAAGACCGCTAACATGCTCAAAGCTCCTCGTTCCATGAGGCAAATTCATTCACCTAGATCAAGACAATAAAGTATAACAACATTTTTGTGGTTACTAAGCTACATCCCATCATCAATAGGAACCCCAAAATAATTTTTGTGGAGACTAAAAAGATTTCATTGATGGTAGGGCCTCTCATAGCTTGGTTTATTGGGACCCATATGCCAATTTGGTAGATGGGCCCCAAGACTAAGCTACCCTCCTCCAATAATTGCGATGCAATGCTCCATTTACCAAGGGATAGTTACTCAATTGAACAAGCAACACATCCATAAGGAGAAGCCTAAGGACCTTGGAAAAAAAGAAAAAATAGGATGGTATGAGTCAAGGAAGGACTTAGTGAGACAACCAGTTCTTGTTGGCTCACATATAGATCCCTTAGAGGTATGGTGTCAAGAGGGGTTAGAAGAGCATGGAAAAGCCATGCAAGACTATAAACATGCCCATCAAACAAGGTCTAGTGGAATCCTTTATAGAGGAGTCTTTAAAAAATCAACAATAAAAAGGGATAGGGCAAAATTAGAGGTGGTATCAACCAAGATTTAGGCTAATTGAAAGTGCAAGGATGGGAGCTACCAAAGCAATTATATTACTAGAGAAAAAATTCAAGACCAAACCATTATTGAAATCTAGTGGACTAACATGAAAGCAAGAGAAATCATTGACATGTTAGAAATTAAGAAGGGACTAGGTCACAACCATCATCGAGGATCAAGTTTACACAAAGGGATATGAAATTATTAATGACACTTCTTTATATAAGTTATGTTACATGTGGAGGCATTTATAGTAACTTGACTCCCTAATTAGAATTGAACCTTCCAAAAATAAATGCAATGTAGTCCCTTTGATTCAGTAGCTAGAAATGATGTATGTGCTCACACCCATGCTATTTTATGAGGGGAATTTTGAATTTCAAATTTTGATTTAAATATTATTAATAGTAATATTCAAGGTAAGATAAGGATGTTGAATTGTTGTTGTGTCTAGTATCTAACCTTGAGTGATTTCTCTTCTTTTCATTTTATATTTCAATCTAGACTTGAGCCTTGGAATTTTGTATGTATAGGCCTCCAAGCCTTTTTTAATTATGTATTAATGAATTGATATTTAACATAAATACAAGGATTTTTGACAACATAATTTATGTCTTGGTCTAATTATTTGTGTATATTTCTTGTGAAAGGCTATGACTATCCCAATATTTTTATCCTATCTTTTACGAGGAGTCTTTCAATTTGTAATGATATATGATTGGGACCATGTTCACTTTATGTTGTCATGTTGGGTTCATGTGTTCACTCATATCACTAAACTAAAGAATGGGAAATAAAATCTTTGGTGCTTCACCACCCGTAGCTTAAGCCAGTTAGGGTAGATAGATTTTACTATTTTTTGTTGTTTTTGCCCTCCAATAGTTCAAATTGGCATGCTTGGTGGGACCCAAATTTCAAAATTCATCCTCTAATTTGAATTCAAATTGATTTTCCAATGAAGATATTAATCCCCTACTTATTGAAGAACCATGAAGATTCACTTGGTGACTCCACTTTAAAAGGGAAGAACCTAAAAAGGAACACCTATAAAGGAACTGGATGAGGTTAAGGTGGAACCTCTATTTGATGAAGCAATTAATATCTAGTGAATACTTCTTCAAATAGAGAAAAGAGAACCCAAGAAAATTAGGAAAAATTAGACCCATTATTTCATGAGATCAAGGCCTACTACAAGATCAAGCATAGGAATAAATCCTCAATTGCTTTTACTCCCTCTTAAATTTCAAGACAGACAAAGAAATAAATAATAGAACATGGTTTCTATCAATCCAAACCAAAGGAGGCTTATGGCATAAGATAATGGGGCCTCTTATAATCACCAATAGAACTAGCCATTTGGAACGTGGTGCAAACCTCTACCTTAAAATACCTACCATATTTTATTGAAAAGGACACAACGAACCCGATCGAGCACCTCCAACACACGGTCAATCTATACTCTCTCTATAGCATTGAAGGATAAAATAGTGCACTCAATATTTTGGATACCTCTTTTAGAGGAAAGAAAAATAAGTGGTATATCTCCCTCACCCCCACTCCAACATTGACTTGGACCAACTTGTAAATCTGCTTGTGGAAAGGTTTGAAGAAAATGCAGACAAGGTAACACTACTAGAGCAATTGGAAAACATCAAAAGGGCCCCTATGGAAGCCATGGATGTCTTAAATACTAGATTCTAAAAGTATTGGTATAAAATCCTAGAAAAAATTTGGCTCGTACCAGGTATGGATTTCATATACTATTTAAAGGTAAGCAATTTTAAAATAGCTATGATGGTAAAAACCAAGGGAGACAACTCATTACCAATAGCCTATGGGGTAGCCATTCAATTTAAAAATGATCTCATCCAAATCAAGAGGTTAGCCCCTAGAACTCCTATGCCTCTTTTCCCTGATGTTCAACCATCATATCAGCCCCCTCCAACCATACAACCGACCACTTGCTAGTAATATGCTATTTCTATTTAGACCTTTGTAAAAAAATCTCCATACCCTGCTAGCACATCCCTTGTAGTCTCTCAGTCCTTGAAAATATAAATAATGCAAAAAACTATGAGGTACATGAACAATAAAATTATATCTCTCAAGCAACAACAAAAATTCTAGAGGTTTGATTATCATAAATACCCAAGGCTACCATACTAGTAGGGCGACCAAGGATATTAGCCTCCCCAAAAGAATATTACAAGTACCTACCTCAATCCAATAGATATTTTGGTCCACACTAAGAACATGATAGGCAAATAGAATTCATTCCCATCCCTATGCAACTAATACATTCAAATCTGGTGAGAGATATGGTCCCTACTCAAAATAATTACATAGGATATTTGCATGGATAGCCATATTATTATCCTAATCCCTATTATACAAGCCATGAAAATCTCTAGTAGGTGACCTACCCAATGCCTAAAACCACATACCAAATCCATAAGATGCAAAATCTAAGACCGACTATTTAAAACTCACCACAAAAAACTTCCCCAAATCTAGGAACCAGAGCACCAAAAAAACCCTTGGTAATATGGGATGGAGAAATATATGCCATCCCTGACAAACAAGTACCCCACCAGATAATTGAGCCTAATTTCAATATAGTGTTCTTATAAGAGGTAAAATAAAATAGATCAAGCAAGCTCAGAGGCAACAATGTTCAACATCAAAGGTATATATATTGGAAACCAGTAAAACACAAGGAGGAAATCAAGAAGAGCCAAAGCTATCAATTTCAGAGTGATTGACATTGAAGCAACTTATTTCAAAGATAGTTCAAGTGTCCAATCTTAGCATCAAGCCACCTAGGACCCAATGGATCCTGAGTAGTCTATTGAAGGCCCAACCATTAGATTATTTAAGTTTGGTTGAGCACCTAAGGAGGTCCACTATATTTGTACCATTATGGGACATCCTCACTCTTCTAAAATATATGAAATAGCTAGAACAAGCCCTAGAAAAGTAGATTATCAAGAAGTAAAAATATAAGGTTGTTCCACATATATCTCATCCTAGAAGGCCCAAGCCACAACCTTTCTACCTAACACGCATATGTAGGAATTGATGGTCTAGAAATTTGTCTAATGGAAAGGTTGTGTGACCATAGACCTTGACCAAAATTGAATGATTAGGAAGCTAAGAAGGCTTTGACAATCAATATTCAAAGGAGATAGGTTACTTGGTGTTCTAGGTAATTATTCCTAAAATATGGGGGAAAGGGTGCTAAAAGTAGAAGAAGGAGCCAAAGCCATAACTTATAGTGGTGCAAATTAAGCAGCATAAAGATATATACATATTAAGAGATTATATGAACAAACAAGGAAATTGCCTAATAGACTAGCCATTTTGATTATCAACTACAAAACAATTAGTCATAATGTTCTCTATCTAATCAAACTATGAATTCCATAACCAATAAATGAACATGAGCACAAATTCAGAATTTAGAGTAAGTACCATGAGCATTTGATAGGCCTAAATTAGAAATAGGTAGTCCTTTATACATACATGTTCTACAAATGAAATGAACCAGAAGCCAAACAACAATCCCTTTGTATTGATATGCAAAAATCTCTTTATTACATATGAATTGTAAAAGCCTTAGAGTCGACCCTTTTTTCCTTTTACATCTTAGTATTTATAGATCTTTCACAATGTTATAGTTTTCAAAGCATAATTGTCTTAGAAATAAATTGATGTTATGTCAGAGGGAGTGCTAGCTAATTGGAATGCATGGAAGTATGGATGCTCTAACTTATAGATCATGGTTTGCTAACATGGTCGGGATACGTGTCTTCTTGAGTCGTGACCACCTTTCTAGTTGAATCTAGTCCATTGATCTCTAATGCTACCTTTGGTTCAACCACTCTATTATCTACATGATGACCTATGCTATCAAGATCATCTGACAAGAAATCATGCCTAGTAAGCATCATGGCATGAAAGCACTTTTGATGTTAAACGGTGACTATCAGATCTTCTGCATGCCTATATCCTTTAAGAGAGAATACCTCTTCAGTATTATATTGGGTTTCAACTATGTGTAGACCTTTTTGTGGCTTTACCATTAAACCAAACACTTCTCTCTACTTCTATACGTGATGGACCTTTAGAACCCTGGTAGACTCTGATCGAGTGTAAACGTTCTGGCACCCTTAGTACTTAGCCATTATTTTGCATGTGTTAGGCCTTTAGCACTCTACCAGATACCGATTAGGTATGAATATTTTGACATTATTTGGACTTATTTATCGTCTCTACTTTCCTCTCCTTGAAGCATGAAGGGTAGTTGGCACCTTATCATGATCTGACTGGGTGTAAATATTCTAGCATCTTGGACACTTGGGTATTTTTTGCTCCTAATTGTGCATATATTCTTTGGTAGCTCTAGTACTTAGTTTAATGTGGTCAGGGGATATTTTACTATGGGGAAGATCTTTATTACCTTTCTAGTATTTGACCAAATGCAAATGTTTCGACGCTTCAAGCACTTAGTTATTTTTACAATCTGGTGACCTTCGGTAGTGGACTAAAGATTTGGTACATTTTCAGGCCCTGGTTGGGTACAAATATTTTAGTGTACTAAATACTTATATATTTCCTCCCTTTTTATTCTACCTATGCTAGAAATTTAGCACTCTATCAGGTTTTGGCCTAGTACAATATTCTGGGGTACTTCTAACTTAGCCATTTTTTGCCATCTCTACATGTGCCAGATATTTTAAACCTTGTCGGGTACTGGTCGTGTGCAGATATTTTGGCATATTTGAGAGATAGCCAATTTTAATAGAGTTTTCCTTCTAGTATTATGGCCAAGTGTACACTTCTAAATACTCCATCTGGGTAGAAATATTTTGGACATCTCATGCCTTGGTCAATATCATCTTTCAACATCCTAATGAATATCAGTGAGCTTCTAGGTTACAACTACTTCTTTCTTTAGGTGGAAATTCAGGCCTTAATCTCTTTTTTAGATTCCAATTAAGCATGGATGCTTCAACAAGCTCAGACGCTAGTTCCTTCTTCACTTTTCTTTACTTCTGATTAGGATTTTGGGCTTGGAATTTTAGTATTTGCATCTTCATTTGATCAAGATTGATGAAAACTTTGATGATATTTGGTTTTATTTAAAAAAGAAAAACAAATAAAAATAAATAAATTCTAATAGCTTATCATGGGTAGATGCCAAAAGTGCCCACAATCTTGGTGACTCACGGGGGATTTTCACTTTGTGAAAACAAGGAATCCAAATTGTCGAGTTTTGAACTTAACATTTTATAATGGAAGGGAAAGGGAAGAAAGAAAAGAGAAGAAGGAGAATACAAAAATAATTAGGAGAGGCTACAAAATAAAGGAGGGTGGTGGGAAACAAGGTGGAATCTACTCGTATGACAAAGTGGAACATAATGGTGAAGAAGAGAAGAAACACTAGGCACAAGAAAAATAGAGGAAGGAAACAAGAACAAGAACTAAGAGGAGGTAGGAGGAGGAAGACCACAGTAGGAGGGATAAAAGTGCCATCAACTAAAGGATTTAGTGACACAATTGGCCTACAAATAGTAGCCAAATGAGAAAAACAAAACAAAATAAAAACACAAAATGGAAGATGATGCTAGGTTAACCTGATAACAAAGAGAAACAGAACTACTGGATCCATGGGACACCCCCATAGAGTAGCATACTAAATCTCTTATTTTATCAGATATATCCAAGCATCATACTCCCATAAACATACTCTGCAGTTGTTAGACACTACTTCCAAAATAGACAGATTACCATTCATAATTGCCATCCTTGATACTGAGAGGGGGGGTGAACAGTATAAGACCACTTTTAACTTTATCTATCAATACAACTTTCAAACCATTAACATGCAGAATAAGATAGCAGTAATAACAATAGTAAAACAATGCACAAAATGCAATCCACAAAGAGACACAACAATTTATGTGGTTCACCCAAGGTGGGCTACTCCACGGATAAAACTTTTCTTCTAAAAGTTGTATCAAAGTCCTCTGGGAATCCTTCCCGATTACAATGTTTATGAGCCTCAGCTCAAAGGAGACACCTTCCCCTAATTCTGCTTTGCTGGTGATCCTCTAGAAGACCTCTTTCTCCTTTGCCCTTAGCAAGTGGAACTCTATCCACAGAAAACACCTGTCTTCCCTGCTCTGGCTGGAGATCTCTATCCTCAACTCTGTCACTGCAAAGCTGGTCCTCTTATCTGCACCAAACATAGTCCTTCGGTCTGGCACAATTGTCCTCTTCCTCTGTTCTATTCTGCACTTGGTTGAAAAACAACTTTTCACTGTCTGCATAACTACAGCAGCACAGTCTTCTCAAATTATAGCAGCACTATCTTCTCAACTTTTGTGAAAACATAGTAGTGTAATCTTCACAAAATGCAGCAGCACTATCTTCTCAACTTCTATAAAAACATAGTAGTGTAATCTTCGCAAAATGCAGTAGCACTATCTTCTTAACTTAGCTTCTGCTCCGTTGCACATCCACCGCAGCGCAGTCTTCGCACACTCTGCTTTCTTTAGATAGTATGTGTAAATACTATAGCACTCGATCGCACAACAAATTATGCGCCTATGTGCAACCACAACAGCACCCTCTTCGCACAGTCTGCTTCTCATCAATTGAACTTCTTCCTACACTTTGCTTCTGCGAAAGTCGCACTTCGAACGCACACTTAGATCGATTCGATATGACTGCTCTTTGCGCACAGCAGACTTCGCTTGCGCAAACTCGACACACACATTCGATCCTTGAAACTCAAAAATAGTCCTCCTTTTATAGCAATAATTCATGATTAAATTCTTGATCTTAGTCGGCTATATATCCTTAAAACATTCGTCGGCTGCACAACCTTACACTTCGTCGGCAAAGGTTAACTCCGTTAGCTTCAACCGCCTCTATTTTTCTGTAGCTTTCCTAGCGTGAAAATCAAACATGTCGCGATATCGCTACGCCTTTGTCTACCGTACACCTTGTAATACTTGCTGTCATGAAATCGCGACACTACTGCCTGTTGTGCGCCTTCTTTGGTTAGTTATCGTGAAATCGCTACGCCTTTTGACTTTGCTGATGTCATCATGATTCTTATCACAAAATCATGATGCTTTAGTCTACAAGGCCTTACTATCTGATCTTGTCATGAAATCATGACACATCTACTTTTGCTAACGTCATCAGCAACTCTATCGCAAAATCGTGATGCTTTAGACTCCAAAGCCTTCTTCTCAGCTTCTGTCACGAAATCGTGACACCTTTGCCTCTTGCTGACGTCATCTGCAACTTTATTGCAAAATTGTGACACTTCTTGCTTCTTCAACCTTTCCTTAGTTTGCACTAGCGAAAATGGAACATGTCACAAAATCACGATGCTTTCGCTACCTTAAGCTCTTTTCTACCAACTGCTCGTGAAACTGGAACATGTCGCGAAATCGCGACGCTTTCGCTGCCTTAAGCACTTTTCTGCCAACTGCTTGCAAAACTGGAACATGTCACAAAATCACGATGCTTTCGCTGCCTTAAGCTCTTTTCTGCCAACTGCTCACAAAACTAGAACATGTCACGAAATCGCGACGCTTTCGCTGCCTTAAGCTCTTTTTTACCAACTACTCGTGAAACTGGAACATGTTGTGAAATCACGACGCTTTTGCCAACTGCAAGCTTCCAACTCAACCTGTCACAAAATCGTGACACTTTCTGCATCCGTACAACTTATTTGAAACCTGTCGTGAAATCGCGACACTTCCTACAACTCAGCACTGCCAAATCAACTTGTTACGAAATCGCGACACTTCCTGCAACTCAACGCTGCCAACTCAACTTGTCACAAAATCGTGACACTTTCTGCCTGAAATTTCTCTCTCCTCAAACATGTCGTGAAATCATGACAGTTTTGCCTACTTCGTCTCTGCCTTCCAGCATGTCGCGAAATCGTGATAGTTTTGCCAAAACTTTCTCTCTCCTCAAACATGTGAAATCACGACAGTTTTTCCAGTGCCTGCCAACTTTTTCTAACTTATATTTTTTTGGATTTTTAGCAACTGGGCTACTCTGATATTCTTGGAGACTTACTGACCAGCTGAACCCTTCATCAAAACACCTACTTAGACAACAAATCAAATTGCTTCAATAACTCCTTGACATCAAAGACAACAACTACCAAGAGCTCCTTTGACATCAATGACAACAACTATACTTGAGCAAAGGCAATGTACTCAAGGTACCCAAAATTGCCAACAATCTCCCCCTTTGTCATTGATGGCAACCCTTAACTAAAAACATATCTCAAGAGCCAAAACTGAACCAATTGATCCAACAACTGAGAATCTGTATTTGAAGTTTTTGCTCCCCCTGACTTGAAGCTCTTCTCTTCACTTGAAGCACTTCCCTTTACACATATCTCTCCCCCTTACTCAAATCTCTCCCCCTTTGTCATCAATGGCAAAGGGTCACCTTTGGGGTTTGGGACTAAGAATGAGTCTCTTAGCTTAGTCCCTCCCCCACCTTCTATTAAGGTGATTTAAAACGGGTTTGGGAGTGAAACTCCCATTAGACACTCATCATCATTAATGTCTACTATTTCTTTGTCGGGCCTTCTCTTGAATTCTTTTTCCACATTCTTTTTCTTGTTGTCGTTTTGATCCTCGGACCTGTTCATATTGCTGTTCCTGTTCCTTTCATCATTCCTATTTTTCTCCATACCTTGATCCTTGAACCTGTTCATATCACTTTTCTTGTTTTTGTTGTCATTCCTGTTCTTATCCATGCTTTGATCCTTGGACTTGTTCATACTACTGTTTCTGTTCCTATATCTCGGAAGATCAGCTCTACACTGTCTAGCTAGGTGACCTTCATTGTTGCACTTATAAAAAGTAACAATATTATTTCTTTCAGGCATGGCTGTTCTTTGAATCCACCTGTTCTGATTAACCTAGTTTCTATTATTTGCCTTGCAAAAAATTGCCTTGTGCCCGAATTGTTGACAAGAGTAGTAATACCCTTGAAAGAAATTACGTCTCCTAAAACTATCATTTACTTTCTTCACTTGAGTCATGCAATGTACAACCATGTGACCAAATCTGTGACATGCAAAACATGTGCCGTGAAATTTTCTTTTATTCGACTTCTTGGGTCCCGAAATCTTCTTCTTCTTAATCAGAAATATGTTTTCTATTTCTGTGCATTCATTACTCACGGACTCATGATCTGAAGTACTTTCTTCATCAGAGCTTTCTTCCTTTTGAAATCTCTTGCTGGATTCCCCAACCTATTTCTTGTGTGGCTCAACAAAACCAAGACCTATTTTATCTGTTGGATTTCTTTGACTTTTGATGAGAGACTTAAATTTCTTGGAGCTATCCTGAAATTTGTAGAGCTTATCCTTGTAATATTTATTTTCTTCTTTCAGAGAAGCCATTTCCTGTTCTAACTCACTATACTCCAGAATTTTAGAATCCAACTCATTCCTGAGTTCTTGTGACTTAGCCATAGAGACTTCAAGATTTTCTATAAGTTCATCTCTCTCCATACAACATTCATATAATTTAATCTTGAGTCTATCATTCTTCTTTATTTCCTTTTTCACAACACTAAGAGCATTATTGAGTTCACATTCAAGATCCTCTATTTTATGGCACTTTGAATTATCACGACCTTTTTTAGATTTCTTATCACTAGAGGTGCTACCTTTTTCAAAAACCATACATGCATCTTCATTGTAGTTTTTTGAAGCATCGTCATACATACTAGCAGCCAAATCATTATTTTTGCAATCATCCTCAAGGTGCCCAAAATTTCCACATCTAAAACATTTCATGATAATGAATTTATGTTTCGGTTCTTCCTCCTTTTCTGAAATGAACAACATCTCATTTTCATCATCACTAGATGAACTTTCACTATTACTGCTAGAACACTTACTTGCTTTGTCTAAGTAGAAACTCTTCTTATTCTTGTGAGAATGCCTCTTTACATGATTGTTGTACTCATATTTGCTTTTCTTATGATTGCTGTACTCATATTTGCTCTTTTTGTAATACCTGTAATTTTTAGAATACTTGCTCTTAACATCCTATATATCTTCATCACTTTCATTTTTGGAAACAGTACAGTCAGTAGCATAATGACCAAATTTCCCACAATTGAAACATCTTATATTTTCCTTGCTTTTGTGCTTTCTGGAAAACTTGCCTTTCTGGCTGTAATATGCCTCTTCCTCACTAGAAGACTCATCACTTTCTTGAATCTGTTTGCCCTTTGATTTCTTGGTAGCTTTGAAAGATGCCTCTTTCTTTACATCAACTTTCACTTGAGTTCTCAACTCAAATGCTACAAGAATACTATGGAGCTCATCATTTTTCAATTTATCTAAATCTTTAGCTTCCTCAATAGCAGAAATATTTTCACTAAATCTGTTTGGAAGGGATCTTAAAATCTTATCACACACATCATTTTCAGCAAGTTCAAGACCTAAGTCTTTCATAGAATTAACAACTTCATCCATCCGGAGCATGTAGTCACTAATATTTTCATCGTCATTCATCTTGAGTTGTTCAAACATACCTTTAAAATGTCTCAATTTGGCCTTTCGGACATTTGCATCACCTGTATGAACAACCTGCAATTGTTTCCACATTTCACTAGCTGTCTTGTAGTGAATAACTTTGGTAAGATCAGCCTTCTATAAACCTTTCAGGATTGCATTCATGGCTTTTGAGTTCTTTGTGATGTAGAAGCCTGTCTTCTTTAGTGTAAGGACCATTTGCAGGAATGGTGTACCCATATTCAATAACTTCCCATACCTCATTGCCAAGATCCATAATATAGACTTTCATTCTTACACTCCACAGACCAAAATATGATCCATCCAGAATAGGTGCTGCATTGCCACTTGAGTAGTCCATTGTGTTCTTTACAAACTTTTTCTTCAAGCTGTTAAAATTTTTTGAAGGCACTGGCTTTGATACCAATTGAAGAATCATAAGCTTATACTGAGAGGGGGGGTGAACAGTATAAGACCACTTTTAACTTTATCTATCAATACAGCTTTCAAACCATTAACATGCAGAATAAGATAGCAATAATAACAACGATAAAACAATGCACAAAATGCAATCCACAAAGAGACACAACAATTTACGTGGTTCACCCAAGGTGGGCTACTCCACGGATAAAACTTTTCTTCTAAAAGTTGTATCAAAGTCCTCTAGGAATCCTCTCGATTACAATGTTTATGAGCCTCAGCTCAAAGGAGACACCTTCCCCTAATTTTTCTTTGCTGGTGATCCTCTAGAAGACCTCTATCTCCTTTGCCCTTAGCAAGTCGAACTCTATCCACAGAAAACACCTGTCTTCCCTGCTTTGGCTGGAGATCTCTGTCCTCAAATCTGTCACTGCAAAGCTGGTCCTCTTATCTGCACCAAACACAGTCCTTCGGTCTGGCACAATTTTCCTCTTCCTCTGTTCTTTTCTGCACTTGGTTGAAAAACAACTTTTCACTATCTGCACAACTACAGCAACACAGTCTTCTCAAATTATAGTAGCACTATCTTATCAAATTCTACGAAAACATAGTAGTGCAATATTTGCAAAATGCAGCAGCACTATCTTCTCAACTTCTACGAAAACATAGTAGTGTAATATTTGCAAAATGCAGCAGCACTATCTTCTCAACTTAGCTTCTGCTCCGTTGCAAATCCACCACAGCGTAGTCTTCGCACACTCTGCTTTCTTTACACAGTTTGTGTAAATACTGTAGCACTCGATCGCATAGCAACTTATGCGCCTATGTGCAGCCACAACAGCACCCTCTTCACATAGTCTGCTTCTCCTTGATCGAACTTCTTCCTACACTCTGCTTCTGCAAAAGTCACACTTCGAATGCACACTTCGATCGATTCGATACAACTCCTCTTTGTGCACAATAGAATTCACTTGTGCAAACTCGACACACACATTCGATCCTTGAAACTCAAAAATAGTCCTCCTTTTATAGCAATAATTCATGATTAAATTCTTGATCTTAGTCGGCTGTATATCCTTAAAACAATCGTCGGTTGCACAACCTTACACTTCGTTGGCAAAGGTTAACTCCGTCATCTTCAACCACCTCTGCTGTTCTGTAGCTTTCCTAGCATGAAACTCAAACATGTCATGATATCGCTACGCCTTTGTCTTCCGTACACCTTGTAATACTTGCTGTCGCGAAATCGCGACACTACTGCCTGTTGTGCACCTTCTTTGGTTAGTTGTCACAAAATTGCTACGCCTTCTAACTTTGTTGACGTCATCATGATTCTTGTCACGAAATCATGATGCTTTAGTCTGCAAGGCCTTACTCTCTGCTCTTGTCATGAAATCATGACACATCTACTTTTGCTGATGTCATCAGCAACTCTGTCACGAAATCATGAAGCTTTAGACTCCAAATCCTTCTTCTCAGCTTCTGTCGCAAAATTGTGACACCTTTGCCTCTTGCTAACGTCATCTGCAACTTTGTCACGAAATCGTGACACTTCTTGCTTCTTCAACCTTTTTTTGGTTTGCACTAGCGAAAATGGAACATGTCGTGAAATCGCGACGCTTTCGCTGCCTTAAGCTCTTTTCTGCCAACTGCTCGTGAAACTGGAACATGTCACGAAATCGCGACGCTTTCGCTGCCTTAAGCACTTTTTTGCCAACTGCTCGTGAAACTGGAACATGTCACGAAATTGTGACAGTTTTGCTGCCTTAAGCTCTTTTCTGCCAACTGCTCGCAAAACTAGAACATGTCACGAAATCGTGATGCTTTCGCTGCCTTAATCTCTTTTCTGCCAACTGCTCGCGAAACTGGAACATGTCGCAAAATCGCGACGCTTTTGCCAACTGCAAGCTGCCAACTCAACCTGTCACGAAATCACGACACTTTCTACATCCGTACAAATTCTTTGAAACCTATCACGAAATCATGACACTTCCTGCAACTCAGCACTGCCAACTCAACTTGTCGCAAAATTGTGACACTTCTTGCAACTCAATGCTGCCAACTCAACTTGTCGCGAAATCGTGACACTTTCTGCCTGAACTTTCTCTCTCCTCAAACATGTCACGAAATCATGACAGTTTTTCCTGCTTCGTCTCTGCCTTCCAAAATGTCAGGAAATTGCGACAGTTTTGCCAAAACTTTCTCTCTCCTCAAACATGTCGCGAAATCGCGATAGTTTTTCCAGTAGCCTGCCAACTTTTTCTAACTTATATTTTTCTAGATTTTTGGCAACTGGGCTACTCTAATTTTCTTGGAGACTTACTGACCAGCTGAACCCTTCATCAAAACACCTACTTAGACAACAAATCAAATTGCTTCAAGAACTCCTTGACATCAAAGACAACAACTACCAAGAGCTCCTTTGACATCAATGACAACAACTATACTTGAGCAAAGGCAATGTACTCAAGGTACCCAAAATTGCCAACACTAAAGGATTTAGTGACACAATTGGCCTACAAATAGTAGCCAAATGAGAAAAACAAAACAAAATAAAAACACAAAATGGAAGATGATGCTAGGTTAACCTGATAACAAAGAGAAACAGAACTACTGGATCCATGGGACACCCCCATAGAGTAGCATACTAAATCTCTTATTTTATCAGATATATCCAAGCATCATACTCCCATAAACATACTCTGCAGTTGTTAGCCACTACTTCCAAAATAGACAAATTACCATTCATAATTGCCATCCTTGGAGATTTTCCTCTTTTTTACATAGTTTAGTAAGAACTTGTTCTTAAAATTGTATTTTTCCATGAGAGCCTTCATTTGTGCTCTTGAACTCATCATCATTTTAGCAATGCTTAATTTGTATGATGCATATAGTCTTATATAGAATTCTAGGGGATAATTGTGTCAACTGTCATATGTGGAAATTGCCTTTGGACTATGCACTTTTTTAAAATATATTTAGCTTGATGTGAATCGTCCTTAGAAATTCCTTCTATGTCAACCTGAATTCCTTATTTTTCACAACTTTCTATTTTTTTTGACATCATCCCTTTGTATGGCATGGTGCATCACTGAGCTCACACAAGTGGTGATAATCTTGTTTTAAACTACTACAAACTTTGAGGTGCATCTCTTGCAATTCTATACTGTTATGGTTTTTTATCCATTGGTTTGTGGAGTCAAACATAAAACATCAGGAGGGGTGGAAAAATAGGAAGAGGGGAAGAAAGTATTAAGGAAAAAACTAGGGACAACCTACAAAATGAATATTCCATAATTTTTTGTGAATTTTAAATAACATCATGATCCCTTTTTTATATGTACAAGATGATGTAGGATATTGCATATATTTGTGATCACCGTATTAGCTTATTTAATTTTTGTCTATTTACATAAAAGTGTGGTGTGTATGTCATGTTTGATTCAGGATACATCATGCATATTATCCTACGAATCTGCAATATCTTGACCAAACGATATTGAAATTGAGCCTTTATTTGTACTCAGTTTGTCTCAACTTTCTATTACTATCATACATAGTTATGTTGTAGTTTGAAATTGATCCATGCTCTAGAAGACTTGAATTATGGTTTGTGGCATCTTGCCAAGCTTCTATATTCTCCTGATTCTACATTGATTCTTCTGACTACATTTGTGAATGTTTCTCTACCCAAAATTTCATCACATCCACCACCTCTTTTTTGATTTCCTATTTGGTAGCTATACTCAAGGTTGTAACCCAACAATCATGAGTCTTATTGTACCATATCCCATTGGGATTCAAGATCAAAATATGAAAACTTGTGCAAATTTGGGTTAGTAGGTTTACAAGGTTGATTTATCCTTGGACCTGATAGGCAATTTGATTCTAAGCTTACATCATGTACAACTTCCCATGTGATATCTATCCTTGGCCCTTTGAAACCTTCAATACAAAAAGGCCACACTCCATGACTTGATATATATATTTTTTGGTAGATTAATAATTTTATTAAAACTAGGGCATTTGAAAGGCACCCTAATGCCTTGTAAATCAAAATATCAAAAAAGAATAGACAAAAGGAACAAATAACTACTAGCTAAAATAGAAAACCATCCACCAGTATACAACCTCAAATAACATCCTTGGACAAGAAGGAGCAGAGAGAAACAGAGAGACAGAGAGGAAACTGTCAGAGCCCAAAAAGAAGCAGTCCTTGCCCGAAAAGGATCTCAAAAAAATACGATCCTCCACCTTAGAGGATCCAAAAAATAGAGGAAGAATCCTCAGTCGTCAAGGGGAATATCCATCTACATGAGGGATGAAGCAGCACCTTCCAGAGCAGCATCTTTCAATTTAGTTTTGTAAGTCTCCTTAGCGCTAACCTTTCTGAACAACAGTGTAAGCTTATTTAGCGATCTCGATCACATATTTGTCGATTGTAACATTTTTGATGTCATTTTTGGTGTCGATAGAAACCTTAGCCCTGACCAATACTAAAAAATTCTCAAAATTGTCATAGAAAAATAAAATACTGAGTGCATGGCGCTGTTCTTTGAGGGAAGAGATTGCCTCAAAGAACAGCGCCATGCACTCAGTCCTGACTTGATATCTTGATAATATTTCTAGCCCATGGAATGATTATCAGATCTAGTCCTTGAGTTATGCATCCTTTAATTTGTGTTAGAGCATGTTGGGCTAGACACATACCGAATAGTGGAGGCACATCAACTATCATTATATTTTGAATCACAACCAGATCAGGATGACCACATATCATGATGAGGATATTATGTAAGACTCCCACTTTCCTTAATTTGACTCCCTTAAAAGATATGAATTCAGGCTCATGTTCATCTATTTTTGGAATCAGCCCTATACTATTACATATCTCCAATGGCATAATTGAGACTCGATCCTTTGCATCCACTACATAATTGTGCAATATATGATTTTCTAAGAGAAGGGAATGATAAAATGGAGGGGACATTTTTCTAAGATAGTTAAATATGATCCTCTTTTGGGTGCATCCCTAATTTTTGATACATTTTGAATGGATAGATCTATCATATTGACCTTGTCGGATACCAATAAATATTACCTATAAATAGTAGGTGATGATAGAGCCTTTTTGAATAGATTGTAAAATTGCTCAACCCTCTTTGATCTCTTCTTGTTATAAATACTTGGAAAGTACAACTTTTTATAAGCCTCCATTTTCCTTTGATTTAGGGATTTTGAAGATGATAATTGAGGGCTTGTTTGGATATCTTCATCTATTATTTGGTCTGCTGAAAATTGTGCATGGTTGCTAGTGAGGTATTCAATCTAGCTTGTCTTCATAATATCTGTATTTGTCCACTATTTTTGCTCATTCATGGAAGTCAAGGTTGTCACATTTTCTATCATAGGAACTTACTAACAATTATTGGGTTGTAGGTATTCATGGGAATATATTCCATCAGGTGACGGTAGCTTAGCTAGATCTATTATTGCCTTTATTTTTTCCTCAGTACAAATGTGATTACAATCCATTCCCCCTTGGGTTCCTCCTCCTATTTGTTTTATTTGCAAAAACTGATATGGTCCACATGACTCTACATAATATTGTATCTTTGCAGTATTTACTTTAGATTGTATAAGTTGCATCTTCATATCTTCAACTTCCTTGGTTATCTCCTATATTTTTGTCTTCAATTATTGTTGATTTTTGGAAGAAGAAAAATACCAATTATTTTTAGGATCGCACAAGAGGCTAGGTTTAGTTACTTGCACGAGTATTATGAAGCCTGTAGATGGAATTTTGGGGCATGCTACATTTCTATATGGGATCTTTTCAGCTATAGTCAATAGATTTTCAGCTTGTGCAACTTCCTAAAATAGGTAAGGGAACCTTCTTTCTTTAGATTTTTGAATGAGAATACTTAGATTAGGATGAAATATTAGACATAGTAAATATGGGCCTATGTAGGAGATGGCTAGAATTCCTGGGGGATCCTCCTCCATGTTCTTTTGAATCAGATACTAAAATAAACTATGCTATCTTGAGGATATCGTTTGATGAATGATAACTAAGTAAGCAAAAGAAAAAATCTCCTATATCATCAAAAGTATCTATGAGCACTTCTATAGATTAGTCCATGTGTGTATGCTTTTTTTCTCTAGAGATTTATACCATAATAAGGCCTTCCCTTTGAGAGATAGAGTGAGTAGCCTAACCATCACATCTTCTAATGTGATGCTATGGATAGTACCCAAGGATACCACATCCTAAAAATGTTCATATGCGGTCTTTTATCTATAATCAAAGCTGGGAAGTGTCTTCAGAGTAGCTTTAGGGATTTCATGAAGGAATGGAATATTTAGGGGTCTTGCATCATTTCGGTTGGAATAATATTTTTGATCCATTGATGCAATTGAGCTATTGATATTTTAAAAAATTTGGGTTCTCTGTTCAAGGGGGCATCACCAGATGAGCATATTTACTCTGCTTACAAGGTCAATATTGCTTGAAAAATATTGAATAATAATTAATGAAAATATTTAGAGGCAACTGATCATAGATTCTAGGTCATGGAAGCAAAAGAGTCACAAAGCAATTTTAATAAAAATTGATAATACAAGATATTACCAATCCTTGAATTATTCACTATGGGACCTCTGTCCCATTGGGTATGCCAAAAACTATTATTTGCATGATGGGTATATGCTACTAGCATAATAATATAGCTCCATACTCTTATGGCAACTGATCATAAGGTTAAGGTTCAATCTATAGGGGAGTCACTAGGTGATAAAACAAAATCCAGATAAACTAGAGCATCACTGATATTTGATTAATAAAAAATGTGGAACCTATGAGTCCCATCGGGAATGCAAAAAACTATTGGTCTAGAAATTTGTCTAATGGAAAGGTTGTGCACCCATAGAACTTGACCAAAATTGAATGATATAGAAGTTGAGAAGGCTTCGGTGGTCAATCTTCGGAGGAGGTCGGTTCCTTGGTGTTCCAACTAACTATTCCTAAAATATGGGGGAAAATGGTGCTAAAATAAGTAAAAGGAGCTAAATATAGAACTTACAATGGTGCATATTAAGCAACATCAAGACATATGCATATTAAGAAATTATATGAACAAACCAGTAAATTGTCTAACAGACTAGCTAGTTTGATTATCAACTACAAAATAACTAGTCATAATGTTTTGTATCTAATCAAACTATGAATTATAGAACCAATAAATGAACATGAGCATAAATTTAGAATTTAGAGTAAATACCATGAGTATTCAATAGACCTAAATTAGAAATAGCTAGTCCTTTATACATACATATTCTGCAAATAAAATGAACTATAAGTCAAACAACAATCCCTTTGTATTGATATGCAAAAATATTCTTATTACATATGAATTGTAAAAGCATAAGAGCTAAAATTTTTTACCTTTTACATCTTAGTATGTATAGACCTTTCACAATGTTATAGTTGTTAAAGCATCATTGTCTTAGAAATGGATTATTGTTATGTCATAGGGAGTGCTAGCTAATTGGACTGCTCAAAAGTATGGCCACTCCAACTACCAAATTATGTTTTGCTAACGTGGTTAGGATTTGTCTTATTGAGTTGTGACCACCTTGTTGGTTGCTTCTGGTCCATAGATCCCTACTAGTGCCTTTTTTCAGCCACACTATCATCTACATGATGACCTATGCTATCAAGATCATCTACTAAGAAATAATGCCCAATAAGCATCGTGAGATGAAGGTACTTTTGACATGAAATGGTGACTACCAAATATTATACATGCCTACATCCTCTAAGAAGGAATGCCTTTTAGTGTTCTATTGAGTTTCAGCCATGTGTAGACCTTCCAGTAACTTCACCATTCAACAAAACACTTCTCTCTACTTTTGTACATGTTGAACCTTTAGAACCCTGGAAAACTCTGACCAAGTGCAAATGTTTTGATGCCCTTAGTACTTAGCCATTCTTATGTATGTGCCAGGCCTTTAGAAATATATTAGATATTGGTTAGGTATGAATCTTTTGACATTCTTTGAACTTAATTATATTTTCCACTTTCCTCTCCCACAAACATGATGGGTAGTTTGCTCCTGATTGTGCATATATTATCTGGAAACTTTAGTACTTAGTTGAATGTGGCCAGGCAAACTTCAGTTGTGGGGTGGATCTTTAGTACCTTGCTAGAATCTGACTAGGTGCAAATATTCTAGAACTTTAAGCACTTAGTCATTTTTGTAATCTGGCATCATTCGGTAGTGGACCAAATATTTGGTGCCTATTGTGGCTGCTCCACAACGTACCCCAAAATTGGGGACCCACCTTTTTGCATGTTTTCCAAGAAGACCGAAGTGGCCCATATGCTAAAGATCAAAGAAAAAGCAAAACACCGCAAGGAGGAAAAAGTGTCGCGATATCGCGACATGTTGCATTTTCGCGGTCCAAAGCAAAGAGAAAGAGCAAGGAGAAAAAGTGTCGCGATATCGCGACATGTTGCATTTTCGCGGCCAAAAGAGAAGAAAGAAAAGTGTCGCGATATCGCGACATGTTGCATTTTCGTGGCCAAACAAGAAGAGAAAAAACAAGAAAGAAAAAGTGTCGCGATATCGCGACATGTTGCATTTTCGTGGCCAAAAGAGAAGAGGAAGAACAAGAAAGAAAAAGTGTCGCGATATCGCGACATGTTGCATTTTCGCGGCCAAAAGAGAAGAGAAAGAACAAGAAAGAAAAAGTGTCGCGATATCGCGACATGTTGCATTTTCGCGGCCAAAAGAGAAGAGAAAGAAAAAGTGTCGCGATATCGCGACATGTTGCATTTTCGCGGCCAAACAAGAAGAGAAAGAACAAGAAAGAAAAAGTGTCGCGATATCGCGACATGTTGCATTTTCGGTCCAAAAAGAAAAAAGTGTCGTGATATCGTGACATGTTGCATTTTCGTGACTCAAAAGAGAGAGGCAGAGAAACAAAAGTGTCGCGATATCGCGACATGTTGCATTTTCATGACTCAAAAAGGGCAGGCAGGCAGAGAAACAAAAGTGTCGCGATATCGCGACATGTTGCATTTTCGTGACTCAAAAAGGGTAGGCAGGCAGAGAAACAAAAGTGTCGCGATATCGCGACATGTTGCATTTTCATGACTCAAAAGGGGCAGGCCGACAGAGAGACAAGAGTGTCATGATTTCGTGACATGTCCAATTTTTGCCAAGGGAACAGAGTAGTTGATAGTGCGTCTGATATTAGTGATGAACACCAGGATAGTGAAACTGAAGACCGCATAGTGACGTGGACATAAGGACAAAATCCAATGAATAAGACAAAATGTTACATAAGGAATATTTAATGATTTGAAATCATTTAAGATGGTCGTTACACATGGAAGGAAACGGACGCATGCCCTTGTGGAGAAAAGGAAACATTTTTTTGAAATCAAACCATGGGAATGAAACGAAGGGCCACAAAATAGAAACGAAAAGTCTTTTTGGAAATCAAAACACATGCATGCACAAGGGAAGGAGAAAATGAACAGTCATGGAAGGAGAAACAAAATTTGTTCAGAGGTTTTAAATACGCGATTCAAAGAAGTGAGAAGGGGCTGGAAATTGTAGAAAAAAAAACAAAGACTATCTTTCGGAATAAAGGATTTTTTTTTGGCAAGAGCAACTCTTGTGTGTGAAATCAAAAGGAGATTGAAACTAAGACTACTGCTATTTCTGTAAATCTTTCCTTTGCATTATTACTTCTTGTATCTATTCGTTTACGCCATAAAGTGGGTTACGATAGGTGAATGATAGAATGATGCAATTATTTGTTTCCTTAGAGTCTTGCATCCGATCTAATTTGATTGTGTTTATGTTGCAGGTCAGGTTGTTTTAGAATTTCATCTCATAACTTGGGGTTTTGCAGGGAGGAGATTGTTAACCAAATTAATGTCCTGTTTTGTTTTTCCAGCTAACTTTTGTAGATAATATTTATGTTTTATTTTTTGATATTTGGATTAACCTCGTCTTAAAATCTGCTTTTCTGATTCTGGTCCGTTCCAGAATTTCTTGCATTTGTTTTCATTCTATTCTGGTCCATTCCAGAATTTATGTTAATAAATAGTTCATTTGTTGTCATGAATAATCTAAGTTATAAAGAAGGTAAATAAATCTGCCAAGAGTATGCTCTGCGTCTGCGCTTGAGAAAGTGATCTGCTCGCATCAAAAATTGGAGGGTTCATTTGCAGATCTATTGTTTCCCAAAGAAAACTAGGGATTAATAGCGGAAAAGAGAAAGCCGCTTCTAGGTCCACTTCTTTAATTTAGATTTTCATTCTTGCATCTCCAAACACCTTCATCTAATTTTTAGATAAAATATGGGTTTAGGAGGGCTACTAATTCCAAATGCACATTAAGTCAGATCAAGTGAATGAATCCTAACTTGCTAACTTACTAATTGTTGCTAACATTTAATACTAACATTGCTAACTTTACTAACTGGGTTTCGGGTAGATCACTTTAATCTCAAGAACATTAAAAGAAGCTATCATCGCATTGGGTTGATTTAATGGATTATGGTTGCAAAGTACTTGTTCGAATCATTAAAGGCCCCTTGTTAACTGTTACTTGCATGGTTTAAGTTATTCTGGTATACATTCGTTTATTTGCTTTAGTCTTGATTGATTATATGCACATGAATGTTTGTTCACAAGAACCTTGGAGAAATGAATAATGCTACTTAATTTCTTTGCAAGAGAGAGTTTCTTGTTTGATACTCTAGTTGTGGTGATCATTTTGCTATAGGGAAAAATATTCACTCAACATTTTGGCGCTAGAAGGAGGGCCTTCTTTATTGCTTTGTGATTGCGATCTGTTCTAACGATTAACGTGGGTAGTTTTGTTTCCACCTATTGTGCTTACGGGTATAACATTTATTTGTTTCATTTTGCAAGTGAGTTGAGAGAATTCTTTTAGAATTCTAGAGTTTTCAAGCTGGACCAACCTGAGTACATAGCTACTAGGTCCAAAACCACAGGGGAAACTATTTTCCAAAGCCTTTCTCCCATCGCTAGGAAGCCGAGAAACAAAACATTAGAGATCGAAATACCACCCAAGTGTACTTGAGTTAGGAGCTTCTTTAGACTCAAGTACGTCTAGTGGGCCTGAGCCCATAATTTCAAATGTGATAGCTACACCAAGTGCATCTGTCCCCATCATTACAAGTGTCGCCATTGTTCCTATAGGGTCGATACCTTTGAATAACATGGCCCAACAACAACAACAACAACAACACCACCTGCCCTTTGGTATGGTGCGCAAAGTTCTCCCTTGGATATCCCTGGGGTAGTCCATGACTTGCCTAGAAATATTGAAAGGGGATTGCCTAAATTCGTGCATGATGGTCCCATAACAGCCGAAGAACATGTCCAAATTTACAAGGATTACATGTTTAGACAAGGAGTTACCCATGAAGATATCGCTTGTCAAATTTTCCCTGCTAGTCTAGACAATACGACCAATGAATGGTACAAGAATCTTCCCGTAGGATCCATTACTTCATGGGCCCAATTAGAAGCTGCCTTTATTAGCCAATTTCGAATGTTGTTGGATCCTTCCATAATTTATAATTTATTCGTATCATGCAAAAGGTTACCCAATGAGCCCATAAGAACATTCAATCAGAGGTTCCAAAAACTATATACAAATTTAACTCGCCACTTTGCAGTAGATCCTGCGGTGGCCCTGCAACTATACTTTGGAGCTTTAGATCCATTAACATCCTTGTTGACTAGAAGGAATCCTCAGGTTACGATGCTTTCGTTAGCTTATGCGGAGACAATGACCCTTGAACAACAAATGAATTTACCAAGAGTAGGGTTGTCTCAATTGATTGGGATGGGACAATATGGTCCATACAGTCAATTCGCCATGATGAATCAATTAATGGCACCACAAGTTCCAACAATGAACAATTTCCAACAACCATCTCAAGTCGCATCATTTCCCACTTATCCTAATGCCTCTGTTTCAACACAGGCATTGATTCCAAATAACCCGATGACCTTGCCCGGGTTCAGTATGGGCAATAACTTGTTGACCATACCTGGGTTCACTCCGATTAGTACGCCAAGCCCAACGACTTATCCAACAATCACTCCTATTCAAAGTGTGAATCCAGGATGGAATCAAAGTGCCTAGACCCAAGCCATTGTACCCGTTCCAGAGGTGGCTAATGCAACAAATACAGTTGGGCCCGAAATTACAGTGCCCCAACCACATGGGCCTGAATCCATGATAGAAGACATGAAGGAAACATTGGCCAAAGTTTTGGTTACTGTGGGAAATGTTAATAAAAAAGTTGACCAAGTCATGGGTCATAACCGACCTCATAACCATAGAGGAAAAGGAACATACAACACACATCCTAATAATGGACGAGTACCCAATCCCGTAGCCAATCAGGCAGATGTCTCGAAAGATTTTGGAGAGTCAGGATCTTGTGATAATGATTGCCCGCACTATTGCCATGGAAAGCAGGAGTCTATATTGACTGAAGTTATATATTCCCAAGAAAGTGAAGAAGAGGAGGATGTGGAGTTTTTTGGAAAAGAAGATGAAGAAACATTGGAAGTTCATGCCAATAAACGTTTTGGGAAAGGAAATCACAAGTATTACACAAGGAGTTCTAAGGATCCCAAAACTTCCTCTACCCCTCCAAACAACCCATTACTTCCTCCCGATTTCAAAGGAGATGTTAATCCACCTCCTCCATCAATGGCGGAGAAGTCTAAGTTGGTGCAAAACATGTCAAATTTGGAAAAACCCACTTATGACTTGATAGAAGACATGAAGAAAACTAAGGCCAATGTCTCAATGTATGATATGTCCCAACTTTTAGGCCAAGAAGTAAGTCCACCAAAAGGTTTGGATCCACCTACCCAAGTTCATGAAGCTAAGGGTGTTGAATCCCAATTGGTTTTGAAAAGGGAAAAGCGAGACGTGCCCCCATTTCTTATAACCATTAGAATTGCTGGTAGAAATCTACACAATTGTCTAATAGATTCAGGGGCCTCTGCTAGCATTATGCCCCTAGAAATCTATCAAAAATTGGGACTTACACCAAAACCTTCTAAAAGCAAGGTGGTGCAACTGGATAGATCGGCCATGGAGGCGAGTGGGAGAATTAAGGGATATTCTTATTCAGGTCAACTCAGAACCTAGGGTTCAACATCACATAGATATATTGGTACTTAACATTCCTATCAAATATGGCATGGTGTTGGGAAGAGATTGGAGCAAGAACTTAAACGGATACATTGTAACAGACTCTTCACATATGTGGTTGCCTTGGAGAGGAGTGGCCAACCAAATTCGAATTGATAGTGAACCTAGGCTCAAGGAAATGATAACAGAATACAACAAACCTAATGAGATTCAATACATTGAAACTGAATTAGGAGCCTATTGCTTGGACGTAGAAATTCTTGAGAATTCTCAAAATGGAAGTATTGGATGCAATGATTCTGAAGAACACCATAAGGTTTGGACTTTAAGATTTGATGGATCCAAGTCCAAACAAGGGGCGGGAGCCGGTATTGAACTTTCATGTCTAGACAGAAAACCTATGTTGGCTGCATATAGATTACAGTTCCTAGCCACCAACAATGTGGCAGAATATGAGGCCTTGATTTTTGGACTCCAATTGGCCCTTCGAAAGAAAATCAAATGTATCAAGGTCTTAGGTGATTCTGAATTGGTGGTAAAACAAGTTAAAGGACAATATACATGTAAGAACAAGCGGCTCAGCCTTTACCGAACCAGAGTTAGAGATTTAATAAATGAATTTGATGCTTTTAACATATCTCTAATCTCTAGAAAAGGCAATCGTTTGGCAGATTCTTTGGCCGTAGTTGCTAGCATGCTTAAACCAGAGGATCACAAGAAGTGCAAGAAATTTTCCATAGAATTAGTCCCTTGCCCCTCGATACCTGATAACGTCATGAATTTCCAAGTCTTTGATAGTGACAGACATATATTCAATTTTGTTACTAATTCTGGTATCTTTGAAAATCGAGGTTATTGATGAATACGAGAGGGGGCAAGAAGAGGCAGGTTTGAAAATGGAAGCTACTCGGAAAATGGAATGAGATGCCAAATGGGATGGCCTCATTAGAGAAAATGTTTGATATTGGATACCAACCGAAAGGAGGGAGAAAAGTTCCACCTCCCAAAGAGGCTTGTGACTCGATCAATATTGGAAGTGCAGAAAACCCTCTGCAAAATACTCATTGCAAAGGCATGTACCGAACATGAAAAGAATTCCATTGCCAATGCATTGAAGGAATACATAGATTGCATAGCTTGGAGCTATAAGGAGTTGAGAACTTATGATCAGAATGTTATAATGCATACAATCCCTTTGAAGCCGGACTCCAAACCCTTTAGGCAAAGACAGAGGCCAATCAATCCGTTACTAGAGCCCTTGATAGAAAAGGAGGTAAAGCGACTATTAGAAGCTAAAATCATCTTTCCTGTTAGGCATTCCACATGGGTTGCTAACTTGGTCCCTCGTGAGGAAAAAGAATGGAGAGATAAGGCTATGTATTGATTTTAGAAATCTGAATAAGGCCTCACAAAAGGACAATTACCCTTTACCTACCATTGACGAAATCCTTCAAAAGGTAAATGGGTCGAAAATGATGTCATTCCTAGATGGCTATTCAGGATACAATCAAGTCCTCATCCATCCTAATGATAGGATGAAAACCGCCTTCACCACAAAGTGGGGCACGTTTGCATATAGGAGAATGCCTTTTGGATTATTGAATGCAGGTGCCACATTCCAACGAGCCATGGACTTTGCCTTTAAGGGGCTCATCGGTAAGTGCATTATTGTCTATGTAGATGATATTCCCATATTTTCTAAGAATAGGGAGAACCATGTCAAGGATCTAAGGAAAGTTCTCCAAAGGTGTAGGGAACATGGCATTTCACTCAACCCAAAGAAGTGCATTTTTGGGGTAACAGAAGGAAAATTATTGGGACATGTAATATCCAAAGATGGAATTTCCATTGATCCTGAAAGAATAGATGCCATACAATAGATTCCTTTTCCCAATAGCAAAAAATAATTGAGATCATTTTTTGGGAAGATTAATTTTGTTAGAAAATTTATTTCAGGTTTTTCAGAAATTGCAAAACCCTTGAACGATATGTTGAAGAAAGAGGCCCAAATCAAATGGACGAATGAAAATAGGGATGCTTTCAAAAGAATCAAGGATGCGATTTCTAGAGCCCCGATTTTAGTGAGTCCTGACTATGCGAAGCCTTTCTACATTTACACATTTGCTTCGGACCATTCCTTTGCGAGTGTTCTAACTCAGAAGAGTGAACGCAACATTGAAAATCCCATTGCCTTCCTTAGTACTCCTCTCAAAGATGCGAAATTGAGATATTCCATCTTGGACAAGCAAATGTATGCCCTATTTAAGACTGTAAAAAAATTCAGACATTATATAGTCCACAGTAGGGTGTTTGCTATAGTCCCAGATCCTGCAGTTAAAGCCATGTTTATACGGAATGAACTGGGTGAAAGGCGAGGTAAGTGGATCTCAACTCTTCAAGAATTTGATCTTGAAATTCAACCTATGAAGATAGTGCGGGGACAAGGGTTGGTTAAGGCCATAGCAAAAAATGATCCCTTAGTTTCATGTCAGCATTATGAAATAGCAGATATAACTGAAGATGAGTGGTACGTAGATGTTGTGTATTTTTTACTGAATGGTAAGTGTCCACCACATTTAAATTCTACTCAACGAAGAGCCTTGCATTTAAAATCTGCTAATTTTCTAATCAGATCCGGTGCATTATACAAGAAAAACCATGAAGGAATTTACCTTCGTTGCGTTGATCGAAAAGAGGCAGCACAAGTACTCGAGGAATTCCATGGTAAGTATGGGACAGGACATGGGTCTGCTAATGCCATAACCCATCAAATCCTTAGAGCTGGTTACTATTGGCCTCAAGTGTTTAAATATGCTCATGCTCATGTGAGGTCATGTCATACTTGTCAAATCATGACAAATAGAGAAAGGGGTGCTTCTATGCCATTACAATCTGTAATCGAGTCTAGACCTTTTGCACAATGGGGTTTGGATTTTGTTGGGATCATCAGTCCCAATTCATCCGATTCCCATAAATACATTCTCACGGCTATAGATTATTGCACAAGGTGGACGGAAGCTATTCCCACTAAAAATGCCACTTCAGAAGTTGTTATTAAATTCTTAGAGGATAACATTGTCACTCGATTCGGAATGCCTAACTCCATTGTAAGTGACAACGGTTCCGCTTTCTCCTCTCTCGGAATTTGCAAATTGGGCATTCGACAACATGGTGAGTTTGAAGTTTTCTTCAAATTATTATCCACAAGGTAATGGATTGGCTGAGTCTTCTAATAAGAATTTGTTATGTGTCATTAAAAAGTTGCTTGAAAGAAATCCTAGAGATTGGCATAACAAACTTAAGTTGGCTCTTTGGGCTGATAGAATCGAGAATCAAGGAATCATTAGGAACATCTCCTTACCACTTAGTTTATGGACAAGATCCTATTTTTCCCACAAATCTTAAGTTACAAACATTACATTTCATGAAATATTACCTTGGAACTGATAATAAACTTGAAACTAGACTAACACAATTGATGCATCTGGATGAAAAGAGGGATGAGGCTATGCTTCACTTTAGTAAACACCAAGATGTAGTAAAAAGGTGGTTTGATAAAAAGTCTAGAGTCAAAACATTTAAAGTTTCAGATTTAGTGTTGTTGTGGGATAAGAGACATGAGAGGAAAGGAGATCATGATAAATTTGATTACTTATGGTTGGGTCCTTACCAAATTTCAGAAGTCCTAGGTGAAAACAACTTTAGATTAAAAACCCTGGATGAAAAATATTTGGCTTTACCCGTCAATGGGCTGCATTTAAAGCACTATTTCCAGGCCTGAAATGGCAAGGCCTTGTATTATATGTAAATATGTCATGCTTTGTTTCTGCGTGTGCAGATTTGATTTTCTCAGGTGTGTGTTAGTTTTTTTTTTTGCCTTCAACCTTTATTTTAGCATGATGAGATTGTTCTGAACGAGGTTTTGGAGGCATTTTGATTGCATTGTTCTTATCTTAGCTTAGTGTGTTGGTCATGGGACCAGTTTTGGGCTTGATATAAAAAAAAGGGGGGAGAAGGGGATAGCAAAGTGGTTAGTTTGTATCCTTATCAATGTTCTAAAACTAGAAGTATATGAAACAACATAATTGTATTACAGAAAGCTCCACGAGCACTGCAAACACATTAAAGAATATCGTTTGAAATTTGGGATACATGAAAGTTGTCAATTTTGCAAGATAGGGTGAATCATTTTTGTATAATCCATCTTACCCATTTATGTTCAGGATGCATTGCATAATAGCCTCGAGTCTCATTCCATTCCATATTTCAAAGACAACCACCAAAAGCATGTCAGACCCTCTTAGGATCATTGCACAATAAACGTTAAGTAAGGTTTTGGGGTTGGAAACTGATGCCGCATTGTCTTGAATTAGACACGTTCTGCACATATAAGGAACATCTTGGGCAAAATGGTTGAAACCATACTTGGAAGAAAAGTGAGGCGAAAAGAATTTTTCTTGTCTATCCCATCATGCAAAACATAGTCCATGAAATAGTGGTTTTCACCACTCCACCTCCATAACATCACTTGGATTGAAAGGATCGTACTACGTGTCCCTCATAAGGATGAGTAGTCATCCCTAAGATTCAAGGAAGCCATTACCACTCCACCTCCATAACATCACTTGGATTGAAAGGATCGTACTACATGTCCCTCATAAGGATGAGTAGTCATCCCTAAGATTCAAGGAAGCCATTACTACTCCACCTCCATAACATCACTTGGATTGAAAGGATCGTACTACATGTCCCTTGCAAGGATGAGTAGTCATCCCTAAGATTCAAGGAATCCATCATTACTCCACCTCCATCACATCATTTGGATTAAAAGGATCGTACTACATGTCCCTTGCAAGGATGAGTAGTCATCCCTAAGATTCAAGGAATCCATCATTAATCCACCTCCATCACATCATTTGAGTTGGAAGGATCGTACTACGTGTCCCTCACAAGGATGAGTAGTCATCCCTAAAATTCAAGAAAGCCAAAGCCTGGACTATGGGGCTGATCTCCACCGGGGCTATAGATGCCTGACTGGTAGTGGAGTAGGCTCATGCATGGCGACATGTCTCATTTAAAAGCAAGACCTCTGACCGCTCACACGGACAGGCTAGCTCCGGCGGTTATCCATAATAGGTTTAATCATTTTGCTTAAGATGAGGTAATAAACTCAAATCAGAGTAGTAAGGATAGGGTTAAATTCTCATCACGCTTAGGTTGAGAATCTGATTCCCCAAAGCTCCGATTTCACTTACACATGCACATTGATTCAATATGGCAGGTGGCGCATAACCAACCTTGAGATTGGGTATATGAACTCAATTCATGCATGATTGGTCCTGAGAGGGTTTGATAGTTTTAATGTTTGTACTCGTGCTACTAAAAGTTAAGAGTCCTGGTAAAGCAGGTCAGCCATAGTTCATTATGTTGGCAATACATTCGATCTTGCATAGACCCTCCATGATTCATTATATGCATTCATGTGAAATTGGCAATAGAATGGGGAACTATTTCAAACGATAAAGAATGAATCACTATGCACACATTGAGCGGAGGCTGAATAATTCTAATGTTTCATGTATTTCTGGTTTATTTACATTCTTTGGATATTTGCTAACGCTTGCAGTTAAGTTGTAGGTTTTCAGGTTGGGGTTCTCACCGAAATGCTCAGGAGCATTTCCCAGCAGAGTCGCCATTTGTTGTGGCTGCTCCACAACGTACCCCAAAATTGGGGACCCACCTTTTTGCATGTTTTCCAAGAAGACCGAAGTGGCCCATATGCTAAAGATCAAAGAAAAAGCAAAACACCGCAAGGAGGAAAAAGTGTCGTGATATCGCGACATGTTGCATTTTTGCGGTCCAAAGCAAAGAGAAAGAGCAAGGAGAAAAAGTGTCGCGATATCGCGACATGTTGCATTTTCACGGCCAAAAGAGAAGAAAGAAAAGTGTCACGATATCACGACATGTTGCATTTTCATGGCCAAAAAGAAAGAAAAGTGTCGATATCGACATGTTGCAATTTCATGGCCAAACAAGAAAGAAAAAGTGTCGCGATATCGCGACATGTTGCATTTTCACAGCCAAAAGAGAAGAGGAAGAACAAGAAAGAAAAAGTGTCATGATATCGTGACATGTTGCATTTTCACGGCCAAAAGAGAAGAGAAAGAACAAGAAAAAAAAGTGTCACGATATCACGACATGTTGCATTTTCACGACAAAAGAGAAGAGAAAGAAAAGTGTCACGATATCACGACATGTTGCATTTTCGTGACCAAAAAGAAGAGAAAGAACAAGAAAAAAAGTGTCACGATATCACGACATGTTGCATTTTCGCGGTCCAAAGCAAAAAAAAAGTGTCGCGATATCATGACATGTTGCATTTTCGTGACTCAAAAAGGGAGGCAGAGAAACAAAAGTGTCGCGATATCGCGACATGTTGCATTTTCGTGACTCAAAAGGGCGAGACAGAGAAACAAAAGTGTCGCGATATCGCGACATGTTGCATTTTCGCGACCCAAAAAAAAAACAAAACGTCGCGATATCGCGACATGTTGCATTTTCGTGACTCAAAAGGGGCAGGCCGACAGAGAGACAAGAGTGTCACGATTTCGTGACATGTCCGATTTTTGCCAAGGGAACAGAGTAGTTGACAGTGCATCTGATATTAGTGATGAACACCAGGATAGTGAAACTGAAGACCGCATAGTGACGTGGACATAAGGACAAAATCCAATGAATAAGACAAAACGTTACATAAGGAATATTTAATGATTTGAAATCATTTAAGATGGTCGTTACACATGGAAGGAAACGGACGCATGCCCTTGTGGAGAAAAGGAAACATTTTTTCGAAATCAAACCATGGGAATGAAACGAAGGGCCACAAAATAGAAACGAAAAGTCTTTTTGGAAATCAAAACACATGCATGCACAAGGGAAGGAGAAAACGAACAGTCATGGAAGGAGAAACAAAATTTGTTCAGAGGTTTTAAATACGCGATTCAAAGAAGTGAGAAGGGGCTAGAAATTGTAGAAAAAAAAACAAAGACTATCTTTCGGAATAAAGGATTTTTTTTTGGCAAGAGCAACTCTTGTGTGTGAAATCAAAAGGAGATTGAAACTAAGACTGTTGCTATTTTTGTAAATCTTTCCTTTGCATTATTACTTCTTGTATCTATTCGTTTACGCCATAAAGTGGGTTACGATAGGTGAATGATAGAATGATGCAATTATTTGTTTCCTTAGAGTCTTGCATCTGATCTAATTTGATTGTGTTTATGTTGCAGGTCTGTTAGGTCAGGTTGTTTTAGAATTTCATCTCATAACTTGGGGTTTTGCAGGGAGGAGATTGTTAACCAAATTAATGTCCTGTTTTGTTTTTCCAGCTAACTTTTGTAGATAATATTTATGTTTTATTTTTTGATATTTGGATTAACCTCGTCTTAAAATCTGCTTTTCTGATTCTCGTCCATTCCAAAATTTCTTGCATTTGTTTTCATTCTATTTTGGTCCATTCCAAAATTTATGTTAATAAATAGTTCATTTGTTGTCATGAATAATCTAAGTTATAAAGAAGGTAAATAAATGCCAAGAGTATGCTCTGCGTCTGCGCTTGAGAAAGTGATCTGCTCGCATCAAAAATTGGAGGGTTCATTTGCAGATCTATTGTTTCCCAAAGAAAACCAGGGATTAATAGCGAAAAAGAGAAAGCCGCTTCTAGGTCCACTTCTTTAATTTAGATTTTCATTCTTGCATCTCCAAACACCTTCATCTAATTTTTAGATAAAATATGGGTTTAGGAGGGCTACTAATTCCAAATGCACATTAAGTCAGATCAAGTGAATGAATCCTAACTTGCTAACTTACTAATTGTTGCTAACATTTAATACTAACATTGCTAACTTTACTAACTGGGTTTCGGGTAGATCACTTTAATCTCAAGAACATTAAAAGAAGCTATCATCGCATTGGGTTGATTTAATGGATTATGGTTGCAAAGTACTTGTTCGAATCATTAAAGGCCCCTTGTTAACTATTACTTGCATGGTTTAAGTTATTCTGGTATACATTCATTTATTTGCTTTAGTCTTGATTGATTATATGCACATGAATGTTTGTTCACAAGAACCTTGGAGAAATGAATAATGCTACTTAATTTCTTTGCAAGAGAGAGTTTCCTGTTTGATACTCTAGTTGTGGTGATCATTTTGCTATAGGGCAAAATATTCACTCAACAGTAACTTGCTAGGATTCGATTGGGTACAAATATTTTGGTATCATGCATACTTAGCTATTTTATCCCTTTTATTCTACCTGTGTTAAAACTTTAGCACTTTGTTAGGTTTTGAGGTACTTCTAACTTAGCCAATTTTCACCATCTCTACATGTTTCGGACCTTTCAAACTCTATCAGGTACTGGTCGAGTGTAGATCTTCTAGAATCTTTGAGAGATAGCCAATTTTTATAGAGTTTACCTTCTAGTAATAGGGCCAAGTATGCACTTTTGAATACTCCATCTAGGTACAACTATTTTAAATAGCTCATGCCTTAGTTGATTTTCTCCTTAATCATCTTTTAGCATCCCTATGAATATTAGTGAGCTTCTAGGTTACAACTGCTTCTTTCTTTAGGTAGAAAGTCGAGCCTTCATATCTTCTCCAAATTTTGGTCAGTTTTGGATTCTTTAGCAAGCTTAGATGCCAATTCCTTCTTCACTTTTCTTTACTTCCAATCAATCTTCTAGGCTTTGAATTTTAGTCTTTACATCTTCGTTTGATCAGGAGTAACGAAACCTTTGATGGTCTGTGGTTTTATTTAAAAAAGAAAAATAAAGCAAAATAAATAATTGCTAATATTTTACGTGGGTAGATGCAAAAAGTACCCATAGGGACAAACTCATTCATAATTACCTAGTGGACTTTGGGATAATCACCTTAGTCATACCTAAAAAAGTGGTTGATTTCTTGGAGCTATCTTGCAAATCAGTCAAACAAGGGATAGTGTAGCTAGATAGGACTCTAGTTCCTATCCTTGGTCTCATCAAGGACCTGCAACTCTCACTACTTACCTTTCCCAATACCACTAGAATTCAAGAGGTAGTGCTAATTGATTTGCTTGCATAATTTGGCATATTTCTCTCTTGCTACTTCATTGCAAAAATAAAAGGGTACCTTTCCTTGGATTGGATCCACATTTCCTCAAGACCTATTATGGAAATAAGATGAATGTTCCCTCAAAATAGTTTCACCTCCATCATGTGGAACATATTTTAGCAATCAAAGATGAGGGAGAATGAGCTTTACTAGTCACTAAAGAATAGATAGAGTAAAAAATACTTAAAGTGGACACTTCGATACTAGATGACTAGATTGACAAGTGGACTAACAACACATGGGGAGCAAAATTGTATAGTGAATTTGAGACAATCAAAATTTATGCAAACCCAAAAAAAGAAGAGGATCCCATCACATGGAAGTGCAATGAACCTACAAGTACCCACCATCCACTAGAACTAAGAGAACACACTCCCCCATAGTTGAGCCACTAGGATGATCAAAAATTTGGATTGCTATGGTCTAGGTATTGCAAGTTTTAATGAGCAGGTTCTACAGATAGTGATTGATGTGTGAAGACACACTAAAATATGTACTATATTGGAAATAGGTGGTATGTAAATAAAGGGAAAAATTTCAAAGTGCATGTGCAAAATATTTTGGAAACTGTGCTACATGGTCAGATTGAAAAAATAATATTGCATAAAGCAGAAAGACCAATGATCAATGAGAATATGTTGAGATAATTATTTCTTATGTTATACCCAATGGCCATCAAGTTAATGAAAAGACACCTGTCATAGCCAATGGGTAGCACCGTAATAGATAATCATGTGTCATCAATTAAGCTACATGAAAAATATTGAGGAAGATTGACAATACAAAGTGCTTCAATGCTTTATCAATAAGAAGTATATAAAAGTAGATCTCCCCTTGATACATATTATTGAGCCTAATATTTCTCTTTCAAATCCCTAATTCTCTAGAATCTACCCTAGAGAATCTGCACCCAAAGCATAAGTTTGCTATTTGCTCAATTCTTTAACTATTGCAAGTAGATGTCCCCTATGAGGCATCAAATTGTATTGAAAATTTCACTATAGGGGGGCAAACATTTACCCCAAAAAAATTATAAGCAGGACCACCACCAAAACTAAGCAAATGAGAGGTCCTAAAGTTCCATCCACATGTCAAGTAGCTAATTTAAAGAAGACACCAATACTGATAACATGCTTGAAGCTCCTTGTACCATGAGGTAAAGTCATTCACTTGGATCAAGTCGACAAAGGATCATGACCTTTTTTTTGGTGACTAATACACATCCCACCATCAAAAAGAACCCCAAAATCGTTTTGGTGGAGACTAAACTAGTTTTTTTGATGGTAGGGCCTCTTATAGCTTGGTTTATTGGGACCCATATACCAATTCAATAGATGGTCCCCAATACTAAGCTACCCTCCTTTGATAATTGGGTTACAATACTCCATATGATCAATATGGGTTGTTCAATGGCACAAGAAATGCACCCACAAGAAGAAGACTAAGGACCTTTGAGGGAAATAAAAAGAGGGATGGGATGAGTCAAGTAAGGACTCACCAAAACCACCAATTCTTGCTAGCCCATATGCGGATCCCCCAAAGGTATGGTGAAAACAGAGGTAAGAAAAGCATAGAAAATCCATGCAAGACTGGAAGCTTACCCATCAAATGAGGTTCAGTTATATCTTGTGTAGAGGAGTATTCAAGAAATAAACAATCAAAAGGGATAAGGGAACATCAAAAGTGACATCAACCATGATTGAGGCTAATTGGAAGCTCAATGATGGGAGTTAAAGGAACTACCAAAGCAACCTGATTAATGGAGGAAAATTTCAAGACCAAGCCATTACCATAATTTGGTGGATTGACACAAAATGGGGGGAAGCATTGAGATGGGTTAGAAATTAAGAAGGGACTATGCCACAACCATCAAAGTGAAGTATTGAAAGTAAAATCCATCACTCAAGATTGAGATCCATGGAGAGAGGTGACATTTTTTAATGACACTTTTATATAGAAGTTATGCCACCTCTGGAGGCATATATGGTGACTTGCCTCCTCAATCAAAATTAGATATCCTAGAAATAAATGTAGCACAATATATCTCATTAAACATCTAAAAATGACATAGGCGTTCTTGCCCATACCCATTTTTAGGAGGAATTATGAATTTTAAATTTTGATTTAAATATTATAAATAGCCATCTTCAAGGTAAGAAGAGGTTGAATTGTTGTCATGTCTAGTCTCTAACCTTGAGTAATTTTTCCTTCTCTCCTATTTTGTATATCAGTATAGACTCAAACCTTGGTATTTTGTATGTACAGGTTGTTAAACCTCTTTCAATTATGTATTGATTGATTGATCTTTAACATAAATACAAGGAATTATGACTACACCAACATTTCTATCGTAGTATGGGTATTTGTGTATCTTTCCTATGGAAGGTAGTGACTTTCCCAGTATTTCTATCCTGTATTTCATGGGGAGTCTTTCAATTTGTAGTGATATATGATTGGGACCCTGGTAACTTTATGTTATCATGTTGGGTTCATGTGTTCACTCATACCACTGAACTGTAGAATGGGAACCAAATTTCTTTGGAGCAGCACCATCCATAGCTTAAGCTAGTTAGGCTAGATAGGTTTTACTAATTTATTTTATTTTCATTTTAGTCAATTACCTCCTTCTCTATTTACCCTTTCATTGGAAAATAACTTGGTAGAATAGGCTAGCATAGGAGGAAGAGTGTTAAATATTGCACCCAGACAAGGATTTGACATTGGTAAAAAATCTAGGAGGTCATCTGAAGGAGTTGCATACCATGCTCTTTAGAATTCCTAGGATTGGTACCCCAAGTGAGGTGCAAGGCATTTTATGTGTCTACAACCAAGATATAAAACCACACAGTGTAGGCAATCATAGGTACTCAGGGCATAGGGGATATTTTTGGCCCTCAAATTTTCAAACTAGAACACTCGATGGGACCCAAATTTCAAAATTTATCCTCTAATTTAAAGTTAGATTGAGGATCCAATGATGAACTAAATCCCTTACTTATTTAAGCACTATGAACATTCACATGGTGAATCCATTATCAAAAGGGAAGAACCTAAAAAGAACCACCTATAGAGGAATTGGTTAAGGTTAAGGTGGGAACCTCTATCCCATTAAACATTTATCACCTAGAAATATTTATGTTCAAATAGATAAAATAGAACCCAAGCAAAGTGGGAGAAACAAACCCATTATATAATGAGCTCAATGTCTACTACAAGATCAAGCACATGTGTAAATCCTCAATTGCTTTTACCCCCTCTCAACTTTTGCAACACAAAGAAATCAACAACAAAATATGGTTGCTCCTCTCAAAACAACCAAAGGAGGCTTTCAATGTGGTACAATTGGGTTCCCTTGTAGCCACAAACAACACCAACCACCTAGAATTAGGTCCCAACATTTTCTTTAAAATCCCTACCATATTTTACCAAAGAGGATACAACATCTCTGATCAAGCATCTCCAATACATGGTTAATTTGTATGCTCTTTACAACATTGGAGAACAAAATGTTGCACTCAAGATTTTTATGGCCTCTTTCAGAGGAAAATCAAGGGAGTGGTATACATCCCTCACCCCAAAATCCATTATTAACTGGTATGATCTCATAAATATACTTGTGGTTAGGTTTGAAGAAAAGGTATATGGGATAATGCTACTATGGCAATTGACAAGCATCAAAATTCATGGACAACTTCAATGCTAGATTTCAAAAGTCTAGGTATTTAATCCTAGAATAAATTGGACCCATACTAGATATGATTTTCATAAACTATTTTAAGGTAATCAATTCTAAAATAGCCATGATGGTAAAAACTAGGGAATGTAACTCATTACCAATAGCTACGAGGTATCCGTACAAGCCAAAAAAATATGTCATCCAGATCATAAGGTTAGCCCCTATAACTCTTATGCTTCTTTTCCTTGATGTTAAACCACCATATCAACACCCTCAAACCATACAACCCACCTCTTTTTACTTAGTCACTATTTCTAGTCAAACCTCTGTACAAACATCTCCATCCACTGCTGACACATCCCATGTAGACTCATAGTCCCAAAAAATAGAAAGAATGCAAAATGCTATGAAGAACATGAACAATGAAATTATATACCTTAACTATCAAAATGCCCCCATACCAACAAGGTAGCCAAGGATATTGGCATCCTCCAAATGGATATTAGAGGTACCCACCTTAGCCCAATAGAGAGTTTGATCCACTCCAAAACCTTAGGAGGCAAATAGTACCCATTCTCATCCTTATGCAAGCAGTGCCCTTGAATCTAGTGAGAGGCATGGTACTTGATCAAAATAATTACATAGGATATCCATATAACTAGCCATATTATTATCCTAATTCTTATTATTGAAACCATGAAGAGCTCCAAAAGGTGACTTGCCTAATGCTTCATCCCACATACTAGATCCATATGATGTAGACTCTAAGTCCAACTATTTAGAACTCACCATAGAAATATTCCTATAATTTTGGAACCAAAGTACCAAAACAAACCTTGGTAACATGGGATGAAGGAGAATTCTATGCCATCCTTGGACAAACAAGCACCACATTAGACAATCAGGCCTAGTTTTAGTCTAGTGTTCTCACAAGAGGTAAAAGAAGAGTATTTGAAGAAGCTCATAGATAGAAATGTTTAGCATTGAAGGTCTATAGACTAGAAACTAGTCAAACTTGAGGAGCAAACCAACTATATCCAAAGCTATAGATTATTGAGCAACTAATGCTAAAGCAACTTCTTCCAAAGTTGATTCAAGCACCTAACCTTATCATTGAGTAACCTAGGTCTCATAGATATCGAGCAGCCTGCCAAAGATCTATCACTAGATTATTTTATTGTGGTTGATCACCTAAGGAGGCCTACTATATCTATGCCATTATGGGATGTCCTCACTCTCTTATAATAGATGAAGCAACTAGAAGAAGCCTTATAAAAGCAAAATATGAAAATTAGAAAGAGTAGGCTATTCTACAAATATCCTATCCTAGCAGGCCCAAGCCACAACCTTTTCACATAACACTCATGTGTAGGGAAAAGCTCACTCATAATTGCCTAGTGGAATCTAAAGCAAGCACCTCAATCATACCTAAAAGAGTGGTCGATGCCTTGGATCTAGCTTATAAACTAGTCAAACAAGGGGTAGTGTAGCTAGACAAGACTCCAATTACCATCCATGGCCTCATTAAGGACTTGCAACTCTTGCTATATGCCTATACCAATGTGACTATTATTCAATAGGTGAAAATAATTGATCTACCTACATAATTTTACCTATGTCTCTCTTGTGACTTCATTGCAAAAATTAATGGGTGCATTTCCCTAGATTGGACCCACATATTCCTCAGGACCTATGGAAATAAGATAAAGGTTCCCTCAAAATATTTTCACATGCATTATGTGGAGCATATTCTGACAATCAAGGTGAAGGGAAAATGGGCTTTCCTAGTCACTAAAGAAGAGACAACCAAAAAAACTTAGATACTAGATGACCATAAATATGAGTGGGCTAACAACACATGGGGAGAAGATCTATATGGTGAATTTTAGATAACCAAAGGTTAGGCATACCCAATCCAAGAAGAGGAGCTTGTCATATGGATACCACTAAACCTACAAGTACCCACCACCCACCAAGACTAGAATAACACACTCCCCCATAGTTGAACTACAAGGATGAGCAAAAGTTTTGATCATTATGATCTGGGCATTACAAGATTCAATGAGGAGGTTGTGCAAATATTGGCTGACATGTGAAAATACATCTAACCATATACTATATTTTAAATAGAAAATATATAAATAAATGGCAAAAATTCAAAGCACCCGTGAAAAATATTTTGAAAAAGGTGTCAAGTGGCCAAATGCATGAAAAGAAGGTTGCATGAAGTAGAAGGACCAATGATCGATGAGAATGGCTTGAGATAATTATTTCCAATGTTGTACCTAATGGCTATCAAGGTAATTAAAAGACATATATTATGGCCAATGAGTAGTAGTATAATAGATAATCATGTCATCATTGATTCATCCACACAAAATAGATTGAGGAAGATTGATAGTACAAAGAGCTTCAATTATTTATTAATAAGAAGTCTATAAAAGGAGGGATCCCATTGATACATATTAATGAGATCAATCCTTCTATTTCAAATCCCCAAGTCTCTAGAATCTATCCCAGTGACTCCATGTACAAAGGATAAGGCTACTGCTTGTTGGGTTCTTTAACTCTTACAAGTAGAAATCCCTTGTGAGTCACCAAACTATAGTGAAAATTTTACTTAAGGGGGGCAAACCTCTACCCAAAAGAAAGAAAAGTAGGACCATCATTGAAATTAAGTGTAGACACCTAAATCATGTCATATTGAGGAAACTACCTAAATCGACCTCTTTTGGACCATATAGCTCACTCTAGGCAGTCTCAGGGGTAAAATAGTGGTTTTTACCACTTAAACAGGGTTTTTTCCTTATGTAGCCCCCTTGGCCACTCAAGCCCTTTCCTATGCTAAGCCCTTGGTCACCATATGACCACCCTTCTACAAGTTGACCTTAGGTGCATGCATGACCTAACCTTGGTTTAACCTAACCTAGGGACACCTCATCACCCCCCTCACCTTGCTCCAAAGGCTATAAATACCCCTCTCATTTGAGAGAAAAATATAACAAGAAGAAAAGCGAAGAGAGCATTTTGAAATATCAGGAGGAGAGGAATGTTAGTGTTATGTTGCTTGAATATTTATGCATGTATGCAAATGCTCATTATTTTTTTAGTTGCATATTTTAGTTTATTTTGATATATCTTAACAGGTGCTACTAAATCTCTTTGTTTATTTGCATGTGTGTAGGTTTTAGGTTCGAAGGTTTGAAGATTCCAGGTTCAATAAGATCGAATCAATTTGAAGGTTCCAAATCTAAAGATCTAGATCCATTATGGTGGTCATGAAAAACCCACCTCCTACTTTGAGTGTAGCAAGAAGAATATCACAACACCATATTTCATTGTAAAAAGGGGATCATCTCCTTTGGCGGTTGGATTGTAAAAATACCCTTTTCAAAAGGGATCTATTGTAACCGAGAGTTTACTTTCAATATAATAAAATAATTTTTAGTTTTTGTATGGTGTTCTCTTTTTTTGGCTTATAATAAGCATATGATAGGCTCTAAATATCCATCCACATATCAAGTAGCTAATTTGAAGAAGACATCAGTAGAGGAAAATCTATGACAAATACTACTAACATACTTGAAGCTCCTCATACCATGAGGTAAATTCATTCACTTGGATCAAGCCAACAAATGATAACAACCATTTTGGTGGTGACTAAGCTACATCCAACCATCAACAAGAACCCCAAACCCTTTTGATGGAGATTAAAAGGGTTATGTTGATGGTAGGGCTTCTAATAGCTTGGTTTACTTGGACATGTTAGCCAATTTAGTAGATGGGCCCCAAGACTGAGCTACCCTCCTTTGATAATAGGGTTGCAACACTCCATATACCTAGGGGTGTTTGCTCAATGGCATGAGTAGTGCACCCATAAAGGGAATCTCAAGGACTTTGGAGGGAAAGAAAAAGGGGGATGTGATGAGTCAAGTAAGGACTCAATGAGACCATAAATTCTTGCTAGCCCATATATGAATCCCCTAGAGGCACAGTAGCAAGAGGGGTAATAAAAGCATGGAAAAACCATGTAGTAATAGAAGCATACCCATCATACAAGGTCTAATGGAATCTTATGCAGAGAATTCTTAAAAAATTAGCAATCAAACAAGACAAGGAAACATCAAAAGTGACATCAGCCAAGATTGAGGCTAGATAGAAGCATAAGTATGGGAGCTACTCGAGCAACCAAATTACTGGAGGAAAAATTCAAGATAGAGCCATTACTTGAATTTGATCAACTAACATGAAAGAGAGGAAAGTTTTGAGATAGGTTTGAAATAAAGAAGGGACTAGGCCACAACCAATGGAGTAGACTCCCAATAGTAAAAGCCATCTGCTGGGCTTGAGTTTCCATGGATGGAAGTGAACTTATTAATAAAATTTCTATATAGAATTTATACCACCTATGGAGATATTTATGATGACTTGACTCCTCAATCAGAGCTAGATCTACCAAGAATAAATGTAGTGCAGTCCCTCTGAAGTAGCTAAAAATAATGTAGGTCCTCCCACCCATACCCATTTTCAAGGGGAAATTTGTATTTAAAATTTTGATGTAAATACTATAAATAGCCATATTCAAGGCAAGAGGAGGTTGAAATGTTGTCGTGTATAGTATTTGACCTTAAGAATTTTTTTTTTGAGGTATATTACATTATTTGGCACATGCTAATGTATCCCCATAATATCTTCATGGTACAAATATAAATATGTAATATATTAGGGTTGAATCTTCAGCTTAGATATGTGATTTATATTTCCCCTTTCATGTAAGTGTCAATGTACGAGAAATTCATAAAATCCATGTTAGATTAAGACAATGTGTGAAGAACACAAGCTTATAATAAGAGGGGGGTGAATAGTATAAGACCACTTTTTACTTTTCTTTCCAATCAATAGTATGCAATGTATAGATAGCAATATCAAAAGTAGTAATCAAAGTAATGCACAAATCACCACACACAATAGAGACACAAATTTAACGTGGTTCACCCAATGTGGGCTACTCCACAAAGAAAATCTTTCACTAAAATTTTCTCAATCAATCTCTTGGGAATCCTTTCCCTATTACAATGTTTATGGACCTCTATCCAAATGAGACACAAATACCCTAATCAATTTCATGTATCTCTATCCATAGGAGAACTCCTTTCTCCTCTACTCTGGTTGGTGATCTTCTAGAAGAACTATTGCCCCCACTGCACTGGCTAATGAATTTCTATCCAATGAAGACTCTTGTCCTCACTCAAAATACCTATCCTCACTACCCTGGCTAATGGATCTCTATCCACTAGAGACTATCATCCTCTATACTCTATCACCTCCAAATCTTTATCTCAACTCTATCTCAAATTTGCACTAAACATAGTCCTTTGGTCTAGAACAAATCTGCTCAATCTCTGTCTCTAGTCTGGCACAAACCTGTCCTCAAATCTGCACCAAACTCTATCCTCAAATCTACACTAAACACAGTCCTTCAATCTAGTACAAATATATCCTCAATATTTATCCTCAAATCTACACTAAACATAGTCCTTCGGTCTAGCACAAATATATCCTCAATATATCCTCAAGCCTTAAAACAAAGCTTGACTTAATCACAAATCAACTCTACTGGATCTGCCCCAAACCTTAAATAAATGTTTAAACAAATCAATAAATCAAATCTACTCACAAGCCTTCTCAAATACTTATCTCAAATATGCCTTGTAAGATTTCTCAAAATCTCACACTAATCTATCCATAAGTCCTCTCTAGAATTTATCCAAATCTGCTCAACAAGTCCTCACTAGAACTTGTCCAAATCTTCTCAACAATTCCTCACTAGAAATTTTCCAATCTGCTCAACAAGTCCTCACTAGAACTTGTCCAATCTTCTCAACAAGTCCTCACTAGAACTTGTCCAATCTGCTCAACAAGTCCTCACTAGAACTTGTCCAATCTTCTCAACAAGTCCTCACTAGAACTTGTCCAATCTGCTCAACAAGTCCTCACTAGAACTTGTCCAATCTCATAGAAACATATAAATAATTGTTAGAGACTCAATATGCTTCACATTCACAATAATGCTCAATCACTTTCAATCTCTCTTTTTACCACAAAAAAATATAGAGAATTGTTAGAGACTCAATATGTTTCACACTCATAAAAACTCAATCACTTTCAATCTCTATTTTTACCATAGAAACATATAGAGAATTGTTAGAGACTCAATATGTTTCACACTCAATCACTTTCTCAAATCAATTCATAATATAGAATAATTTATTTCACAAAACTTGAACTATCACCTCAACACATCCACTTGACTAGGCTCAACCAACTCTACTCAACCAATCACTCAATGAAATAATCCTTGTTCACAAACCCTAGTCCAAACTTATGAACACTCACTCAACTGTTTCCAAAAATGCTTATCAACCAATCTCACATAACAATGATACTCATGATCTTTGTAAACCCTAGCTCAAGTTCTTAACTCAATCAATCACTTCAACAACAATGCTTATCAAACAATTTCACATAACAATGATACTCATGATCTTTGCAAACCCTAGTTCAAGTTCTTCACTCAACCAACCACTTCAACAACAATGCTTTAACTCATATAACAATGATACTCATGTTATTTCAAACTCTAATCCAATATTCAAACTCAACAACAAGGGTTCTCAATCACACAACAATGAGATATGCATTCACTCACTCAAAATCTCCAACAATGCTTATCAAACAAAGTTTATAGAATTTACTTCCATTTCAGAAAACTCAACTCAACAAACCCACAAAGGAAAACTTAACCAAGTCCTTTTCACTCCAATATTATTTTTAGAAAACCTCAACCAATCAATTATTTCAATTAAGTAAGAATATTCCCATACCTTTTATTTTTTGAAGAATAGACTTCAAAACCTATCTCAATTATAACCACTTTCCTTGCCAAGCATAAAGGTTAGATGACAAGAATTATCACCCTAACACTTCTTCAAAATATTTCTTCAATACAAAAATAATATCCAAATACACCTTATAAACTCCAACTTTTAAAATAATATCCAACACCCTTCAATCTCAAAATTAAACTTTCCTTACTCCCTTATAACTCCTTAAACACTTACAAATTCAATCCAAAAATCAAAGTTTTGCATTCCCTTTTAACTCCCCTAAACAACTTATAATCAAATTAATTATGCAAAAACTTTAATCAACTTAAACCCTTGGAAACAAAAAATATTTTCCCTTTTTATTTTTTGCAAGCCAAATCAAACCTCACAATGCGCATACCTCAATAGTGCTGCCCAAAAGGCCTTGGCGGGATTCGAACCATCGTTGGTTCTCCCCCAAGCACTTCCATAGCACTCATGCCCACCAACTGGGCTGCATGGCTCCACAAGAGCCAAAATGCATGAGCGTGCCTTTGACCTTCTCCCTCGAACAATGCAAACTCAAAATGTGAACCTCCTTCAACCAAAATGGCATGCGCGGGATTCAAACCTGCACCAGGCGTCTCAACGACGTCTTACGCAGCCCTTGGCTGCCAACTTAGCTATGAGGGACTTCGAATATTTTTCAAAGGCTATTACCCTTTGTCCTTTCCTTTTCTCGAATACACATGCAAAAATTACACTTCTCTTTTGCACGAGCCAAAATACAAATCGTATGGATGATCTTTCAAATTCCAACTTTGCCATTATTTATATGCAACCCTTAGCTTGTTCCCACGTCAACGATTATTCGAATTTTATTTGAATTCAAATATTTAAAGTTAATTTAAATATTAAATAAATATTTAACTTAACCTTAGCATCCATTATTATTTAAATTAAAATTTTAATCAAAGATTAAAATATTTTAATTTAAATTAAATCCTCTTGTGGGTCTTTTCAACTTGATCCTTAATATTTTTAAACTCGGTTTTTGATCCAAAATAATAATAATAAAATATTATTATTTAATTTGACTTTGCTTCTCCTTCCTTGGTTCTTTATTCTTTGAACCCTCTTGGGTATATAATATTTAAAAATAAATATTATAACCTATTGCTTTTCAAGACCTTATTTCTTTTGGAGGAAACACTTAATGTCCTCAAAGATGATGAACATAGCACAACAATGCTTTTGAAATCAATGACAACAAACACTCCTCAAAATGTCCAACAATCTCCCCCTTTGTCATTGATGGCAACCCAAATAATTTTTACCATTTCCTTGACCTTTCAGCTCCCCTTGGGAAACTGCTCCCCCTGACTGAATGCTTTCCTTCTAACTTAGATCTCTCCCCCTTACTCAAATATCTCCCCCTTTGAAATCAATGGCAAAGGGTCACCTTTGGGGCTCAAGGCTAATAATTAAACTCTTATCTTAGCCCCTCCCCCACCTCCTCTTGAGGTGGTTAATTCTGGGGTGGTAGTATTCTAATCCCATCAAGCACTGATCTTTATCTTTGTCCATTATCTTCTTCTCTTGATCCTTTTGGTGTTCCTATTCTTGTTCATGTCCATGTTCCTATTCCTGTTCGTGTCCATATAATTGTTCATGTTCATGTTCCTGTTCCTGTTCATATTCACGCTTGGTTTTGAAATGTCTGCTCTACACCACTTTGTTGTATGTCCATCATTAGTGCACTTATAACACTTAATATTGTTATTACTTAAAGGTGCAAATATCTTGGGATTTCTCTTGGTGAAGCCATATCTATTCCTATCATGAACCCTGCAATTCATTGCCTTGTGATCAAACTGATTATATAAGTAGCAATACCCATGAAACAATTGTTTGTTCCTAAATTTTCCATATTCATGTCTTTCATGTGTCCTGCACTATGAAGATTTGTGCCCAAATCTGTGACATGAGAAACATCGTCCATTGAAATTTCCTTGCCTTGACCTCATTGGTCTCTTAGTCTCTTTTACCGTGTGTTGGTTCATATTCCATATATTTCTTCTTTGTGCATTATTCCTTTCCTTGTTGAACTTTCTATTGTCCAACTCATCCTTAGAAGTCTCACTTTCTCTTACATTGTCTTCTTCTGAAGTTTCTTCTTCTTCAAAACTTGAGGTTGACTCTTCTTCTTGTTTATTTTGAGCCTATTCAAAACCAAGACCTTTTTTGTTTGTTGATCATATTTTTACCTTGATCATCTTATCTATGATCTTTAAGCTCTTTTTAAACTTGTTTAGCTTATCCTTAGAATTTTCTACTTCTTCCCTTAGTAGAGCTACTTCTTGTTCTAATCTCTCACATTCTTTAGACCTTTGCTTCTAACTTATTCTTGAACTTCTTTGTCTTAGCTATTGACTTGTTTAGATCCTCTATAAGCTTTCCTCTTTCTTCATCACATTCCTCAAATTATCCTTTGAGATTTCGTATCTTTGCATTTTGACACTTTTATCTCCTTCGTATATGCTTTGCAACTTATCCCAAATTCCTTTTGCATATTTGCAATGCATAACTTTTATGAAATTTATTCTATGAAAAACTCTCAAAATTACTCATTGCTTTTGAATTGTAATGATATATAAGCTTACCATCTTTATCTGTAGGTGGAGTAGCTGGTGGTATGTATCCATTTTCAACTACTTCCCAAATTTCATTTCCAAGTGCCATAAGGTGGATATTCATTCTCATACTCCAAAATACATAATCGCTTCCATCAAATATTGGTGTTGAATTATCTAAGGACCCATTCTTAGAATCCATTGTGTTCTTGTAAGCTTTTCCTTCAAGCTTTTAAACTCTTTTGAAGGAACCCTCTCTGATACCAATTGAAGAACACAAGATTATACTGAGAGGGGGGTGAACAGTATAAGATCACTTTTTACTTTTCTTTTCAATCAATATTATGCAATATATAGATAGCAATATAAAAAACAACAATCAAAGAAATTCATAAATCACCACACATATTAGAGACACCAATTTAACATGGTTCACCCAATGTGGGCTACTCCACAGAGAAAATATTTCACTAAAATTTTCTCAATCAATATCTTGGGAATCCTTTCCCTATTACAATGTTTATGGACCTTTGTCCAAAGGAGATACCAATCCCCTAATCAAGTTCATGGATATCTATTCACAAGATAATTTCTTTCTCCTCTACTCTGGTTGGTGATCTTCTAGAAGAACTGCTACCCCCACTGCACTGGCTAATGGATCTCTATCCACTGAAGACTCCTATCTTCACTCAAAATACTTGTCCTCACTGCCCTGGATAATGAATCTCTATCCACTGGAGACTATCATCCTATATACTCTATCACCTCCAAAGCTTACTCTCAGCTCTGTCTCAAATCTATACTAAACATAGTACTTCAGTCTAGCACAAATCTTCTCAAACTCTATCTTTGGTTTGGCACAAACCTGTCCTAAAATCTACACCAAACTCTGTCCTCAAATCTGCACTAAACACAGACCTTCGATCTAGTAAAAATTTATCCTCAATATCTATCCTCAAATCTACACTAAACATAGTCCCTCAGTCTAGCACAAATATGTCCTCAATATTTATCCTCAAGCCTTAACACAAAGCTTGACTTAATCACAAATCAAATCTACTAGATCTGCCCCAAACCTTAACTCAAGTTTTGAACAAATCAATCAATCAACTCTGCTCACAAGTCTTCTCAAATACTTGTCTTAAATATGTCTTGTAAGCTTTCTCAAAAGCTCACACTAATCTATCCATAAGTCCTCTCTAGAACTTGTCCAAATTTGCTCAACAAGTCCTCACTAGAACTTGTCCAAATCTGCTCAACAAGTCCTCACTAGAACTTGTCCAATCTGCTCAACAAGTCCTCACTAGAACTTGTCCAATCTCATAGAAACATATAGAGAATTGTTAGAGACTCAATATGCTTCACATTCACAATAATGCTCAATCACTTTCAATATCTATTTTTTCCACATAAACATATAGAGAATTGTTAGAGACTCAATATGTTTCGCACTCATAAATACTCAATCACTTTCAATCCATATTTTTACCATATAAACATATAGATAATTGTTAGAGACTCAATATGTTTCACACTCATAAACACTCAAACACACTCTCAAATAAATTCAGAATATAGAACAATTTATTTCACAGAACTTGAACTATCACCTCAACACATACACTTGACTAGGCTCAACCAACTCTACTCAACCAATCACTCAATGAAATAATACTTATTCACAAACCCTAGTCCAAACTTATGAATACTCACTCAACTATTTCCAACAATGCTTATCAACCAATCTCACATAACAATGATACTCATGATCTTTGCAAACCCTAGCTCAATTTCTTCACTCAATAAATCACTTCAACAACAATGCTTATCAAACAATTTCACATAACAATGATACTCATGATCTTTGCAAACCCTAGTTCAAGTTCTTCACTCAACCAACCACTTCAAAAACAATGCTTTAACTCATATAACAATGATACTCATGTTCTTTCAAAATCTAATCTAATATTCAAACTCAACAAGGGTTCTCAATCACACAAAAATGATATATGCATTCACTCACTCAAAAATATCCAAAAATGCTTATCAATCAAAGTTTATAGCATTTACTTCCATTTCAGAAAACTCATCGACTCAAAAAACCAACAAAGGAAAACTTAACTAAGTCCCTTTAACTCCAATATTGTTTTCAAAAAACCTCAACCAATAAATTATTTCAATTAAGGAAGAATATGCCCTTACATTTTATTTGTTGAAGAATAGACTACAAAATCTATCTCAATTATAACCACTTTCCTTGCCAAGCACAAAGGTTAGATGACAAGTATTATCACCCTAACACTTCTTCAAAATATTTCTTCAATACAAAAATAATATCCAAATACACCTTATAATCTCCAACTTTTAAAATAATATCCAACACCCTTGAATCTCAAAAATAAACTTTCCTTACTCCCTTATAACTCCTTAAACACTTACAAATTCAATCCAGAAATCAAAGTTTTACATTCCCTTTTAACTCCACTAAACAACTTATAATAAAATTTACTATGCAAAAACTTTAATCAAATTAAACCCTTGGAAACAAAAAAATATTTTCCCTTTTTATTTTTTGCAATCTAAATCAAACTGCACAATGTGCATACCTCAATAGTGCTGCCCAAAAGGCCTTGGCGGGATTCAAACCATCGTTGGTTCTCCCCCAAGCACTTTCATAGTGCTCGCACCCTCAACTAGACTGCGTGGCTCCACAAGAGCAAAAAGGCATGAGTGTGTCTTTGACCTTCTCCCTCGAACAGTGCAAACTTAAAATGTGAACCTCCTTCAACCAAAACGGCGTGCACGGGATTCAAACCTACACTAGGTGTCTCAACGACATCTTACGCAACCTTTGGCTACCAACTCATCTACAAGGGACTTCGAATATTTTTGGAGGCTATTACCCTTTTTTCCTTTCCTTTGCTTGAATACACATGCAAAAGTTACACTTCTCTTTTGCACAAGCCAAAATACAAATTGCATGGATGATATTCCAAATGCCAACTTTGGCATTATTTATATGCAACCCTTAGCTTGTTCCCACGTCGGTGATTATTTGAATTTATTTGAATTCGAATATTTAAAGTTAATTTAAATATTAAATAAATATTTAACTTAACCTTAGCATCAATTATTATTTAAATTGAAATTTTAATCAAAGATTACAATATTTTAATTTAAATTAAATTCTCTTGTGGATCTTTTCAACTTGATCCTTAATCTTGTTATACTTACAATGGCACTGAGAGGGGGGGTGAATCAGTGTAGCTCTTTAATCATGAATTAACAACTCTAAAAATAGCAGCAGTTAAAACTTATAAAAAGATATAGCAAGTACAACAAGAGAACATCACACAACACAAGATTTTAACGAGGTTCACCAATGTGGCTACTCCTCAAAAATGACTGCTTGGACTACCATCCAAATCCAGCCTTTGCAAAGCAACAACTTTTACAAATAGTTTACCAGCACCCACTGGAAGGAGCACCAACCCCTGATTTATCTCGTACCAACAGAAAGGAGCACCAACCCTGATTTGCCAGCACCAACTGGAAGGAGCACCAACCCCTTATGCCAAGCACCAACTTGGACTTCAAATCTAAAACTTAGAAGAATGATAGTAAGATACCTTTGCCTTTAACAAGACCCTGACTGGTCTGCTTCACTTTTTTGTCCTGTGCGCACTCTGCTCTCTCTGCGCTATCACTTCGCACAATCTGTTGCTTAACTATCGAACGTTCGTCTTCTCCCCTTTGTGCACTCTGCTTCCTTTGCGATCTTTGCACTTAGAATGATTCGACGAATTGCACTCTGCACACTACGATCGAACTTCGCACTCTACGCACTATCTCCGAACGTCGCACTTCTCAACATATCGAACTCTTCAAAATAGCCTTCCTTTTATAACAATATTTTCAAGATCAAAAACCTAATCTTAGTCGGCTATAACCCTAATCTTAGTCGGCTGCAAACCCTAATCTTCGTCGACTGCAAACCCTAATCTTTGTCGGTTGCAAACCCTAATCTTCGTCGGCTAACATCGGTCTTCGTCGGCTTCAACTGCCTCTGTAACTCTTCTGTTGCTGTTGCCGCGAAAACACATGTCATGATATCGTGACACTTTTGCCTTCTTACTTTCTCTCTCCTCCTTTAGTCGCAAAAATGCGACATGTCACGATATCACGACACTTCTTTCTCCTTAGCGCTTTCTCTTGCCTTTGGTCACAAACTCACATGTCGCGATATCGTGACACTTTTTCTCCTTGCACTTTCTCTTCCTTGTCGCAAACACATGTCGCGATATCGTGACACTTTTTCTATCGGACTCTCTCTCCTGCATTATGTTGCAAAATCATGACACTTTTTCTATCGGACTCTCTCTTCTGCAACATGTCATGAAATCGTGACACTTTTTCTTTTGGACTCTCTCTCCTACATTATGTCATGAAATCATGACACTTTTTCTTTTGGACTCTCTCTTGCAACATGTCACGAAATCATGACACTTTTTCATCCGTACAACCTTCCTTGCAATATGTCACGAAATCGTGACACTTTTTCATCCGTACAACCTTCTCTTGCAATATGTCGTGAAATCGTGACACTTTTCTCCTACACCTTCTTTGCAATATGTCACAAAATCGTGACACTTTTTCTCCTACACCTTCCTTGCAATATGTCACGAAATCGTGACACTTTTCCTTCTTCCTTCTCTCTCTTCTCATGAATCGACATGTCACAAAATCGTGACACTTTTCCAACTTGTTCTCTTTCTTCGAACATGTCACGAAATCATGACACTTCTTCCTGCTTTCTCTTTTCTTCCAACATGTCACAAAATCGTGACAGTTTTTCCACTTGCCTTTTTTCTCCAACATGTCACGAAATCGCGACAGTTTTTCCACTTGCCTTCTTCTCTTCCAACATGTCGCGAAATCGTGACAGTTTTTCCACTTGCTTTCTCTCTCTGCCAACATGTCACGAAATCATGACAGTTTTCCACTTTTTCTCTCTCTCCAACATGTCACGAAATCGTGACAGTTTTTCTTGCCTGCTGTATATGTCGCGATATCGCGACACTTTTCTTACTTGTCTTTTTCTTTGATCTTTTGCAAATGGGCCACTATGGTCTTCTTGGAAACTCACTGTCCATACTCTGAATAACCTTAGAACTCCTGTCCTCTGCATCTGAATGGCTTTTGAACTGCCTTTCCACTGCATCATTAGATCTAACTGATCGTGTTGACAACAATGACAATACTCCTGTTGCACCTTGCTCAACAATCTCCCCCTTTGGAATTGTTGGCAACACATGTGTAATTTCTTGTAACTCTTCTCCCCCTTTGTCAATAATACCAAAGGGCTACTGCAGACTCCCCTGAGTCCATGCACAACATTCTCAAGCACAATTTGTTACACTTAGCACAAATTATGATCATGAGCAAAAGAATAATCAAATACTCAAATGCTCCCCCTGAGAATGTGATCCCTGTAGCTAGTCAATTCTTGGGAAGTGTGACCACTCCCAATTTGTTTTGAAGGTACTCAAACACTTCCTTGGGCAATGGTTTTGTGAAGATATCTGCTACTTGTTCTGTGGTTGGAACAAAATCCAATTTAACCTCACCTTCTGCAACTTTCTCCTTCAAAAAGTGATACCTGATGGCAATGTGCTTTGTGCGTGAATGCATAACTGGATTCTTGGAGATGTTAATGGCACTGGTGTTATCACACTTAACTGATATTGGTTCACTGAAGCAGATACCAAGATATTTCAGGGTTTGTTTCATCCACAAAACCTGCGTACAACATGTTGTCGCTGCAATATATTCTGCCTCTGTTGTTGATAAAGAAACTGACTCTTGCTTCTTACTGTGCCATGCAACCAATCTGTCTCCAAGATAGAATGCACCTCCACTGGTACTCTTTCTGTCATCTACACATCCAGCCCAATCTGCATCTGAATATGATATAAGGGTGAAGTCTTTACCTTTTGGATACCACAACCCATACTCCATAGTACCCTTGAGATACCGAAGAATCCTCTTTACTATTGTCACATGAGTCTCTTTGGGATTGGCCTAAAAGCGTGCTACCATGCATACTGCCTACAAAATATCTGGTCTAGTAGCTATCAGGTATAGTAGGCTTCCAATCATAGATCTGTACATGGTTTGATCAACAGGTGGAGATTTGTCATCTTTGCTCAACTTGCAACTTGTCGTCATGGGAGTGCTAACTGGCTTACAATCCTCCATTGTGAATTTCTTTAACATCTCTTTTACATATTTAACTTGAGAAATAAATATGCCCTTCTTACTTTGATTAACTTGCAAACCGAGGAAATATGACAGTTCACCAATCATTGACATTTCAAATTCTTTTTGCATCTTATTTGCTAAATCTTGACATGACTCATCTTTGCTGCTGCCAAATATGATATCATCTACATATACAACAAGAACAATAAGATGCCCATTTTCTATTTTGACATACAGGTTACTATCCACCATACCTTTCTTAAACCTTTGTTGAGTGAGATAGTTGTCTAGTCTTGCATACCATGCTCGGGGTGCCTGTTTTAAGCCATATAAAGCTTTCTTCAACTTGCAGACAAAGTTTGGATTATCACCAAGTTGGAACCCATCTGGTTGCTCAATATAAACCTCTTCTTCAAGTTTCCCATTCAAAAATGCTGATTTCACATCCATTTGATAAACTTTGAAATTCTTGTAGACTGCTAAAGCCAAAAACATTCTGATTGCCTCTAGTCTAGCTACTGGTGCAAACGTTTCCTCAAAGTCAATGCCTTCAACTTGTGCATACCCCTTGCATACCAATCTTGCTTTATTTTTGACTACCTGTCCATCTTCATTCAATTTGTTACGAAAGATCCATTTAGTCCCGATTATGTTTTTGTTCGCAGGTCTAGGTACTAACTCCCAGGTTTTGTTTTTCTCAATCTGGTCTAATTCTTCATTTATAGCCTTCATCCAACCTTCATCTTTGCTTGCTTCAACAACATTCTTGGGCTCAATGCTGGATAATAAAGAGTAGTTACTTGCTACTCTTCTTCTTGTTTGAACACCAACTTTGGGGTCTCCAATTATTTGATCTCTAGGATGATTTTTTTGCCAGCTGCCTGTTTTGAATTTATTATTCTCTTCTGCTTCTGAATCACAACTTACATCATCTGAGTCAATTTTTTGTATCTTTTCAATTTCATTTTCCTCATCTCCTTCAATAACCTCTTCATAAATTGGGTAGTTCATTTCATGGCTAATTACTCGTTCTTTACCTTCATCAAACTTAACATCAGCACTGTCCACAATTTTCTTTAGCCTCTTGTTGTAGCATTTGTAAGCTTTGCTTCTTGGTGAGTAACCAACAAAAATACCTTCATCTGCTCTATCTTCAAACTTGCCAAGATTGTCTTCAGTTCTTTTGATATAGCACTTGCTGCCAAACACTCTGAGGTATTTTGTTGTTGCCCTTTTACCGAACCACAATTCATAAGGAGTTTTGCTTTCATGTGTTCTCAGCATGTACCTATTTTGGATATACACCGCAGTATGGACTGCTTCTTTCCAAAATCTATCTGCTACTCTGCTTTCAGCCAACATAGTTCGTGCCATTTCCTGCACAGTCTTGTTCTTTCTTTCTACCACCCCATTTTGCTGAGGTGTCCTTGCTGCTGAGAACTGTCTCCTAATACCGTATTTTTCATAGTATTCTGCAAACTCCTCTGAAATGAATTCTCCACCTCTGTCTGATCTTAAGCATTTGATCCTCTTTCCTATTTCATTCTCAACCTGGTTTTTGAAGATCTTGAACATATCAAAAGCTTCTGATTTATGCTTCAAGAAGAATATCCATGTCATTCTGGAATAGTCATCAATGCACAACATAAAATACTTGTCACCATTTATGCTTTGTGTTCTCATGGGTCCACATAAGTCAGTGTGTATTAGTTCCAGTGGTTTGCTTGTGTAGTATTCTTTAGTTTTGAATGTGACTCTAGTTTGCTTCCCCTTTTGGCATGAAGCACAAATGTTGTTTGCAGGTTTGTTGATGGTGGGAATATCTCTTACAGCCCCTTTTGAGGTGATTTTCACTAGATTATCAAAACTGATATGACCAAGTCTCTTGTGCCACAACCAATTTTCTTCTTCCTGTCCAATAAAGCAAGCTCCTTTTGAAGTCTCTGAGAGCGTATACAGGTTACCAGATGTTCTTGACCCTGTTGCTATCAATTTTCCACTGTTGGTTTTTCTGACTTCACAACCCTGCTTCATAAAGACTACTTCATGACCTTTATCACAAATCTGACTTACACTCAATAAATTATGTTTCAATCCATCCACAAATAAGACTTCTTCTGATTTAATCCTTCCATCACTAATTTTGACTGAGCCTTTGCCGACTATCTTGGCTCCATCATTATTTCCAAATTTTACTGATCCTCCTTCATATTTCTGTAACTTATCAAATTTTTGTTTGTCACCTGTCATATGACTGGAGCATCCACTATCTAGTATCCATGGTACATATTTATTCTGTGCTTTGAAAGCAGTTTGAACGATTAAGGATTCCTTTTCTTCCTTCAGTCGTTCTTTTCCTTTCCACATTGTTTTGATAGTAGTTTTGGGCTCTTGTTTTGTTTTTCCCTTATCAGCAGCTTGTGCATGTTTTACAGGAAGTTTCCTATTTTGTCTCATCCTGTTTGGTTGAACTTTTCTTCCCTGAAACTGATTTGATGAAAATGTGCTTCTACAGTTTCTTGCAATGTGCCCAAAATTGTGACAGTTATAACATTCTACTGTGTAATTCATCAAAGGAGAAAAAGCATTTCTACTGGTGAAATTCCTTGGTCTAACATTGTACTTGCAGTCTGAGATTTTATGTCCATAGCCATTGCATTTAAAATAGAAACCAGAGAAGGGATAATTGAACCTGGGAGATGGTCTTTGCCATGTTGTCGTAGGAGCCATAGGTCTTCTTCTTCTTTGATGTGTGACATTGGTGAATCCATTATTGTCAGTTCTCCTTTCCTGCCTGGCATTATTGCTTTCTTTTGCATGAGGCAATTTCCCTTGATCAACCTATTTCTTATCTTCATTCTTTGTGGATTCTACATTTTTGGCCTTTGATCCACTTGATGATTCTCCTTCGATAAAACCCAGACCAAACCTGATGCCTGTAGGTCTTTGGTCATTTATGATCTTATCCAGCTTCATAGAACTTTCTTCACGTTTGTGATAACAACTGATTTTCTTGTTCATCTCTTCTAGCTGCATTCTTAGACCAATAGTCTCTTCCTCTAGCTTGCTTCAATAGTCTATTCTCATGGTTATTTGAACTTTGAGATCTTCGAAGATTTTCTTAGATTCTTCTATCTAAACTTTTAAGTTGGTTATGATTCCATTTGCATCCTCAAGCTTTCTTGATAGTTTCTTATTCTTTTTCTTTTCTATCTCCCACTCTTCAAGTGCAGATATCAACTCACCTTCTAAGTCTACTTCAGCCTCGAGATTTTCACCACAAACTTCAGAGGTCACTCCTTCTTTTTCTGATTTAACTTCTTCAAATGCCATAAAAAGAGCTTCATCTCTTTCTTCTTCAGACTCTTCACCGGAGCTATTTTCTGATGAACTAACATTCTTGGAGATGAAACTTTTCTTTTTGAAGTTGCCTTTTCTGAAATTTGCTTTCATCTTCCAGTCACTTCTTTCTTGGTGGGATCCTTCATCATTTTTGTTCTTCTCTTTCAGTGGACATTTAGTTGCAAAATGCCCAACGCCTCCACAGTTGAAACATTTGAATGGAAGCTTCCCTCTGTATTTTCCTTTCCCCTTTTTCAATTTTCTAACAAAGTTTGCTTCCATTTCATCTGATGTCTCTTCTTCCTCGGACTCTTGTTTTGTGTTTTTATTTTTAAGGGCTTTGAAAGTTGCTTCTCTGTCAGTGGGTTTAGATCTTCCTATCCTCATCTCATATGCAGTTAAAGAACCATACATTTCATCTATACTAAAATAATTTAGATCTTTAGCTTCTTCTATTGTTGAGACTTTGGAATCAAACCTTTGAGGAAGAGATCTTAATACCTTTTTCACGATAGCAGAGTCATCGATATTCTCGTCGAGTCCTCTGATTGCATTGATGATTCCATTAACTCTCAACATGAATGCCTCAATGTTTTCATCGTCATTCATCTTCAATGCTTCGAACCGAGCTCGATGTGTCTGTAACTTGGCTTCTTTGATCTTATCATCTCCTTCATGAACACTCTTCAATTTGTCCCATATTTCTTTTGCCGATTTACAGTTCATGACCTTTACTAGTTCACTGTCTGCTAATCCACACAAGATGGCATTCTTTGCTTTCGAATTGTTTTCAAACAGTTTCTTTTCCTCTGCTTCTTTTGGAGGAATGATGGGAATTGTGTATCCACTCACTACTGAATCCCAGATGTCATATCCCAAAGCACAGAGATATGTCTGCATCCTGACTCTCCAGAACGCATAATTAGATCCGTCAAACAATGGTGCTTTGTTTGATGAGAAACCTTCACCACCTGCCATTGTGTTATTTCCAAGATCACCCTAGCTGGTTAAGCTTGTACAGGGACTTAGCTCTGATACCAATTGTTATACTTACAATGGCACTGAGAGGGGGGGTGAATCAGTGTAGCTCTTTAATCATGAATTAACAGCTCTAAAAATAGCAACAGTTAAAACTTATAAACAGATATAGCAAGAACAGCAAGAGAACATCACACAACACAAGATTTTAACGAGGTTCACCAATGTGGCTACTCCTCAAAAATGACTGCTTGGACTACCATCCAAATCTAGCCTTTGCAAAGCAACAACTTTTACAAATAGTTTACCAGCACCCACTGGAAGGAGCACCAACCCCTGATTTATCTGAACCAACAGAAAGGAGCACCAACCCCTGATTTGCCAGCACCAACTGGAAGGAGCACCAACCCCTTATGCCAAGCACCAACTTGGACTTCAAATCTAAAACTTAGAAGAATGATAGTAAGATACCTTTGCCTTTAACAAGACCCTGACTGGTCTGCTTCACTTTTTTGTCCTATGCGCACTCTGCTCTCTCTGTGCTATCACTTCGCACAATCTATTGCTTAACTATCAAACGTTCATCTTCTCCCCTTTGTGCACTCTGCTTCCTTTATGATCTTCGCACTTAGAATGATTCGACGAATTGCACTCTGCACACTACGATCGAACTTCGCACTCTGTGCACTATCTCCGAACGTCGCACTTCTCAACATCAAACTCTTCAAAATAGCCTTCCTTTTATAACCACATTTTCAAGATCAAAAACTTAATCTTAGTCGGTTGTAACCCTAATCTTAGTCGGCTGCAAACCCTAATCTTCGTCGACTGCAAACCCTAATATTTAAACCCTAATCTTCGTCGGCTAACATCGGTCTTCGTCGGCTTCAACTGCCTCTGTAACTCTTCTGTTGCTGTTGCCATGAAAACACATGTCGCGATATCGTGACACTTTTGCCTTCTTACTTTCTCTCTCCTCCTTTAGTCACGAAAATGTGACATGTCACGATATCGCGACACTTTTTCTCCTTAGCGCTTTATCTTGCCTTTGGGTCACACTGACATGTCGCGATATCGCGACACTTTTTCTCCTTGCGCTTTCTCTTTGCCTTCGGGTCATGAAAACCCGACATGTCGCGATATCGTGACACTTTTTCTATCGGACTCTCTCTCCTGCATTATGTCGCGAAATCGTGACACTTTTTCTCTCGGACTCTCTCTTCTGCAACATGTCACGAAATCATGACACTTTTTCTTTCGGACTCTCTCTCCTGCATTATGTCGCGAAATCATGACACTTTTTCTTTCGAACTCTCTCCTACAACATGTCACGAAATCGTGACACTTTTTCGTCCGTACAACCTTCCTTGCAATATGTCACGAAATCATGACACTTTTTCGTCCGTACAACCTTCCTTGCAATATGTCACGAAATCGCGACACTTTTTCGTCCGTACAACCTTCCTTGCAATATGTCATGAAATCGTGACACTTTTTCGTCCGTACGACCTTCCTTGCAATATGTCACGAAATCGCGACACTTTTCCTTCTCTGCCTTCCTGCTCTCTTCAAGTCGCGAAATCGTGACACTTTTCCAACTTGTTCTCTTTCTTCGAACTTGTCGCGAAATCGTGACACTTCTTCCTGCTTTCTCTTTTTCTTCCAACATGTCGCGAAATCGTGACAGGTTTTCCACTTGCCTTTTTGTCCGCCAACATGTCGCGAAATCGTGACAGTTTTTCCACTTGCCTTTTTCTCTGCCAACATGTCACGAAATCGTGACAGTTTTTCCACTTGCCTTTTTCTCTGCCAACATGTCACGAAATCGTGACAGTTTTTCCACTTGCCTTTTTCTCTGCCAACATGTCGCGAAATCGCGACAGTTTTTCCACTTGCCTTTTTCTCTGCCAACATGTCACGAAATCGCGACAGTTTTTCCACTTGCCTTTTTCTCTGCTTTTTTTGTAAATGGGCTACTTCGGTCTTCTTGGAAACTCACTGTCCAAACTCTGAATAACCTTTGGACTCCTGTCTTCTGCATCTGACTAGCCTTTGAACTTCCTGTCCACTGCATCAATAGATTTATCTGAGTGTGTTGAAAATAATGACAATACTGTTGCTGCACCTTGCTCAACAAATATTTTTAAACTCGGTTTTTTATCCAAAATAATAATAATAAAATATTATTATTTAATTTTACTTTGCTTCTCCTTCCTTGGTTATTTATTCTTTGAACCCTCCTGGGTATATAATATTTAAAAATAAATATTATAACCTATTGCTTTTCAAGATATTATTGCTTTTGGAGGAAACACTTAATATCCTTAAATATGACCAACATAGCACAACAATGCTTTTGACATCAATGACAAAAAACACTCCTCAAAATGTCCAACAATATCCCCCTTTGCCATTGATGGCAACCCAATTACTTTTTACCATTTCCTTGACCTTTTAGCTCCCCCTGACTAAATGATTTCCTTCTAAGTTAGATCTCTCCCCCTTACTCAAATCTCTCCCCCTTTAACATCAATGGCAAAGGTTCACCTTTGGGTCTCAGGGCTAAGAATTAAATTCTTATCTTAGACCCTCTCCCACCTCCTCTTGAGGTGGTTAATTCTAGGGTGGCAGTATTTCTACTCCCATCAAGCACTGATCTTTATCTTTATCCATTATCTTCTTCTCTTGATCCTTTTGGTTCCTTTTGGTGTTCCTATTCCTATTCATGTCCATGTTCATGTTCCTGTTCATATCCATATTCCTATTCCTATTCATGCTTGGTTCTGGAATGTTTTCTCTACATCACTTTGCTATATGTCCATCATTATCACACTTATAACACTTAATATTGTTATTCCTTTAAGGTGCAAATATCTTAGGATTTCTCCTGGTAAAGCCATATCTATTCCTGTCATGAACCCTGTAATTCATTGCCTTATGACCAAACTGATTATATAAGTAGCAATACCCATGAAACAACTACCTGTTCTTGAAGTTCCCATATTCATGACTTTCATGTATCCTACATTGTGAAGCTTTATGCCCATATCTATGACATGAGAAAAATTATCCATTGAAATTTCCTTGTATTGACCTCATTGATCTCTTAATATCTTTTTCTTTGTGCTAGTTCCTGTTCCATATGTTTCTTATTTGTGCATTTTTCCTTTCCTTGTTGAACTTTTTGTTGTCCAACTCATCCTTAGAAGTCTCACTTTCTCTTACATTGTCTTCTTATTCAGAACTTGAGGTTGACTCTTCTTCTTGTTTCTTTTGAGCCTGTTAAAAACCAAGATCTATTTTATTTATTTATCGTCTTTGTACCTTGATCATCTTATCTATGATATTTGAGCTCTTTCCAAACTTGTGTAGCTTATCCTTAGACTTTTCTACTTATTCCTTTAGTAGAGCTACTTCTTGTTCTAATATCTCACATTCTAAGACCTTTGCTTCTAACTTATCCTTGAACTTCTTTGTCTTAGATATTGACTTGTTTAGAACCTCTATAAGCTTTTCTCTTTCTTCATCACATTCCTCAAATTGTCCTTTGAGATTTTGTATCTTTGCATTTTGACACTTTTATCTCCTTCATATATGCTTTGCAACTTATCCCAAATTCCTTTTGCATCTTTGCAATGCATAAATTTTATGAACTCTATTCTATGCAAACCTCTTAGTATTGCATTCTTTTCTTTTGAATTATAATTATGTAGAAGCTTACCATCTTTATCTATAGGTGGAGTAGCTAGTGGTATGTATCCATTTTCAACTGCTTTCCAAATTTCATTGCCAAGTGCCATCAGATGTATCTTCATTCTCATACTCCAAAATACATAATCGCTTCCATAAAATACTAGTGTTGAATTATCTAAGGACCCATTCTTAGAATCCATTGTGTTCTTGTAAGCTTTTTCTTTAAGATATTAAACTCTTCCGAAGGAACCCGCTCTGATACCAATTGAAAAACATAAGCTTATACCGAGAGGGGGGGTGAGCAGTATAAGACCAATTTTTACTTTTATTTTCAATAAATATTATGCAATGTATAGATAGCAATATCAATAGCAGTAATAAAAGCAATGCATAAATCACCACACATAATAGAGACACCAATTTAATGTGGTTCACCCAATGTGGGCTACTCCATAGAGAGAATATTTCACTAAAATTTTCTCAATCAATATCTTGGGAATCCTTTGCCTATTACAATGTTTATGGACCTCTGTCCAAAGGAGACACCAATCCCCTAATAAAATTTGTGGATCTCTATCCATAGGATAACTCCTTTATCCTCTACTCTAGATGGTGATATTCTAGAATAACTGTTGTCCCTGTTACACTAGCTAATGGATCTCTATCAATTGAATACTCATATCCTCACTCAAAAGACCTATCCTCACTACCTTGGCTAATGGATCTCTATCCACTATATACTATCATCCTCTATATTCTATCACCTCCAAAGCTTGCTCTCAAATTTTTCTCAAATTTGCACTAAACATAGTCCTTCGGTCTAGTACAAATCTACTCAAACTCTATCTCTAGTCTAGCAAAAACCTATCCTCAAATCTGCACCAAACTCAGTCCTAAAATTTTCACTAAACATAGTCCTTAAGTCTAGTACAAATCTATCCTCAATCTTTGTCCTCAAATCTGCACTAAATAGTCCTTCATTCTAACACAAATTTATCCTCAATCTCTGTCCTTAAGCCTTAACACAAAGTTTTACTTAATCACAAATCAACTCTGCTAGATCTTCCTCAAACCTTAACTCAAGGTTTGAATAAATAAATAAATTAACTCTACTCACAAATCTTCTCAAAGACTTATCTCAAATATGCCTTGTAAGCTTTCTCAAAAGCTCGCACTAATTTATCCACAAGTCCTCTCTAGAACTTCTCCAAATCTACTCAACAAGTCCTCACTAGAACTTGTCCAACTCTGCTCAACAATTCCTCACTAGAACTTTTCCAATCTACTCAACAAGTCCTCACTAGAACTTGTCCAATTTGCTCAACAAGTCCTCACTAGAACTTGTTCAATATTCTCAACAAGTCCTCACTAGAACTTGTCCAATCTCATAGAAACATATATAGAATTGTTAGAGACTCAATATGCTTCACATTCACAACAATGCTCAATCACTTTCAATCTCTCTTTTTACCACATAAACATATAGAGAACTGTTAGAGACTCAATATGTTTCACACTCATAAACACTCAATCAATTTTAATCTCTCTTTTTACCATAAAAACATATAGAGAATTGTTAGAGAATCAATATGTTTCACACTCATAAACACTTAATCACTTTCTCAAATCAATTCAAAATATAGAACACTTTTTTTCACAGAACTTGAACTATGACCTCAACACATATACTTGAAAAGGTTCAACCAACTCTACTCAATCAATCACTCAATGAAATAATCCTTGTTCACAAACCCTAGTCCAAACTTATGAACACTCACTCAACTGTTTCCAAAAATGCTTATCAACCAATCTCACATAAAAATGATACTCATGATCTTTGCAAACCCTAGCTCAAGTTCTTCACTCAATCAATCACTTCAATAACAATGCTTATCAAACAATTTCACATAACAATGATACTCATGATCTTTGCAAACCCTAGTTCAAGTTATTCACTCAACCAACCACTTCAAAAACAATGCTTTAACTCATATAACAATGATACTCATGTTATTTCAAACTCTAATCCAATATTTAAACTCAAAAACAAGGGTTCTCAATCACACAACAATGAGATATGCATTCACTCACTCAAAATATCCAACAATGTTTATCAAACAAATTTTATAGCATTTACTTCCATTTCAAAAAACTCATCAACTCAACAAACCAACAAAGGAAAACTTAACTAAGTCCTTTTCACTCCAATCTTGTTTTCAAAAAACCTCAACCAATCAATTATTTCAATTAAGGAAGAATATGCCCATACCTTTTATTTTTTGAAGAATAGACTTCAAAACTTGTCTCAATTATAACCACTTTCCTTGCCAAGAACAAAGGTTAGATGACAAGAATTATCACCCTAATATTTTTTCAATACAAAAATAACATCCAAATACACCTTATAATCTTCAACTTTTAAAATAATATCCAACACCATTGAATATAAAAAATAAACTATCCTTACTCCCTTATAACTCCTTAAACACTTAAAAATTTTACATTCCCTTTTAACTCCCCTAAACAACTTATAATCAAATTAATTATGCAAAAAATTTAATCAACTTAAACCCTTGGAAACAAAAAATATTTTCCCTTTTTATTTTTTGCAAGCCAAATCAAACCTCACAATGCGCATACCTCAATAGTGTTTCCCAAAAGGCCTTGGTAGGATTCTAACTGTCGTTGGTTCTCGCCCAAGCGCTTCCACAGTGCTTGCACCCACCAACTGGGTTGTGTGGCTCCACAAGAGACAAAAGGCACAAGCGTACCTTTGACCTTCTCCTCGAATGGCGTAAACTCAAAACATGAACCTCCTTCAACCAAAATGGTGTGCGCAGGATTCGAACCTGCACCAGGCATCTCAACGACATCTTACGTAGCCCTTGACTGCCAACTCAGCTACGAGGGACTTTGAATATTTTTTGGAGGTTATATTCCTTTTGTCCTTTACTTTGCTCGAATACACATGCAAAAATTACACTTCTCTTTTGCACGAGCCAAAATACAAATCGCATGGATGATCTTCCAAATTCCAACTTTGGCATTATTTATATGCAACCCTTAGCTTGTTCCCATGTCAACGATTATTCGAATTTTATTTGAATTTGAATATTTAAAGTTAATTTAAATATTAAATAAATATTTAACTTAACCTTAGCATCCATTATTATTTAAATTAAAATTTTAATCAAAGATTAAAATATTTTAATTTAAATTAAATCCTCTTGTGGGTCTTTTCAACTTGATCCTTAATATTTTTAAACTCGGTTTTTGATCCAAAATAATAATAATAAAATATTATTATTTAATTTAACTTTGCTTCTCCTTCCTTGGTTCTTTATTCTTTGAACCCTCTTGGGTATATAATATTTAAAAATAAATATTATAACCTATTGCTTTTGGAGAAAACACTTAATGTCCTCAAAGATGACGAACATAGCACAACAATGCTTTTGACATCAATGACAACAAACACTCCTCAAAATGTCCAACAATGTGCACAAGTATCATGTATGTAAATATGTACTGTGAGGATGTGTGCACGTTTCTTATATTAGGAGTGCATGTAGAAGTGTAAGAGTCATGTAGATGTGTACAAGTGTCTTAGAGTCAAGTGTCCATGTAAGAATAAAATGAAGAGTCTAGTATGCAAGTGGCAAGATGATAAGTCAAAGGTCATGGGACTTGTCATATGGAGAGCAATAGTCAAGTACTTGAAGAGTCACATTACTATGGCTATATTATGGAGATAATACTCCATGAGAATGTAATCTAAATATCAGATTATAGAGTCGTAATAAGGAGAAAAGGAATAAATATTGTATACAAATTTTTGAGCAATTAATATTGTAAGTTTTCTTCATGCATAGTTCATGAATGACTTAGGCCTTTTACATTCATATTTGATTATATCAGTGAATGTTATTTTATTTATTATATTGACCTTGATATACATATTAATTTTCTCATATATTATTCTACTCTTACATTATTATTTTGATCTTTAATATTGTGGCTATTTTATATTAGGACATGTGATATTTTGTGGTAGTAAGGCTTAAAAAGACAATATTTTTCTCCTCTTCCCATTTTGTATTTCAACCCAGACTTGAGCCTTGATATTTTGCATATATAGGTCACTAGGCCTCTTTCAATTATGTATTAATGCATTGCGATTTAACATAGATACAAGGAATTGTGACTACACCAATATTTTTATCTTAGTCTAAGTATTTGTGTATATTTCTTGTGAAAGGTTGTAACTATCCCAATATTTTTGTCCTAGATTTTATGGGGAGTCTTCAATTTGTAGTGATATACGATTGGGACCATGTTCGCTTTATGTTGTCATGTTGGGTTCATGTTTTCACTCATCCCACTGAACTGTAAAATAGGAACCACAATCTTTGGTGCATTGCCACCCATAGTTTAGGCTAGTTAGGATAGATAGGTTTTAATTCTTTCTCTCTTTATATATTTACTATATAATCACCTAGTAGAATACACTAGCATAGGAGAAAGAGTGTCAAATATTGCACCAAAACAAGGAGCCCTTGTTAAAAAATATTGGAGGTTTTCTAAAGGAGTCATGTCCCACACTCCTTGGACTTCCTAGGATTGGTGCCCCAAGCAAAGTGTAAGGCATTGGACATGTTTGTAGACAAGAAAGAAAACCAAATAGTGTGATAAATTATAGGCTCCCATGGCACAAGGGTCATTTTCTATCCCCAATAATTCAAACTAGCACACTCGATGGGACCCAAATTTCAAAATCCACCCTCTAATTTCAAGTCAAATTGAGGTTCCTAGATACCTCAATCCCCTACTTATTGAAGCACTAAGAATATTCACTTGACTATTCCACTTTAAAAGGAAAGAACATAAAAAGGACCACCTATCAAGGAACTAGTCGAGGTTAAGGTGGGAACCTATGTCCAATTAAGCATTTACCACATGGTGACTCTGTTGTTCAAATAGAGAAAAGAGAACTCAGAAAAAGTGAGAGAAAGTATACCCATTGTTTCATGATCTCAAGGACTACTACAAGATCAAGCACAAGAGTAAATCCTTAATTGCTTTTACCCCCTCTCAAATTTTGGAGTAGAAAAAGAAATTAACAACAAAACATGGTTGATCCTCTCAATCCAAACCAAAGAGGCTTTTAGCATGAGATGATTGGGGTCCCTTGTAGCCACAAAAAAAATCATCCATATGGAATAAGTCCTAGCTTTTGATTTAAAATCCCTACCATATTTTACCAGAGAGGATGGAATAACCCTGATTGAGCATCTCCAACACATGGTAAATCTATAAGCTCTCTACAACACTAGATAATTAAACACTATGCTCAAAAATTTGGTGGTATCTTTCAAAGGAAAAGCAAGGGAGTGGTATATATCCCTTACATCCCACTCCATCATTGACTAGGAACAACTCACAAATATGCTCGTGGATAGATTCAAAGAAAAGTTTTGGTCTAGAATCCTAGAAGAATTTTGGCTTGTACCATGTATGGCTTTCATATAATAGTTAAAGGTAATCAATTCTAAAATAGCTATGATGGTAAAAACCAAGAGAGGTAACTCATTACCATCAACCTATGGGGTAGCCATCCAAGCTAAAAAGGATCTCATATAGGTCAGAATATTAGCCCTAGAACACCTATACCTATTTTCCCTAATGTTCAACCACCATATCGGCCTTCTCCAACCATACAACCCACCACTTTCTAGTCAACCATTGTTTTCAGTCATGCCTCTATACAAACATCTTCATCCACTTCTAGCGTTAACAAAATTATATCTCTCAAGCATTAGCAAAATTTCTAGAGGTTTGGTTATCAAAACTATCCAAGGTCCCCATGCCAGCAAGGAAACCAAGGATACCAACCTCCCCCAAATGGATATCAAAGGTACTTGCCTTAGTCTAATAGAGAATTTGATCCACTCCAAGATCTCGAGAGGCAAATAATACCCATTCCTATCCCTATACAACTAATGCCCTCAAATTTGATGAGAGATATGGTTCCTGCTCAAAGCAATTACATAGGAGATTCATATGGTTGGCCATATTATTATCCTGATCCCAATTATCCAAGCCATGAAGAGCTCTAGTAGGTGACCTGTCCAATACCTCAACCCATATACAAGAGCCATATGATGCAACCTCTAGGATCAACTATTAAAAACTCACCATCAAAAGCTTCCCCAAATTTGGGAACTAGAGCACTAAAACAAACCTTGGTAACATGGGATGAAGGAGAAGTCTATGCCATCCCCAGATGAAAAAATATTCCACCACATGACTAGGTTTAGTTTTTGTTTGGTGTTTTTATAATAGTTAAAAATAGAGTAGTCTAAGAAGCTTAGAGATAGCAAATTTTAGCACTGAAGGTTTGTGACCAGAAACTATTCAAACTTGGGTAATAAACCAAGAAGAGCCAAAGCTACCAATTTTGGAGCAACCGATATTAAAGCAACTTTTTTTGGATCTAGTTCAAGTGCCCAACCTTAGCATCGAGTGAACCAAATCCCAATGGACCTTGAGCAGTTTATTGAAGGCCCAACCACTAGATTCTTTCAATGTGGTTGACCACCTAATGAGTTCCACTATATTTGTGCCATTATGGGACATCCTCACTCTCCTAGAATAGATGAAGCAATTGGAAGAAGCCTTAGAAAAGTAAAATATTATCTAGAAATAGAAAGAGCAAGTCATTCTACAAATATCTGATCCCAACAAACCCAATCCATAATAATTCTACCTAACACTCATGTGTGGGAATAATTTTATTCATAATTGTCTGGTGGATTTTGGGGCAAGCACCTCAATGATGCCTAAAAGAGTGGTTGATGCCTTGGAGCTATCTTACAAACCAATAAAACAAGAGGTATTCCAGCTATATGGGACTCCAATTCTTGTCCTTGAACTCATAAATAATCTACAAATATTTTTATATGCCTACTCTAATGTGACTATTATTCAAGAGGTGGTGATAATTTATTTGCTTGCATCATTTGGCCTATGTATCTCCCATGACTTCACTACAGAATTTGGGGGTTACCTTTCCATGGATTAGACCCACATGTTCCTTAGGAATCATTATGGTGCCAATATGAAGGTTCCCTCAAAACATTTGCACATGCATCATGTGGATCATATTCTAACAATCAAGTTAAAGGGAAAATGAGATTTCCTAGTTACTAAAGAAGAGAGAATTGGAAACGCTCAGAGATAAAGTGCACACTTAGATATCATATAACCAAATGGATGAGTGGGATGATAACATATGGGGAACATATATGTATGGTGAATTTGAGATAATTAAATTCGAGGTATACCCAAACTAAGAAGAGGATATTGTCACATGGGAGACCATTGAACCTACAAGTACCCACCACCTATCAGGACCAAGAGAACACACTCCCCCGTAGCTGAGCCTCAAGGATGGGCAAAAGTTTGGATCACTATGGTCCTAGCATTACAACTTTAAAATAGAAGGTTGTGAATACGGTGGCTGACATGTGAAGACATGTCAAACCATGTACTATATTTTAAATAGGTAATATATAAATAAAAATAAAAAATTCAAAGTGCTCACACAAAATATTTTAAGAAATATGCCATGTGGACAAACACGTGAAAAGAGGGTTGCATTAAGTAGGACCAATGATTGATGAGAATGGTTTGAGATAATTATTTTCTATGTTGCACCCAATGGCCGTTAAGGAAATAAAAATATATCTATCATGGCCGATGGGTAGAAGTATAATAGATAATAATGTCATCACCAATTCAGTCGCATAGGAAAGATTGATAGTACAAAGGGATTTGATGCTTTATCAATAAGAAGTCTATAAAAGAAGGGTTCCATTTGATACATCATAATGAGCCTAATATTTCTCTTTTAAATCCCTAAATCTCTAGAATCTACTCCAAATAATCTATGTCCAACGGATAAGGTTACTGTTTTTTGGGTTCTTTAACTCTTGTAAGTAGAACTCCCCTATGAGTCGACAAATTATAATAAACATTTCACTACCGAGAGGAAAACCTCTACCCCAAAAGAAATATATTTAATACCACCATAGAAACTAAGTAGATGAGAGGCCCTAAAGCTCAATCTATATATCAAGTAACTAATTTTAAGAAGACACTAGTAAAATATAATCTACACCAAAGACTGCTAACATGCTCAATGCTCCCCGTACCACGAGGTAAATTCATTGACCCAGATCAAACCAACAAAGTATCACAACCATTTTGATGGTGACTAAGCCATTTGAAACCCTTTCAATAGATATTAAAAGGGTTTTTTGATGGTAGGGTCTCTAATAACTTGGTTTACTAGGACCCATCTACCAGTTTGATAGATGGGACCCAAGACTGAGCCACCCTCCTTTGATAATTGGGTTGCAACACTCCATATACCCAAGGATAATTTCTCAATGGTATGAACAACACACCCATAAGGGAGATCCCAAAGACCTTGGAGGGAAAGAAAAAGAGGTATGAGATGAGTCAAGTAAGGAATCATCGAGACCACCAGCTCTTGTTGTCCCACATATGAATCCCCTAAAGGTATGATGGAAATATGGGCAAGAAGAGCATGGAAAATCCATGAAGGACCGAAAGCATGCACATCAAATGATGTCTTATGGAATCCGATGGAAAGGAGTCTCAAAAAAGGAATAATAAAAAGGGGCAGGGCAACATCAAAAGTGACATCAACTAAGATTGAGGCTAATTAGAAGTCCAAGGAAAGGAGCTACCGAATTACTGGAGGAAAATTTCAAGACCAAGTCATTACCATAAATCATTGGACCAACACGAAAGGGGGGGAAGCACTGATATGGGTTAGAAATCAAGTAAATACTAGACCACAACCACTAAAGCAGACTCTCACTAGTAAAAGCCATCACCCAAGATCAAGTTTCCAAGAAGGGAGGTGAAATTATTAATGATATTTCTATATAGAATTTAAGCCACCCATGGAGGCATTTATACTGACTTGAATCCCCAATCAAAGTTATACCTATAATAAGTAAATGCAACCCAATCCCTTTGATTTAATATCTAGAATTGACATAGGCACTCTTGCCCATATCCATTTTTGGAAGGAATTTTGAATTTCAATTTTTTTTTTTTTTTTTTGGTAATTATTATAGTAGATTAAAAAAGGGTTTTTATAGAGGATCCCAAAACCTTATGTACAAAATCAGCCTTGCATCATGCCTCCTAGCTTTATGTATAAGCCTATTACAGAAAACGTAACCCCAAAAAAACCTGATTACATAAGCAATGGGCCTAGGGCATCAATCCCTTGAAACTGAACACCAAAACAGAAATCCCGCCCAGCGGTAATAGTAAGCATGAAACAATCCTTGTCAGCGGGAAACAAACAAATAAGAAAGGAAGTAGTTTTGGAGATCCCGCCCAGCGGGGAGTAGCCAAAAACCACCATCGAGAAGATCCCGCCCAGCAAGAAGCAAAGAAAAACCGTTACAATAAAATCCCGCCTCGCGGGAAGTAGTCAAAACCACCACAAATAGTCCCACCTAGCGGGAAGCAACAGGGAAATCCCGCCATCCAGGAAACCAGTAGAAAAGAAAGGATCCCGCCTCATGGGAAAACCGGCGGATTTGGCGGATCTCGCCCTGTGGAGAAACCATCCCGCCCACCGGGAAAACATTTCGTTCAGCGAGAGCCATCCTGCAGGAAGCCGACAACCAAGCACAGAGAGGATCCAGCCCATCAGGAAGTGACCAAAGAGTTGCACCACAAAGAACCCACCTCGAGAAAATAGAAGAGGATCCCAATAGCAGGGACCAAGAATCCCGTCCAAGCACAGAGCCCGCCGAGGATTCACAAGAAAAAGGGGAAGCTGTCCAAACCCTAAACCATCACCTCCATCGCACCGAGAAACGCAAGGGACCAGATCCATGTGAATAACCTGCAAAAAACCCCAGGGGGAAGCCTGAGGGAAAAAGGGAAGGGATCCCCAACCAAACAGGGATCCCTGGGAAGCACCATTCCAAAAAAACAACCAAGGAAACCCTAGCCGGCCAGGAGGGGCACGAGATAGTGGAGAAGGATCTCCCCCGGAGATCATCTGCAAACAACCACTCCCCGGGAGGGATGACCTGGGTTGAGCCAGGAACTGGGCAGGAACCAGGAGCCATGGGAGGGGGAGCAGGGGAGGGACCAGAGCCCTCCCCTCTCTACTTTCTTCCCTCACCCGGTTTCCAAAAAAAAATAAAACATAACGATAATTCTTGAATTTCAAATTTTGATGTAAATATTATAAATAGACATCTTCAAGGCAATAGGAGGTTGAATTGTTGTCATGTCTAGTATCTGACGTTGATAAATTTGTCCTCCTCTTCCCTTTTTGTATTTTAATATGGACTCGAGTATTGGGATTTTGTATGTATAATTTGTCTAGCCTCTTTCAATTATGTAGTTTTTTTGTTAAAAAATATTTTGTATTACTTATAAGCAAGTAAGAAGGCTACATTGTTGGACCTTCCAAGAAAATAGGGCTTTCATCTAGAATTTTACAAAAGAGCAACAACTATGTCTTAAATGCATTTTTCTAAAATAGAGAAAGAGGGATCTATGACTTTCTTCTAAGTCACTACATATAGGAATTAGAGTTTTTAGCATCGATATGGAGTATACGGTAGAGATATTCCTTGGTTTTCTTTGGCCACCATCAAGGAGGATCTCCATAACAAATCAGATTCCTACAATCTAAATCCCAATTTGCCATGAAATCTACAATTTTATTTTGTTCTTAGGGAGAATGAAGAAAATCTACTATTACGAATCTATATTAAAGCACATGTATCTTGTCAATCACCCTTTGTAACATCCAATATTGAGAAGAGGCCCTGGTGGGAACCTTCAATTGATTAATGGCAGTTGTGAGTACGATTCAACTTGTACTACAAACTAGCCAATATTAGTAGCTTCCTAAAGACCACGAAGGATAGCACAAAATTTTTCTAGATTGTTAGGGAGGACACCAGTATTCTCTACAAAAATAAAGGCATGAGTACCACCTAGGAGTCTTTCTATACCTCTTATATCTACCCTTCTTGTATTACATATTAATGTGGCATTAGTGTTGATCTTTCCCATTCCTTTGGGAGGGGCTTTACATGGTCCATGCCTTTGAATAGTATATTGAGAACTCTATGGGTGCCTTTGTATCCATTCATCCAGATGGAGTTGAAGCCTTGAGAGTAAATTGTTCCACTATTGAGATACCATGGATGTTAGATTTTTATGAATGAGCCTTGAGAGATAATGATCACAAGATGTTGAATAACATGAAAGAAAGTAAATATTCTATATGACTGAAGTTTGCTATAAATAGAAATAAAATAAAATATTACAATGTATCTATGGAGGAAATAAGCACTCCATTAATAAAGTTGTTGATCTACATTGTATCCATCACCAATGAATGGTGAGGCACACAAAACTGTACTATCCACTAAGCTACACTATTTGACTATGTCCCACGACTTTATTCCTATCTAAGAGGCCATCCTTATATAGACAAAATAGGATACTTGACAAATACTCTATCTAGTTATGCAAGGGACAACTTGCACATTTACGCTTGTGCATTTATTATATTGCATGAAGTAACTAGATAACTTACACAGAAAGTAATCTAGATATGTATCTTGGAGGATACATTTACAAAAACCAAAATGATGGAATAGACTCTATTTTCAACACCCCATGTATTACATTATTTGGGTATTGAATGTTTTAGTCTTCAATATGGATATTTTTCATTATCTTTTGCTTGATATTCGTAGTCTTATTCCTCTACATTCTTTGTATTCAGGTTTAGCAAGTAATTTGTGTCTTCATATGATGCATAGTAGGTTGTATTTGGGCCTTCTACTCTCATTGGATGATCTTTGGCATGTTTATATTCATATTCTATCCTGCCACCTTAATAGTCCTCTTTGCAAGTATCTTCATTTGATTCTGATTGTTGATGAATGAGTAGGGCATGATGTAATTGTCGTCTCATTATTTTGTGCTTGTCTTTTTGGTGTACTATTTTTCCCTCTGTTGCTTCAGTCTTCATATCTTGATTCCTTTTAGTATGTATCTTCTTCCTCTTTCTTCTTCTCTTCTTGTGATTTAGCTTTGATGTAGGTGAAATATTAGATTTATAACAAGTTAGTCTATCATCACAGAAGTATTATTCTTTAACATCAGCTTGTTTCTTGTGTTGAGTAAGTACAAACACAATTAATGATATATAAATCATCAGACATTCTTCTGGATAAAAAATAACCAATATTTGTGAGTTCCACCATGCGGTAAATATAGTTTCATGAATATAGTTAATCAATGCCATAAAACTACCTTCTTTGGCTTCTTTAAGAGATAAGGTGAATTGCATATTGTCATTAGAATATAGATACTTGTATCCATCTAGAGTATCTATTAATTTTTTAGAGTAGAATTCTACTTCATGGAATAGTTCTTCATTATTGAAAGCTTTTCTCAAAATTTTATCCATAATGTTTCTTGAAATTGAACTTTGATAGAACCTTGATAGTCTTATCTTATTGCTCCCTAGTGATAAGAGTATGATATAGTGCTTTTTGTAAAAATATAGTTCAATGTTGTTTCTTATCTTATCTAAAGGTTGACCTTCAAAAATGGAAAAGCCTTGAATTCTTCTTCCCTCTATATTCCACGTTGCACTTCAGACATTTCTACTATGCTTCACTCCTTTGACTGTGCTTCGCTCCATCTTTGGACGTCTTTAACTATGCTTCACTCACACATATTGAACTTGGACTTCAAATGCCTTTTAATGAAAATTGGTCATGGATGTTGTGACATGTGTCACATCCGTTAAAAGTGAGCACTCCATTATTTATGTAATGCTCTTGAAGCAATCCAAAAACGTATGGGCATTCATGTGAAGTTGGTGGAGAATACCAAGTGTCACTGCTTTACTTGTAACTAATGAATATAATTTTCTATAATGTTGAGAGAGGAATTATGTCCATAATGCCAAGTGTTATTTCTGCATGGAGTCCGTTATTGTAACATATTCAAATATGGATATTATAACTCCTCAATCCCTTTGCTTTGCTACGTTGCTTGGGTAGCAAGCAATCTATTTTCCTGTAGGTGGATAGACAATGCGCTTATGGAGCTTGGACAATGATTTGGAGCTTCCTTCAATTGATGGTCTTCTCCAAGTTAGAAACCATGAATGTAACACCTTTACCTTTTGCTTTTATACCTACAATTGTGTTGAATCCCTTGTAGATTTTTAACGTCTTTTTTTAGAAATAGATCTGCACTCGCTTGTCTATGTAAATGTAGCTCTTGAATGATCTAAAATAAGCTTTGATTTTGCAGGTACGTACATCCAAGATGAGCTAGGGGATCCTTATAGCTTGGGAAGAAGAGTGTTGACATCTGGCATTTGTTGGCTGATTTCTCATGTATTAAATGTGCCCTTTTGTGGCACTTCCAAATCTGTTCTTTTGTTGTTAAAAACCAGATTAGAGTAGTGCATATAATGTATTATAATGTTGTATAATAAAAGTTTTTAATATATCTTCTTTTGCACTCTATTTCCATATCTAAAATTTTGGTTTTGTGGTAGATTTTTCTTGCAATACAAGGGTTTGAGGTTGTCTTTAAAGAGTAGTCACACCTTTCCCTTTTTTCTTGGATACTTTTGTTAAAAAATACAAGCTTCAATAACAGTAGATAAAAGCTTTTTAACTAATGCAATTCTTCTACACTTTCTTTCTTTGCATTCAACTTCGTAATGCTTTTTTTATTTGAGAATCGCCAAGTCTCACTTTCATAAGCTTCTATTTATGTTTTTGGTTAGTTAAGTTCTCCAAATTCTAGAGGATTCTAACCATTTTGGTGGCTTCTATTGACCACTACAAGTTGCAGATTTTTGTGCTTCAATAGTGTCTTTAGACACTTGATACAAATCAGATTTTGTGCCTTTCAATAAACACAAAACTAATTTTCTTTTTGAGAGTGATATACATAGTACAAGTTCTTCACATTTAATGCACTAGTATTACACCTTATCACTCCAATAAACTCTCAAAGTCATGAACTAATAATTTTCTACAACTAATCAAGAATAATCTAAAATGAATCATTAAGAGTTATTCTGTAATTTCACTACAATCAAGGTTGTAGGACTTAGTTTTTTTTTTTAAAGTAGATAATAGATAGTTGATAGAAGCTAATCTAAAATCTAATCAACTCCTAATAAATTTGCAAATAAAATTTAAAAATAATATGTTTCTTTTTGCACTTTAGAAGACTCTAATCTAATTTTCTTCTTGCAACTTTAATCCAAATTCAGGTGCTCTAATAAATCTAATAAGTAATCCAATTAATGAATCTTCTTGCTTACCTTTTTATGTAGCTCTTCTCTCATCTTTGTAGAGGATGTAGACCTTGGTGTCTAAAAACACCAAGTTGTTGCTTCAAGTAGAATGTCTTGAATAGCCCCTTCTTCACCAAATGATGGTCTTGAACTTTCTTTCACGAGCCTAGGATTTGGTGGCTTATTCTCCTCTTGTTTTCTCTTCCTTCTACTATAGATTTGGAGAAGTTAAGGTCTCTAAAGTGGTGCCTTCTTATTATGAGAGGTAATCTTCAAATATCCAAGATTTGGTGAGCTTCTTCAAGTCTCCAAGATTTGGTGAGCTTCTTCAAGTCTTCTTATTGAATTATGACTTCAAGCAGGATCTTCTTCTAGGCTTTGACACTCCTTGCCAAATTATTCTTCACGGATTTGGCACTCCTTGCCAAATTATTCTTCACGGAAATGGCACTCGCCAAATTCTCCTCTTGGGCTTGTCGGATGATGATAATTGTCCCAAGTCCTTCACTATCAGGTACTTCACCTTGGTAGTGGTTTTCTCCAATGAGTTCTCAAAGAACTCTCTTGATCTTCAGCAAGGCTTTCCTAGCCTTTTCTAGATGCTCGATGAGATCTTCATAAGGTCTTTGATCTAGTAGTTTTTTATGGTCTTCCTTGAGATATTTTCTTCAAACTTCTACTCCTGGAAGTGTTGGTAGTGAGATATTCTCCTGGATCTTTTGATTTTGCTACTCCTGGCTTCGAATAGAACTCTCCTAGTCCTTCTTCTTCATCCAATACTAGAATTTATTCAATGATATCTTCTCTTGATCTCTTTACTTTTGCTTTAGGGTTGAACTGATTCTAAAGAATATACTCTTCCTAACTTTCTTGTAGAAAGTCTCCCAACTCATTGAATCTTATGTTCCTACAACAAATATATTAGTACTTAAATATTTAGTTTATTTTTGAATCAGTTATTCTTCTTGAATTCTTCTTCAGGATCAAGGCTTCTATGGCCTATTTTAATATTAAGGCTCCTATGGCCTTTTTCAGTACCAAGGCTTCTATGGCCTTTTTAGTATCAAGGCTGCTATGGCCTTTTTAGTATCAAGGCTGCTATGGCATTTTTAGTATTAAGGTTGTTATGGCATTTTTAGCATAAAGGCTTCTGTGGCCTTTTTCAGTATCAAGACTTCTGTGGCTTCTTTTTCAAGGATTTTATACCCTTTTTGTATCAAAAATCTTATTATTCAACTATGGAATTTTTTAATCTATCAGTGGAGATATTTAGTCTCCTATCCTCACCACAATCCTTCACTAGAAGTCTTCTTCTGTAGTATTCTCCTCTTGCACAATGAACTAACCTCTACACTATGAGGGCACACCGACCTTCGGACAATGAAGTTAGAGTCTCCAGTTTTTTGTCATAGGAGGAGTCCCAATCCTCTGAGAATTAATTTTTTGTAAAAAAGAAACTTTAGACACTAGTTAGTAAAATCCATATAACTTGGATGATATTCACTAGATGAATTTTCAATCTAGTGGATTGAATGTTGTCTTCACAAGTTTTTATAACAACTCTGTGGAAAAGACTCTATATAAAAATTATCTCAGTATTTTCTAAAACTAAGATTCCTTCCAGTCATATCTTTATGACTCTCCCAAAATCTATTATATATTATTTTGATATCTTTTGTCAGTGGTTGGTCCAACGGTGTTTTAGTTTGATAAAAATATTAGGCTAACCAAAAATTGTGGTTTCTCGATTGACCTAAATAAACTAGATCTATCGTGTCTTAGATACCACTGTTAGCTTTTTATGAATGAGCCTTGAGAGATAACAATCACAAGATGCAAAATAACATGAAAGAAAGTAAATCTGCTAGATTACTAAAGTATGATGTAAATAGAAATCATATAAAATATTATAATGTAGCTATGGAGGAAATGAGCACTCCATTAATAAAGCTATTGATCTACATTGTATCCATCACCAATGAATGGTGAGGCACACAAAACTATACTATCCACTAAGCTACACTATTTGACTATGCCCCACAACTCTATTCCTATATATCTAAGAGGCCATCCTTATATAGGTAAAATAGGATACTTGTCCAACACTCTATCTAGTTGTGCAAGGGACAACTTGCACATATACGAATTTCACATTGACACTTGTGCATTTATTACATTGCATGAAGTAATTAGATAACTTGCACAGAAAGTAATCTAGATATGTATCTTGGAGGATACATTTACATAACCCAAATGATGGAATAGAATCTATTTCCAACAATGGATGGGGGCTTCAAAGTATGCAAGGTACTTTCCTCCATATTGGTTGAAGTCTTTTCCCAAATATGTTGGGCATTATAGTGAGTTGCTTTAAAAATTATTTTATTCCTTTCTTTCCATAGATTCTAGAGCAACAAAGAGATGCTAACCAAGGCCATATGTTTCATCGAGCTATCCAATCCATTCACCCTGGGCCAAGTATTCCATTCCTACTTGAGGGAGGTGAATTGAAGGAATTTTAGATCTAAAAAGGTTGCCAACCATTTCCATAATTGAATAGCTAGGGGACACAAGAAAAATGTGGTCCCAAGTCTCATTCTCTACACAACAAAATTCACATTTGAATGGACCAAAAAAACCATGTTTCATCAACTGGTCTCCTAGTAGAACCCTCTTATGAAGTACAAGACAAGTAAATAATCTCACTTTAGGCCATGTCAAAAGTTCCCACAACTAATTAAAGACGTCCCTAAGTGTATTTTTCTTATGGTGAGTGAGGGGTGAGTATCCTAGAGCTATAGTATACACACCATTAGAATGTGGTCCCCATCCCCACCTATCTTTGGATTTTGACCAAGATAGAAATAAACTTCCAAGAATATGATGAATAGCATCCTTGACGACCTCTATTACCTGCATTAGTCAGTTTCTTACTAAAAACTAGACTCTTTCCTCTGAATCCTTTTTCCCATAGGATCTATAATAGTGTGATATATTTATCCATCCTCAACTATGGAGTTGTTCCATGATGTATTTCCTTTTTGGAAATTGTTAAGACAATGGAGGCACACCATCCCAAGCATCCATCTAAAAATTTACTTTGCGACCATTCCCCACTATCCAAAGAAGTTGTGGTTTGATAATTTTCTCCCCTATCCTTAGCACCTCAAGAACCAAATATCCTCATCGAGGAAGTTGATATCTAGTAAATTATTTTGAAGCTCAATTTTTTGCATACTTGGCTCTCAAGATCTACACCCATAACTCATTAGGGGAAATAATTAACCACCAATATAATTTTGCTACCAAAGCTAAGTTATTTTTTATTGTTGATCGAAGGCCCAAGCCTCCCTCTTTTTTGGAAGACAAAGTTTATCCCACTTCACTAGGGACCACTTATGCTCTAATTTTGCTCTGCTCCATAAGAACCTCTTATTAGTCTTTTCCAACTTTATCAACACATCCCGACGAATACTTAGGATTGAGGAAACATAGATGGGAATAGATTGTAAAACAGATTTGACCAAAGTGAATCTACTTGTAAGAGAAAACCATCGACTAGTCCAATTATTCAACTTACTTTGTATATTCTCTATAAGCCTCTCCTATTCCTCCTTTTTATGTTTGGCTACCTATAATATAACTCCTAAATAAGTGATTGGAAGAGATGATGGATTGAAATTCTAAATACTTAAAATCATGGTCTCAACTTTAGTAGTACAATGAAAGAATATGATCTACTTTTTCTCATTAGTAATTTATCTATGGTTATCGAAAAGAGGTTTAGAATTTTTTTGAATCTAGATAATTTTGATGCAGTAGCATGACCCATCAAGGTCAAGTCATCTACAAACTATAAAGGATATAGAGAAGGGTTTGTTGATACACATCTAATTCCTTGAATGGATCTATTTTTCCTTTCTTTAGAGATGATACGACCTAGACACTCTACCAAATTGATGAATAAATAGGGGGAAAGTGGACCCCCCTAGTGCAGTCCCTTGGAAGAAATAAATAAAGAATATGGGCTACCATTTATCAACACAATATAATATATTGAGGAAATAGTACCTCTAATCCACTCCACCCAATCCTTGGAGAAGCCAAACTTCCTCAAGACCTATAAGAGAAAATGCCAATCCACCTTGTCATAAGCCTTGGAGAGGTCCAAATGAATAAACATGGTTGGGGATCTCTATGCCTGCATGGAGTGAAGGACCTCTTGAGCAAGCACTATTTCATCTACAATTTGTCTCCTTCCCACAAATCCTCCTTGCTCTAGTAAGATTATCATAGGAAGGAAGGATTTCAACCTTTGAGCTATCATCGTCATAATGATTTTGAGGAGAACATTACACAAGGCTATCAATCTAAAGCCAAAAATATGATCTACCTCTTGGGACTTAGGTATGAGCACTATGTAGGTTGTGTTGATTTCTTTTAAAACTAACTTTGCCACCCACACTTCGTCTACCATCGCAAGTATCTCATCCTTGAGCATGTACCAAAATTTTTGGAAGAACTATACGGGGAAGCCATTTGTTCCAAGGGTTTTTCCTTTTTCTTTTTTATTTTAAAAACCACTTCCTTTAATTATACCATATAAGTTGATGTTTTCAATATCTTATTATCCTCTTTCTTAATAATGGAAGAGATTCTCTATAGAACTTCCTCTTGAGCCCTATGGTCTAGGGGGACTGTAGAGAAAAGATTCTCAAAGTATTCAGTGATAATTTCCTTCATCCCATCCTAGGAATAAATTGGATCACCTGTATTAGTCTTTAAGGAAGGCATAAATTTTGAAACTCGTCTAGCCAGAAGATATTTATAGAAGAAAGTAGAGTTTTTATCCCTTTCCTTTAACTAGTCGATCCTAGATTTTTGTTTTCATAAGAGCTCCTCCCTCATTTCCTATTTTGTTAACTCATAAGAGACTTGGATTTCATGTTTGTTGGGATCCTTTGTAAGTCCCAAGGAGTGAATATAAGTGTTTACTTGCTCTATTTTGAAATCCCAATATGTCTTTTTAACCCTCACATCCTTGAACTCGTGCTAGTTCTATTCCTTAATTTTGGTTTTGATGAACTGTAATCTCTTGACAAAGCAATACATTTGGGTATTGTAGCTTAGCTTTCCTTCCATCCACCACTAAATAACTAATGGCCTAAAGGAATTATTTATGAACCACAGAGAACTAGAATTTAAAGAGTGAGTGATTCCTAGCAGATAGTTAGAGGTCTAGCAAAATAGGTCAGTGGTTTGATCTTGCATCATTAAGAATAAGAGATTTTGGAATTACTTCTAGAGAGAGAAGGTCATCTGAGATTACAAACCTGTCCAAGCACTCCAAGATGTGTGATGACCCCTTTTATCTATTTTCTATGTGATCAATCCATTGTTAGGCTTGACATCAATCACATGGAGATGCCCCAAGTGCTCATGCTTTAAATCAATCATAGTGTCTAATGTTCTCATCCCTCTCATATTTTCATCTAAGGAGAGAATGGTGTTAAAACCCCTCCTAGGATAATCTAGTCATTGGTAAATTGGAGCTTGAGATGTTAGATATAGTCCCACTAACTTAATTTATCCTTTATAGTAGTGGTTGCATATATGTTAATACATAGGATTTGTTGGTCGTTTTACCTTCATTATCCTTGACGTCCTAGAATTCCCTAGCTTCTCACATCCACATGCACAACAAATTTCTTTGGATCCCATAGAAAAGAGTCACCACATGACACTCCTTGAGAGATGAGAGATTCTACTCAACATATGGGCCATAATTTCTTAGCAATTATTTTCATCTTCTCTATTGCTAACTTAGTCTCCTAAAGAGAGACTATGTTTGGCTTATTTTTTTGAATTAACCTCCTAATTTCATTATGTTTGAGGGGACTATCTTTTATCCCCCTTACATTCCATGAAAGTAGTCTCATGAGGATGGGTGGATTAATAATTTGGTGATAAGAGTCACCTTACCCTCAGAGACAAGATTTTCTCCTTCTTTTGCTAAGTGGTGCTAATTTGTCTTATGTCCTACTTTCTGGTTGGTATCCATCTTCATTTTCTTGTGTTTCTCCTATTATATACCATACTGATCTTGGGTATATCCTCCTTCATGATGCTTTATGTATACTACTAAGGACTTATTAAGGAGGTTGAGGTATCTCCTCCTACGTCAAGATGAGTGATCCTATGTATTTTACAAGTATCATTGTCTTCTTTTTTGGATCCTAACTTTTTTTTTTTTGTTGACCTTTGTGATTCATGTTTGTGTCCATTTACCTATTGATATGATTGTCATCTATTTTTGGCAGTGCCTTTCCCCTAATTTGGACCAAACACTTCCTTCAAGAACTAGCTCCACCATAAATTTTATCTACATTTGATGATCTTCTCCCACAGTTGGATTTTCAATAGTCAAAGGAGTAAATTTGTTATTTAATACCACATCGCTTTCAATATCTGCTTTTTCTTTGACTATGCTTTCTTTTTAGGTTCTTGAAAATCTACAACCTTTTCCTTTTCTTGCATTTGCTCTGAGCACTTCTATGGATAATCTCTCGCTATATGCCCATACTCATGGCATATCCAATATTTGAATGGGATGTTTTCATAATCCACTTTTTGCTCCTAGGCTTCATCCTTTGTTTGTAATGTGATCTTTTTAGGAAGAGGTTTTTTGAGATCCATCAAAACATATTTTGGCATATATAATTTGTTCAAAACTATAAGTGTTGTCAGCCACCATCATAAAGGTTTCCAAAGTGTTTTCAGTTTTTGCAAAGGATATGGGATTTCGATATTCAGATGGTAACCCAAATAACCTAACCCATATAGGGCCCATAGATGGCATTTCATTCTCTGCTTGGAACTTCATATGTTTTTTTACAAGGAATTAATTTACAAAGTAGACCCAATATTTTTATCAGTATAAATACAACCACTTTTGAGTTCATTATTGTTGTATATGACACTCAAGTGGATAGGAGTGACCAACTTCTTGTAGTATTTTGGGGTTCGCTTTTCTAACCTCATCATTAGAAGAGATGCCATCAATGGTCCCCCCACTTTTCCCATACACTCACTTGTATGAGACAACTTGACCATGACATAGGGATTACCCTTTAAGGCCCATAATACTTAAAGGTGATGCCTATTCCATAACCCTACATACTATCATCTATGTAGGATTATTATGGTGTGATGCCTTAGTGATTAGTTAGTTTCATCTCTCCATGAAATAACTAAGACCATTACCACTCACCTGGTAAGAATCATGGTCACACTTGCCTCATTGTAAGGTACCACCACTATACTGACCTATGAATGATCAAGTGGATTATTCCATACCAACCCACCTCACCTCACCGCCCTAGCCTCACTGCTAGGATTTGTCAGTCATAATTACCTAGTTACATTGTCTACCCACAACTCACTAGGATTGGGTACAACTTGACTCTAAGAATTACTAACATGGTTCTAGTATCATGCTCAAGATAATACTTTCCATTCCCATGGGTCCTAAACAACATTCATATCTATCTCATCAAAATAAATAGAGTGCTATATTAAAACCATGCTCAAAATTATCAACTTAACATATTGATAAAACTAAAGAATTAGGTATTTCTTTCCAAATATAACACATGAAATAAACAACATCTAAGAGAATCATAACCATAATCCATCAATTATATTCTATCAATCTCTTTAAAGGCACATTGTTTCCATTTTACAAATAATGATTCATTCCAAGGAACTTTAAATAAAAGAAACTATTGAATTATCTTGCATTCTTTGAATAAATCCCAAAATCATATAACGAGGATGTTTACATACAATAATACATAGCATAAACTTCCACTCAAGATGTTTTCCAAATATTTTAGTATTACATTTCAAATTTTATAATATAACCAATTCCTAATCTCATATTTCTTCTCGAGGTCCTCCACTTGATATGTCTTCTTCAAGAAAATTTAACGATAAGTTTAGGGATCAAGACAACTCTTGAATGCAATTGCAAGCTTAGCATGCATTATACACGAAAATGTACTACAATGCAAGAACATGCATCTTACAACCAAAACATGCAAGATATAGTAAGTTTGAAAGAATCCCATAGTTTCTCAATTATGAATTCTTTAGCTACACAAGCCTCATCCATTCCATAGAAAGCTTATTTTTAATTTTTCATGTTGAAAATAATTTCTCCTTTTTATTAAATCTATAATCCATCGAGGCTTATTATTCCTCTAATGAACCCAATTATAAACTATATAATATTGATTATTCAACAACACAAAAGTGTTTACATTTATTTATTAACTTCATCCTTATGACTTAATAAAATTTATATTTTTTTAATAAAAAAACCACATTTATTAAATAAATATGGAAGAGATAAAAACCTTCTTTATTTAATTAATACCTCTATCTTTATGATTTTTATAAATCAACTAATGCATTAATCTAGTTTCAAATAATTGAGCACCAATTAATTAAACTAAACTTGTATCATTATGCAAGCAAAACTAATCTTTGAACAACCAAAACTAATTCAAGCCAATCTAAATTGTTTCCAAATATATTTACGAAGTAAATGAATATAAATCATAAAGTAAGAGAATTCCAAATCGTCTAATATATTGAAAGTGATTATTAGGCGTTACTTTTGACAGTGATGTCCCTACTTCAAAAACTATTGGTTCCAATTTCCATTGAACCTAATTTCAGGATAAAAGGTGCATAGAGTATATGCTCATATATCCATTTGGTTATGATGGATAAGAAATTTAAAGACCAAGAGAATGTTAAATTTTTCCTACATAAATATATATTGCAATGCTCCTTATTAACATATAAAATTAGTTACAATTGATAAAAAGGATCCAATAGCCACATAGGGTCAACTATTATAGAAATTATTAGTCCACTAGCTATTTTTGATTAACTTAGAGGTAATGTGTCCCTCACAATGTGAAACTTCAAATTTGGGATTCTTAAGAACCCATGACAAATTTTAATGACTAGGGAGAAGATGAATGTGAGAAGATAAAAATAAACCCAATGATCACGATTACGGTAATAAAGGATTGATAAGGAGTGGTTAAAATATGAGAAAGGATACCTTCCATGACATGACTGTTGGTTGATAAGGAGTCTTTGAAAAAGGCGAATGCATGCTAATTGACTATGAGTGGTTGTTCTATGTAAAGCCATCTCAAAATTATAAACACAACGTGCAATAAATTATATACTTTGAAAACAATGTTACTAAATTCAATTTCTACTAGTATTATTAGAATATGGTACTGCTAATAAATTTTGTGATTGCAGAATCAAGTACTTCATGGGTGGATTGGTATGGGACAACCCATCGGAGTTGAGAGAAAAAGAAAATGATGGATGAATTCTCATCGATAGCCACAAGGGTAAAACCCTCATATAGATGCATTTGCATATGTGTATGTTTGATTAAAAATACACCATCGGACAAGGAGGTTGCTATAAAGCAAAAGAGCCCTTACCTTGTGCAAATGGGATTCTTCTTAGGCAGATGATAATGTTGCAATCATCGTAAAGTCTCCTACTTAAGGATATATATGTGTGTGTGTGTGCGCGCATACTTTTAATTGTATCTTAGTCCGAGCAAGGACGAGCTTTGGTAAGAGCCCTTGTGTTGTTGTATGTGTTTTGGAATGTGGAATTTGTTTGGTTAAGGATTTATCAAACAAAGTATTAATAATAATGTTAGTATTATTAATACTTAAAAATATTAATATCAATGTTAATGGTTAATATTAACATTTGGTATCAACTCATTAATTCTATGAAATTAGAAATTAATTTAACACAGAATATATCTACAAGCATACCCCAGTGATAAAGGCTTTGGCCTCTTTTTGGGAGGTCCAAGGCTCAAACCCCACTCAATATGAGGGGACCGAGACCCCTCATAAAAACTCGTGTAAACTCTTAAAATAAATAACACATGAGAGATACCATAGTGGTAAGTCTTTGGGTTTTTATTTAGGAGACCCGAGTTCAAACACTGGTAAGAGGGGATTGGTACCCCTCATAAAAATATGTGTAAACTTAAGATAAGCCTTGGCAACAACATGCATATACTAGGGACACCCAACTGGAGCTCGTCAACTCTTCGAGCTCCAACTGGTTATTACTGCCTTGAGACCCTTTTGGATTTAGCTTGCTTTTCATGTAAAAAGGTGGAAGACCCTTTTAAAACCCTTTTTTTAATAATAATAAAAAATTAATACAAAATTAGTGAATCGAGTGAATGATTCAGTTCTAAAAGCTTGTTTTGTTTAATTATTGTTGAATGGAGTGCTAATAATAGTAATGATATTATTAAAAAACCTTTTAAATAATAATTTATTAAAATAGTTTATTAAGGAGGTATCACACTTTATAAACATTATTGTTTGAAAAAGGTTATATTTATGAAAGAATTCATGAGGAAAAATATGAAACATATTCGAAGTATTATGTGTTGCATAACGCGTTGGCATAGAGGATGGATGGATGGGTGGTAGCATGCATGGTGAACCACTTTTCTTTCGAGCCTCATATAATTTCCTTGGTTGCCAAATTTGATAAGGGAAGGGGGTTGAAAGAAATGAGAGGAGATTTTGATGCTTAAAGAGTAGCAGAATGACGCATTTAGGAGGAAGGTAACATAAAGGTGACAAGCTCGACAAATTCTGATTTGGCGATTCATTGGTACAATGTTACCAGTTTCTTTACTTTCCCATTATTTTTGTGATATGAATGGAATTTAATTATGCTTGTGAAAATTAGAGTTGGTTTATTTAGAGGTTGAAATTTTGTTCTCTTACACTATTATAATTTGTTAGTTGTATTAATTTCCAATCAATCCCTATGCATGGAATGCATCACTTTGTGATAAACATGACATAAACCCTTATTTTTCTCCTTTCATAGGGATTTTTGCTGCCCATTACAATATAACTCCATTGGTTCGTAATATTTAATTTTATGTGTGCATTATCCATGATGCAATACTTGTGGTGGTAGACAAGTTGATAATGGTCGCGCATTTTATACTAAGGAACATCAAGGATGATGCATCGGTTGTGGTGAAGAAGTTTATCAAAGAAATAATTTGGTTACATGGTTTCCTTGATGTAATCATATCAAATAGAGACTCCAGATTCACGTCAAAATTCTGGCAAGATCTTCATCGTGCTTTGGGTACTAAGTTGAATATTAGTTATGTTTACCATTTAGAAATAGATGGTAAAATGGAGAGGGTTAACCAAGTCCTTGAAGATATGCTTTGCATGTATTATTGCATAGATCAAAAGTCTAAGTGGGAATACTATTTACATTGAGTAGAGTTTACATATAATAATGGATACCATGCATCATTGAGAATGGCTCATTCTGAGGCCTTATATGGAAGAAAGTGTTAAACACCTCTATCTTGGGCTAATCCAAAATATGAAAGGTGATCGAACCAAACACTATCAAGGAGATGAAGGAGTAGCTCAGGGTGATTTGAAAAAGGCTCAAGGAATCAACCAATCGCCAAAAGAGTTATGCTGATCTAAAAAGATCACCAAGAGAATTCTTCGTGGAAGACAGAGTCTTCTTAAGGGTGAGATCCAAGAAAAATGCCGTCAAGTCAACTAAGTCAGATCCTCATTTTATGAACAAGCCTACTCTCTCAAGAAACCACGACTTTCCTTGGAAGGCACGTTCTTGGTTCTCTTCACACTCAAAGAGCACTAGAAAATAACCATTGGGATAGAGCATGATTTGAACGTCTCCCTTAGTTCGCTAGTTTCAAGATGCCCACTCCCTAAAGGTTGATAGTTAGGGTTTGAAACCCATGAATATGCATATTAGACCTTTCTTTTTTATATCCTCTATATTCGTTTGAAGGTTTGCCTTTTCAGCTGAATTATCGGGGAGCCATCGACCACTTTCATGCAACCATTGGCATTCTTCTTGGGATCTAAGCGCAACATTCTTAGAGGTCTGCGAGGAAACTTAGTCACAGAGTTACCTGTGTGCCCTCCACCTCACGATCGTACTACATCTCGAAAGGAAGGTTTAGGGGGAGGGATCCCCCGTCGTCATTGCCATAACAAAGCTGCAGAGATTTTTAAACCCTAATCTACCCCAAAAATTAAGAAAATAACAAAAAAATAAAAATTACCTACACTTTTTTTAACAATGTTTGATACGAAGAAATCCCACCCTAAGCCTCGCATTCCACAACCACTCCATCTTACTGAAGCTTTTGTATGTAATAGTAGTGACAATGCGTGCAAACCCTAGCAAAGCTCCCCTTTTATAATTTCATAGTTTCTTATCCAAAAAACAATCCATTTGAAGTGGTACAAGTGATATCATTGGATCTAGTTTCATGTCCAATTATGTATTTACTCATTGAGCTTTAACATAAATACAAAGAGCTTGGACTACACCAACATTTCTATCATGGTTTGAGTATTTGTGTATCTTTTCAGTGGAAGGTTGTGACTATCCCAATATTTTTATCTTAGCTTTCATGGGGAGTCTTGATTTACAATGATACATGATTGGGACCTTGTTCAATTTATGTTGTTATGTTGTGTTCATGTGTTCACTCATCCCACAGAACTACAGAATGGGAACCACAATCTTTGGTGCATTGCCACCTGTAGCTTAGGCTAGTTATGCTGGATAGGTTTTATTGCTTTATGTTAATTTCCTTTCCATCATTTACTATTTTCTCTTTCCATTTTCTTTGGCAAAACACTCGCTAAAATAGACTAACATAGGAGGAAGAGCGTCAAAGATTACACCCAAACAAATAGTCGAGCTTTGTAAAAAATATTGGAGGTCGTTCAAAGGATCCGCATACCATGCTCCTCCAACTTTCTAAGGCTGACACCCCAAGCAAGCCATAGAATATCAAACACATTTACAACTGAAAGGGAGGCACCCAAGTGTAGGAGCTATTTCCAACCCCCAACAACTTGTAATGGGTTCATGTGTGTTATTAGACTAAAAGAGACGAACAATCTAGTTATTCCTTGTTTATGTTACTAAGAAAGTCAATGTAATTTGTCATTATGTACTGAAAACAAATTACACGAAGCAAACCTTCAACTCAACCTTAGTTGATGTGATTAATAAAATATAAGGCATAATTCTTTGTTTCTTGAACCACAATATTGTATTAACTAGACTCACGCTAATCATCCATATTTATGTTATACCAATTCCTTCATGCCAGTTCAATTATGATTACACAATTTCTCACTAAAAGGTAGATTGTCTTGTTATGTTTCTAACCTTCCTGCCAATTCCTTCATGTCCTTCTGGGTATGATTCCCACTCCCTCTTGCGGATACACAAAAAATTCATCCCTCAGTGGTTGTGGCCAAGGGTCTAAGGGTTTCTTTGATGTTGTTTTCACCACTAACCAAAGTTTTGAGGGGACTCCAAAGCAACAAAAGTTGGGACCATGGCAACCCCCTCCCCCAAGTTGGGAAAAAATTAATTTTGATTGTGCAACTAAGGATAACCCAGGGGATGCAAAAATTGGTTTTCTCAGAAGAGATTTCAAGGGGAAGATCCTCCATTGGAAGTTAGAGGGTCTTGGAAGGGCTACTAACAACGAAGTTGAAGGACTGGCTATCAGACAAGGGTTTCTCAATGCTTGGGAGAATGGGGTTATAAATATCATAGTTGAGTCTGACTCACAAATTATGGTGGGGCTTCTGGATGCTATTAAAAATTTAGACCAAAGGCTTGGAGGATAAGAAACATTGTGAACCAAATTAAGTCCATTTGGCAGCAGTTCGAGGATGTCATCCCAGTCTATGTTGATAGACAAAATAATGTAATGGCTGATTTTTTGGCTAAACGTGGCAGTGAAAGTCCGGTTGGATACATGTTGAATTCTAATAAGGATAGATACACTTTTGAATGGCTGGAGGTGAACCAAATGATTCTTAATTTGGCCAACAAAGACTTAGGTAAGGATGAGGATAGGTCCAGAGTCCACTGAGCCTTATGGATCAATGGAGGATGAACAATTATTTGTTGGGTTTTTTGTTGCCTCTTGCAACACTCTGTGATCTTTTTGGGATAGCAATGGTAGTGTTCGTAGGACTGTCAAGTCTGCTAGGTTACTTAGGATCAATGGAAAGCAGAAATGGGAACAAGTTAAAAGTTTTTGCTCTTTGGATGGCACTCAATTTTCTGATTTTTTTGGAGATGTTAATCCAAGTTTTATTCAGATTTTAGGGCTTACCAAAAGTGATAGACCTATGACTGTAATTTGACTCTTGTTCTATCAATATAATTTTTTTACCTTTTCAAAACAAAATTTTTGGTTCTAATAATAGAAGATCTTTCACTTTGGTGGATTAGGATACCAATGTGAAGTAAAGGTTTGAGAAACTAAATATAGATTTTAGTAGTCAATTATAATTCCACCCAAGAAGTACTCAATAAATAAACTTTTAAAATTTTGATCTTTCTAAAGCACAAAACACTAACAATGTTCTTATCTTTTTTTTAAGAGCCCGAGAACCTAGTAATGTGGCCAGTCGTAGTCGTCCCATCCGCGTATACCACACAACATCGGTTACAAGGGATTAATTTAGGTATCTACATAGAAAAAGGAGCCTGAGTTGGCCTCTAACAACACAAGACATTTACCAATCTTGCCATACAAGCCATATTTTGGGTATCCACGGGGTGAATGCAAGGAAAATGGAGCTTGGGTCTCGATTGACCTCTACCAGCACACTGGACATTCACCAACTGCACCACAGAAACGAATAATAAATAAGACTTAAGCATTGGGTGGATTGGTAAGTCCTAGGCACTTACCAAGAAGAAACCTAGATTCAAACCTTGAAGGTTTTCAAAAGTAGTAGTTTGACCTAACTCTGCTGAGTGCCCACTGTACCAATTGCAAGCCATCGGTGGTTTTCCTCACACCGGTAAGTGAACAACGAGGTGGTGTATATGGGTTATAAGGGGCAGCTTTAAGATTTAAACCCTGATTGATAATAAAAAATTGAATGGAATGCAACCCATTCCATGTGTATGAAAAAAACGATCTTCCTGTCCAAAAAGTACTCCATAAATAAATCTTCCTTTCATTTATCACAAATTTTACGCCAAATGACATTGCCTGAAAAGAGAGTGGGGGAAGTTAGTCGTGGCATGGTGATAGGCAATGTGGCTGGCTTGACCATAGTATGGGATGGGCAATGAGAATAGGATGGAATGGTAGGTGGGACAGGGATAATAATTGTCGGGAGATGCTTTCCGGCAAGAAACAACACAGAATGTGACATTGGATTCATATGAACCATGTCAGTGGCCAACTTCCAAGGACAAACGGGCAAAAACAGGTTGCCATGCTCCCCTAAGGAAGCACAAAGATTTACCATGTTCCAAACATCTGACAAAGAAGGGACATGTAAGGGTGTTAGACCAACAAAATTGGCATTATATCAAAAAGTAACATGACTAATGTTACTATACAAATAGATTTGCACCTGTTTAGGTGGTTAAGCTGGTCGGCCAGGTATGCTGCTGCATATAGACATGACCAAACCATACAGAAAGGCTTTCCAGTTAGGCTAATTAAATTCATTAGCCGGTAGTCATAATCTAACCTGTAAAAGCCAATAAGGAATTCGTTTAAATTATCTCTAATATTAATAACCAAAAGTTGCAGAATATCAGATAACTTCTCCAAAACTTCTTATTCATAAAAGTCTCTGCTCATAAAATTGCAAAGTATAATGCTTGTCAGTGAACAGGTCTCCTTAAAATGTATTACTTAATACAGTTAGTTGCTACATACAAGAGCGATGACTTTTGCAGTAAGAAAACCTTAGAATCTCAAACTTAAGAGAGAATTGAAGAACCTTTTAATTTACCTTCTTATTAATATGATGACTTTTTACATTCTCCTGCCCCCACCCTCACCAAAAAAAACCCTAAAACAATGAAAGAAATTGAATAAATTTGTAGCAAAGAACCCAGATAATTGATACAAGTGTGAAGTGTCCTTTTACTTAATAGAAAACAATTTAAAAAGGCTGACTTCCAATATTCGGTTAAATTACATATTAATATGATTCACTACTATTGATACAATCAAGTCACAAAAGTAACTTTGTATTTATAGCCCTTTCTTTGCTGCCTGGCACATAGCTCATATATCCTGTCATTGAAAAATAGGCTGAAGTTCCTGGCACATAGATCATATATCCTGTAATTGAAAAATAGGCTGAAGTTCCTAACACATAGATCATATAGCCCTTTTTTTGTTTCATGATAGGAACCCATCAATATTCAAATTGCCCAAATAAATGCGTTCCATCAGATAAATTCACAGCTTGTTCAGAGGAGACCTATAAAATACAATCGAAGTTCTGCACTCTCCCACATGAGTCATCCACAAGTAGCGGATGTCATACAAGCGGTAATGTGATGGCTTTGACTCTTGGTACAAGTTCACAATGCACGAGCAAGATTTCTAAATTCACTCAAGCAGGATTGCAAAGTCTTATGACGCTTTTGTGTAGTCTGGAGTTCACTCTGAAGCTGATCTACAGCACCAGGTGCCACAAACATATCCATAAAGGTTTCATCAGTCACGGCAAACAGCTCCAGCCCCAGCGCCACTACTAAACTGTCTCGACTGTATCAAAATAATATTAAAAAACAGTTCTTAGAATGGTTACATGAGCAGCTGCACGGGCTATTCCTGATGTGATATGCATACATGATAAAAGAGATGTTTACATGAGCTAAGAATAGAAAAACAAAATAAAATACGGTTGAAGATATGCTTCCCTTATTAAAAAAATGGTTATGACAATACCACTACAGGGGTAAATGACAAGAAAGAAATATAAGACAATGCACTTGAAAGCCTAAAGTACCAGGGAGTCAGAAATCCAGCGTTCAAAGTAGATGGCACACTCCGGTCTATAATGGCTTCACGTATCCTTCCAAAATGTTGGGCAGCCAAGGAACAAACTTCTGTGTATGCTGATTTTGAGCTATTGTCTCCAAACATTCCATTTGACTTGAAGTGCCTAGGTTCCTTGTTTTTACCGGCATGCCCATTAGCTGTTGATTGCATTGGCCTCTTTCGTCCTGCCACTTCAGCACCTATCCCTGCCGCAATACGTCCACTAGCAATCCCATAATCCTTTTTCTTTGTTGCACATGTGTCACTGCTTGGTTGATCTGGAGATGGTGTCTCGGGTACAGTCATTAGGCTTTCCCTAAGTGGCTCTCTAGATACTTTATTTGGTGTTGCTTGCATGTGGCCTTCGGGAGGAATATTTTCATTTTCCTCATCGAAGCTCTCTTCTTCTGAACATCCCAAGCCTTCTGATAGTTCCAAGAAGATGGAATTATATGGAGCGTTGACTCTATATCCTGCACTTGAACCACCAAGTCCAAGAAAACCAAAGTTGTCTACTGCACAAATCTGCGAATATGGACTTGTAACTGATTCTAAATGGTGCCTCACAAGCTCCTTGCATTTCTTTGTCAAACTGCGGATAAACTGATCATAGGCACGCCTAAGAGCAGCATGAAAAGCAACATAGCCCTCAACACCGGCAGTATTTCCCTCACCTATATACCCAATAGAGAAATAGCTAGTGATTATCAGTGTGGCACAAAAGATGGGTAACAGATGGAGTACATGAATGACCTCAAATGAACAACAAGGTTCACATATAAATAGTCAAATCTACTGCAGAAAAAAACAAGCATTTCGATCTCCAAGCGGTGCTAAAATGGGCGACAAAAGCAGGGACATTAGTAGTAATGCATAATTAGCACTCTAATAAGAGTATAATAATTGCGCATTATTTACCAACTAAACTATATAACGTGGGGAGTGTTTATCAAAATATTGACTCGGTAAAGATTTGGACATTTTGCTTGTTAATGAAAATTGCAAAGCTTTAAAACATAAGCAACTATATATAATATCTATCCAGGCAAAGTAAGAAGATTGCAAATATTTTTGAATTACTAGACATGTAGATAGCTTGTTAAAGTCAACATCATACTAAAACACAAAAGCAAATATAGCAATGCCAAGAAGGAAAGATGTCACACCCCCTGAAGAGTCTTCAAGTCTTTTGCGTTCAAAAGCAAGATCAAACAGGCTTCTGAGAACAAAAGCAAGGCGATCACAAGCAGCATCTAAAAGTGGTGCCAACCAAGAACGAGCAGCTGCACGGGCTATTCCTGCTGCTGCAGCTGTCCCTCCTCCCCCACCTCCTCTACCAGAATTTGCAAGCAAAATATTAGCAACCTGCCCAAGAAAGACAAAACAAATGTGCATGATTGTTCCATGGCATGATATAATAGAAACGAATGTAAAGACCTCAAAGTTACAGTTAGTTACCTTCTCTCGTGAAACAGGTGGACATTCTATAGAGCAAGTAGCACATTTAAATTCATGCATCACCCTCTCAAATGCAGCTCCTCCGTGCAGCTTCAAGGTAGAGTTTGCAGGTTTAACATCCCCGGTCAGACCAGGCCACCTACCAACACCACTCTCTGACCTTTCTTCATCAGTTGTTTTTCCCCATTCCTCTGGATCTGGATCTGCAGCCCCATCTAGAAGTGCACCCTTCATAATTGTCACAGAACTCATATCAGTTATGTTGTATATCAAAGACATAATCATTAATTTCCACCCTTTATTTTAAGAAAACACTTATCCAACGGGGAAAAACAAGTGAGAACATACCACATGTCTGGCTATGGCAGCTGCATGTATCATCGCAGACCTCCTCAGCGAAGCCACATCAGAGGTTGCTTCCAGCTTTGCATTAAACTTAGCTACTTCAGCTGCAATTTCACTGCAACGTTGTTCAAGCAGTGCAAGTGTTGCAGGAGCAGCTTCTCTATACCTGTAACAATTTATTAAAAAAAATGTCAGAAGGATCCTCCTTACATATGTTCTTCCTCCCATTTCCTCTCCAAATTAGCGTATGCATCTACAGTTTCTGTCTTATATTCCAAGACATGCAGTGCATTGACATTTCATGGCTCTAAAGATATATCCAACACATTTTGACATGTACTTGGTCCATAGCCTTTTCAAACTATCCATTTCACTAGCAAGTTGAGTTAGCTCAAGCTTTAATTTACTGCTTGGGCAATGACCAAGATTCCTTCCTTATTACTTATCTGTTGTAATTGTATTTGTTTTAATATACCTGCGCTGAAGTTCATTTTCCAAGTAACGTCTCAGGTTTCCAAAACCAATATAAGATCCGAACTTCTCTTCATCGTATCCCCCACTGATATTCTCTCGAAGATGACGAAGGACTTCAGCATCCACATGAGAAATTTGTCTACGAAATTCTTCATTTGTAATGGCCCCTCTATCTTTGGGTAGAGCTACAAAAAATGGTCTGGTATTGTCGCCAAGATAACCACTGGCACTCAGATACCGATCTACCTCCCATCTTTCTCCAAATTCCTAGATAGCAAACAAAATAGTTCGTTTTTAATGTACACTCATTGCAAAATGATATTATAGAAATTGATCAGACTTTATTTACCTTGAGGCGATTATCAAATTTTGAGACAACCACAATGGTACGTCTCAAAGTGGGATCGACAGCACGAAGAGTGTCTAACCAAAGTGAAGAGCACCATTCCACGCTACTCTGTTGAAGAAACAGAAGTAAACGGTGTGGAGGTGCTGCCAAAGCCTTTACCATTGATAAAATATCTTCTGGTGTGCTATCTGGTTCGCCCTTCTTTGCCTGTGACAACCCAAAAAACATTAGAAACCAGTATACTTCCATACAACACACTAAACCAGACAAATTCTTGGCTTCAAAAAGGACATACCATAACAGAGTGCAATAATGGTTTCGATTACTTATGCAAAGAACTAATAGTATATCTGAGGCTTAAAAGTATCCAAAGAGCCTCTTAACTTTGAAAGAAAGAAAGATTTTAATTACGTCCGTGAGACCCAAATATGGTCTATGGGACATCAAATATGGAAGTACAATTACTCAAATCATATCATATGATCTTTAATATCTTTGAGAAGGTTGTTCCTTCTCCTGCTGATTTGTGTTAGCAATTCTCCAACTTTTTTTATTTTACTGTCTTCAAATAAATTTGTCATAAACTCGTTCCCAAGTGTTTCTTTGTATTTGTCACGAATATCTGAAAAACTCGGGCATTTATAGATGAAGTGTTCCTCTGTCTCTACTGCCCCTGTGCTGCATAGAGTACATATCCTTTCTTCCCATTGTTCTTTGGGCGTTGTCCATCTCCCTGTTTCACATCTAAGCCTATGAAAGCTAGTCCTTATCTGAGCAATGAGTATTTTTTCCTTCCATTTGATTTCAGCGCCTATATATGCTTTTTCCTTGTGGTCATACGTTAAATTAAAATTTGCAATATGAATGAATGAAAGATTTTAATTACGTCCGCGAGACCCAAATGTGGTCTATGGGACCTCAAATATGGAAGTACAATTACTCAAATCATATCATATGATCTTTAATATCTTTGAGAAGGTTGTTCCTTCTCCTGTTGATTTGTGTTAGCAATTCTCCAACTTTTTTATTTTCTTGTCTTCAAATAAATCTGTAATAAACTCGTTCCCAAGTGTTTCTTTGTATTTGTCACGGATATCTGAAAAACTCGGGCATTTATAGATGAAGTGTTCCTCTGTCTCTACTGCCCTTGTGTTGCATAGAGTACATATCCTTTCTTCCCATTGTTCTTTGGGCGTTGTCCATCTCCCTGTTTCACATCTAAGCCTATGAGAGCTAGTCCTTATCCGAGCAATGAGTATTTTTTCCTTCCACTTGATTTCAGCGCCTATATACGCTTTTTCCTTGTGGTCATACGTTGGGTTAAAATTTGCAATATAATATTGTCTTTTCCTGCTTGCATTTTTCCACATTCCACTTCGAACTTTTCATTCACATAATTTTTAATGTCTTTGTTGACATTTGGGCATTCATTTATGTTGATTTCCCAACGTTTCATCCATTTCTGATTTTGTTTCATCCACGTATTCTTTCACCTATGTAACTCTTCGTCCCTAACTGCTCTAGGCCATCTATCATTTGTCATGTTTTCTGTTTTTTTCAAGTAACATAACTTGGTCATAGCAATTGCTTCTAAAGGGAACATTCCGGTTTCAGCTAGAATAATTTCATAAGGGGTTGTGGCCTTAATTTTGAGAAAGTTTGTGATTAGATATTTTTGAATCCTTTCTATTTGTCTCCATTTTGCATTTGTTGTGCCACTAACCCACACCTCGCAACCATACAACAGAACCGGTGTAACAAGTAGGCCAAATAAGACCTTGGTGGTCTTCCGGTCCCACAACTCGGCATTCCTACACCTGTTTTGAAGTGCATATAGTGCTCTCCAACCACTTTGAGTTCTTTTCATCCTACATGTATTCCAATTAAGTTTGTCATGAAAGTCTATGCCCAAGTATTTGTATTCTACTACTACATCAAGCGGTTCTCCTGCAAACTGAAATTTGAGTTGTTGCTTCTTCTTTTTTCTTGAAAAAATCATAATTTTTGTTTTGCTCGTGTTCACCTGCATCCCAACTTCTTTACAAAAGAGTTCTAGAGCTTGAAGGTGATCTTCTAGATCTTTGGTTGTTTTGGCCACAAGAATTACATCATCTGCATACATGAGGAGTTTTACCACATATTTGGCTAAATGCACACCCTCTCCCCCAAATTTGTTTATCCATTCTTCTAACTTGTCAATGTACAACCCAAATAAGGTCGGAGATAGAGGGCAACCTTGTTTGACACCTATGTCACTACCAAAACATTCAAATAACCCTTCCTATGTTCTGATTCTAGCTTTTACATGCTCATATAGTCTGTGAACTGCTGCCCTGTAGTGAATTGGAACCTCTAGTTCTTCCATTCTGCTCCATAATTTTTTCCTAGGCACTGTGTCAAATGCCTTTTTGAAGTCTACAAAACAGCAAAAAGCCTCCTCTTTTTTCTCCCATATTTTTTCCACTATGTGTCTGAGCGTGATACAGTGATCAATAGTTGAGTGTTTGGGCCTAAAACACTGCTTGCCCCTTTGCTCTCTTTCCCTTTTCTTCTGCCCATATGCGTGATCCTCCGCTCTATCATACTCCCAAACAACTTTGCAAAGAGAGGGTTGATCATGATAGTTCGATAGTTTGAGGGATTATTTACATCTCCACTTTTAAACAAAGGAATGGTCAAGCTAGTTGTCCACTCGGTAGGGAAGCCATTTTGTATGACCTCATTGAAAATTTCTTTGATTTGCGGTGCCAAGATATCTACCCCCCATTTTATATGCTCTGCTTGAAGATTGTTTATGTCACGGGCTTTTCCAGTTGCTAACTTTTTTATCCCTTGAATAATGTCTTCAATTGTGAAAAGTTCTTTCTTGACAATGATAGTAGGTGGTGTCTCCTGCTGGTTACTACGCTGATACAGTTGTTTTGAATACTCCAACCATCGATTAAGCTGTTATGTTATTTTCAGTTTGCATCCTTTTCACGCTTAGTTCCTTCCAAAATTTCTTTGGTTCATGCTTCCCTAAATAAATCAATTCTTCCCTCCTTGTTTTAGTGTATTCTTCTTTTTTTGCCCTTACCAGTTTCTCATATGCTTTTTTGTTTGCTCTTGTTTCACCCGTTGGTTCCTTTAGTAATCTTCGCATTTTTTTGCAATCTTCATCGAACCATGGGTTGGTTGGGAAGCTATTCCTTTCTTTCTTTTTAGGTTTAGCTCTCTTGCATTTTTTTAGAGCTTCTTGAATAACTTGCATTAACCTTTCACTCTTACTGTAATCTCTACTACTGTGATGTAGTTCTTCCCTTTCCTGTAACTTATTATTTAATACTGCTCTAAAATTTTGCCGATTTTCATCTGTTAAGAGAATGTTTCCCTTGTGAGGATATTTATTTTGATTGCCTTGCAAGTTTTTTTTCCCTTGGTTTGTCTCCATGCATTCGAAGTTTCATAACAATTGGGTTGTGATCTGACTTAAGTTCCACTGGAGAATCTTCCACTTCTAGCTCCTCTATTTTTGGTATGTAATTCTGTGAGCATATTACATAGTCTATTACACTTTGTCCCTTATATGTTTTGCATGTATACTTTCCTGAATTTTTCCATTTGTTCATCCCATTGCAAATAATCAAATTGTATATGCTGCAAAGACCTAACAACTCTTCTCCATATTGCGTGATAGCCCCATGCTCATCTTCTGAAGTCCTGGTCCACTGTTGATTTTCCTCTTCTGGCATCCAAAGAGGATTAATCTCAATATATTCGTTACCTTCTAGAATGTTAGCTTGCTTATTTGCTGTCCTTGCATTGAAATCTCCAATTAATATAATATCTCCCAACTTACTGTATATTGAAATGTCTCTTTTTAAGAAGGAGTATAAAAAGGGAAAGAAAGCCCTACTATCACAATGCCTAGAGAAAGAAAGGGAAAAAGAAAAAAGCCCTTTAATCACCTAGCAAGGAACTAACAATATAGGTATGCAAATAAGGGAAATATATGTCACAAAGAACAATATATACGTCCTTGGCAAAGAACAATATATAAGTCCTTGGCATTTTCAGAATGCAAAGATGCTTTCTTTACTATCATTAGCAAAGATGTATTCCACTAAGCATTTCTTAACATTAGAGTTCGTTTCATAATACTTGTAGGAAATACACAGTAAAGAACCCAATACTGTTGCCTGTGGGTTAAATGATTTACAAGATGAACTATAAAAAATTCCTGTTCCACTGAGTCCCCTTTTAGAGGGCACATGAAAAGGGGATGACAGGAAGTTTTCCCAAATTCTTGGAAAAATGGAATGGTTGTGGGTGTAAAACTATACAAGCACATAGATAATTTCTAGAAGAAATGATTAATGGCGGATAATAAGTTTCAGCCAAACCAATTAAGTATATGCTCATTTTTCATGGCTACTCAATACATATCGATTTCCAATTTTAACTGCATAGAAGCCTCTTAGGATCATCAATTGGACTTAAAAAAATATCTATCATCACTTGGACTTAAAAAATATCTGTGTATCTGTGTCTCTTCTTGTTTCTATGGAAACCAGCACAGCCGTATAAAAGGGAGTTTGATACCCTTTTCAAAATCTAGATATGTAAGGAGATTTAACCCTTGTGCATTGGGTTTACAATTATTGGTGGAAAGTAAAGAGTTTTATAGTCTAAATTAGACCCAATCTTATTTTTAAGGCATTGATCAGTTTGAATCTTACAAAAGAAATATATATAGTTGTCAAGATATCAAGATAACTGTAATACAAGTGAGGTTCGTATCCTTCCCTTTCAAAAATGTCTTAGATTTGAATTAGGAGTTAAAATAAAATAAAATTTCATTATAAAAATATTTCCTTGAGAACAACATTTGTAAAACGAAAAGCATCACAATAAACCAGTAAAAATCAATAAAGCAAACTAAGCCCACACACAACTCCACATAAGAAAGACTAAGGATCTGCACTTCCAAACCTACAATCTCATTGAAAAAGGGTCTGCACCTCTAAACCTGACAAAAAGAGCTACACCATGAATGCAATAAAATCAAGTCATCACAGCTGAAGAGGTTCACTAACAGATCTGTATGTTATCATATTTATAACGAGTTGTACGCGGCTATATTCTGCTCCATTTAAGAGAAATAGAAAATAATCTACCTTAAGAACGAATCCAGGGGTGTCGATAATGGTCAAATTGGGGCAGTGTGCATACTCTGCTCGCATAACAATGGGCTTCGCAGAGACCGCAGCTCGGATTCTCTTCAAGTGCTCCTCTGTTCTGCTCCTGATCGCCTCGGCAACCGCGGACGCCATTGCAACAGGCGGCCCGTAGTCGTCGGAATCCTCATCCTAAAGCAAAGGGAAATAACAAATGCCAGGCCCTATTGATGAATGTCAATCTTCTATAATTTTTAAGGTTTATAAGATCATAAGTTATACCCAATCTGTAAGATTGGGATTTTTAATTCAAAGTTCTTTCGAGCTGTACCTGAAAGCGGCAGCGGGGGTCAAGGGCAGTGGGGTCGTGCACCATCTGGAGCATGAGGGGCCGTCGGGTGCCCATTTCGACCTCGCGGACATTGAAACGGAAGCCCAGCAGAGCCTCCAGCAACGAGCTCTTGCCGTCGGACTGGCCCCCCAGTGCCACTATCTCCGGAATGGGGAGCTTCTCGCCGAAGGCCACAGCGCTCGCCTGCAGCCGATTATACGCCTCGAAGCGCGACCGAGATTCCGATAACGCGTAGGAATCCATGAACTTTGTCTGCAATTCCTGCTGTTGATTTTGATTTTGATGTTGCTTGCGGCTTTGGCCTGGCGTCGCAATTGCTGTCGCCTTCACCTTCGCCCCCGGGGTGTTCTCCATGCTCATGTTGCTCCTTCTTTCTCAGACTCGATCCCGCTCCCTCCTTCCTTTCTTCCCTTGGAGTTGAAGATGATCGAACCTTTTCTTTGAATTTTGTTTAACGTCTAGATTTTGATGAGAAGGACGCAGTCATCTTTGGCGAGGGCGTCGGGGGGTTTTTGAATTTTGAATGTGATGAGCCGTTAGAAGCGACCGATCCCGCCGGTAAGAGAGAGGTGTTCAACAGGTTGTTTCCATTTAAACCTTTTTTCGGTGGGATTTTTTTTTTTCTTTTATGCACGTGGGTTATTAGCAGGGTATTTTTGATGGGTCAACCTTTTTTTAAAAAGGGTCGTGTAGTATTATTTACCTTTTAGATATCAACATATTTAGTTTGTATAATATTGTATGTAACACAAAGTATGATTGTTTTTTTTGGAATAAGAGTGTTAGGGTTTTGGTTTTTTTTGTTTGAAGAGTTCTAAGATTCAAATTATGGCACTAGAAGGAGATTGGTTAGGGTTTTGGTTTTTTGTGGGAGGTTCAAGATTTAAAATAATGGCATACCCAAAGAGATAGGTTGGATGATATTGATCGAGTGTTTGTTGGTTGGTGGGTTTTGGCCTCTCCTTGGAAAGGTCCAAGATTCAAACCATGATATATCCAAAAGAGGATATGTTGGATGATAACGATTGAATGTTTGTTGGTTGGCTACCCTAGTTCAATGTCCATTGTCATTTAATTTCACCATCCTTAACATATAAAAAAATTAATATTCTCTTTTATTTATTTATTTTTATTTTTTTGTATTGTACATGTTCTTTCTTTTATTTATTTATTGTTGGGTATTGTTCATCTACTTGTCTCATCGCTAATCGTTAAATTAGCGTAAATGGATTTTAATTTTAAGTATGACTAATTTTACCTTCTATTTGACATTTGTTCCCATAAATGTTTTTAAGTTGATTTTCATATGTGAAATTGAACTAAGATAGTATAATTCCTCTCAAGATTGTTTATTCACATATTTATTTATTCATTTGAAACTTCTTTTTATACACTTTCTAATATTTTGACTATTGTTTGTCCATTCATTTAGTTTGATATTCCATTTTTTTATTCTCTTTTTTCTTCTTGCAACTTATCATTTTTCTTTAGCATTTATTTTTTTATTGAAATTTTCTTTAATATTTATTAGTTTGCATCTATTTAACTTTCTTTAAATATTCCAATAAATCATACATAATTGATACCTCTAGTATATATTTTTTATTAATGGTGAAAAAGCAGGGTTTTGAAAGGTCCCAAAACCTTTTACATTAGAGGAGGCAGAGAAAGAGAAGGCCAATTAAGCACAGGCCAGCCTCCAAGGCCAAAAGAACAAAAACTAAACCCAACAACCACCCAAGAGAACAAAAGAGAAAGATAATGCCATGAAACAACATAGACCAACCCACCACCCAACAGGGCATAAAGGAGAATTTTTTATTCAACTTTCTTTTAGAGGCACCAAAGATCCTGCTCCATTTTTGCATAAGACTGGAAGGGCAACAAATACATCAAGATGCAGATAACAAAACCCCAATCCCAGAGAGCAAGGGTGAGGGCAATACACCAAGCATATTCCTTGAGAATGGAAACCACCAGGGAGCAAAAGGACCAGCCCCCAAAAAAGACCCCCTAGAGAGAGGATCACTACAACACAAAGGAGACCTCATCCAAGCAGAAAGACAATAAAAAGGCCTACTGGATAGGTAGGCCCAATGCTTCCAAAGCAACAATTATCATTAACCATGGAGGGAAATTGTCTTCCCAAATTCTGAATTGGCCACTATCCACCCCCAAATTGGCCATAACATCAACAACCTAGTTACCTTCCCTATAAATATGCTCAATTTTAACTTCTAACATACCTTCCAAAATCTTTGAGGTGTCCTTAATAATATTCAAGATGAAACAATTATCAGTCTTTCCAACCTACAAATCTTGAATGATGTTCAAGGAGTCACCTTGTACGAGAAGTCTTCTAAAGCCCCTCTCAAAAACCTGATGAACACCCAAGAAAAGTGCCTTAGCTTCAGCTAGGTGGTTGGTTTGAATACCATAATCTTTGACGTAAGCCCAAATGACCTCACCATTATCATTTCTGACAACACCCCCTCCACCAACCCTCCCAAGGTTACCTTTGGCAGCCCCATCAAAGTTCAGAATGACCCACCCTTTAGCTAGTTTATGCCATCTAGTAGCCAATATTTTTTGAATAGTGGATACAGAAGCAGAAGACCCTAGATTCAATTTCCAACTAACAACAACCCCTTTCTCCACAACTTTCTCCCTACCATTTCCAACAACAAAGACAACCAAGTTATTCTCAATAGCAACTTTAATCCTTCTAAAGACAAAGGATTCATCCCTAGCAATATCCTTGAAAGTTCTTTTGTTCCTCTCCCACCAGATACCCCATAAAAAATGAGGAAGAACCAGATCCCACACCCTAGTGAGGTTATGACTGATGAAGGGGGATTTCCACTGAGTGAAAAGTTCCTTGAAAGTTTGAGGTAACGTCCACTTGATAGAAAAAGAATCCAATAAAGCATTGAGCACCTTATTTGAGAAATCATAATGGATGAAAAGATGATCCATAGATTCAACATCCTTAGAACACAAGAGACAAATATTGGGAAGATGGAAGCCTTTCTTACATAAATTATCAATAATCAAAATTCTATTTTGCAAACACAACCACAAAAAATGCAATCTTGGGGATCAAATGAGGATACCAAACCCTTTCCACTAGAAAATATCCTCCCCTAGACAATGTTTGGGCCTCATATGCAGTCTTGATAGAAAAAAGACCTTTAGGAGAATGAGTCCATAGAAGGAAGTCCCTATCATTCTATTGAGGAAGAAAGTACTATTGCAGCAACATGTTCAAATTTGCCAAACTCTGAAGGATCCGAAGATCAGTTGTATGTAAAGTTAGATGCTTCCAAATCCTCTTGCCATTAGTGATGATTATATAATCAATTACTTTTTCTCCATATTTCAGTGACAAAGGAGCCTTCAACTCATAAAACTCAGGACTAAGAAAGAGGGGTTCAAGAAGAATCCAAGTATCCTCCTAGAAGAACACATCCTTGCCATTCCCAATCTGCCACCGCATCCCCTCCGTAACCAAACTTCTGACCCCCAACAAACCATTCCAAATCATAGAGCCCCTAGGAGGAGCAACACTTCTAAAAAAAGGAATGTGATTTTCTAGATACTTACCTCTCATAATATCTTTCCATAATTGATCCTCCTCAACACATAATCTCTAAGCTATTTTTGCAATCAATGCCTTATTGAACAACAACAAATTTCTAATCCCAAGACCACCTTCTTTCTTAGAAGAGCAGACCCTATCCCAAGAGACAAGGGACACCCTCTATTTATCCTCCACCCCAACCCATAAAAATCTCCTAAATATCTGATCAATCCTCCTCCTAAATTTGAAGGGCATTCTGAAAAGAGACATATAATAGATGAGAATGCTTTGGAGGGTAGCTTGAAGCAATTGCAACTTACCTGCTTGGCTCAAGAGATTACCTTTCCACCCAACTAACTTACATTGAATCCTATCCAACATAGGAGACCACAACTCCTCCTTCATCCTACCAATGAACAATGGCATACCTAGATATAAAGAAGGAAGGTTAGCAATGCCACAACAAAAAATCCTTACAATTCTATGTTAAAGTTGCCCCCTAGTATTCACAAAAAATATTTGACTTTTATGGAAGTTAATTTGTTGGCTAGAAGCTTTCTCATACAACTGCAAAATATTCATGAATTCCTTAGCCTCTCTCATAGTAGCCTCACCAAGAAGTACAATGTCATCTACAAACTATTGACAAGAAACTACCTCCACAATACCAATAAGTCTAATACCCTTAATCTTAGAGGACAAGGTAGCAACAAGAATCGATCTTCCTAAAGCTTCAACCATCAAAATGAAAAGATATGGAGACAAGGGATCACCTTGCCTAATACCTCTTTGACCCCCAAAAAACCACTCAAAATCCCATTGATGATGATAGAAAATTTAGTAGAGGAAATACAAACTCTAATCCACTTCCTCCATAGATCCCCAAAGCCAAATTTCTGCAACACCTTGTCAAGGAACTCCTAAGAGACCCTATCATAAGCCTTATGCATATCAAGTTTAAGAAGCATTCCAACCAACCTACTTTTGGACATAAAATGTAAAGTCTCATGAACCATAATGATCCCATCCACAATCTGCCTACCATGAACAAAACCACCTTGAAGAGGAGAAATCAAGATGGGGAGAAGCCTTTTCAACCTATTAGCAAGTGTCTTAGTAAGCAACTTATATAGGGTATTGCATAAGTTGATAGGTCTAAAATCCCTTAGAGAAGAGGCACCATGTTTCTTCGAAACCAAAACAATAAAGGTAGTATTCCATACCTACAACAAAGAGGAAGAAGATTAGAATTCTCTTAAGGCTTTCAAAATATCCAAACCAAGAAGGTGCCAAAACCTCTAAAAAAACCAATAGGGAACCCATCCGACCTAGGCGCTTTATCCTTATTCATACTAAATAGGTTGATCCTGATCTCATCATTAGAAAAGGGGGCATTCAAAGCATTATTCATATCAGTCATCACCACCTGGGGAATGTTCCTGAGAAGTTCCTCCAAAGCATCCCCATCTTCCTCCCTATCTCTAGAAAACAAATCCTGAAAGAAGGATACCATGGTAGTAGCAATTTCTTCCTTATCTTTAAGGCATTCACCGGAGTCCAATGTAATTTCTCTTATTTTATTAGCACTCCTATATTTCAAGGTTGAGAGGTGGAAAAACTTGGTATTCCTATCCCCCTCCTTAAGCCACGTAGCTCAAGATTTTTACCTCCAAAAAGACTCCTCACTAGCAAGAATATTATGAAATTCTGCAAGAGTAATTTGCTCTTTGTTGGCTAGCTCCTCTGACCAACCTTCACTTTGGCCTTTTTCCTCAATTTCCTACAATTCTTGAAATATTTTTTGCTTCCTATGGAAGAGGTTCCCAAAAACCTCTCGATTCCACCTCTTCAAGTTAGCTTTGATGATTTTTAGCTTCTTGGCCACTTGAAACATCTTAGTGCCATAGACATCCAAATTCCACCAAGCCTTAATCAAGCCTTCAAGATCTAGATGAGAAAGCCACATTATCTCAAACCTAAAAGGATAACCTTTCGAACATTTCTCCTCCATGAATTCTAATAGTAATAGGTTGTGGTCAGAAGCAATTCTTGGTAAAGTCCTCAAAGAGCAATCTTGAACCATGGTGAGCCAACTCACCAAAGCAAGGGCCCTATCAATCCTAGATTGAATCAGACCCCCTCCCCTTCTTCTATTGGACCAAGTGAATTTAGAACCTTGCAAATCAATATCTACTAGTCCCATGGAGGTCAAGAACTCACCAAACTCCTCCATATTATCCAAAAAATAATCGAGCCTCCAAGTTTCTCACAAGGGAGCAGAATGGAATTAAAGTCACCAACAAGCAGCCATGGAAGGTCAAACGAAGAACCAAGGGCTTTTAAGTCAACCCAGAGTTTCCTTCTATCCACAACAACATTGGGAGAAATCCAAGAAAAATTAGTTTTTTTATAACAGAATAAAAAAGAAGAGAACCTATCAACCTGATGAATGAGCTTGCCCTCCATAGAATCAAGATTCCAAAGCATCCACAACCCTCCGAAAGAACCACGAGCAGCCCTACTCACACCTTCACACCCCTTCCAAACAAACCTTCGTAATCTATCAAAATCCTCATCGCCCATCTTAGTTTCTTGTAAGAAAAGAATATCAAGATTGAAACTTTTTCTAAAATATTTTAGCACTCTTTGTTTAGTCGGGGCATGCAGACCCCAAATATTCCATGAGATAATCTTCATTACTTCAAGGATTGTGGAGCCTTCCCTCCACTCAAAGGTAATGTAGGTTGGGAGCCATTAGCCACATCTTGAGTCATTTTCTTTAAGAGCACCTCAAATTTTTTGGTCTTCCTGGCCCCTTCCCACTACTTAGATTCATTATTTTTTGGGTGTTTCTGATGGGCCGCATAGAGCCAATCGTTCCCTTCTTGCTTGATTCTACTGATTGAGGAAGGAGTTGTTGCTAAGCTATCTTCTTTAGTTTCATCTTTCACCTATTTAGAACTTCTTGAAAGCCATCTTCCTCTGAGGAAGACCAGACCTCCTCTGATTCCCTGTCCAATGCATTTGTAGAAATCTCTCCCACTTCTACATCCCAAAGAGACTCCATGATAGCTTCATATTTTTCCTTATCAAGAGGGGCAACAACCCTCTCATTATACAAAATAGGGGTAACTGCTCCCAAAAATACCTCAACATGAGCCTCCTGAAGGGGGGACAAAGGAACCTGAGTAGAAGGCAGTTGATCCCCTTGATGATCTAGGATCTCAACTCCCTTATCCAGAATAGCATCCAACCCAACCTCAAGACCAGAAGGTAGCAACTCTCCTAATACAACAAATTTATTTGGATTCACCTCTGCACCCTTGGAATGCCCACCAACTTCTAGAAAAACCCCAACAACTTTAGAGCAGTCTTCTTTTTTCTTTCTCCAGATCTGGGCCTCCTACTTTTGAGGAGGTTTCTTCTCAGGACACTTAGTCCATAAATGACCAACCCTTTTATAGTCAATGCAAATGGGCATAGAGGTTTCATATTCTATATCCTGGATCCAAACTCTAGAATCTAAAACCAACTTAATAGAAGAAGGAAGAGGCTTAGAGAGATCAATGTTAACACAAAACCTAGCAAAAACCATCCTTGTTTTTGCTCGAGTGGCTGGATCCACCGCAATCAAGCTGCCCATTGATTTAGCAATACCCTTAAGGATGTCATCATCCCAGAAGACCATAGGTAACCCAGGAAGACACACCCAAAGGGGTGCCCTATTGACATTCTCGATGGACGGATTGAAGTTCGAGGACCATTTCCTCAAAAAGAGGCCTTTTCGACCAAAGAACCATGGTCCCTTCGAAGAACACAAGCTTATATCGAGAGGGGGTGAACAGTATAAGACCACTTTTTACTTTTCTTTCCCAATCAATATTATGCAATGTATCAATAGCAATATCAACAACAATAATCAAAGCAATGCACAAATCACCACACACAATAGAGACACCAATTTAACGTGGTTCACCCAATGTGGGCTACTCCACGGAGAAAATATTTCACTAATATTTTCTCAATAAATCTCTTGGGAATCCTTTCCCTATTACAATGTTTATGGACCTCTATCCAAAGGAGACACCAATCCCCTAATCAAGTTCATGGATCTCTATCCACAGGAGAACTCCTTTCTCCTCTGCTCTGGATGGTGATCTTCTAGAAGAACTATTGCCTCCACTACACTGGCTAATGGATCTCTATCCACTGAAGACTCTTGTCCTCACTCAGAAGACCTATCCTCACTGCCCTAGCTAATGGATCTCTATCCACTAGAGACTATCATCCTCTATACTATGTCACCTCCAAAGCTTGCTCTTAGCTCTATCTCAAATCTGCACTAAACACAATCCTTTGGTCTAGCACAAATATATCCTCAATATCTATCCTCAAGCCTTAACACAAAGCTTGACTCAATCACAAATCAACTCTACTAGATCTACCCCAAACCTTAACTCAAGGTTTGAACAAATCAATCAATCAACTCTGCTCACAAGTCTTCTCAAAGACTTATCTCAAATATGCCTTGTAAGCTTCCACAAAATCTTACACTAATCTATCCACAAGTCCTCTCTAGAACTTGTCCAATCTGCTCAACAATATCTATCCTCAAATATGTATTGTAAGCTTCCACAAAAGCTCACACAATCTATCCACAAGTCTTCTCAAAGACTTACCTCAATTTCAAAATCCTTCAATTCTATCCTCAAATCTATATTGTAAGCTTCCACAAAAGCTCACACCAATCTATCCACAAGTCTTCTCAAAGACTTACCTCAAATCTGCTCAACAAGTCCTCACTAGAACTTGTCCAATCTCACAGAAACATATAGAGAATTGTTAGAGACTCAATATGCTTCACATTCATCACAATGCTCACTCACTTTCAATCTCTCTTCTTACCATAGAAACATATAGAGAATTGTTAGAGACTCAATATGTTTCACATTCAATAACACTCAACCTCTTTCTCAAATCAATTTAGAATATAGAACAATTTGTTTCACAGAACTTGAACTATCACTTCAACACATCCACTTGACTAGGCTCAACCAACTCTACTCAACCAATCACTCAATGAAATAATCCTTGCTTACAAACCCTAGTCCAAGCATATGAACACTCACTCACTTATTTCCAACAATGCTTATCAAACAATTTCACATAACAATGATACTCATGATCTTTGCAAACCCTAGTTCAAGTTCCTCACTCAATCAATCACTTCAACAACAATGCTTATCAAGTAATCTTCACATAACAATGATACTCATGTTCTTTGCATAAACCCTAGTTCAAGCATATGAAAGCTTTACTCAATATTTCCAACAATGCTTATAAAACAAGGTTTTTATCATCAACTCTCACTCAGAAAAACCTTCAACAATCAAACTCAACAATGCTTGTCAAACAATCCTTTTCACTCCAACTTAGCATTCACAACATCCAACAATCACTCACTAGGAAGATGTGCCCATACCTTTTGTTTGATGTAGAAGTGCCCTTAAAAACCTGTCTCAATCACAATTTTCCTCTTTGCCAATTTCAATGGTTAGATGACAAAATATCACACTAACACTCTCTCAAAAATATTTCTCAATTACAAAAATAATCAAACTCAAATACACCTTATTACTCCTTGAAATTAGCAATCATCAAATCACACATAAAAATAATTACTCAATTGCTCCTTATAATCTCCAACTTTAATTAATCAACCTCCAAAAATTAACCTTTCAAAATAATATTTGCCTACCCTTTTATCTCCCGCAAATACTAAATATCCAAATTAATTCAGGAAAAAATTAAACTTTATAACCAAAAATATTTTATTTTTCTCAACCTTAGCACATCTAAAATAATCAAGCGACCAAGATAAATGACATCAATGCATACCTTTAACACTACCAAAAGGCCTCGGTGGATTTTGAACGTGAAACCTGCTCCCAACCGAGCGCCTTATCGAGGCGCTAGCCCACCACATGGGCTAGGTGCTTCCATGGGGAAGGGAAGGTGCAAGCCTCCCTTTATCCCTTCATTCGACGTTATTCAAAAATGAAAATGCCCTCACTACCTTGCAAAACCAAACTCGATGGGGTTTGAACCCTGCACTCCTTGCCTGCCAAAACACTTAGCACTATCCTCTATCACCAACTATGCTACCAGTGCCTTTGGTACTAAGTTCGATGCTCCCTTCGACTTGTCTCTTCACCGCCCAATGTGGATTTAGCACATGCAAAAATCCTTTCATCTTTTGCACTCGAACACTTAGCATACATGGGCAATATTTCGCATGGATGGGTTAATTAAAATTTTAACCCCCTTTTATACACACTTGCATATGCGCTTTCAAACATCGACGATAATATCGAATTTAAAATTTGATTTAAACATACAACCTTTTACTTTGGCGTCTAAACTATTATTTAAATTTAAATTTTAACTTTAGTTAAAATATTTAAATTTAAATAATTTAAACCTTATCCTTTTAAATCTGCTTCCTGGGTTTTTTAGAGAACTTGGAGAATGATCACTTCATGGTCTTCAATTTTCTTCAAATCAACCTTTAACTGGAATATTATAATAAAATATTATAATATTTTTCCTTTGGCCTTGATACATTCTTCCTCTTGCACTGCTCACTAAAACTCAACTCTTGACATCAATGACAACTCATTTAATCAAAATGTCCAACAATCTCCCCCTTTGTCATTGATGGCAACCCAATTATCTTTTCAAATTTCATTAACCTTTTTCTGTTCTGCTCCCCCTAGGAAACTGCTCCCCTGACTCAATGCTCTCTTCTTAAATCAAATCTCTCCCCCTTACTCAAATCTCTCCCCCTTTGACATCAATGGCAAAGGGTCACCTTTGGGGCTCGGGGCTAAGAATGAGTCTCTTAGCTTAGCCCCTCCCCCACCTCCTCTTGAGGTGGTTAATTCTGGGGTGGGAGTATTTCTACTCCCATCAAGCACTGATCTTTACCTTTGTCCACTTTCCTTCTCATCTGATCCTTCTGATTCCTCTGACTGTTCTTGTTCCTGCTTGTCTCTAGAATTTTTGCTCTACACCACTTTGTTGTATGTCCATCATTATTGCACTTGTAACACTTAATATTGTTATTCCTTGGAGGTGCAAATATCTTGGGATTTCTTCTGGTGAAGCCATATCTATTCCTGTCATGGACCCTGCAATTCATTGCCTTGTGACCAAACTGATTACATGAGTAGCAATACCCATGAAAAAGCTACATGTTTCTGAAGTTCCCATATTCTTGTCTTTCATGTGTCCTGCACTGTGAAGCCTTGTGCCCAAATCTGTGACATGAGAAACATCATCCATTGAAATTTCCTTGCCTTGACCTCATTGGTCTCTTAGTCTCTTTTACCCTGTGTTGGTTCCTGTTCCATTTGTTCCTCTTTTGTGCATTGTTCTTTTCCTTGTTGAACTTTCTATTGTCCAACTCATCCTCAGAAGTCTCACTTTCTCTCACACTATCTTCTTCTAAAGTTTCTTCTTCTTCAGAACTTGAGGTTGACTCCTCTTCTTGTTTCTTTTGTACCTATTCAAAACCAAGACCTGTTTTGTTTGTTGACCATATTTGTACCTTGATCATCTTATCTATGATCTTTGAGCTCTTTCCAAACTTGTGTAGCTTATCCTTAGACTTTTCTACTTCTTCCCTTAGTAGAGCTACTTCTTGTTCTAATATTTCACATTCTAAGACCTTTGCTTCTAACTTATCCTTGAACTTATTTGTCTTAGCCATTGACTTATTTAGATCCTCTATAAGCTTTCCTCTTTCTTCATCACATTCTTGAAACTGAAGCTTAAGTTGGGAATTTTGCTTTCTTACCTTCTTTAATGTGTTAAGAGCATAAATAAGCTCTCCCTCAAGATCAACTTCTCCCTTTTCTTATTCTTCCTCTATTTGTTTGCCTTTGAAAACATCTTCATTCTCTTCTGACTTGTCTTCTATAGGATCACCTCCTTCTTCTTCTAGTGCCATTAGAATATTCTCTTCTGGTCCTTCAAGTGTATCTTCATATTCATCATCACTAAAACTGAAACCATTCTTTGTACAACTATCTTCAAGATGTCCAAAATTACCACATCTAAAACACTTGAGAATTATTGGTGACTTTTTCTTAACTTCTTCTTTTTCTTCTGTCAGAAATAGAACTTCATCTTTATCATTATCTGAGAAACTATTATCACTATCACTTGAGTACTTACTTGCCTTGTCTGCATAGTAACTCCTCTTCTGTCTTTGAAAGAACTTCTTTCCTTGTTTGCCTTGTCCATCCTTACCTTTCTTTTGGTACCTGTATTTTTCTGATTCCCTATTCTTATGATCCTATTTTTCTTCATCATTGCCATTTCTAGCTTCTTGACAATCAGTTGCATAGTGACCATACTTTCCACAATTGAAACATCTAACAGATTTTGCATCTTTAAATCTTCTTGGATCCTTATTCCTTCTACCATAATTTACTTCTTCATCACTGGATGACTCATTGCTTGAATCTGACTTCTTGCCCTTTGTCTTCTTAGTAGCTTTGAAGGTTGCTTCCTTCTAGATATTAGGTTCCTCTTTTGTTCTCATCTCAAAAGTTGTAAGAATACCAAGTAATACATCTCTTGTCAAAATATCACCATATTTTGATTCCTCTATAGCAGAGATATTTTCACTAAACCTTTTTGGGAGAGATCTTAAGATCTTATCACAAACATCAGATTCTTCAATCTCAAGTCCAAGTCCTTGCATGGCGTTAACAACCTCATCTACACGAAGTAGATAAGTACTAATGTTTTCCTCATCCTTCATTCTTAATTCTTCAAATTGTCCTTTGAGATTTCGTATCTTTGCCTTTTTAACACTTTTATCTCCTTCATATATGCTTTGCAACTTATCCCAAATTCCTTTTGCTGATTTGCAATGCATAACCTTTATGAACTCTGTTCTATGCAAACCTCTCAAAATTGCATTCATTGCTTTTGAATTGTAATGTTGTAGAAGCTTACCATATTTATCTGTAGGTGGAGTAGCTGGTGGTGTGTATCCATTTTCAACTGCTTCCCATATTTCATTGCCAAGTGCCATCAGGTGAATCTTCATTCTCATACTCCAAAATACATAATCGCTTCCATCAAATACTGGTGTTGAATTATCTGAGGATCCATTCTTAGAATCCATTGTGTTCTTGTAAGCTTTTCCTTCAAGCTGTTAAACTCTTTCGAAGGAACCCGCTCTGATACCAATTGAAGAACACAAGCTTATATTGAGAGGGGGGGTGAATAGTATAAGACCACTTTTTACTTTTCTTTCCCAATCAATATTATGCAATGTATCAATAGCAATATCAACAATAGTAATCAAAGCAATGCACAAATCACCACACACAATAGAGACACCAATTTAACGTGGTTCACCCAATGTGGGCTACTCCATGGAGAAAATATTTCACTAATATTTTCTCAATAAATATCTTGGGAATCCTTTCCCTATTACAATGTTTATGGACCTCTATCCAAAGGAGACACCAATCCCCTAATCAAGTTCATGGATCTCTATCCATAGGAGAACTCCTTTCTCCTCTACTCTAGTTGGTGATCTTCTAGAAGAACTGTTGCCTCCACTACACTGGCTAATGGATCTCTATCCACTAAAGACTCATATCCTCACTCAGAAGACTTATCCTCACTACCCTAGCTAATGGATCTCTATCCACTAGAGACTATCATCCTCTATACTCTATCACCTCCAAAGCTTGCTCTTAGCTCTGTCTCAAATCTACACTAAACACAGTCCTTTGGTCTAGCACAAATCTGCTCAATATCTATCTCTAGTCTAGCACAAACTTATCCTCAAATCTGCACCAAAATCTATCCTCAAATCTACACTAAACATAGTCCTTCAGTCTAGCACAAATCTATCCTCAATATCTATCCTCAAGCCTTAACACAAAGCTTGACTCAATCACAAATCAACTCTACTGGATCTGCCCCAAACCTTAACTCAAGGTTTGAACAAATCAATCAATCAAATCTGCTCACAAGTCTTCTCAAAGACTTATCTCAAATCTACCTTGTAAGCTTCCACAAAAGCTTACACTAATCTATCCACAAGTCCTCTCTAGAACTTGTCCAATCTGCTCAATAATATTTGTCCTCAAATCTGTATTATAAGCTTCCACAAAGCTCACACCAATCTATCCACAAGTCTTCTCTCCTTATTTATTGTAACTTCCACAAAAGCTCACACAATCTATCCACAAGTCTTCTCAAAGACTTACCTCAAATCTGCTCAACAAGTCCTCACTAGAACTTGTCCAATATCACAGAAACATATAGAGAATTGTTAGAGACTCAATATGCTTCACATTCATCACAATTCTCAATCACTTTCAATCTCTCTTCTTACCACATAAACATATAGAGAATTGTTAGAGACTCAATATGTTTCACACTCAATCACTCAACCTCTTTCTCAAATCAATTTAGAATATAGAACAATTTATTTCACAGAACTTGAACTATCACTTCAACACATCCACTTGACTAGGCTCAACCAACTCTACTCAACCAATCACTCAATGAAATAATCCTTGCTTACAAACCCTAGTCCAAGCATATGAACACTCACTCACTTATTTCCAACAATGCTTATCAAACAATTTCACATAACAATGATACTCATGATCTTTCACAAACCCTAGTTCAAGTTCCTCACTCAACCAATCACTTCAACAACAATGCTTATCAAGTAATCCTCACATAACAATGATACTCATGTTCTTTTCATAAACCCTAGTTCAAGCATATGAAAGCTTTACTCAATATTTCCAACAATGCTTATAAAACAAGGTTTTTATCATCAACTCTCACTCAGAAAAACCTTCAACAATCAAACTCAACAATGCTTGTCAAACAATCCTTTTCACTCCAACTTAGCATTCACAACATCCAACAATCACTCACTAGGAAGATGTGCCCATACCTTTTGTTTGATGTAGAAGTGCCCTTAAAAACCTGTCTCAATCACAATTTTCCTCTTTGCCAATTTCAATGGTTAGATGACAAAATATCACACTAACACTCTCTCAAAAATATTTCTCAATTACAAAAATAATCAAACTCAAATACACCTTATTACTCCTTGAAATTAGCAATCATCAAATCACACATAAAAATAATTACTCAATTGCTCCTTATAATCTCCAACTTTAATTAATCAACCTCCAAAAATTAACCTTTCAAAATAATATTTGCCTACCCTTTTATCTCCCACAAATACTAAATATCCAAATTAATTCAGGCAAAAATTAAACTTTATAACCATCAAAAATATTTTATTTTTCTCAACCTTAGCACATCCGAAATAATCAAGCGACCAAGATAAATGACATCAGTGCATACCTTTAACACTACCAAAAGGCCTCGGTGGGTTTCGAACATGAAACCTGCTCCCAATCGAGTGCCTTATCGAGGCGCTAGCCCACCATGTGGGCTAGGTGCTTCCATGGGGAAGGGAAGGTGCAAGCCTCCCTTTATCCCTTCATTCGATGCTGTTCAAAAATGAAAATGCCCTCACTGCCTTGCAAAACCAAACTCGATGGGGTTTGAACCCTGCACTCCTTGCCTACCGAAACACTTAGCGCTATCCTCTATCGCCAACTGTGCTACCAACGTCTTTGGTACTAAGTTCGGTGCTCCCTTCGACTTGTCTCTTCATCGCCCAATGTGGATTTAGCACATGCAAAAATCCTTTCATCTTTTGCGCTCGAACACTTAGCATACGTGGGCAATATTTCGCATGGATGGGTTAATTAAAATTTTAACCCCCCTTTTATACACACTTGCATATGCGCTTTCAAACGTCGACGATAATATCAAATTTAAAATTTGATTTAAACATACAACCTTTTACTTTGGCACCTAAACTATTATTTAAATTTAAATTTTAACTTTAGTTAAAATATTTAAATTTAAATAATTTAAACCTTATCCTTTTAAATCTGCTTCCTGGGTTTTTTAGAGAACTTGGAGAATGATCACTTCATGGTCTTCAATTTTCTTCAAATCAACCTTTAACTGGAATATTATAATAAAATATTATAATATTTTTCCTTTGGCCTTGATACATTCTTCCTCTTGCATTGCTCACTGAAACCGACTCTTGACATCAATGACAACTCAACTCTTGACATCAATGACAACTCATTTAATCAAAATGTCCAACGCCTTCATAACTACAACTTGTATGTCTTCTGAGATATTAAATTTAAAGAGCATAAAAATTTTGGATAATGCCTCCACTTACAAATCCCCTTTAGCCTCTAGTTTTTAGCAGTCCATTTTCTTATAGAGTTCAAATCTGGTTAGACCCCAATAAAATTTCCAACCAAGGAGTTTGCTCATTCCACTATCGTTTGATGAAGAATAGGTTGAGGAATCTAAAAAGAAGGAATATCAACCTCTATATTTGAAACCAAATCAAAGTGAATCATAACAATATGATCATCTCCCAATAACACTTAAGACCAAGAATGATTTGAGTTGTCCACAAAGGGAGTAGAAGACTCAAAGATTTTGGACCCTCCCAATATCTGGGTCAAACACGTTAGAATCCAGATAGAGCCCCAAGGGACCACATACCATGTCCCCTTACCATTAGTGTCTACCTAACTTTACACATATTCTATGCTTCCCTTGCCCCCCTGGGCCCCTGCACCATCTTTGTGCATGCAAATTCCATTTGAAATTTATGTCATCTCCTCTACAACTGCATAGGCTATATCTCCTAATATCGCTACTCATATCTTGCTCCTCCCATGGAATATCCACTCCACACACCTCTATCAGCACCCTCCATAATTAAAAATTTGAAAACCCTAACTTTCCATAGTCATAGCTTCAAAAAACCTAGCTCAAAAAAACCTTCACAATCATAGCTTTGAAAACTCTCCATAGTAGCAGCTTCAAAAACCCTAGCTTTAAAAATCCTAGCTCCTAAAAAACCTCCACGATAGCTCTCCATAGTCACAAATCTAAAAGCTCTCCATAATTGTAGCTTTGAAAACCCTAGATCTAAAAACACCTCCATATTCATAGCTCTAAAATATCTCCACAATCATAGCTTCATAGCTCCACAATCATATCTCTAAATGCTCTCCACAATCATAACTCTGAAAGCTCTCCACAATCATAGCTCTAAAAACCCTAGCTCCAAAAACCCTTTACAATTGTGGCTTTGAAATATCTCCTGATGAGGCCCAAAAATGCCTCATTATTGCACAATGTTTGACTACCATATGATAAGTTAATTTCCAAATAGTTGACTAAAATATACTATTGTTAAGTGTTTACATGATTTTATGTTAGGAATACTATATCTCTGTTTTTGACTATTTTCAGCATTTTGTGACTGATTTTGCTTGATTAAGTAGCAAGTAAGAACATGCATTTCAATTAACCAAATGTGGTATGCTGATATCCATTAACTTCTCAATGGTTTTTGAATGTTTTCCTACCCTTCAACTTGTTTCAAATCCACATTGAAGCCAAAAGTTTAGGACTGTCATAAATCTGAAAATCTGAAAAAACAGCCATATAAAAATCAGCAAGCTGTTACTTTATAGGAACACCTTGAAGTTGTCAAGAAAAGCATGAGGATATGGATGGAATGAGTTCAGAAGGACTACAGAAGACATCTGACCTATTTAGAAGCATTCCCACATGGTCTAAATAGGCAGCAATAGGGTATAACGGAGCAGGGACAATTGTGCAGCATTGTTGCACTATTTCAGCATTGTTACTTGGTGAATGAAGTGTATAAATTCAGTAGCAACTTGATGTAATCCTTCATGTTGATATTTGAATAATTTTTCCATGTTCTAATTTGTTTGAATTTGCAAGAAATGCCAATATTTTACAACTTGTGCAACGTGAATTGGAAAATGCAAGTAATTTACCATGTAAATTCCAACAAGCTACAAATGAATGGCAAGGCATGGAATTCACACATGGAGAGGAATGAAGGCTATTGCAATATGATCCTGAGGGCTAATCCACCTGAGAAAAGTAGCTAAAATCACTTGAAGAGCACACAGTTGGTCATTCCGAAGATCTTCGAAATGAGCAGACATCTTCGGAATGAGAAATACAGTCTCTTCGGAATGAGCCACTTATCTTCGGAATGAGAACAGAAAAGTGCTTTTTGAATTTTTGACTATTTTTGATGGTGGAAAAAGGGAAAGAAGGTTGAAAAGGTTAAAGGAAAATATCTCCCATCTGACTTTGCCGTCCTTGCCATCCAAAGCCACCATTCATGGAAAAGATCAATTTTGATCCTCTTCTAGGATAAACACAGAAATAACTGCAACATAATAGGAAATTGTTTGCAAGATAGAAAGGGCATATTCTGAAGTGAAGAAAGATATGTGAGATATTTCTAGACTTCTCCCATGTACTCCCACCACTGAAGATGCTTTCTAAGGGCCAATGACTACTACTGCAACACAACTTGTCCAGATTTGCATTTATTTCAGATCCAGAATTATTGGCAAATCACTGTAAAGCAGCACATAGGCTGATTTGAGCATGGGATATGTTGTAAATATTTATATAAATAACACAGCTCCCTCCTTGGTTGAGCCAGTTAGGAATTAGAATAGAGGAGAGTTTTCAATAGCAGCAATTAGGATTGTACAACAATTTTTTGTAACAATTTTCAGCATGTTCTGTCATCAATAAAAGTGCAGCTATTTTATCATTTTTTGTTCTGAGTGTTAATTAGTTAAGGAGTGCTTTTCACCTCCTTCTAGATCAGGAAGTATGGGCCCACTTTCAGATCTAGAAGGAGGGATTTTATGGCAGGTTTTAATCTGTAATTTTGCTACAGCATAATTAATAGATTGCTTGCCAGATTTCATTTTCTTGTTTTTATTTTGTATTATGTGATTTATGTTTTCTATTATGTTTGTGTACAACATTTGTGTGTATGTCAGCTGACAAATTATATTAAGCATTTTTCCTTTGCTTTCTATATTTTCCCTGCTTTTTTGTTTTAACAACTTTTCATTTTCAGCATATTTCATTTTGTTGTCAATTCTTGTAGTAGAAGCTTGACGACCTTTTGTGGCAGGGCATTGACAAGTGTTTTATTTCCAAGCATCACTTCCATTCTACAAGAGTAAAATAGGTTTCAATTTTGCAAGTGTAATTTAGGATTTCATTTTAGCAACATTTCAATTTAGCAATTTCAATTATGTTATTTCAATTCTGCAAAAGTAGATTAGATTTCAATTCAACAATTTCAATTCATGCAATTGTAGTTAACTTTAATTTTTTGAAATTAGAATTAGTTTTTATTTCTTGCAAGTTTCCATTCTGTAGATTAGGTTTAGTGTGACACCAAAAGGCTAAACCAAATCTGTCTCACCCAATAAATGCTTGAAATCTGAATGCCTGAATTGTACTCTACCCTAGCCTTCTATCGTAGACAACCTTGGACACCACCCTGGATTGATAAATCATTGAGATTAAATGATGAGACTCAATGACACTCATCATTTTGGCATCGTTTTCGGGGAACATGGTGTTGTTAGAGGGTAAAAGTAGTCAAATAATTATTATTGTGCTAAGTTATGAAGTTCAGAGTTAAATCGAATGTAATAGTTGGTATAAATAATAATTATTGATAGTTGCATTTCAGTCCATTTAGAAAACAAGCAACCACAGGGAGGTGATCTTCACACTTGGGGGTTAAATTGCTTATGTTTGAAATTCTTGATAAAAATTGAAAGAATTCATCATCCTCATTATCAAGAAACATAAGATCTCTTAGAGGAGCCATCTCCTAGTACTACCATTTTTATATCCATATCATCAGGGTAGTATAAACAAATTTGTACTAGGTGTTGGAAAGATATCATGGTAGATATACAAGACTATCCCTTGAACAAAATAGCCATATCAACTACCTATAGCATTTGTTCACAGGGACATATCATTGATGAATGCCATTTACTTCCATAACTTAGAGATGCAAAATATGTTGCCTAGTCTGAATTCTTCTCAAAGAGAGATCCCAACAACAACAAACAAGGCAAGTAAATCAACCACCACCTTCAGCCCCAACTTCGTGGCCAATATGAATAATACAGGACAGGCAACCCCTGTCTATGTAAGCTGAATCTATTAAAAAAAAATCACAAAAACTTTTGCACAATCAAAATAGGAGTTTACAACTTAATGATGATCCTAGAGTTTTCCATTATTACTTAAATATTGTTAGGATTTTACCGTGCTAAACCGCAACCTAGCAATTCTTAGCCTACATAGACAATAGTTGATCTCATTAGAGGTGATCCTACCTGACAAGTAGTTGATCTGCTAAAGTTGTACACTTCTTGTCTTATTGTGCAAACCAAAAAAAATTTTTTTTTTAGCCCAACCTATGATCAGTCTGAATAATACAGGATAGGCATCCCCTATCTATGTAGCTGAATCTGGTAAAAAACAAAAAAATGCAGGAAATGTTATTGACTACAGCAACATCCAACTGTGCTCAAACAAGAACTTACCTGAGCTTGAAGAGATAAAAATCAATGGAGATACACAGAAAACCTTTAGTCTAAACACACAGAAATTAGCCTTGGATAAAGGAGAAAAACTGCACATAGAAAATTTACTTCCATTGAACTCCTTAGTAAGAAATTACAAAGGGGTAAATTATGTCCTCCTAGGAATGAAACAAATTGAAGTGCAGCCAAGAAAATTCTTGAACATTATTAGCTAGCTGACTTATAAACAAAAAGTAAAATTGTTGCTATTTTGAAACAATATTTCAATCCCTTTACATGGAATTACAAGGGTATATCAAGATTTTATCTTGATGTAAGAACTTAACATCTTTTGGGAATTGGTATTTAATTGTTTCAAGTACAGATTGACAAGATTTTGCAGACTAGGAGGCATTGACAACACTTGATTGAAGAAGTTTTCAGATATGGAGCAAGTGCTTCTTTCTCCCATTGGTAATTCATGGAGGATGTTAGTGGTGAATGGATATTGCCTTCGGGTATACCATGCACCATTAACTAAGGAGGAGTTCTTGAAGGAGATTCCATTGGATGTACACATAATGGAAGAGAATTTCTCTTCAATATCAGATTTAGAGTGATGATAAAAAGTTTGACAAAAAGAAAAAAAATACAAGAAAAGCAAAAAGAAGAATAGTCTTGTTTGTGAACTTCCTTCTTGGGTACAAGCAAGACAAGAAAAATTGAAAAAAAAAAAAAAAAAAAAGAGAAAAAATTGCAGCAAAGGCATGTCCCACAAAATGGGGATACATGAGGACAAGCATCAATTTCAGCAAGGAAGAGGAACAATGGAGCCAATACTTCATTTCCAACAATAAGGAGGCAATTATGATAATAAGGATTGGTCTTATCCAAATAAGAGTGAGAGATGTTCTCTCTCATTGAAGCACTTGAAAAAAAAGAGGACAGAAGTTGGTTGAAAACCAGAAATGGCAACCTCTTTTGATGAAAAAAATGAAAAAAAAGAGATGAAAAAAAAAAAATGATGAAAAAAAAAATGAATAATTCAGTAGTGAAAACCTTCTTGGAGGCGCTACTGAGTTGGCTTGCATGAAAACTGATTTTTTGGCATGCATTGCCTTGTTGATCTACCCATCATTGTTCCACCATTGTACAAATCTCACACTGCACATGTGTTATGTTTGTTTATGTTTTCAGATAGCCTGCTAACAATCATCAAAAGCAGCCTGTAAGGTGCATGACCAATTTTCAAGACAGTAAGGTATGTGTTTCTTGCATTTAATTCATAGTAAACATTTAGCATTTAGTGTATGATAGTCGGTATTTGGCATAAACTATTCATACAATATTGACAAGTTGAAAAAGGAACATGTTCAAGATGTCAAGAAACACCCCCTTATGCCCTTAATTGCATGGAAATTCCAAAACTATGCAAAAACCTGATTTTGGGACAGACATGGCAGCAATTCTATTTCAATTTGTAGGGCAAATTTTAGAAGGAGAACTGCAAGTTTATATCTCACAATTGTCTAGTAAATTGAAGGAGGATAATCAACAAAATGCACTTGAAGGTTCTATTTTAGTACTATCTAGAATAAAACAACAACATACAAAACAAAGAATAACATCTAAACAAAAGGATGAAGAAGGGATTTTTGATGTTATGGAAGGCTTATACACTCTAGAGATGGGCCCACAATAGAATATGTAGCTAAATTTTGCATAGGAGGTCATTTTTGCATTTTTTTTGAAGATCTTTGGAATGAACAGACATCTTCGAAATGAGAAATACAGTCTCTTCGAAATGAGCAGACATCTTCGAAATGAGAAATATAGTCTCTTCAAAATGAGCAGACATCTTCGGAATGAGAAATACAGTCTCTTCAAAATGAGCAGACATATTCGGAATGAGAAATACAGTCTCTTCAGAATGAGCAGACATCTTCGGAATGAGAAATACAGTCTCTTCAAAATGAGCAGGATATCTTCGGAATGAGCAGAAACTGTACCAGAATTGCTGAAAATGCTACAGAATAGCAAAAAGAGTAGGGTACATCAAATATTGAGGTTTATAAGGCTCTACCACAAGTAAGTACATCCCTCAAGCATTTCAAATCCAAAAATTTTATCAATTTTGTTCAAAAGGTGCAAATAACAGAAATAAGCATTCAGGCTGAAATATTGTTAAGAACAGAAAATTCCATTAGTAGTAGTGCATCTGCCAAATATGGTTCCACAATAAGACTATTGCAAGATGAATCACATGATATCAAGCCTTTAAGAGGTACCTTGCAACACTAAAACTTGTAGAAAGACAGAAAAAGAGTCATACATGTGCTTAATTGCAAAATACTTGATATAGTGCAGCAAGGAGGAATTTCTCAGTTAGCGGGTAGCAAAGGATGTTGTTCACAAGAATAAAACCTACATATTACTATGGCCTACTAAGATGCATGAGGGCATGCATCAGTTCAAGTTGGGGGGGATGATGAGGCCCAAAAATGCCTCATTATTGCACAATGTTTGACTACCATATGATAAGTTAATTGCCAAATAGTTGACTAAAATATACTATTGTTAAGTGTTTACATGATTTTATGTTAGGAATACTATATCTCTGTTTTTGACTATTTTCAGCATTTTGTGACTGATTTTGCTTGATTAAGTAGCAAGTAAGAACATGCATTTCAATTAACCAAATGTGGTATGCTGATATCCATTAACTTCTCAATGGTTTTTGAATGTTTTCCTGCCCTTCAACTTGTTTCAAATCCACATTGAAGCCAAAAGTTTAGGACTGTCATAAATCTGAAAATCTAAAAAAATAGCCATATAAAAATCAGCAAGCTGTCACTTTATAGGAACACCTTGAAGTTGTCAAGAAAAGCATGAGGATATGGATGGAATGAGTTCAGAAGGACTACAGAAGACATCTGACCTATTTAGAAGCATTCCCACATGGTCTAAATAGGCAACAATAGGGTATAACAAAGCAGGGACAATTGTGCAGCACTGTTGCACTATTTCAACATTGTTACTTGGTGAATGAAGTGTATAAATTCAGTAGCAACTTGATGTAATCCTTCATGTTGATATTTGAATAATTTTTCCATGTTCTAATTTGTTTGAATTTGCAAGAAATGCCAATATTTTACAACTATGCAACAGAATTGGAAAATGTAGTAATTTACCATGTAAATTCCAACAAGCTACAAATGAATGGCAAGGCATGGAATTCACACATGGAGAGGAATGAAGGCTATTGCAATATGATCCTGAGGGCTAATCCACCTGAGAAATGTAGCTAAAATCATTTGAAGAGCACACAGTTGTTCATTCCGAAGATCTTCGAAATGAACAAGACATCTTTGAAATGAGAAATACAGTCTCTTCGGAATGAGCCACTTATCTTTGAAATGAGAACAGAAAAGTGCTTTTTGAATTTTTGACTATTTTTGATGATGGAAAAAGGGAAATAAGGTTGAAAAGGTTAAAGGAAAATATCTCCCATCTGAATTTTCCGTCCTTGCCATCCAAAGCCACCATTCATGGAAAAGATCAATTTTGATCCTCTTCTAGGATAAACACAGAAATAACTACAGCATAATAGGAAATTGTTTGCAAGATAGAAAGGGCATATTCTGAAGTGAAGAAAGATATGTGAGATATTTCTAGACTTCTCCCACGTACTCCCACCACTGAAGATGCTTTCTAAGGGCCAATGACTACTACTGCAACACAAACTGTCCAGATTTGCATTTATTTCAGATCCAAAATTATTGGCAAATCACTGTAAAGCAGCACATAGGCTGATTTGAGCATGGGATATGTTGTAAATATTTATATAAATAACATAGCTCCCTCCTTGGTTGAGCCAGTTAGGAATTAGAATAGAGGAGAGTTTTCAATAGCAGCAATTAGGACTGTACAACAATTTTTTGTAACAATTTTCAGCATGTTTTGTCATCAATAAAAGTGCAGCTATTTTATCATTTTCTATTCTGAGTGTTAATTAGTTAAGGAGTGCTTTTCACCTCCTTCTAGATCAGGAAGTATGGGCCCACTTTCAGATCTAGAAGGAGGGATTTTATGGCAGGTTTTAATCTATAATTTTGTCTACGCAGAATTAATAGATTGCTTGCCAGATTTCATTTTCTTGTTTTTATTTTGTATTATGTGATTTATGTTTTCTATTATGTTTGTGTACAACATTTGTGTGTATGTCAGCTGACAAATTATATTAAGCATTTTTCCTTTGCTTTCTATATTTGCCCTGCTTTTCTGTTTTAACAACTTTTCATTTTTAGCATATTTCATTTTGCTGTCAATTCCTGTAGCAGAAGCTTGACGACCTTTTGTGGCAGGGCATTGACAGGTGTTTTATTTCCAAGCATCACTTCCATTCTGCAAGAGTAAAATAGGTTTCAATTTTGCAAGTGTAATTTAGGATTTCATTTTAGCAACATTTCAATTTAGCAATTTCAATTCTGTTATTTCAATTCTGCAAAAGTAGATTAGATTTCAATTCAGCAATTTCAATTCATGCAATTGTAGTTAACTTTAATTTTCTGAAATTAGAATTAGTTTTTATTTCTTGCAAGTTTCCATTCTACAGATTAGGTTTAGTGTGACACCAAAAGGCTAAACCAAATCTGTCTCACCCAATAAATGCTTGAAATCTGAATGCCTGAATTGTACTCTGCCCTAGCCTTCTATCGTAGACAACCTTGGACACCACCCTGGATTGATAAATCATTGAGATTAAATGATGAGACTCAACGACACTCATCATCTCCATAGTCACAAATCTAAAAGATCTCCATAGTCATATCCCTAAAATCTCTCCATAGTTGTAGCTCTAAAAACCTAAGCTCCAAAAAAACTTGCACATCCGTAGCTCTAAAAGCTCTCTATAGTCACAAATTTACAGCTCTAAAAACCCTAGCTCCAAAAAAACCTCCATAGCCATAACTCTGAAAGCTCTCCATAGTACTAGTTCTAAAAATCCTAGCTCCAAAAAACCACCACATTCATAGCTTTGAAATATCTCCACAGTCACAACTTCACGGCTTCAAAAACCCTAGCTCTAAAAAAACCTCCACATCCACAGCTCTGAAAGCTCTCCACATTCGCAGCTTCAAAAACCCTAGCTCCAAAATAACTTCCATAGCCACAACTCTAAAATTTCTTCATAGTCATAGGTCTAAAAATCCTAGCTCCATAAAAACCTCCACATTCGCAACTCTGAAAGCTCTCCATAGTCGCAAAAATATATGTTTGATACCTTTAATATGAAAGTGCTAGTTTTTTATAATAAAATCTCAAATGAAACTAAAATTTTAATTTTAGAGCCACTTTTGATTAGGATTTATGAAAGGAAGATGGATTTTTGACTGGATCATAGTAGTTCATGAAGTTATGCATTCAACAAGTTCAAAAAAAGAGAGCAATGATCTTAAAACTTGATATGAGTAAAGCCTATGATAGGGTTATATGCGATTTTCTTTTTATAGTAATAGAAAAGTGTGGATTTGGAAATAAAAGAGCTAGGTGGGTTAAAACTTCTCTATAGTATCATATTTAGTGTTGGTCAATTAGTTAGTAACATAATCATTTAAAGCCAAGATAGGTTTTAGACAGGGAGATCCTTCATCACCATATTTGTTCATTATTTTGGAAGATGTATTGGGTAGGAACTTGAAGAAGGCTAACAAAGATAGGCTAATAAATGGACTTAAGGCTAGTAATAACATTAAAAACATCGCCCATCACAAATTTTTAGATGATACAATCCTTTTTGGAAGGGCAAGGATAAACAAGGCTAAAACTTTGAATAACTTATTAAAGGAACATGAAAGAGCATCAGGGAAAAATTAATAGGAAAAAATCCAAAATTTACTTCCTAAACATTCTAGCTAGAATCAAAGTAGGGATATACAGGTTACTTCAAATGGAGGAGGTCAATTTACCAACAACTTATATAGGGATACCCTTATTTAAGAGGAGAATGAGGATAGAATTGTAGAATCGAGTTATAAGTAAAGTTTAGAATACATTACCAATATGGAAAGGTAGATGGTTATAATTTTTTTTCATGGGTTATATGGGATTGAAACAGGTCCCAACTATATTACATCATCACCAAATAGTAGTATTACAATTTTTTTTAGATATTATTCATATATTGTTTGAAAATATTCGAACCTCGGTCTCCTCCTTGAAATGTTGAGGAATCTAACTTGTTGAGCTAATGCCACTTGATAGATAGATGGTTATCATTACTAGGGAGAGTAAAAATAATTAAATTAATATTATAGGCCATTTCAACATATTATATGTCCTTATAGCTGCAATATTACTGCAATGGTAAGGGCTTTGGCCTCTCTTTGGGAAGTCCAAGGTTCAAACCCCACTAAGTATGAGGGGACCAAGACCCCTCATAAAAACCTATGTAAACTCATTGAAAAAAGTTGTAAGTTTACTATAGTGGTAAGGGCTTTGACCTCTCTTTGAGAGGTCTAAGGTTCAAACCCCACTTAGTATGAGGGGACCAAGACCCCTCATAAAAATCTGTATAAACTCATTGAAAAACATATTATATGTCTTTGTATACTATACCAAAATTGATAGAAAATAGTTTAATTTATAATATGAGATCATTTTTGCGGTCAAGATTACATGATAAAGGAATAATTACTTTGGTGAAATGGAGCAAGATGTGTGATGATAAAACTAGGGGAGGTCTTAGTTTCAGAGTTCTTACAAATGTAAACTTAGCTCTTAGGAGAAAATAAATTTAGAGATTATACAAAGAAAGTCAAAGAAAATGGACAAGAATTCTTCTAAGTATGTTGAGCCCAATGACCCAAGATTAATATTTAGTGCATTCTTACTACCAAATGGTTCTGCACTATGAAACATTTGAAAAAATCAATCGATCTAATGATTAAAATTCTAAAATGGGTGGTGGGAATTGGTGAAAAAAAATCTATTTGGATGGATAGTTGGTGTGATAAAAATCCACTCAATCTAGATCCAATTTTAAAACCATATATGAGATTACTTCAAGAAAAATATGGTGATAAAGTTTCAAACATTATATACATGGATAAGGAAGGAAGATGCAAATTGAAAGAATATTTTTTACAAGTATACAAAACATTTATGCTAGAAGGTAGTTGAGTAGAAAAATAACAACAATGATTATTTTGAGGGGAGTTAAGGATAAGCTGATTTAGGAGTTGAATAACTAAGGAGAATACACAAGAAGAAGCATATCTAATGTAAATCACCAACAAAATAGGAATACCATACGAATATGAAAAGATACTTGGGATAACCTGAGCATTCCTAAAGTCAAAATTTTTGTTTTGCTAGTAGGTCATAGAAGAATTTTATCTTGGGATGACGTTCTAAAAAATGGGTTTTCATGGCCCCTCACAACATGTTCTATGTAAAAATGAGGAGAGTATAGACCATGTATTGGGACACTACTCAATAGTTTAGAAACTATGGCAATGGATTCTTAATATGTTTGGTAAATGCATGGTGATGAATGGTATAATGAAGAATGGTTAAAGCAACGGTAGAGAAATTTTAAAAGTAAGGATTTATAGATAATCTGGGATATAAAAAAGGATATAATACTTTGGGTATATGGCTAGAAATGAATAGAAGAATATTTAAAATAAAGGAAAGCAATTTAGAGTTAATGAAAAGGAAGATTTGTTTAGCCATATAGGAGCCTAAACTAACCCTATCAACTCAACCAGTCCTCAATCTTGAAGTAGAGAACATCGATATATTTTCTTGTCAATTTCAGCTAAACTTACTACTTCCTCTAACCATGGAAAAAAGAATTTAACTTCATGATCCTCAATTAAAACCCCTTGATTGGCTAGCCTATCTGCACATTTGTTTTCTTCTCTTAATGTATGTGTAAACCTTATTTCTTCAAACTCTATAGCAAGGTCTTGTATTTCCACAATTATCTCTTGTATGTTACATGGAACCTTTGCTTTCCTTAAAATTGAATTTATTACTATTAGTGAATCACCTTCCACCCATATGTAATATAGATAAGAAAAACTACTTTGCTAGGGTTTGATGAGGAAAAATTGCTCTACGACGATGGCAACAGTTTCTAGAGGAGGTCTAAAAATTTGGAGGAATATCGTGATGGCATCAGGTATGTCACAGAGAGTGCATGCTCATGATTTTTTTTCATATGAAAATGATTGGAAGGAACAATATTTTCTAGTGCATGTTGGGAACCACTTGTTAAAGAATAATGGATGTTTGGAATGATGTGAAGCTAGGTCAGTTCTAGTGGTTCAACCAGACTCGATGGTGGAAGATGTGGAGTATTTAACCAAACATGCGCTTATTGGTAAAATTTTGGGCATCCAAATTTCTCTTCCCTTTGTGGAGGCTTGGGTCAGGAAGACTTGGAATCCTGAAGGTGACGTGGAGGTGATGTTGAGTGCAAACAACTATTTTATGGTGGTTTTCTCTTGTCTTGTAGATCGTAACAAAGCATTTGAAGGGGGTCCTTATTTCTATAACCAAGTGGGACTCTTTCTTAAACCCTGGCATGTGGGTTTCAACCCGTCAGAGGAGTGGCCATTGTGAGTTCCAGTATGGGTTCAAATTTCGTGGCTCCCGTTGGAATTCTGGAGAATTGATATCTTGCATAAGATTACCCTTCTTCTTGGGAAGCCAATTGGACCGTCACAATAGACAATGGATAAAAAGGTAATCTTTGTTGCTCGTATCTATGTTGAAATTGATTTAAATAATCCTATTCCAAATTCTATTGAAATACAGTTTGGATCGACTACATGGGTTCAAAAACTTGACTATGAAGCTCTTCCATTTTGTTGCCAGATTTACCATGAATATGGCCACCTACAAAGAAAATGCCCTAAGTTTATCTCTCCTGTGGCTTCAAATATTGGGCCCTCTTAGTCTGGACAAAATTTGGATAAAGGAAAATCCCCGATAAAGGAAGGGGAATGGGATAAGGAAGGCTTTGTTCCGGTAAAAGCCCAAAATAGAGGATGAAGGGCAAACAAAGACCTTAAGGATATCCAGATAGATTCTCTACTCAACCATTTTGAAATATTAGATGATCTTGATCAGTGCATGGAGATACCTGAAATGTCGCTACCTGATGCAAATATAATAGGGCCAAATCAGATGTCTCTTCTTGAGGTGGAACTTAAGGAATCAAATCTAGGGGGTTTAAATGAAGAACAAAGGGCTTTGGATCTAAGTATAGGTGATATGGTTGGATCTAGCCCTAGAAGGGAAACTATTTTGAAAAGTGGTACAGATTTAGTTATGCCCTCTCCTACTTAGGCACTGATGCAATCATCCTTGGATTGCAAAACTCCTACGGTGTTGGGATTGCAGCATAAAATAATTAAAAATTATTTTTTGGATAAGAATATGAAGGTAGGTTGAAAGAAGAACCAGGATAAATATAAGTTAATGAGGGAGAATTTGGTGGAGTCAGGCTTGGTGAGAACATTGGACTCCCATTTTTCTAAACCCCAAAAATAATTATCCTTTCATGGAATGTAAGGGGGTTGAACAACATCCCCAGATAAAAATTTGTTCATGATTTGGTTCTTGTACATTCTCCGGATGTGGTGTTTATTCAAGAGACTAAATTGGCTACTGATAGTATGTTCAATATTACTCCCAAGTTGTGGAGAAGGGGGTAATGCCAGTGTATTGGTGCATGTGGATATGTTGGTGGTGTCGCTTGTTTATGGGATCCGGTTAAGATATCCCCTCTTACTTGGATTTCTAGTAGATGGTCTATTTTGATGATTGGGCATGATAATGAATCTGGTGAAACCATCCTACTTACAAATGTGTATGCTCCTATTGATTACAATGGTAAAGTGAATTTGTGGGAGCACATTTTCTTTGTGAGAAGTTTGGCTCCCTTGTACCCATGGATTTTGGTTGGAGACTTCAACTCTATCACTTGTCTAGAGGAGAAACGTGGTGGGGTTGACCATCTTGAGCCTTTTTATTCTATCTTCAATGCTCATATCTAGGCCCTAAACTTGGTTGACATCAATCCAGATAATGGGATATTTACTTGGAACAATAGAAGGTGTGGGGAAGCTTCCATCTTAGAGAGACTGGATAGGTTTTTGATCTCCAGTTATTGGATGGGTAATAACATAAGTGCTAGTTATGTGATTCTAGAGGGTAGGGGATCTGATCATTGGCCTATCAAACTCTCTGCTCTGGAGTTAGGGCTAAAGAAGAATCCTTCCTTTAAGTTTCAACTTATGTGGCTTCATGATCCTAAGCTTCATGATTTCATGCGAGGTTGGTGGACCACTGGAAAACCTCCTCATGGCACCACTATGTATTCCTTTATGAAGCGACTACAATTTGTTAAGCATAAATTGAAGAGATGGAATAGACTAAATTTTGGGAACCTTTCCTTGGCTAAGCTTACACCTCTTAAGAGGGTGGAAGAAGCTTCAAGGAAGATTAGATATTAGGGACTCATGAAGGAGCTTCTTGTTGAGGAATCTGAGGCTGTGAAAGACCTTGCTGAATGGGAACTAAGGGAAGATTTTTTTTGGAAACAAAAAGCTCGAGTAGATTGGCTTTAGGAAGGGGATAGGAACACAACCTTCTTTTATAACTCAGTTAAGGCTCACCGTAATGGTAACCTGATTACCTCTCTTATGAATTCTCAGGGTGCCCTGCTCTCTTATTTCAGGGATATTTTAGAAGAGACTATGAGGTATTTTTCCTCTCTCTTCAAGGAGGACTCCCTCTTAGATGATGAGAATGAAAAGCTTATTCTAAATTGTATTCCCTCGATTATTTCTAGAGAGATGAATGAGCACTTTATGGGTCCAATTTCCCTTGAGGAGTTGGAAAATATTGTATTCAAGATGAAAAAGGAAAATCCCCAAGCCCAGATGGATTCTCGATTGAGTTTTATCAAGATTTTTGGGATTTAATCAAATTTGATCTTTTGGAGGTGGTCCATGAGTCCCAAAAGAACAAACAGATGCTAAGGGCCCTAAATTCTACCTTTGTGGTGCTTATTCCCAAAAAAGAGGAAGCAAATTCCTTGGATATGTTTAGGCCTATTGCTCTCTACAATGTTGTGTATAAGATCATCACAAAAATTATTGTTGAGAGGCTAAAGATATGGTTGAGAAAAATCATATCTGAGGAGCAAGGAGGGTTTGTTTCTAGCTTGACAAATCCTATATGGGGTTGTTATTGCTACAGAAGCTATTCACTCGATGGAAATTTCTAAGGAGAAAACTATGTTCATTAAGTTGGACATGGCCAAAGCCTATGATCGGGTCAGATGGTCCTTTCTTCAGAAAGTTCTTGCTACTTTTGGATTTGAGGAGGAATGGATTAGATGGGTGATGAGTTGTGTTTCTTCTTCCTCATTCTCTATTCTTGTTAATAATGAGCCATTAGAGCTGTTTGAGGCCTCAAGGGGATTGAGGCAAGGAGATCCTTTATCTCCTTATTTATTTATCATTATGGTGGAAGGGTTGGGAAGATTGCTCAAGTCTCAAGTCAGGCAAGGTCTCATTTAGGGGTGGAAGTGGGATAGTAGTTTGCCACCTCTTTTCCACCTTCAATTTGTTGATGATACTGCTTTGTTGGGAGTTGCCACTATCAGGGAAGATGGAAATATTAGATAGTCTCTTGACATATATCTTGGTGCTTATGGATAGTTGATTAATGAGGACAAGTCTTCTATTTTCTTATTCAATACCCCTCCTCTTATTCAAGCTAGGATTGCTCGCATTCTAAGATTTCAGGTTGGGACTCCCCCCTTCATTTATCTTGGTATTCCAATTTCATCTCATCCTCTACCTAGATCTTCTTGGTAGTCTATGCTTGATAAGTTTAGAAGGAAGGTGAATCACTGGACTTTCAGATGGCTATCCACTACAGGTAGAGTGTTTCTTTTGAAATATGTTGTTCAAGCTTTACCCATTTATAGATGTTTTGTACAAATAACTCCCTCTCATTTCATCAAGGACATGGATTCTTTGGCAAGACAATTTTTATGGTCTAGAAAACTTGATCAATCTAAATGGAGTTTGGTTAGGTGGGATTCTATATGTAGGTCAGTGCAAGAGGGAGGCCTTGGGTTGTGATAGACAACTCTTTTTGGGTAGGCTTTGGCTGCAAAACTTTATTGGAGATGGTGTACCTCTCAAGATCAGATTTGGGCTAAAATATTATCTTGTAAATACTTGAGAGGTATTTCTGAGGCTTGAGTCCCTAGAGTCAGCTTGGTTGGGAAAGGTTTAGTTATCTAGGACACTCTAAAAAGAGGAGCTAATTTAATCAAGTAGGGTTTATTTTGGATTTGCAATCAAGGATCAAATGCTCTTTTTTGGGAGGATTCTTGGGATGGCCACCCTCCTATATTGAATCAATATCCTAGGTTATGTTCCCTAAGCATTTGTTTCTTGGAAGTGGGTTGGTCTTGTGTGGAGGACTTTAAAAAAATCTAGTCTTTTGGAAATATGGAGATGTACAGGTGGAAATATCCACAGGAATGGCCCGAGGGGGGACTGACCAAGGATAGAGAGGTGCTTGCTCTTATTCTTATGGGGAGGCCCTATTATTCATTGAGGGGTAAAGATATTCTGGCTTGGAACCCTGATCCCAAGGGAACCTACTCGGTAGCCTATGGTTATCAGGTTCTTGATAAGCAAAAGTATGGGAGTCTTCCTGTCACATGGTGGAAAAAGGTGTGGAAAAAATTTTCTTGGCTAAAATGTAACTTCTTTCTCTGGCTGGTAGCTCGTAATAAATACCTCACTTGGGATAACGTGAGGAAGAGGGGATTTTAGGGTCCCTCTTTTTGTGTCCTTTGCAATAAGAATGAGGATGACTCTTCTCATTTATTTTTCCAATGCTCCTTTACCAGAGACATTTGGCACCATTGGTGGAGCACCTAGAACCATCCATGTTTTCATGTGTTGTCCCTAGTGGAGTTTTGGAGTAGTCTGGGTAGACCTTCGACCAAGACCCCCTTCCTTCGGGTGGCTTGGAATTTGGGCCCTTCTTGCATCATTTGGCAGATTTGGCTCGAACAAAACCATCACATATTTTAGGGCAGTCATTTGGTTGTTCAATAGATCTGGCAAAGGATCCTGTGTATGGTTTAGGAAACCATCCATAGCAAATGTGATGTGGACCCTCTTTTATATTCTAGGGAGGAGAAGGTACAATAGGCCCTTGGTCTCTTTGGGGATGGTGTGAACTCTTCTAGACCTAGAAGGGTTCCTTAGCTCAATAAGAAGGTTAGGAGAGATGGTAGGTGGAGGCCACCCCTAGAGGAGTTTTAAAAATTATACTGATGGATCATCCAGGGGTAATCCTGGACATGCTAGTATTTGTGGTGTTGGGAGAGATTTTGCTGGTGGTGTTAGTTTTTTCTTTTCCATTTATAAATGTGTTCACTCCAATAATTTTATGGAAGATCTTGCAATTCTTGAGGCCTTGCAGAGGGGGTTTTCTCTTGGTTGGCGTAGGATTATCTGTGAGTATGACTCTCAAATTGTGGTTAATATTTTAAATAGTAAAAGGGAGGAGGAAGTTAATTGGTAGTTTGCCTTTGTAGTGGTTCAGATTCTTAGAATGAGTGGAGAGTTTGCATTTATATCCTTTGTGCACATTCCAAGGGAATGGAATGTGGTTGCTTATTACCTGGCCAAAAGGACTTCTGAGCTGTTGGATCCTTGGATTATCGATAACTGGGAGAGTCTCCCGTCTGGGGACTCTCAACGCCTATGGGAGTTGATCCACAAGGATGTTCAAAATTAATGTGGTTTGTTCTTGTTGTCTTCTTCGGGTGTCAATCTAGTCTAGTGGTTTTAGCCTATTTGGCTATTTATTTGAGTCCTGGTTGGAAGCTCAGTTGTACTTTGTAATCCAAAATTTTTATCAATAAATTTTTACCCCTTTATTTAAAAAAAAATCACCTTCCATCCATACTCTTCCATTTCATTTGTTTGCATATTTTTTACCCTTCTAGAGCTGCCCAAGCTCTAGCTTCATTATTTGTCTTAAATCCACTATTTTAAGTGTAATGAGACAATATCTCCCTTATTTTTTCTAATTATTCCTCCTCTTTATATTATTGAATTTTATTTAGATGCTCCATCAAAATTCAATTTAACCAACTTCATTTTTGGTGGTTTCCACTTTATATTATTTTTCTCCTTTTTTTTTCTCATGTACCCAACATCGTAATTCCATTTGATGACTTGAATGTTGACTAATTGAATCAAATAATGATTAAGATTTACTTTAATGTTTTCAATTGGTAATATTTGCTTTATTTTATAACATTAATGTGTTTTCATATAAACTATTTATTACAATTCTTGTGGTTGCACTTATGCTTCAAGAAGGAAACTAGTAATTCAGATTTGGTAAAGCAGACTATGATAGCGCAAAGTTCTAGAAATATTACTCTACTAAGATGCAATGCACATACATAGAGGTGGAGTTTTGGTATTGTGAAGGCTGCTATAGAAAAATGTCAATAAGGATGTTAAATTTTGAAATATTTGTATTTATATAGAAAATTGAAGATCCAAAAAATTAAAATCAGTAATTCAGACTTTTTATGATAAATGATGTAAGTATATAGCTATAGCAAGTTAATTGAGATGAGAAATGAATCTTTTTGTAAACACTCACGTTCTAAACAAAAGAGTTATGATTTGTCAAGGGTGGGGGATCCAAGTACAACCCCTTGTTCTCCAACAAAAAAATGCATACAACACTTTACAATTAACTTATATTATATTTATTTTACATTATGACAAATCTACTTTATTATAAAAATCAAGTCTAAAATTTTTGCGTTCTATCAACTTATAACATATTTCATTGAAGAAGAAATATCTCATTTCTTTTTCTTTCATAAAGAAAATACAATATTTTTTTTTTGTTAATACTTGTTTCCATCACTACCTTTTTACAAAAGAGTTCTAAGGTTTTGAAGTGCTCTCTTATATTCTCCATTGAACTTACTATAAATATTGAGTTGAAACAATAACTTTATTATATAAGTGGCCACTTAATAACATTCACCGCCTTTCTTATTTGTCTATTCTCTCAACTTGTTAATGTCCAAACCAATAATGTAAAAGATAATAAAACCTTGTTTAACCTTTTTATATTATTTTATAATAAGCTATGTGTGGATTCTATTGGGGCCACTCCCATTACAAAAACAAAACATTACATTGCTCTCATTATATTTATAACAATTTAATTAAATTGTACCCATATTTACCTTTCTAACAAAGATATTCTCCATCTTCCTCAAACTGCTAAGTTTCCATAGTAAAATCTTCTTTTTTGAAGGAACTAACAACAAGAACAACCCTTACATGACACATAACTCCAACAGAAGGAAAATAAACATAACAATCATCCATCAAAGAAGAAATCGGTTCGATTATTTTTCTTCTAGAGCAGAGGTTTTTCCTCCTTTAGAGTGGTAAGATCTGAGAATGCATTTTTGCACTTCAAGCTCCCAAGGTAATATCTAGTTGTAACACATTTTGTAGGATCTTCATTTTCAAAAAAATTACCATCATTGATTGTTTCATAATTAACTTCAAGAATACCATCTAAGGTTCTAATATTTTCCATGGAACTATCTGGATGGTATTTAGTATATATTTGGTTTTTATCAATGGTCTGATTCAAATTCTTCTTTTGGGGTTGAGTATTTTGTTGCTCACATGATTCTTGCTAGATAATTGGTGCATTTGGAGGATGAGTTTCTTTCTTTTGAACTAGGACATTTGAATGTTTTGAATCATTTGCATGTAGGGCCTTCTCCTCCACTAAGAAGGAATCAAAGCATTATTGGATGCTCGAGCATCTCTTATTCAAGTGGCCATATTACTGAAAACCATAACATATTAGGGATAAGTTTTTATATTCAATATTTTGGATCCATTCCCCTTTGCTTAAGGAGATAGTAATGGATTGAGGTCCAAGAACTAAAACATTCATCTAAACATCCAATCTTGTTATACTCATATTAATTTAATAGACAAAATTTTCTCTATTTGGGCATCCATATACTAGAATGCACCAATGGCATTATCGATTTTGGTGAATATCTTCTCTCCCCAAAAATCCACAAGGAGAGCATAAATATTCACCCAAACTGGGAAGCCATTAACGTTTTATGTAAAGGGATCAAAATTAGGAGTCCAAGGTCATATATAGACACCCCTTTGTCTAAAAAATCAATTTTATCTATAATCCATTACCCTATATCTATACACTATATTAGAAAAGAAAATATAAAAGAATTTTTTGGGTAGAAGAGTTACTTGGAATTCTATATTGGTCCACCAATATTTAATGTATCCTTTGAGCTCCTCTAGGCCTAATTTTTTGCCCTTGAGTTTGTAGATAATTGTTTGAGCTTCATGATCAATTAGATCCAACCAAAATTCATCATTTGAAATCTTAATAGAGGGTAAAGGTTCATCCACCCACAAACCCAAATATCCCTAAGAGATATTTCTTCTAATCAAAGAGGCTTTCTCATAGAATGAAGATACGATCTATGAACAACCCTCTTCCTTCAACACTTGATTACACCTAGGTTTTGCATCCCTTTCACAAATACTGTAGCCAAATTTATTGTTTTGTTCCATCGATTGATTACACCTAGGGTTTACAACCCTTTTGCGAAGATTGTAACCGCTTCTTCCATGGAACACAACCTTGTTTAACCTTGATATTATTTAAATTTTATTTTTTGGTCAAACTTGCACATGTTTTAATTTACACATGTACTTGCTCATATTTTTTTGATTGATAGTATAAGGGGTTTTAAAAGGACCCCCAAGTATATTACAAGTAGGATTTTGAAAGACATCCCAAACCTTAGATCTAGCAATAATATATCAAGAAATACTAATCTGGATTCCACGAATCAAACCCAAAAATCCAATGAAACAACCTCCTAGAAAATAAGCCACAAATTTTTATCAAGCAAATACAAGAGATTATCCCATGGTCAAACCACCGTGTGCTTAGAAATCTAAAGCATCGGATAAAAATAGCAGAATAACAAAAATGCTATGGGTTAAAAATAAATTTATAAATAAAACCACCCAAACTAAAGCATTTTTTGCCTAACAGGAAACTAGAACAAGGGAATCCTATCATCATAATCAATAAATATTTCCAAAAAAGCACATAATATGAGAACCATTATAAGAATATTTGGTTTAATAAAACAACATTAGAAATACCGTCCAACAAAATCCACAACATAAAAACCATCCAAGAGATCTACACAAGAAATTCCATGAAACTCGTAAATCCCACTGGAGCCAACCAAAAAGTCCTTAGCCATTGAGAAATTGGGCCAAAAATGAAATGCAGGGTTTAAAGGAAGAAACCCTGATCTTTAAAATCTCTAAGGGCACTAGAAATTTAAGACTTTACCATCCCACTCTGAGAAGAGCTGATGCCCAACAGAACCCTCAACACAAACACCAACCAGGAAAACTACATAATAAAATAGCACATAAAAGGCCCCTCCTATCCCAAACAGGATGCAGAATCCTAAAACCCTTCACTAGGAGGCACCTAGAAGCATTAACCACCTAAAAATTCGATGCCCAAGACCCCAACCACAAAACTAGTTTGACCTTCCACCCACCAAAAAAGCTAGAAGCTATAGCTCCTTCAGTTGACCCAACCTACCAACCTATTGGTGGAGTTACTTTAGCCAAACCAGAAAACCCTACCATCTAGAGCAAATCCATCGAATTGTAGAGAAGTTTCCAAAAACTAGGGTCCTTTGTGTAAGCCCTCAGAGCTGCAAGCCTCTTAGGGGTTGCACTCAAAGTTGTAAACTCTTAGGGTTTACCCTCAAAGATGCAAAACTCTCAAGGTTTACCATCAAAGCTGTAAGCCTCTTAGGGTTTATGTACTTGCTCATATGACCTATGGATAAATGTTGTATTGCTAATTAGTATGTCTAGATCCTGCTTTATGTCCTAATGTATATTCTTGATATTTTAATAAATTATGATTTTTTATGTCAATAAAATAATAGTTACTTCTCCTTTTTATTCTATGATTTTTTATTAAATGCCTAAAAGTGGTCAATTGTTGAGAGATTTTTCTAATACCTTGTTTTTATTTTAGTTGTTGCTTGTGCATTTTGTATATAGCTTTGAATTTGACCATAGTAGTGTTAAATTTTGAGGGTTATTTCCATAGCTTTGTAAAAAGAAGATTGACTATAATAGTCTAGAAGTTTGAACAGTTACTATATCAACATGATTAAAAAGAGGAATGATTGAAAAAAATTCAAATAATATCGTGGAATATATAATTTTGTTGTTGTGTTGTGTAAAGGCTTCCATTATACATTTGAAATATTTTTCTTTGAAATCATATGTCATAAAATTTGCCCCAACTAAATTTATAATATCTTATTTAATATCCTTTATAAAATATATTCATGCCTATATTTTAACTATCGAGGAGTTTTATGAAATCATTAACTTAATAACAAATGTGATATTTTATAGTTTTGATGAAAGTCGCCTCAATAAAAGCTATAAAGTTTATAAAAGAAACTATATAAGGAGTGTTTGAAGGATCAACCAAGAAAAACCAACTTTATTGATTCAATACTACATATTTAATAAAATAGATAAGTTACTGGATCAAGATCAAGATAGTAATGGATTGAGATAAGTAGCATCTATGAAACCTCTCGTGAGGTGTAATACTTAATTAAATAATGTAATAATCACCCAACAATATATAATTTTTCAATTAATTATATGGGATTAAAATGACCCACCCTTAGTACATCATCACCACATAGTGGTATTACAATAAAGCTTGGATATTATCTCTATATCACTTGGCAAGATTTAAACTTGGGTCTCCTCCTTGAATGTTGAGGAATCTAACCTGTTGAGCTAATTCCATTTCATAAAAAAATCAAATTTACACAAGTTTTTATAATGGGTCCCTACCCCTCATACCTGGGTTTGAACTTGGGTTTCCTAGATGAAAACCCAAGGACTTACCACTATGATATCCCTCACATGTCACCTAACAATATCCTTATTCTTATTATGTTCATATATATATATAGCTAAACAAATTATTTTATATATTTTAGCCATTAAATTTTTAAAATTGGCTACACACGATTAATACATATCTCACATTATTATCTCATGACCATATAATAGTATTACAACAACCAGACAACTATGTATGTATTGTTTGGCATGACTCGAAACTATGTCTCCTCCTGACAACTATATATGTATTTTTTGGCAAGACTCGAAACTTTATCTCCTCCTTAGAAGATGAGGAATTTAACTAAATGAAGTCATATTCCATAAAAAAATATTAAGGTTCATCCTTGAGATTTGAATTATAGTTTATGTGTGAAATTTATCATTTCTACCAACTATTTCAAACCCCATGCACATTTAAGCCCTTGAGGTTTTTTTATATTAAAATTGGTTATACAAGATTAAATTGAACCCATATATATTACATCATGACCACATAGTGGTATTACCACAACTTGACAATTATGCATAACATCTGACAAGATTTTAAGATCATTCTTCTTCTTGAAAGTTGATGAATTTAATTGGTTAAACTAATACCATTGTATATTTTAACCATTAACTTTGTATTATATTATTTTCTATTTAATTATAGCTATGATGCAAATCTATATATAATTTTTTTTTTAAGAATTTTTCTTGCCTAGGAATATGAGTACCTTTCTTCTTTTCATGATATACTTTTTGTTTTCATTACTGTTTGTAGTCCTATCTACTTTCTCTTTAAGGAACTCTTTTAAATAATATTTTATTGTATTATATGCTTTATCCCACCTCTATAAAGTTGTTCTTATTTCTCTTCATTTTAGATTTTTGTAATTGTTGAGTAATTTTTTATTTGATTTATCAAATTTATATTTATATTTGTTAATGAGTTAAAGATAAAATTAAAAAAATGTTATTGAAAAAATTTAAGTATAAAATTTAGTGTGAAATTTAAGGAAAAAATATTCTTATTTTTAATGGGTTATATGCAATTAAAACAAGCTCCACCTATATTGAATGATGATCAAATAGTAGTATTATAATAACTTGGCAAGATTTAAACCTTGGTCTCCTTATTGAAAGTTGAGGAATCTAATTGGTTGAACTAATGCCCTTTGATAAAAAACATTATTTTTTTGTTGGATTATAAAAAATATTCTTATTAATATAAATATTTAAAAATAAATATAGATATGTGTAATGAACTTAATATTTCAGATCAAGATAATTAACTTGCAAATGCTTCTTTGAATAAGTTGTCCTAGGATCATTTTGCCCTATTGAATTTGTTTCAATGAGTTTACATAGGTTTTTATGAGGGGTCCTGATCCCCTCATACTAAGTGTGATTTGAACCTTAGACCTCTCAAAGAGAGGCCAAATCCCTTACCACTGCAGTAAGCTTCCAACTATTTTGCCCTATTGAAGTTGTTACAACTTTTTCTTTATATTTTTTTAATTTTTACCTATATTTTTTGTAGATATGGGATGCAGTCAAATAAATGTGGAGTAAAAGTAAAAAAAAAAGGATGAGTATTAAATTATGTATGTGTATGAGAAAGATAATATATATGACTACTTATCATTTGCTTAATTATGTTCATCAAATTAGTCCATATAAAGTAGATCACCAAAGTCTGCATTTCATTTTATTGGAGTTCACACTATTTTTTAGAAAAATAGAAGCAATCTATCCACCCAAATATTATACAAAAACCATAAAAGAACAAAACAAAGGAAAAGAAACACAAATATTAGGAGGCACCCATAGGAACCATAAATAATCATTATATTATTTGTAGATAAGATTCACAACACTTTGATAATTAAATGAGTTATGAGGGGTTTTATACCAATATCAAAACCCAAATATATAAATGAACTTAACCTTAAGACAACATAACAAGAAAGGTTTTAAGATTAATTACAAGTTTATAAGGTGGGTTTAACCATGGCAAGGCTAAATCTAGCCCACAAGGCTTACATAGTAAAATTTTATAATAAATTCAATACATCATACAATGAATGCACTTAGGCCCATCCAATATTACATCATACAATGTTGACCTTGGCCATAAATAATATTGCACTCTCAACATCCCCTTATAATTTGAACTTGAGGGCCAAGGAGAGAAGATATTAGTAACAATAATATACCCTCATAATGGATTCTTTAATGGGCCTTTGCATTATGAGGTAGACTCATATAAATCCCCTTTATCATCTAAAATTTGCTACTATAAAAATGCTTCCTACATAAGAGTCTCCTTAGGCTTGCCTATAGTCATCACTTCCACTATTAGACACTTCTACATACATCCAAAAAACACTTCCATAAGGGTTTCAAATGAAGAAGAAAAATCAATATTACCACTTCTTCTAAAGATAATATCTTCCAATCTTCCATTGTCACATAAGGTATAATATGAAGGCATAGATTTTCCTCTCACAACATACATCACCTTGTTTGAAGACTTTCTCTTACCCTTAGACCACCTAATTCAATAACAAAAAGTGGATTTTGAACTTGCTTACAATAAAATCTATAACAAACTTCTAAGAGTACTTGGATAAGAAATAAAAGAAGAAGGAGATCATAAAAGATTTGATTTTCATGAATAAGCTAAATTAATCACCCCAAGTAGGAAGAGAGACTGATTAAAGCACACTTTGAATCCTTTTTTTGTAAGCCTCCAAAATATTCAATACCTATTTCAATTATCACAAATCCATCTATATCTCCTAAAAAATCATATCAAACATTTTGATTATATAGAATATGATAAATCGACCCTTTTAAAACAAGGCAAAAATATTTGAGGATTATTCTATACAATTTGATTATTAATAACAGAACATCCCATAAAATGATGTCACCAACATTTGTAATCCGAAAAAAATAGACTCAAAACACTTCCATATATAAAAGTTATATACTTCTAAATTTTTTCCCTTACAATCCTCACTAAATAAAAAATGATATTCGTCAAACCTTAGGAAAGTAGCATCATATGGCAGTGCACCATGTGTCATATTCTCATTCACTAATGGATACCACTCAATATTTTCCACTTGGGCTCCACTTATGTGCATAAAATTTGACACCTGCCCCCATTTGATTGGCTGATAGAATATATAAATCAAAGATTTTTTTAACAGGGAAGAGAGCCATGATTGCTACCATATCAGTAAAACATCCATATGATCCATTTCATAACATGCACACTCAAGAAGAATTAGACTTAGGTCTTCTAACTGCTATAACTAATGCGCTAACCAACCTTCCACCTTTAATTTTGAGGTTGAGAAAGCAAGCCTTAGAAAAGGAGACTATCCCCATAGCCTATAGGTAAAATAAAAGATAAACTCAAACTCTTGACCTAGATTTGCTAGTATCCTTTAGTTTCTCACCATAAAAAATCAAGCAAACATGATGGGTTTGCCCTTATCTCCTTAAAGACACGTGTGCTCCTTGAAAAATGTGAATCCCTTTATGCAAAATGGAAGGGCAAAGGTTTTCAACCCATAACCATATTACCATAAGGCAAACCTCATCATCAACTTATTGATGTGGCACAATTTATGAACACATTAAAGAATTGTATTTTCTTTTATGAGGAGGATTGGTGCAACAATATATTTATTCAAACCCATGACCAAGTCCCTCCAAGCAATTTAGGTGTAATAGTATAGCCATGTTAAAATCCCATTCTATTGAGTCACCAAGAACACCTTTTCCATAGAGAATTCTAATACACTGAATGAACCAAGAAGACACTAAAATGACATGTATTTAAATTTAAAATTTTCATGTACAAATTTAAATTTAAAAATGTTGCTCAAGGTTGAAAAGTTAGATTTTTTAAATTTGAGATGAAATCCTCTTAGGTAAAATTTTGTAAATTTGAAGTAGATTTTTCTTTGAGGATAACAAAGAAAAAGGAGATGAAAAGTATTCTATAAATAAGGGAGAGTGAATGCAAAATCATGGAAGAATTTCTAAGGAGATATTTTTACTAAACAATGAAAGAAATATTAGAGGCTTTAGACTAACTTTTTGTATGATCAAGTAATATTGATCCATACCAACTCTAATACCATGTTGAAATTCACAATATTTTGTAGAAACAAATAGAAACAACTCATACACCCATATATTATATAGAAACTATAAAAAGGATGAAAGAAAGAAAAAAAGACACAAATATTGGAGGGCACCCATAGGTACCATAAATAAGATTCACAACACTCTAATAATAAACTTAGAAGTGGTGGGGGTATTTACCAATGCCAAAACCCTAAATATATTAATGAACTTAACCTTAATTAGACATAGCAAGAAAATACTTAAGGTTAATTACAAGTTTATAAGGTGGGTTTAACCATGACAAGGTTAACCAAGACCCATAGGGCTTACATAATAAATTAAATACCCTTAGCCTATCTAGTATTACATAATATATTGTTGGCCTTGGCCATGAATCATATTACACTTTCAAAATATCTTCCTCAATTTTTTATGTTTCTACAATTAATTCCTTGACATTCTTTTTATTAAGAAATAAAATATCACTTGGCTAATTACCTTCTAAAAATTGAATTTTGCCAAGACAAAAATCAACACCATGATTGGCTAAATTATTTGTTACCCTATTTTCTTCTCTATAGATATACTCATATTACAAAGGGATTGTCTACAAGAATAATTAATGAACATTAGCAATAATGTTATTTTTTATCCAATTCCCACATCCATTTTTGCTAATAGCGTTAATGATAATTTGTGATGCCTATCAATTAAAATATATTTCCATCCTTTTTAAATTTTAATTTTGATCTCTACAAGAAGTGTTGTAGTCTTTACATAGTTTTTAGTTAAAGTTCCATATCATGATGAGTCAATGAGAAGAATTTTGCATTCATTATTTTGAAAAGCACTATTTCCACCAACATTTTCTAGATTTTTTGTCACTGTCAAAATTAATTTGATAAACTTAATTTTCAAAGATTTTTATTTTACCATAGATTAAATTAAATCATTTGTATTAACTCTATTGTCATATATGATCCTTCCATGTATATTTAAATCTTGTAACCAAGAGGCTAACACCTCTTTTTCTACACTTGAGACTTCCCATTATGAGCACCATGTCTATAAACATTTTGCAAGAGAGGCAATAATATGGTTTCACATGTGGGTATAATTTTAATATTTATTTTACAAAAAAATTCCTTTCAATCCATAAATTCCAACAAATAATGGCATAGAATATATAATGCTTTAGCTTTGATATAATTTATCCATCATTTCATTAACTCTTTTAATGTTGATGGAGCTTTATAATATATTATCATATTTTTGAAAAACAACACCAAATGGTCTAAGCAAAGGGACAATAAAGATGTAAACTATTTTATGTTTCTTGATCCTTATCACATAAGGCATAACTAAAAGATCTATTACATCCTCTTATTTATAGACTTGCTCCTTTAAAATTTTTACTTTAGACTGCTAATCAAAGATATATTTTTGATAAAATTGATTGAATTTGGTAATATTTTTCAATTATGTTCATGGATTCATTACTAATGACAAGTTAATAATGCATGTTGAATGATGTTTTTGTTTTATCAAGGTGCTTTTTTCATATCAATTTTAAGGTGTAATGGTTTTCTTATGCCATGATAATATTTCTTTGCTTTTATGCTTCACTTTGATAGGTAAAAACAACATATTTATCCTATTGTTTATTTATTTACATATGAAGTTTGATTATATTTTATTTTTATTGAAGAGTTTCCAACTTACATCTCTAACAATCTTAACATAAATTCATGCAAATATATAGTATTATCCATCATGAGTTATCCAAATGACATGCTTATATATGAAATATCATAATTTTTATACATGTTTAACATATTATAAGCAATATTGAGGGAGATACGACCCTATGAAGTCAACCATTCGAAACAAGGGCAGTGATGATTTTTCAAGTCGCGAAAAATAAAATTGCAAATATTTGTCAGCTAGGGTTCGAATGATGGGAAGAGCAATGAAGGGCTAGGACTTCAGTGAGGCAAGACATTCTATCTGGACAAAGAAATTTTTAGCTAAGTTTTTTTTCCCTTTCTTTATCTTAGAAAATTGTGCATGAAAATTTTATAAAGTTTTTATCAAATATTATATTTGCTATAGGACATTCAGATAAATTTCAATAGATTTTGAGTTTTAGTTTCCTTTCCATGGATCGATTTATAGTTAAATCCTTAGAATCATCTCTAGTGGTAGAGGTTAGTGAGCACACCTCAGAGAGATCCTCGTTGCTCCAAGATAGGGCAATTTTTGGTAAATTTAATGGGTATTGGCCAGGGGCTTCAACCTTGAGAAAATGGATTGATAGGAGTTGGAAGTCTCCAGGAGTGATTCTATCATTTCTTCCCAAAGGTTTCTTCCTAGCCATTTTTTGTTCTAGGGAAGAAAGAGAAAAAATCCTAAAAGGGGGTCCTTGGTTTATGGGAAGAGCAGGACTCTTCCTTACCCACTGGTATGAAGGCTTTTCACCTGAAAATGTAAATCTATCCCTAGTACCAATCTGGGTTAGGATGTTTGGGTTACCCATTGAATTTTGGGAAATAGATACCTTCAAGGCAATAGGCAACACTCTAGGAGAATTCCTTGAGATTTTAGATACGACGAAAGATGGATTCTTGGCTATTTATGCTCGAATATTGGTCATGATTGATATAAGTAAAGCTTTACCAGAATCAATCATTCTTAAGTATGGGGATAAGATGTGGACCCAAACTATAGATTATGAAAACATATCTTTTAGATGTAGAAGATGTCATGAGGTGGGGCATATTGAGAGATCATGCCCTAAGAAGAGCCCAACATAATCATATGTAGAAAACCGCAAGAGAAACTTACAAATGGTTATGGATGAAGATGGTTTTCAACTTCCAAAAAATAGATCTAGAAAAATAAAAGAAAATAAATAGTGGAGACCAATAAGGAAGGATATTGGAAGAAATACCAACTCTTTTGAGGCTTTAGCCTATGAAGAAAAAGTAGATCAAAACTTAGAGGACACAGTACAACAGTTTCAACATATTAACAAGGAACCATCTATTCAGTATGATCCTGATTTAAGGAAGAACATTCTCGATGAACCTAAGGAATGTGTCTCATCAGATTTTGAAGACTCTCTTGAAGTACCATGCACCATTCAGGAGAAAAAATTGGTAAAGAAAATGCAGTTTTAGAAGTTAATACCTCTGCCATTAATAAGGAAATACCAAAAAATGAGCAGGACAAGTCAAAAGCTTCTGTAATAGAGCCAGGAGAGGATAAATATGATGAAAAAAAAATTGTGAAAGAATATTGAGGAATAGAATAATAAGACCTACTCTTGATATAGGCAAGGCAAAAAGAGGAAAACCCTCAAATTATCAAGCAAGATCCAAGGAAGCAAGAGCAAACATAGAGAAAGGAACACAAACTAAGTTGGTTGAACTTCTCTTTACCAAACAACAAAATGATATTGGTAATACGCAGGGGGGCCAAAAGCCCCTAATGAGACATGATTATCATCTCATGGAATATAAGGGGTGCTAATGCCCCCTCAAAGAAGAGGTGTATTAGGGACCTATGTTTAAGTAATAAGCCTGATATTCTTTGTATCCAGGAAACTAAAATGACAAAAGAAGAAGTTTCAAAAACTATGAAAGTAGTATGGGCAAGATGTGAATGGGATGCTATGGATTCTGAAGGAGTGGTAGGGGGAATTCTAACTTGTTGGAATCCTTCTAGAACCTCTTGTGTAACCATTCATAAAACTAGGCATTGGATAGCCTCTTTAGTCACTTGCTACTTTGCAGATATTTATTTCATCCTTATCAATGTCTATGGACCTACAACTCAGTCAAGTAGATTAGAAGTTTGGAGTGGGATTGAAGCCTTTATGAGAAGTAAAGACCAAGAAACCCGATTCATGATCATTGGAGATTTTAATTCCATAACCAAGCTAGATGAAAAATTTGGGGGAATTAGGAAATTGACCCAAAGTATGAAAGATTTCTCAACTTTTATTCAAAATAATAATCTATGGGAGGTTGAGTTTGAAGAAGACAACTATACTTGGACCAACAATAGGAGAGGCCAGAACCTTATAGCAAAAAAATTAGATAGATGCATTCTCTCAGATCATTGGCTAGATGAAGGAACTTGTGCTAAAATTAATACCTTAACAAGGATTGGTTCAGATCACTAGCCAATAAGAGTTAAAATGGTGGTAAGTGAATTTAGAAAAAGATCATATTTTAAATATGAGCAGATGTGGGAAGACCATCCTCAATTTGTTGATATGATAGCTCAAACATGGAATTATTTAGGTAATGGTGGGTTGTATGCTCTTCCAAATCAAATTAAATCTATGACATCTAGATTAAAAGAATGGAACAAGAACACTTTTGGAAATATTTTTGAGAAGAAAGAACTAAAAGATAAACTTTCAAAATTCTAAAAAGGTGATCATAATAACCCAAGCTCAGAGGAAAGGGAGTTGCTTAGTGAATATCATAATATTTTGAGTAAGGAAGAGAAATTATGGAGATTAAAATCAAGATAGACTTGGTTAAAAGGAGATAAAAATACAAGTTTTTTCATAGGATGGCTATAGTACAGAGATCAACTTCCAGAATTAGTAGAATTAAATCAATAGAAGGGGTTTGGATTGAAGATCAGAGTGAAATTAGAAAAGAGGTAAAGTCTTTTTATCAGAATATTCTAGGTTCAGAGGAGACCAAAGTTCTTAATGATAAACTTCTTCAAGATGTTCCTTCAGTTATAACGAATGAAGACAATAGGAAACTGATGGAGCCTATTACTCTAGAAGAAGTTCATTTAGCTCTTTTCTCTTTTAATAAGGATAAATCCCCAGGTCCAGATGGGCTCTCTACAACTTTTTACCAACATAATTGGGATATAGTGAAGGATTCTTTATTGGTGGTAGTGGATCAGTCTAGGGTAAAACAATACATACCTTATAAAATAAATGCAACATATCTTACCCTAATTCCAAAAAAGAAGGATGTTGAATTGTTTGATTCTTTTAGACCCATAAGCCTATGTAATATGGCATATAATATTATCTCCAAAGTGATGGCGAATAGATTAAGGCCATTGTTAGACAAAATTATTTTAGAAGAGCAAGGAGGATTTGTGAAAGGGAGACAAATTCTGGATGGGATCATAGTAGCTCATGAAGTTATACATTCAACAACTTCAAGAAAAGAGAAAGCAATGATCTTAAAACTTGATATGAGTAAAGCCTATGATAGGGTTAAATGGGATTTTCTTTTTGTAGTTTTAGAAAAGTTTAGTTTCGAGAAGAAATGGGTTAGATGGATTAAAGCTTGTGTCTCTATAGTTTCTTATTCAGTGTTGGTCAATGGGTTAGTAACAAAATATTTTAAAGCCAAGAGAGGCCTTAGACAAGGAGATCCTCTATCTCCTTATTTGTTCATTATTATGGTAGAGGTTTTGAGTAGGAACTTAAATAAGGCTTACAAATATGGGCTTATAAGTGGACTTAAGGTTAGTAATAACATCGATAACATCACCCATCAACAATTTGTAGATGATACAACCCTTTTTGGAAGGGCAAGGATAAATGAGGCTAGAGCTTTGAATAACTTTTTAAAAGAGTACGAAAGAGCTTCAGGGAAAAAATTAATAGGACTAAATCCAAAATTTACTTTCTTAACACTCCTACTAATATCAAAGCAAGAATTTATAAGTTGCTTCAAATGGAGGAGGTAAATTTACCAACAACTTATCTAGGGATGCCTTTATTTGAGGGGAGAATGAGGATAGATTTATGGAATCCAATTATTAGTAAAGTTCAGAATAAACTTCCAGCTTGGAAAGGTAGATGGTTATCATTAGCAGGAAGAGTGCAGTTAATTAAGTCAGTCTTACAAGCCATTCCAACATATTATATGTCATTGTATTCTATGCCAAAATCAATTGAAAAAGTTTAATCTATATTATGCGATCCTTTTTATGGTCAGGTGTACATGATAAAAAGAAATTTCCTTTGGTGAAATGGAGCAAGTTGTGTGATGATAAAACTAGGGGAGGTCTTGGTTTAAGAGTTCTTACAGATGCAAACTTAGCTCTTAGGGGAAAAGTAATCTGGAGATTGTACAAAGAGAGTCAAAGACAATGGGCAAGAATTCTTCTAAGTAAGTATGTTGATCCCAATGACCCAAGTTTAATATTTACTGCATTTTCTCTACCAAATGGTTCTGCTCTTTGGAATGGTTTAAAAAAATCTATTGATCTTATGATTAAAGGTTTAATATGGGTGGTGGGAACTGGAGAAAAAAATTCTATTTGGATGGATACTTGGTGTGATAAAAAACCACTCAATTTAGATCCAATTTTGAAACCTTGGATGGGATTGCTTCAAGACAAATATGGTGATAGGGTTTCAAACATTTTGTACAAGGATCAAGAAGGAAGATACAAATGGAAAGAAGATTTTTTTACAAGTATACAAGACATTGATGCTAGGAGGCAATTGAGTAGAAAGATAACAACTATGATTATTCCAAGGGGAGCCAAGGATAAATTGATTTGGGAGTTGAATAGCTCAGGAGAATACACAACAAGAAGTGGATATAATGTACAACACCAACAAAATAATAATATCACTAGAATATGGAGAGATATTTGGGATAGCCCAAGCATTCCTAAAGTCAAAATGTTTGTTTGGCTAGTAGGTCATAGAAGAATTTTATCCTAGGATAACCTTATGAAAAGGGGTTTTCATGGCCCCTCTCAATGTGTTTTTTGTAAAAAGGAGGAGAGTATAGACCATCTCTTGGGACATTGCTCAATAGTCTAGAATCTATGGCAATGGATTCTTAATATGTTTGGTAAATGCATGGTGATGAATAGCAGAATTGAAGATTGGTTAAAGCAATGGCAGAGCACTTATAAAAGTGAGGCTTTACAGACAATATGGGATATATCAAAAGATACAATACTTTGGACTATATGGCTAGAAAGGAATAGAAGAATATTTAAAGGAAAGGAAAGCAGTTTAGAGGTAATGAAAAAGAAGATATGTTTAGCCATAGAGGAGTCTAAACCAACCCTATCAACTCACCTAGTCCCTAATCTAGAAGCAGAGAGCCTTGATAGATGGAGTCAAGTCATTAAATGGAATTATGATGTTGGGTACAAGAGAAGCAAAAAGAAGGCAAAGAATATAAAGTGGAAACCACCAGATGTGGAGTGGGTTAAATTGAATTTTGATGGAGCATCTAAAGGAAATCCAGGACCAGGAGGAGGAGGAATAATTAGAAATAATAGAGGAGATATTTTGTCTCATTATGCTTTCAATAGTGGATTTAAGACAAATAATGAAGTTGAAGCTTGGGAAACTTTAGAAGGGTTAAAAATATGTAAACAAATGAAGTGGAATAGAGTATGGATGGAAGGTGATTCTCTCATAGTAATAAATGTAATTTTGAGGAAAGCAAAGGCTCCATGGAACATACAAGAGATAATTGTGGAAATTCAAGATCTTGCTAAAGAGTTTGAAGAAATCAGGTTTACACATATATTAAGGGAAGGAAACAAATGTGCAGATAAGCTAGCCAATAGAGGGGTTTTGATTGAGGATCGTGAAGTTAAATTCTCCTTTCCATGGTTAGAGGAAGTAGTAAGTTTAGTTGAAGCTGACAAGAAAATGTTGATTGTGTTAGAGTAGGTTGTTTACCTTAGCTCATGTTCACCTAGGTAATTTATTTTCCTTTTATTTAGTTATTCCATGTATTTTCCCCACCCACTTATGTGTGGATATTTCATTTATATTATTTAGATATTATGAGATATTACATATTTATTTCTTAGATATTATAGGGATATTTCTAGGTTTGACTATTCCTAGGAGTTATGGGGATATTTTTAGGTATATTTGGAGGATTGATATTCTTTCTCCCCATAGCGGTTAAAGATATAAGGACCATATCACTTATTGCTTTTGTACAATGGATATTGTCCTTAGCTTGATCCTACTGCTATGGTTGATCATCCTTGACTATATAAGCAAGACACCTTAATTGTACTCTAGAGGGAGGAAGTTCCATTTTTAGATCTAATATATGATATTGTTGCTCTCTTGTTTGCATATCTATTTGTAAGCTTATGCTGTCAATTTGCTTTCAAATTCTTGTTTTGGTTGAATTTGGTATTTCTGTTAACACTTGAGATCATTACAGCTTGAAATGATTATATTATAATTCCTTTAATGGCATTAGAGTAATAGGTGTTGCAGTCATCCATTTATGAGTGTTGTGCAATTGTTTCTCTTGCAGGTTCGAAGAATGGTGTGGAAGCTTTGGTTTTTGTGATCGGGTCCTTGGTGGAGTTTTTTGTCAAAGTTTGAGTCACTCCTTCCATTGTAAGATCATCACCAACCTCCTAAAATATCTTCTGCCCATACTACAACAACCTCATTCCCTTGGATCTGTCCTAAGCATTTTTTTTCTTGAGCATTTCCCTTTTTAGCAGGGTCACCAACCCAACCCATTTTTATATTTTACATGTATCTCATTATAGAAATGCCATTTTTCCACAAATTTTTTTGAAGGCATATATATGCATTTATTTGAGTTGTGCCCAAAATTTCAGCTCATTTGGATTAGTATTATTCAAGATATCTCGATTTTATGAAAACTTGCAATTTTTTAGTAATATGCATATCTTCATCACAAATTCCGATTTTTTGTAGATTTTTTTACAGTATGTGTAAAATCATATTATAGACCGTTCAATAAGATTTCAGATTATTTGGAGCTGTATTATGATAGTTACAGTGATTTTACTATTTTTAGTATAGTAATAATTTCAGGAGAAATATTGGGAGTTGCTCAACAAAAGTTTGTCTAGGCTTGTAATTTTCTGATATGTTTGTAAAATTTCAGATTTTTTGGATCTGTATTTAGACATTTACAATTATTTTATGACTGCACTCTCAATATTGCATTGTGAAAAATGTTTTTGCACTTGAACCGGTATATGGACTACTGTTATAAAGTCCCATCTTCCTTCATTTGATGTTTGTCCACTTAGTTTGAAACTTTGTGATCAACTTACTTGGTGTTAAGTATTGGTGGAGCCTACACATTATTGTTCTTGAGGAGTCCTTTGTCTTTGACTTCCCTTGCTTTGTTGTGGTGCATCCTCTTGTGCTAATCTTCCTCATTAAGGCACTTAGTTTGAAGGAGGGGATTCTTTGGGGAATTCCTTTGGAGATTTTTCAGAGTTTAGAGGATTCATTTGTGCATTGGTGTGATTTTATGGTATTTTTCATCATCTTGTGACATCACACTAGACCTCTCACATTATAATGGCATTTGATTTTGGGGGGCCTCTTCTACTTTTGAGGACATCTTGGAAACTTCTTTTTTTACACTTAGCATAGAGGAAAATGCTGAAAATTTTGAAGCATGGTTTAAGGTAATTTGTTCATTATGTCAAAGTGAAGGTTTGGATCCTTTGTTCATAACTCCAAAACCCAAACCAATGGTGAAGGATAAGGAGTATAGAACATGGTTCATGAACAATTTAAGGATCTCTAGCATGCTTTATTATTTAGTTTGTGGAGATCTTCAAAATTTTATTGGAGTTTACAAGAACACACCTCACCTTGCTTATCATATGTTAATAATTTTTTTCCCAAGGCACCTTCTCTTACAATTGCTTGCATGGAGGACATCATTTGTGATATTGCACCTTTGTTTTTGGAGTCACTATATCATGATGTTTTGGATTATGAGGTTGATGCTATAGTACCTACTTCAAATATTTTACAGGATACATCTCCACACTTGTCTTATGTGGATGATCATGTTGATGTTGTAGCATATACAATAGAGATTTCATGGCATGTTACATCCTTACATACAGATGACTTCTTGGATGGTGTTTTCTCTCTCTTCATTGAGAGTCACACGTGATTTTATTGACATGTATGAGTACCTCACTCATTTATTTGATGATGATGTATACATTGTATCTCCTCCATGTACTTCCTTTGTGGACTCTTTTTTTGTGTGCCCTCCCTCTTTGAGTGAGCCACCTTGTCCACCATTTTCTTCTCATGTTTCTTTCACATTGAATGATGTACTCCTACAAGAGTTGGATACAAAGATTTTATCTTCAATTGGACTCTAACTTGGAGATCCTGAAGACCATGTTGATTCTTTTGAGGCTTCTAAGCCTCCACTTATTTCTATTGCTGCTTCCATGGGCTCATCATCACTTATGCAATAGGACATTGGTGATTCTTACTTGATGGATTCTCTTAAAATATCTCTTCTACTTTTGCACACTCATGGTTTTGTGCATATTGATATTTTGGATGTTGATTGGGACTATATTCTACCATATTTTGGTGTTGGTTTAGGCTTCTACATTCTTGGAGATTCATTTCATAATTCATTGGTGACATCTTCTTCACTTTAGCTCAGTTTGAAGGATTCTACGTCATCATTCTACATTTTATTCCTATCTTCTCACACTCACTTAGAGTGGAAAGAAATTCAGCAGATGCTTCATGGCTACTTTCTTCCTCGTGGGAGACACATTGTTCATTGTAGAGGCATCCACTTCTTCATAGGACTTCTTCATGGAGCTCGTCATCCTAGGGGGATGTTGGGAGCACTCCTTGGCTCCATCCCTACTTTTTCTTCTCTCTTTATAGTTGGATGGTTTTTTCCACATGGTTTTCTACCTTCTGGATACACATTATACATGAGTACCTAATCAGGCCTTGTTGTTGGGCCTCATACTGTGGATATGCCACTTTATTTTTTGGCACCTAGCTTCACTTGAGGGGGGTGTTAAAGTAGGTTTTTTACCTTAGCTCATGTTCACCTAGGTAATTTATTTTCCTTTTATTTATTTATTCCATGTATTTTCCCCACCCACTTATGTGTGGATATTTCATTTATCTTATTTAGATATTATGAGATGTTACATATTTATTTCTTAGATATTATGGGGATATTTCTAGGTTTGACTATTCCTAGGAGTTATGGGGATATTTTTAGGTATATTTGGAGGGTTGATATTCTTTCTCCCCATAGCGGTTATAGATCTATGGACCATATCACTTATTCCTTTTGTACGATGGATATTGTCCTTAGCTTGATCCTACCGCTATGGTTGATCATCCTTGCCTATATAAGCAAGGTACCTTCATTGTACTCTAGAGGGAGGAAGTTACATTTTCAGATCTAATATATGATATTGTTGCTCTCTTGTTTGCATATCTATTTGTAAGCTTATGCTAACAATTTGCTTTCATATTCTTGTTTTGGTTGAATGTGGTGTTTATATTAACACTTGATATCCTTATAGCTTGGAATGATCTGATTATCATTCCTTTCATATTGTCTGATTAATTTAATTATTAAGATTTACTTTAATATTTTTCCATTGGTAATGTTTTATTTATTTTTTAACAATAATGTGTTTTAATTTGGACTATTTATTATAATTGTTGTGGTTGCACTTGTGTTTCAGGAAGGAAACTAGCAATCTATATTTGGTAAAGTAGACTATGATAGTGCAATATTTTAGAAATTTTACTCTACTAATATGCAAGACGTAGATAGTAGAGGTGAAGTTTTGACATTGTGAGGGCTACTAGAGGAAAATTTCAAGAAAGATGCTAAATTATGGAATAATTGTATTCATAGATAAAATTTTAAAGATCTAGAAAAGAAAAATCAAGAATTCAGACATTTTATGTAAAATGATGTATGTTTCTAACTATAGCATCTCAATTGAGATGAGAAGTGTATTTATTTATAAAATCTCAAGCTCTAAAGAAGAGAGTTGTAATTTATCAAGGGTGGGGAACCCGAGTACAACCCCTTATTATCCAACAAAAAATATTTAATATATTATAGATAATGGATTTGAGTATACTACATAAATGGCTAGTTTCTCTTTACATTATACAATAACCCTTTTCTCATATTATATCATCCTCATCCAATATTAGTCTTATTCTTATAGGAACAATGTATCGTTATCTATGTCATTTTACTCTCAAAGAAGTACCTTCTTTTTTTTGTTTTCCTAGCATTTAAATCACATGGTATCACTATTTTTCCAAGTAAAACATAAGTTGTGATGTCCTTTTTTGCATATGGATATTTTAGTCTAGTTCATGTTTATTATAAGAGTGATTTTTTAGAGATAACATAATATTTTTTAAATTGGCTATGTGGTATTGGAATAGACCAAACTTGTATTATATCATCACCAAATAGTGGTATTACAATATCTTGGTAATCATGCATGTATCATATGGTAATACTTTGACCTCGATCTACCCATTACAAGTCAAGGAATTTAGCTAATGAGCTAATACCATTTGATTAAAATTTTAAGGTTCATCCATGAGATTTGAACCTTGGTTTAGGGTGTGAAAATTTCACTCCCTACCAATTGCTTTAAATATATGGGTAAGGGACAATGCAAAATTAACAATTTTAATTCATATATATTGTTTATGTGATAATTTTTATACCACCTATATTTTTAACTTCCAAAACTCCTTTACTAAAACTATTATCCCTTCATATCGTTTTCATTTTTTAGTATCCCATTCCATAATGACTTTTTTATATCCTTTAAAGTTTAAAAAAATATACCTATTGTTCACTTGTTTAAACTAAAACGATTCTACCTAATCCTTTAGCTATGTGCTCTTATTGAGGCCTCTTCTTCAAGGATAATCTTTGTAATTTTGACTTACAAGTATTAACATTCTTTAGGAGTCCCTCCTTTGTTTATTTTGCATCGGTTTTTAGGAGTCCCTCCTTTGTTTGTTTTGCATTGGTTAATTTTTTATGTCTAATTTTCCATTCCTCATCCAAGCCCACTTGCCATGATTTCTTCTGATTAATTTAATTAGTTATATGTGATTGAAATATTTCCCACTTATATTTTTTGTTTTTTTTTGTATTTACATGGTGGAATCGGTAGCCGCCATGAAATCGGGCAGGCTGTCCAACTTTTATGGCCGCCACAATATTTTGCGATGTCCACCCCGGAAGCTGCCACACAGATCTTCATGCAGTCCACCCTTATAACCACCATGCCACAATCATTTTAAACCTTTTACGTCGTTGAAAGCACCAAGAAAGGGACAAGCATTCAGTCCAACGAGGCCCGAGATTTGAACCTTGGACCTCTACCCCCTTATGGGGTTTGGATGAACCAATTGGTCTACACCTCGGACCTATATTTCCCACTTATATTATAATGACAACATAGTGCTATTACAACTTGGTAATTATGCATGTAATGCTTGATAAGATTTGAACTTGGGTATCCTTGAAAGTTGAAGAATTTAATTGAGTGAGCTAATGGCATTTGATTCAATTTCTCATTATTTCTACTTTATTTAAATCTTTATTCTTTGCTTACTATTGAAGGGGGTTAAATATTTCTTTAGATAATAGGCGGAGTCTATTATTATTCTATCATCCTCATCCAATATTAGTATTATTCTTCTAGGAACAATGTATCATTATCTATGTCACTTTTATTCTCAAGGAAGTACCTTCTTTAAATGTTTTCCTAGCATTTAAATCACATAGTATCACTATTTTCCCAAGCAAAATGTAAGTTGTGATGTTCTTTTTTGCATATGGATCTTTAAGTATAGTTTATGTCTATTATAAGAGTTTTATTTCTTGGAGGTAATTCATTTTTTTTTAAATTGGTTGTGGGATTGAAATAGACCCCACCTGTATTATGTCATCATCAAATAGTGGTATTACAATATCTTGGATATCATGAATGTATCATATGACAAGACTTTGAACTCGATCTCCCCATTACAAGTTGAGGAATTTAGCTAATAATCTAATGTCATTTGATTAAAATTTTAAGGTTCATCCATGAGATTTGAACCTTGGTTTAGGGTGTGAAAATTTCACTCCCTACCAATTGCTTTAAATATATGGGCAAGGGGCAATGCAAAATTGACATGTTATTCATTCTTCCTATTTCCACAATTTTAATTCATATATATTGTTTATGTGAGAATTTTTATACCACCTATATTTTTAACTTCCAAAACTCCTTTACTAAAACTATTATCCCTTTATATCCTTTTCATTTTTTACTATCCCATTCCATAATGACCTTTTTATATCCTTTACATTTTAAAAAAATATACCTTTTATTCATATGTTTAAACTAGAATGATTCTACCTATTCCTTTAGCTATGTGCTCTTATTTAGGACTCTTCTTCAACGATGACCTTTGTAATTTTGACTTACAAAGATTAATATTTTTTAGGAGTCCCTCCTTTGTTTTTTTGCATTGGTTAATTTTTGATGTCTAATTTTCCATTCCTCATCCAAACCCACTTGCCATGATTTATCGTTATTAATTTAATTAGTTATATGTGATTGAAATAGTTCCCACTTGTATTATCATGACCACATAGTGCTATTACAACTTGGTAATTATGCATGTAATGCTTTATAATATTTGAACTCAGGTATCCTTGAAATTTGAGGAATTTAATAGAGTGAGCTAATGCCATTTTATTCAATAACTTATTATTTCTACTTTCTTTCAATCTTTCTTTTTTGCTTGCTATTGAAGGGGGTTAAATATTTCTTTAGATAATAGGTGGAGTCTATTAATATTTATTTGCTATTGATGCTCATATCTTATTCTACACATTCTTCATTGCAACTTGAATAGGGATGTCTCTATCTTCTTTTGACTTTCCAATTATCATTCTATTCTAGATTAATCCTTTAACATTTTCCTTAAGGAAGTTTTTTTTACGATTGCTGGTCTAATGCGGAAAATTAGGATTGCCTCATAGAAGAGACTAATTTCTAGGAGCCTTAACCTAATGGGATGAAAATTTAATGATTTCAAACTCATGAATTTTAAAGGGTTATGGATAAAAAAATTAATTTTGGATGTAGATAACCTTAAATTTTGTAATAAAGGGTCATCTAGTTTAAAAATAATGAAAGCTTTATTATTTTTTTGTCACAAAAACGCTTAAATTATATTTATAAAATTAAATATATAAAAAAAATAAGACCTAAGTAATAAAATATTTAAGCAAAAAACCATCACTATATATGAAATCTAAAAAAATTACTTCTACAACACCCCTTTCCAAGTTCCTTCAATTCTAACATTCATTGCACCATGCATAAGTACATGGGGCTCTAATATTTTATATTTGTTATTTTTATTATTATTTAAGGTCACTCATTATAAATTACATGGTTTATATTTTTTTCCTTAAAAAAATCAATAACGATGGGTATTTTATACCCTCGTACATGCCTTACTAAATATCCCTGTTAAGAGCTATTCTAAAGTATCCCAACAATAACTTAAATTTCTCGGTATTTTATACCCTCATACATGTCTTACTAAATATCCCCATTAAGAGCTATTCTAAAGTATCCCAACAATTACTTAAACTTCTTTGAAAATTCTATTAGACCTATTACAATTAAATTTACAAACAACCTGGTGCAAGCCTTTAGTCATCTTATAGAGTGCTATTTTGGTACTTCAACCCTGTAGCCATTAGTCATATTACGCATATGACCTTAATTATCACAATACATACACAAAAACATAAAGTTATCCTAAACCATGACTTTTATCAAAATAAAAAAAGCATAAAAGGGAGTAGACTATGGTGGAATCACAGTCCCACACACTACTTCTAACCAAGGCCCAACTAGAATATTCAAGGCAAATTTTGATAGACCATCTGCTTCCTCATTTAGTTATTTGTAGATATGTTTATAAGATATCTCTACAAATGATAATTCTAGCAATTTCACTTACTCATAATAAGGTCTAAGTATCAAATTTTGCATCTCCACTAATCCTGAAGCCCAATCCACCACCAATTTTGAATCACCAAAAAATTGAAGATTATATCTATCTATATATATATATACACTCTTATTTGTAACCATATTATTGCCTCACTTGTTGAATATTTATAGACATGGTCCTCATCATGGGAAGTCTCAAGTGTAAAAAAAGAGGCCTTAGCCTCTTGGTTACAAGATTTGAATATACATGAAAGGATCATCTACGACAATAGAGTTAACACAAAGGATTTGCTTCAATCTATGGTAAAATAAAAATGTCAAGAAATTGGGTTTATCAAAATTAGTTTTGATGGTGCTTCTAAAGGAAATCTAAGAAAATATGGAAGAGGTGGTATTTTTTGAAATAATGAGGGAAAAATTCTCCTCACTTATGTTAGGAATTATTACATCATAGACCATAAGAAGAGCTAGTGGTATAACCACCCTTCACAAGACATATGCATGTATGACAAGGTAGTTGTAATTTTTTTTGAGAGTTTGTCATGCTCAAAATAAGTATTTTATGTACTTAACATAATGTAAAGTATTGAAGCATTGAGTTCTAACATGTGGTATTAGAGTAGGTAGAAGGAAGAAACAATTCTCCTTCTGATCCTCCTCTAGCTTTGACATAGAGAAATCCAAAAGAGCACTTTGTTTAAGAAAAGAAGTTTCAAGGGTAAAATTACCCTATATAAAATTGTCATCATGAAGTGAAATTTCAAGAGAGAATTATTAAAAATTATTGAAAGGTCTTAGGGTGAAAAACCACTACCATATACTAGAAAAGGAAAAAATTCTTCAAGTATTAAGAAGTCTATAAATCCTTTCCAAGGCCAAAAAGGCCATATCATGCAAAAATAAGTAGTAATAAAAAAATTGAATTAAGTGTCAAGAAAATTACCCTTAAAAATGTGCATAAGCATACCTCACAAAGGAAGAATCAATCTATTCTAAAGAGGAACAACAAGAAAGTTATTTAGAGGTAGTCATTTTTTGTAAATATATATCTTGTTTAAAAATTAGAAGCTTAAAGAGATCACAAAAGAATGCTCAAAAGGCAAAATAAAAAGTACAAAAATTCCCAAAAGGAAAAAGGAAAAGAGTGAAAGCCATGAAAAAAACAAATGATAAACTGGTTCAAAGTATTAAGGGTGCTAATTGGAACAACCAATTGAAGTAAGTTTTAGAGAAAGCATCCAAAGCTTGTTCACTATACAAATGTTCCTCAAGGAATGCAAGAAACTTTTAGAAGTAAAAGGTGAAGAAAAATAATGAATGCAACCTCAATTAGAGCTAATGACAAGGTACCAGATTTTGTCTCTGTCAAGGCAAAATGAACATTCTGATATTGGAAAAATAAATCAAGAAGTGCATGATAATACAAGAAATTTGCATTAACTAGCATATTCCACAAGTATCCAAAAAAAGCAATGGAATTCCTTTGATGCTACTTATTGGGTCCAAAAAGAGAAGCTTGTATATTTTTTTGAAAGAATTTTTTTGTGAAGAATTCATTGACAACAACTTGAACACAGGTACCTAGTGATATTCAAAACAAGAAAGAACCATGATGCCCATGTAATTCAAAGCACCTCATGAATATATATATATATATATATATATATATATATATATATATATATATATAGGAGAGAGAGAGAGAGAGAGAGAGAGAGAGAGAGAGAGAGAGAGAGAGAGATGTATGTATAGCAAACCTGCTATTAGGTAGAAGACTTGAGTTCTTCAATACTATGTTCAAATACATATATAAGGAAACACTCAAAAATAGGGAAATAAAAGAACGTGAGAAGGAGGATGAGAGATGACTAAATTTGAAGAGAGACAAATGCATCCAAGGAGAGATGTTTGCAGTCAAATAGAAATATCTACATTCAAAGATAAAATGACTACATTCAAAGAGAGATGACTAAATCTAAAGGAAATATGATTGCACCAACCATCAAGAGGAGAAACGACTACACCAGTTAGAACATTCGAGGATATGACTACACCAATAAGGAAAACAAATAAACTTGAGGAGAAGATAATTGCACTAGCCTAGAATGTCACCTGATATGTCCAATAAGAAAGAATCATGAGAAAAACATTACAAAAGAATCAAAAGAAAGCCTTATGAAGCTAGTGAAAAACAAAATTATTCTAAAAATATGCACCTAAAGGACAAAGAACACTCACTCGAATGTTTGACTGATGAACAAGTTCATCTAGAAGAAAAGTAGTTGAAGAAAAGTTTTAAGTTTAGTAGAAGGAATAGCATAAGAACCAAGGCAATATCACACACATGATCAAAATAATTTCTAAATATGAATTGCTCATTCATAGATGTCAAATATTGACATATTAGAAATATTTCAAGGATAAAATTAAATGTGCTTCCAAAGGTTTCAAATGCACCCAAAATAATAACATGCATGGTTTCCAAAGGAAATAATGCATGTAGAAGTCAAATATCTTATCATAAAGGTCAAGGAAAAAATCATGAAGTAGAATATTTAAAACCTCACATTTATAGTGGGAAGAAGAAGAATAAGGTACAAAATTTGAAAGTTTTGATTGATTAAAAGCAAAAATACAAAAGAATAAGTTATTATTTCAAAGGTTTTTGAAAAAAGATATATTATTATTTGAGGGAAGAAAAATATTTCACCTCCATATTCATATTACTTGGAAAAACATTTTATTACATTTTGAAACATCAATTCAAATCCAAGTATATACATATATATACTTGTTAAATATATTTTTTAGAGTCCATACTCAATAAAATAAGAATATTTAAATTTTGTGAAAGTTTATCATGGCTAGTGGAGCACCAATTTTTTTGTTTCTAGATTTCCTAATTGTTGAGGGGAAACAATTATTTTGGTTGGAAAACCAAACTTAAAATGCAATTTGAGTTTGAAGAATTATGACAAGTAGTAGACATGACCACTACTCATTCAAAAGAAGTAAATGAAGACCAAATAAATTTTGACAATGTAGAAATAAATTTAATACTAATCATCATGTTCATAGTAGCAAATGAGGTCCAAGCATACCTTCAAGATTCAACCATAACTAAAGATACATGAGAGAAGCTAAAAATAGTATTTGAAGCCAAGAATCAAAGTAAGATTCTATTCCTCTAGAACCAACTCCATTGTTTGAAGATAAAGAGAGGAGAAAATACGAAACCATTCATGAGGAGAATTGCAAAGTGGTAAGCATCATTGCAAGTATGGAAACTTAAGTATCTGATGAAACATTAGTTCTAATTATTTTGAGATCTCTCCCATCAAATTAAAATAGTTTTGGAACAAAATTAAATATTATTGAGCAAACACCAAGCTTTGAAAAGCTTGTGAACCTACTTTAAAAAGTAGAGGCCTCATATAAAGTAGATGAAGAAGAACAATTACTATTTACAAATCAAACAGAGAAGCATCCACTCAGAAGAGGCATGAGATATTCACAACACTTCTAATAGAGAAACAATTTTCAAAGATATCAAATAAGTGATTCTCAAATAAATACTTTCCACACATAAAATATGTGTGAACATTGTGGTAGAAATGGCCACACCATAAAATAATGTTGGAATAATCCATTAAAAATGGATCACCTTCATTAGTGATGAACTAGCAACAAGATAGGTCATTTTTAGGCAATCAAAATTAGTCTTGGAGAAAGGAACATCAAGATAATATAGCTAAAGAGATTCAAGTTAAAGAAGAAAATAAAAAACTTCAAAAAGAAGAAGAAGAACATGTGTTTATTGCACAAGCACAACTAAGAGACACAATAATAATTTGTATGACTCCAAATAAATGACAAGTCAAGAATATTGGTACTAATCAAATGCAACCAAGGACATCAAGATCCAAGCAACTAAGAGTGAATATGTACACTTGGAATGTTAATATTCACCATCATTAGAATAATTTGAAGTAGAATATAACAAAGATAATGAAGAGTCAATGCAATAGGTATTCAAAATTTAATCATCAATAACACACCAAAGAAAGTGTGAATGCAATGCATTTCACAAACAACATTTTATTCAAATGAACAATGCCAAGAAGACGTAGAAGATGATTGATCTCTCTAATCAAACCATGAAATATAAACTAGTTTGTATAGAATATATAACAACACATAAATAATATTGATAACTAATCGATTCAATGATCAACACATGATGCATGGTAGCACATCATGCTGAAGATAAAAGGAAGCAAGAATACATCATGTATAATGAGAAAAGGCTCAAGAAAATGAATGAAGCCATGAAAATAAGAAAATTAAATAGGCGATTAACCTCACCACAATGGAAAACATTGAACAGGATAATATTTGGCAACAAATCTACATAACAAGACAACATTTGATCACATCAAAAACTAATATATTTGACAAAGATCCTCCACATAGAGACATGAGAGGAAACATATAATTCATGCATTGAATAAGCATTAGAAAGTAATCAATGATTGATTGTAATAAATGTATTTTCAAAGTGCATGATTGGTGGAACCCAACACTTCTAAGCATAAAAGCAGACAATCTATATTAAGGGGAAGATTTATCTCTCGAATTCCATTGGTCATAAGCTAAAATAGAATTTTGACTATGAAGTATGATCTAATAAGGGGGAATGTTAAGAATTATTATATCATAGCTCATGTGAAGAGAAGTGGTATAACCATCCCTCATAAGGCATATGCATGTAGTATAGGGCAAGGTAGTTGTAAATTTATTTAAAATAGGCACTCTATGTAATTAAATACCCTTCATTGCATAATGTAAAGTATTGAAGCATTGTGTTCTATCAACTTACTCAAAATCATATAGAACTTCAACTAACAACTATGTATAGTCTAGGGCACTTCTTATAGGGTTCAATAGTACAATTGAAAATAGATGAAAATATAAATTAAGGGGAATTAATAAATTATCATTAATGCTATAAAAAATGAATGTAGGGATTGGATAATAACATTATCACTAACGTGAATAAACTCCCATGGATGGAGCGATGGCGAGAAAATTTCTAAAATTTGTATATTCGGAGAGCGAGAAGTAGAAAGGTGCCAGCAAGGCACCAGGGAGCGGACCGGGAGCATGCACAAGCAACACCAGCGATGGAGCGGCCATCCAAGAGATCAAAAATGGAACAACAGTGAATTCAGATTTGGTGGCCCTAGAATATGGGAAAGGTGCATGGGGGAGGAAGGACCCATCGGACAAAGCATATGTGGGAAGTAGGAGACCTCACATAGTTTCATTCATAGAAGCGCTCAGGGGAAAGCCCAAACCCTTACCAGTAGCACCCCATAGCTTTATCACTCATGGCTGCGATGTCATTTTATCGGATGAAGTCATGGAAGGGTACTTTACCCTCGACTCCTTCTCCCTAGTTGGGAAATTTGTAGGTGGAAGACCCGATATGGATGCTATCCGTCGATGGGCAATGATAAAATGGAAAACCAAGGGTTGCCTAGAACTATTAGCCATGTCCAAAGGTTTCTTCATGATACGACTCAACACCCAGGAGGATGCAGATCAAATTCTATCAAGGGGCCCATGGTTCTTCAGATGAAGGAGCCTTTTCCTTCGCAAGTGGGGACTAGACTTCGATCCGGAGACCCAAAATATCAACTCCGCATCCATCTGGATCTGGCTTCCAAACTTACCTCCTCACTTCTGGCATGAGGATGTGCTCCAAGGGATTTCCCGAGTGATTGGGGAGCTCATCACTATCGACCCAACAATGCACACCCGATCACGACTGACGCAGGCCCGTATCTGCGTTAACGCAAACTTGGAGACCCAGCTCCTGGACCATGTAAATTTAATCTATGGGTCCTACCATCATTGCCAACCAGTGGAGTATGAGAATAAACCCTCATTCTGCACTGAATGCCACACCTAGGGGCACCTCCAAACCCAGTGTTTGACTCTGAAGCCCATGTAGAATGACTTCTAGAAGCCACTTCGCCCACCCATTGGAGAAGCCCAGAAGTTGAAAGCTAATCCAGGCCCACGCCAGGACCCCAAAGGCAAGCAGCAGGTTCCATCCTCCTCAGTCGATGACACAAGTAAGGCAAGTACTCTATTCACATTATCCAATAGGTTCAATTTACTCAATAATACCAGTATCATTGCAAATAATAATGATGAGGAATGTCCTCACGAGGAATTCCCTAGATCAAACCACCCAGACCAACCTCCTTCGAAGGCATGCCTTCCCTAACAAACCCTTTTTGCATCCCCAACTCCATGTCCTAATCCCCCATCGGCCAGTGTCCCCGTGCCCCTGAGCCCTCCAACCAAATCCCCCTGTCGCCCAACCCTCCACCTAGTTCACCACCACCCATCAGGTCTGGATCACCCCACTCCACTTTTGAAACCCATAATGATGAGATGGTTAGTGATGAGTCATCCCATGATTCCTCAGAGGCCTGGAGCCCCAAGCAGACCAGGAGTTTTAAAAAATCCTAGATAGATGTTGGAGGTGACAAAAAGAAAGGCAGACCCTCTAGTGCAGACCTGAGGAGTAGAGACGCAGTAGAAGACATAGCCAATGGCACCCAATGAACTCTCTTCCAGGAACTCAAAATGTCCAATAGAGAAGAACCAAAGAAATCCAAACCTCCTGCGCAACAAGGCAAAGGAGGCAAAAAACCCTCCAAATGTTCCAAATGAGAATCCTCTCCTGGAATGCGAGAGGGTTGAATGGGGTAGCAAAACAGAGACTGGCTGCTTCCATGCGAAAGGATTCAAATCCCATAATTTTTCTTATTCAAGAAACCAAATTAGGCATGCAATGTTCAGCTAAAGTTGCCAAGATTATTTGGAGAAAATGTGAGTTTTCTTTTACCCCAACCTCTGGAACATCTGGCGGCCTCCTCTGTCTATGGGACCCTACCAAGGTGGAAGGAAGAGTAGTTTCAGGCGAAGGTCGAATCTCCAATATTTTCTTTCATGACTCTATTACCCAGCACTCCTGGGTTCTGATGAATATTTATGCCCCAAATAGTCCATAGGATAGATTGGCTTTGTGGAACAATCTCACTCAGATGAGAGAAGCATTCAGTAATATCCCCTAGATCCTTTTTGGGGACTTCAATGCCCCATTACACCCCTCAAAAAAGAGAGGTGGGAAAGAGATCACTCCTAAAATCACAGGGGACTTTAGTCACTTCGTGGATACAAATGAGTTAATGGATGTTCAGTTGAGGGGGGCTCAGTTCACTTGGACTAATAGAAGAGTGGGGGGTGACCTCATTCAAGAAAGGCTTGACCATTTCCTTCTATCTCAGGATGCTCTTCCCCTATTTGGAGATGCCAGTTTACAGGCTATGCCTAAAATTGGGTCTGACCACAACCCCCTAATATTTGAGACAGTCAACAAACCCTAGTTCAAAATGCCATTTCGCTTCGAAGCAATGTGGACTCAACACCCTGACCTTAAAGATCGTATAGCTGAATGGTGGGGGGAAAGTTTCCCTAGAACTGTCACAAACCAGGTCACTCAGAAATTGTGGTCTATTAAAGCCAAATTGAAGGTGTGGAACAAAGAAACCTTTGGAAACATCTTCAAAAATAAGCAGAACATTAAAGATAGGCTTCAAAGGATTGAAAACTAGTTTTAGCAGGGACAGGGAGATGACAACTTGAGAACGGAAGAAAAACTTCTGTTGTCAGAATATCACAATATTTTGCGGAAGGAAGAGATGTTCTGGCACCAAAAATCAAGGCACCTATGGCTCAAAGAAGGAGATTCCAATTCCAAGTTTTTCCATATTTCTACTCTTAGGCACAGAGGAGCAAATAGGATTAAGGGCCTAATCAGGCAAGATGGCACTTTCACATCAGATATCCATGAGATCCGTGATGAAGCGGTTAGTCACTTTCAGTCCCTCCTTGGTTCCTGCCCCCTCCCCTATTCAAGCCATGGACTCCCTTCTTGAGCACATCCCCAAGACCATATCTGACAACATGAATGCCCTCTTGCTCAGCCCTTTAAGCCCTGATGAGATTCACCAAGCTCTATTTTCCATGCAATCGGACAAAGCCCCAGGCCCTGATGGCTTCTCCCCAAGGTTCTTCCAAGATTTTTGGGACATCATTGGTCTCGATCTCTGCCAAGCCATCTCAAAAATGTAGAATACCAAAGTCATTCCAAGGGATGTAAACTCCACCTTCCTAGCCCTCATACCTAAAGGCCCCAACTCCAAATCCCTGTCTGACTATCGACCCATTAGCTTGTGTAATGTCATTTATAAAATTCTATCCAAAGCCATGGCCAATAGACTCAAAGGTATTCTCCCCTCCCTGATTGACCCCTACCAAGGAAGTTCTATTAAGGGCCAAAACATAGTGGATGGGGTCATTACCATTCATGAGCTCATTCATTCTACCCTTAATTCTAACAAATCAACTTTCTTCCTCAAGCTCGACATGAACAAAGCTTTTGATAGAGTTGATAGGGAGTTCCTGACCAAGGTCCTTCTGAAGTTTGGTTTTCATGATAGTTGGGTTCAACTGATTTCTCAATGCATCTCTTCATCCTGGATTTCTATGTTGGTTAATGGTTCAGTGACAGGTTACTTCCCCAGCACTAGAGGGTTGAGGCAAGGGGACCCCCTTTCCCCCATTCTTTTCATCATTCTGGCTGAGAGCCTTGGTAGAGCTATCAAAGTCGCTTGCTCCAGAGGGCTGATCTCTAGAATTAAAGCAACATCCAACCTTCAACCCTCGACTCACCAACAATTTGTGGATGACACCTTGTTGGCTACTGCTACCTCTGTAGCTGAAGCTAAAGTCATAAAATCCATTCTCAACCTCTACGAGGAAGCTGCAGGGCAAAAGATCAATTTCACCAAAAGTAAGATTTACTTTACCAACACTTCGCTGACCCAACAAGTCAAAATTATGAATATCTTGGGATGTTCCATTGCAATGTTCCCAACCACCTACCTTGGCCTTCCAATGTTTCAAGGGAGACCAACCAAGACAATGTGGAATAATGTCACCGAGAGATTCCAAAAGAAGTTGGTTGGGTGGAAAGGGGCCCTTCTGTCCCAGGCGGGTAAGGCCACCTTAGTCATGTCTGTTCTCCAAAGCATCCCTATCTATTTTCTATTAGTTTTCAAAATCCCTGCAGTAGTAGGGGCAACTATTGAAAAAATTCAAAAATAATTTTTATGGGCTAGAACTGACAATAAAAAAAGTTCCATTTAGTCGCCTAGGATAAAGTTTGCACTCCAAAAGACAAGGGTGGGCTTGGATTTCGTAGGATCAATAAGTTGAATCAGGCCCTTCTCGCAAAATAGGCCTGGAAGGTGTTCACTAGTGAAAACCTAGAGTGGGTCTCCATTATCAAAAGAAAATACTTGCAACACCATTCCTTCAGGGATGAAGGGATTCCTCAGGTAGGATCCCATTTCTGGCGATCTATAATCCAAACCAGACATCTGCTCTAGCAAGGTACCAGGTGGCAGCTTGGATATGGGAAAGACATCAATTTTTGGCATGATCCATGGGCAAGGGATGAGCCCCTCATCAGGGATCCTAACATCATTGCTCTCAAACACCTCACTGATAGCAGGTTTGGGCCCAAAGTCATAGATTTCATCATGCAGAATCAAGATGGATGTAAATGGAAGAAGCTTCACTTCAGAATGAGCAATGCAGTGCTCAACAGGGCCATCTCATCCTTGCAGATAGTTCTTAGGGTAAATTTTATTCCTAAGACTCAGAAGAAAGACAAACCCTTCTGGAAATGCACCAATGATGGTTACTTTTTGGTTAAGACTATGTTTCTTTTGATGGACACTTCGCAGAAAATGCACAACAACAAGGGTACCCCTGATGTAGTTAAAAGAATTTGGCTCAAGCATCTCATCCCGAAGGTGGCCCATTTTTGTTGGTTGGCTTCCCAAAATAGGATTCTCACCACTGACAACCTGATTAAGAGGGGTATCATAGTCCCCAATAGGTGCTATCTATACCTTCAAGCATGGGAGTCCAATCAACATCTCTTTGTAGAGTGCCCCTTCACCTACAATGTTTTTTCAATGTTGGTAAGTCTTTTCCAGGTCAAATGGGTGTGGCCCCAGTCAACCACTGACCTGTTTACTCAGTGGCCCAAAGTTTTTTAGAATCCTAGGCTCAAGTTCTTATGGGAAGCTCTACTACATCATTTGATGTGGCAAATATGGCTTGAGCATAACAACAAAATCTTCAATGATCGCTCAAGGGACCCTGAAGCAGTGGCTAACAAAGCCCTGAGCTTTGCAATTGAAAATTCAAGTCTGGTTCCCTATTTGGACATGCCTACGACTAGATTGGAATCTTCCTTGGTTAAGTCCTTGGGCATTTCTATCGATTGCTCTAAATCCCAGACCCCTATCAACTGCAGATCCAATGCCAAATGGAACCCCCCTAGGTTGGTTCAAGGTGAACTTTGATGGGTCATATAAAGGAAATCCTGGGGTTGTTGGGGCTGGAGGTGTCATCAGGGACCACGAAGGTAAAATAATCAAAGCCTTCACCAAAAATCTGGGAGTCCAGTCAAACAATTATGTCGAAGCCTGGGCTCTATGGAGAAGCATTGAAGTCAGCAAAGATTTGACTAAACCCATGATTTTTGAAGGGGACTCTCTAAACGTGGTCAACCACATCAAAAACAATACAACTAGAGGATGGAATATTCAAAACATCATCCAAGAGTGTCAACTTACTCTCAAACAGTGCCCTCTCAGCAAAATCCAACATGTGTTCAGAGAGGCAAATATAGTAGCTGACCTTTTGGCTAACAGAGTAGCCAATCAAAATAACCTTACCATTTGGGAAGAGTCTTTCCCTCAGGACATCGTCGATGCTACCAAAAATTATGTGGAGCATTTATCCAACTAACAACAAGTGGCTCTCCAAAGGTGTTTTTATCAACACCAAGGGTGTTCATTTCAACACCAAGGATTTTTGTTCCCCTACCCAAATCATCATTGCTCCCCGTAAAGTCGGTTGTACCCCTAACCATCCGAGTCATTCTGATCGTGACAAAGCTCTAAGCCTTCTTCGCATCCATTTTTTCACCCTATGCCACCACCTCACCATCCTCATTTTCCTTCACTCCTCTTTGTCTGCCTACTCACCCTTCCATTTCCACGTCCACCCCACTTTTGGTGCCCTAGGCTTCGCTCTGATGGTTAGTCCCTTCCATTCTAGCATCCATTCAACCCCCTTGCATGTCTGAGTTGCCTCCCTATCTTGCCCAGGTGACAAGGTTGGTCTGTGCCCTTTCCATTTTTCAAATTGCTTCAAAAAGGGCCCATCAGATACTCTTTCTCCCATGCCTGAGTCCTAAGGCCCTTATATCGATCTCCCCCATCTTGTGCATCCCCAATTGTGGTCTAGACCTTCAGATTGGTAGTCTTCGATTTAGTTGTGTGATCTCCTACAGGTTTTCTAGCAAGATGGCCATCCTCGAACCAACAAAGCTCCAGCTCGAACCCATTGCTGAAGCTCTGCTTGGAGCCAAAGGGTTCATCCCTTTCTTCAATCTCTTCAATGGTGTGGATGAGCGAGTCACCAATGACTTCGTCAACTCATGGGACAACGGGGTGGTTCAGATCTGAGGGCTTCAAATTGAGGTAAATGTTCATCTGATTGCTAAAATTTTTGGTTTGGCTCCTAAGGGGAGGGCTATTAGAAGGGATAAACACAATTTCAAAGAGGAAATAGAGCACTTCCTTGATAAAGGTAAGGAGCTAGTGTGGGAGAAGGGGGGAGTAGCTCGATCCTCTCTTCCCCATCCCTAGGACTCTACCATTGTTCCCATCATCCAGTACATCACTATTGATAGTCTCAGCAACCCCCTCCGCTCCTATCACCTAGCCTTCATCAACCACCTCCATGACATCAGGCCCATGAATATCCCTGATTTTCTCCTTAGGTCCATCAACATCACCATTGAGAACTTCAGGGACAAGAAATCATCCAAATTCCCATTGCACCAGGGTCTATTCCTAGTTATCTACAAGCATGCCCTCATGGCTCAGCCTAGAGATGACCCACCCCTCTTCCCTCTGATCCTCGAGCCCTCCACTGAGCCTACCCATAAGATCGAGGTGTGTGACCCTGACCCCCAATGGATTCCCAAGGTCCCTCGACCGATACCCCTTCGTAGTCGGCCCCCCTTCTAGCGATACTTCGAGTTCCACCCACCCTTCTCATCCCAATGGCAATGGAGAGGAGAGCCCTACCCCCATCCCCAAGGACGCAACCCCTTCAGAGTCCCGCCATACTGGTCCAAGCTTGAGGAGCAAAAGGAAAGTTGTTTGCCCCCCTCAGAAAAGCAAAAAATCATGTCGGTTGGAGAAGAAAAGCAAGAACGAGCCTCGCCCCTCACCCGAGATCATTTTGGATGATGAGGAAGAGGCCAACAATAGTGCAGAATATTTGTTGTGCACCATGACTATCAACCATGCCACTAGAGCAGTGGAGCATCTCAATGCTATTGCTAGTATGATCAAGGAGCTGGGCACCATCCTCTCCAACATTACCAAAGAAGTCCAGGAGCTCCCAATGGTGATCAACGTCCTGCTTGCAAAGGACCAAAAAAATGATGTTAAGCAGGAGAATGGGGAGGAGTCCCAGTAGGTGGGAGGTGATGGGTGCTGGCGGTTGGAATACCCATGTTTGTTTGGTTGTTTGCTGGATTTTTTGTACTCCCTCTTTAGGGGTTCTACCTTCGGATTTGGGTTACGTTTACTTATCTGTTTGTCCAGTTTGTTGGTGCAGGGGTATCCAGTCTGTAAATATCTTGTTTTTTAGCCCCGATGTAATGGGATGTGCCAAATTTTGTATGGATGGCATAACAAATGCCTATTGTAACAGGGATTGGGCCCTTCAACCCGTTAAGTAAATAATTTTTTTTTACCTACAAAAAAAATATTATCACTAATGTTCATCAACTATTGTTGGAGGTAACCTCTTGGAAATGTGTGTATATCTATAAAGGATATTGGTGTAGTAGATAATTTATCCAATCATGGTGTTGACTTCCATATTTGTAAAAATCAAAATTTAGAAGGAAAATTGCGAAGCGAGATTTTATCTCTTAATAAAATGAAATAAAGAATAAATTTGATGAAAGGGCAAGTTGGATATGATTTAATTGACCTGAAAAAAAAATATATTTTGTTATTTTGATGGAAGTAGCCCCCAATAAAAGCCACATATAGCCAATTAAAACAAAGAAAAAATAAATAAAGAAAAGAAGTTATGTTTTGCAAAAGGAAATTAGCATTGATGTCCTTATGTATCCAATCAACCATAGGTTAATATGAGGGCATAGATATATACAAGGTTAATATTTCCATTAAAGCACTCTAGGTGGTACCTTCTATCCAAACAATGTAGATCACCTTGTTGAAGTTTACAAAGGGAAAGTGGGTAATGTTGAAGGACATGTTGGTCATCAAATCCGCCTAGGAAAGGATTTTGGGTGTGTGTATGCGCCCTAGACCTGGACCAACGTTGAAAGGCCGAAGGGAAGAGATGCCCTCCGTGCCAATCTCCGGAGAAAGGCCGGCTCCTATACTAATCTACTTGGGTGTTTGAAGATAAGAGTGCAGGAAAGAAACAAAAGGGGTTATGGGAAGAGAGATCGGTGATTTAAGGTGGGGAAGAACAGGAAGCACGATCACTAACAGGTAACTCGAATGGAAGCAAAGAATACCAAGAATAAATGAAGGAAACGTAATATCAATCTTCCTATGTATCCTCCAGGCGAGTTTCAGGGTACAGTCCCCGATCGCACACCGGACGCAAGGTTCAGCTTTCTCAGTATGCGAACGAAGAGAGACAAAAGAATCAAGCACAGAAGGCGGCATAAAAGAAAACCAGTATTAAGCTGTTCCACTCCTATGTATCCTTCAGAATGAGTTTCAGGGTACAGTCCCCGATCGCACACCGGACGCAAGGTTCAGCTTTCTCAGTGTACGAACGAAGACAGACAAAAGAATCAAGCAAAGAAGGCAGCATAAAAGAGAGAAATTGAGCCCAAAGATCTTTAGTATTAATCGCAGGACATCAAGTTACGAGTAGCTTTCTAGCAGAAAGTTCCCCCCTTTTCTTATTACAATGCCGGGTTTTTATAGAGGACCCGGGCCTCTGAGTCATAATTACATAGCAAAGAAGAGTACGCCCTCGAGCCCTAAGAATTCGGCTCCCCGAGGCTCTCGTGACCGAGTTTTCAAATTTGTTACCAAAACTGGCAACTACAACCGGGTCAACCATGGAAAGGTGCATTGATGAGCCGTCTGGACGTCCTTGATCTCCGGGTGCGGTGCTCGAGTGGCCGCCATGCTCGTCGGGCTCTCCATCATGGCTTGATACTTCATTTTTGATTGCCAAAAATGAGCAGCGGGCTTGCTGGGCACGAAAAATTGCATTTATGAGGCACTGCATCGCCTCGAGAAAATACCCGGCTTGGAACGCGTGCCCGTGAAGCGCTTCGCTAAGTTTTCATTCACAACTTTGCTTCGCAATGGTTCTGGGCCGAAGCAAAAACTCCTCTTTGGTATGTACTTCGCAAAATTGAGCTTCGCAAAACTGCTTCGGGGGTGAGGAGTGCCGAAGCATATTCGCTTCGCAAAATGGGCCTCTTCGTCTTTGCCGCTTCGCTGACCAAATTACCTCGGGAAATGCTTCGCTGCGACCTTCTTTCTAAACTGTGGTTCGGGAGAATTTCGGCCGAAGCAATTGTCTTCAAAAGACATTGCATCCTTTTACTTCGGGCAGAAGTACTTCGCACAAAATTAGCCGAAGCAAATGCTTCGCAATGAGCTTTTGGCGAAGTAAAAGTGGTTCGCTGATGGAGGGGCCCGAAGTGAGTACTTCGGCAACTTCCTGGCGAAGTACTTTCAATGCTCCTTGAGTTTCGCTTCGCTGATTTCCCGACCGAAGTGACTGATGGAAATACTTCGGATGCGAAGTAGTTTTACCCCCTTTTCTTTGTATTTCACTTCGGCACACCGCTTCGTAGAAATCTTACCCGAAGTAGCTTCTGAAAATGCTTCGGGCCCGAAGTAGATTTCTTGCCTTTGCTTTTCGGCAAAGTTGTTCTTTCGAACGTTGCTTTTGTATTCTACTTCGGTGATATTACTTCGCAAAAAACTCCACCCGAAGCAGTGTTGAAAATGCTTCGGGTGCGAAGCTTTCTTTTCTTCTGAACGTCGCTTCGCTCAACTTTCGCTCGAAGTAGCTGCTGGAAACGCTTCGGGCGTGAAGTAGTTTCATTCTCTTTTCCTTGTATTTTTCTTTGGCAAAAACTACTTCGCAAAACTTTTACCCGAAGTAGTGCTGGAAATGCTTCGGGTGTGAAGCTCTTTTCATTTTCCTTCGGAGAAGCTCTTTTCCCTAGCTTGTTCGGCAATGAAGTTCTTTCTTTTCTACTTTATATACAAAGGGGTGGCATTGGAAGCCAAAATTGCTGCAACTTTTCAAAATAAAAATAACAAAGCAAAAACTTTACACAACACTGTACAAAACTTGTTTCTTTTTCTACCCCTTAAGAAATGTGACGAGAATTGTCAACATTCTTGGCGGCTCGTGGGGCAACGAGCTCGTCTCGGTGGGAGAACCCTTTAACTTTGATCCATTGGGCCAGAGTCTTTTCCCGATCCTTCTCCTCCTTCTTCCTCTAGGAGTGCTTCTACAGCTGGTTCTTGTTCTCCCTCTTCTTCTGCTTCTTCTTCCTCCTCTGCTCCTTCGTTTGTTGGCGTGGCCTCCTGCTGTGGTGATGGGACAAGGCGGTCATGGATTCTCTTCATAGTTCGGCGAACATGAGCCCAAACCCCTTTCTGAAATGGTTCTTGGTCTTCGAGTGCCTTGACCAGAACATGGAACCGATCAATCTGCCCTATGTCGGCGTGTTTGATTCTTGCACCTAGGTCATTCAGATAGGCTACAATTTTGCAATGTCTCAGGATGAAGTCAGTGACCTGTCCCTCCGTGACTGGCTCTTCCCACTCATCAATTTTGGAGACGTCATTTTCAAAATGGAGCCACGTCGGCTTAAGTTCTTCCCTGGTGAGAAGGTTCCCATCATCGTCTGTGAAACTCGGGAAACCCAAAGAAGAAAGGTCTTCGAAGTATCCCATTGATGTGCGCTGCTCCTGCTCAAATATATCGAGGAGGTCCTTCACCTTTTGCACTTTCTTCACCTTGGAGAAGAAAGCGCGAACAGTGGCTTGGGCAGTAGACCAATCCCTAGCCGTTCGACTCATAGCAACGACACGCGAGGTCTTGATATCTAATGCTTTGAACTTCAAAGGCAAGCTTGAGTCACCTCTTGATTTTTTGGATCACCTCATCCACTATTGGTCCCTTCTTAGCAATGGCATGCTGAGCTTCGGTGACATAAATCAAAATTGACAGGGCATTGGAGGCCCGAGATCTGAAACCTTTGAGTAGGTGAGAGCGGATCTCCTTGATCCTACCTTTGTCGAACAGCTCCAGGTTTGCCTTTTCATACAATTGTTGTTGGGCCCGTAAGATCTTGCTCTCGAGCTCTTTGGCTTTTAGCTCATTTTTGGCCTGCTTTTGTGCTTGTTGCTCGGCCGAAGTCTGCAATTGTAGAATTTGCTGTTTGAGGGCATGTGTTTCCTTTTTGAGCAATTTGCACTGCTTCTACGAATCCTCCAGCTTAGAGCGAATCCTAGCTAGCTCTTCTTCCAACTTGATGTTGGCGTTTTCTGCTTCAAACCTGCGCTGATTGGCAATATTCGCATGTGCTCGGAAAGTTTCAACCCTGACATGCATGGATGCGGATTCGTCATCTATATTTAAATGCTCCAGGTCCTTGGTCTTCTCCTGGTAGTCGTAGTCGACTGGAGTCATTTCATCCAAAGGCTTCTGGACCTTAGGGACCTTCCTAACCTTATGCAACTTTCCGCCTTTCAAGTCAAAAACCGCACATTTTTCAACTTGGGCCAGAGTTTTCCCTCTTTTCTTTCTTGCCTCCTTTAGCATCTTCTCTGTATTTTGTCGAGCTAGGAGTAGTTTTTCAGCCAGGGGGCGCTCCTTTATTGAGGATAAATCTATTTCAGAGAAGGTCGAATCTCCAGCCAAAGGTGTGAACAAATATAAAGAACTAACGGGGAAGGATTCCCCTGACGGCTCGGGGACGGGTGTAGCAGGGACTTTGGCGAGCGGGACTATGCTTTGAGCTATGGGAGAGTGGGCTACGGGGCTTGGTGTAGGCGAAGTGGTTTCAGTGGGCTTATCCTGGTCAGACGACTCGGGAGGAGTGGGGCTATGCAGGATTGGACTGGCAATGGGCAGTTTCTGAGTGGGGGATTGACCCTATGGGGGATGGAGAGATTGATGAGGGCTTCCACTCGGGACTACCGTGGATGTGTCAGAGACCGAAGCGAAGGGAAGAGAGTGCGTACCTGCATGCCCTCCTGGCAAAGCGGCTGTGGTAACTTCTTGCATGGTCGGCTCTTGTTCCTCTTGGGCTTCATCACTCCCGACCTCCACAACTTCTACTTCGGGGTCTTTCTCTTGTTGGAGGAGTTCCTCCACATCAATGATATCTATTTCGGGGACCGTCTCAGCACTTGGTGCCCCTGCATCTTCAATGTTTGCTTCAACCGGGCCTGATGCAGGTGATTCAGTAGGAGTACTTGAAGGCTTTGTGCGAGGGCGCTTTGGGTGGCTCGGAGGCACTTGAATTTGCTCCTGCCTTTTTCTTTTCTTTCTCTCCAAAGGTTGCTCTGCTTCTTCTGCACTTGTATCATGAACTTTCGATGGCCTCTGTGGTAGTGCTGTAGGCGTAGCTTCGGCCCCTACTTCCTTTTCTTTATCCGAAGCATCCTTAGCGCCTCCTGGGCTTTCGCCTGACCCTGGGGTGGCCGGGGGAACAAAATAAGCAAAGGATATAGACTTCCAGGTTTCGACATTGGTGTCATAGAGAATCGTGAAGTCTTTATCCGAGGCTAAGAGTCCATAAGAATTCACTTTTTGACGGTGGACTCTCATTATCCACCATTCTCGAAGCTTTTCCTCGCTCCAGTATTTTACTTCCTCCTTCAAATCGTCCCTTGCCTTCTTCCAAAAGGTGGAGCTTGGAGTCGGGAGGGGGTACTGATCAGGGTCGAACTCGACCTCCATAGGATAGAATTCATGCCATGGAGGCAATGTCCTCATTCTTTCCAAATGCCACTCCAGGTATTTTCCATTGGGGTTATTCCTTTGTTCCACAACCTCGGGGTGAGGGCAGATGTGGAAGTTCTTGAATTTCAAATGATCCCTCATCACGCCCAAAGGATCATAGAGCCATTGCTGAGGAATCTGGAGTAGGCCAAAATCGGTGAGCTTTTCCTCCAGGAAAACATTCTGTTTAAGGGCAAAGACTTCGATTACACCCATTCTGAAGGGGAAGTCGCAGGTATGTGCCCACTTTCGGCCGTGGTCGTATACTGCATTTGTAGAGTCGCTCTGCCGAGCGACTTCCAATGCGAACTGATATTCAGAGGGGTAGACTGGTAACAGGAAGGGCTTCCCTATGAAGCCGAACAGGCGAATCACCAGTCCTTGTGTTAATTGGAAAACGTCCCCCTTTTTTCCCAGCACCACTCTATCTCTCAAACTGAGTGGTACCCGAGGACAAGAACCTTTTAACAGGTGCATGGCGGGTCCCAAAAATTGTTGATTAAAAGAATAATAGGACTCTTCCTTCAATAAGAGGGGAGTCCATTGATACATAGCAGAGGATTTCCATCCTTGCCATTTGGAGAGATGGCGATATGGGGAAAATGCTTATGAACCTGGTAGAAGTACAACCAGACAAGAAAGGAACAGGGTGCGAAGTACTGGCCTACTGCTGAATTCTTCATGCTAGCGAGCCTTGTATGCAGGGTTCGGGCCACCCATTCCGCCCAATCAAAGAAAACTGGGTTGGTGTTCGGCCTTGAAGCGTCAGGGGCATAAAACTCCCCTCTTGAAATGCATTCGGCCAAAGACACCTGCCAGGGTTGTACTGAAGCATCTGTTGACAATCCCACCACCCATGCAATGATGGAGAAAATATCGATGTTTTTGAAAGCCTCCAAGGGTAAGGGCATCTGGGGCAGCTTGTTTGAAGGTAGCCCGCTCTTGAGATTCTCCCGTAGGAACTTCAATATGTAGTTGTTGGAGGTGAATCTCTCCATTTGTTCGTTTAGGAGGACATTGCGAACAGAATAGCCCTTGGGCGGGCCCTGCTGTGGTGCGAAGGCTGCTTGTACATCTTCCTTCAGGATGGAGAATAGTTTGTGTCCCGAAGCATCTAACACCTGCCTGGATGCAGGTTGGTAATTCTGTGCGATAGCGTAGATCAGCTCGGGACAATGGTGAGCAGGCGGGGTTAAAAACTAGTAAATCTGGGAGTAATATGTAGCAGCTCTCTTATTTTCTGGTGTGAGCCTGCTTGTCATGAACTCTATGGTGTGTCGAAGATCGGATACACCCTTAGAGAGCTGTGTGTCTCGGATCTTCTCCCACCCATCAATTGGTGGCTCCACAAGCTGTTCTTCTTTCGAGTCGTCCCCTTCTTCCATTGGCTATTTTTTGGGTCGAAGGGGAAGATTTAGCTTCTTCGGAGTATGCTTTTTCTCTTCTTTCCCCTTCTTTGTTTTTTTGGGGCCTGCAACTTCGGGCTCTTTCCTCTTCTCCTTAGAGTTTTTCTTTCCCATGTTGTTATTGATAGCAGCAGAGTTCTTGATACAGAGGGCTTTAATGTGAATGGCCAGATGCAAAGGACGGGAGGGTTGCAGAGTATCTGAAGGCTCTCAGTCTAGTTCTAGCTGATAGACAAATAACTTCCCTCTTGCCAGGAATTCGCTTTTATAGCCTAAAAAGGCAACCACCTGAATTTATGGCACCTACCAAAATTAAGTTTGCACCTCGGACGGAAGAGATTGTCGTATTCTTAAACCATTTCTACAGCGACGTGGTACACAGGGCTGCATGCTTCGATGATTACACTTTGTACTGGAGACGCCACCCGCTGCCACCTCGTACCTTAGTGCGAGCTTTTCTTTTCCCTTTTTCTGACTCGATCATCTCGAGAAATGCTCCACCACCCTTTTTCCTTAAATTCATCCGCTTCGTACTCCTTTCAAGGCCGCTGTCGGCACGTTCTCCGAGGTATGTTTCGAATTCTCCACCTCGCGCGTGTTCGGTTCGGCGAAGTTGAACTTCAATGTTGAAAATGCTTCGCGGCGAACCTTTGGTTCGGACTACTTTTCGATGCTTCGGGCCCGAAGTACTTCTTCTTCGCCGTGTTGCCGCTCTGCCTTACGAAGGTCGTCGAAGCTTCCTCTTTTTGAAAACTACTTCGCAGAAATTTTGCCCGAAGCAGCTACTAAAAATGCTTCGGGTGCGAAGCTCTTTTCATGCCTTTGCTCAAATTTTGGTTTGGCATGCTTCGCGGTGAACCTCCTTGCAACTGCTCCTTCGTGTAAAAGGCCTCCGAAGGAGATTATGAAGTGTAGTACTTGGATTTTGTGATCTTAGAGCAGGATGTACATGCAATTTATATACAAAAGTTCATACACAGTCACTTCGGAAGAAAACTGCGTGAAGCAGTTGTTTCGCCAGAATTTCTCCGAGGTAGTTCTACTTCGGCACTTTGTCCTTCGAAGTAGCTGCTTCGGATGCTTTTCCACCGAAGCTCCTCCCAAAGTTTATAAATCACCAAAGTTTATTTGCCGAAGCATTTCTTTTGACGCGATTTATTTTTCGAAGTGCATTTTCATTTCATTTTTTTTTTGAAAGAAATCGTTTTACCTTAGCGGTGAAAAGTCTTCAGATGAAGACCATTGATGGAGATCGGCAAGACTTGGCCATCGACATCTTTGAGGATGAATGAATTGGCTGAGTTCACCTTCATAATTTCGAATGGCCCATCCCAAAAGGCGTCCATCTTGTCGTGATTCCCAGGCTTGGCCTTCCAGGAGTCCCACTTCCATACCAGATCTCCCACTTTGAATGTGCGATCAGATGACTTCTTCTTGAACCATTCTTGGGTGACCTGAGTATGCTTAGCGAAGTTCTGGTAGGCTTCTTCATGATCTTCCTCCAGTTGCAGCAGTCGAGCTAATCTGTTTTCCATCGGACTAACTCCATCTTCTGCTTCTAACAGCTGCAATGCAGGGATCTCCACATGAATGGGTAAGATGGCCTCCTTGCCATAAACCAGGGCGTAAGGTGAAGTCTTGATTGACTTCTTGATAGAAATTTGATCGGCCCACAAAGCCCGATCTAGAAGGAGATGCCAAGTCCTTTTGTTTGTTTCTATGAGCTTTCTTAGCATCTTCAACAGAGTCTTATTAGTGGATTCTGCCAAGCCGTTGCCCTGTGGATAATAATTGGAGGATACTTTGTGATATATCCCATATCTGTAGAGGAATTCACTGATTTTGGTGCCTGTGAAGCCAGGGCCATTGTCTGTGATGATAGATTCAGGAATGCCGAACCTGGTGATCAATCCTTCTAGAAATGCAATTACAGTTTCTTGATCTGCATGCTTTGTAGGAATTGCTTTGGCCCACCTGGTGAAGTAGTCCATTGCAGTCAGGATGAACTTATGTCCCGTAGAGGAGTTCGGTGATACGGCCCCTATGAAATCTAGCCCCCATTGTTGAAAGGGTGTCTCTACTTGTATCGGATGAAGGGGCATTGCAGCATTTTTGTTTCGGTCGGTGAACCTCTGACACTGCTCGCATTTACGACAAACTGCGAAGGCATCGACAAAGAGTGTGGGCCAATAATAACCCGCCCTAATGATCTTTAATGTCATTGTTCTTCCTGCAAAGTGACCTCCCGATAGTCCAGAATGGAATTCTCCCAGGACCCTCCTTTTATCATCGTCTTTGATGCACTTGAGAAGGACACCATCAATGTTCCTAAAAAATAGGCCTTCGGGGCGTAGAGTGTATCTGGAGGACCGCATCCTGAAATGTCTTCGCTGTGATGCATTTAGATGTGAAGGACACTTGTCGGTGTTGAAATAGTAGATTATCTCACTGACCCAATCCTTCTCGTCTTCTTCGTGGTTAGCGAAGCATTCTTCGACTGGTAAGTCATCTCTCCGAGATTCTGTCACTTCGGCCGTTGCGCTCTTTGCCAATTCTTGACACAATGCACGGCCATGAACCAATTTTGTGGGCTTGATCTCAATGTCAAACTCTTGTATCTTGTTCACCCAACCAGCTCTTTTGCTTCCCAATTCTCCTTGGATAATGAAATTACGCACATCGGGGTGAATGACAAAAACTGTGACTCGACTTTGAGAGATGAACTGCTTGAACTTCCTTAGTGATTTCATTACTGCATGCACCTGACGTTCTATGAAATTATATCTTTCTTCATGGGGATTGATCACCTGACTCAGAAACGCGATGGGACGCTCTTCGCCATCTTCCCCCTTTTGTGTCAGGACAACAACATAGCTCTCGGGCTCTCCTATGGCATACATGATAAAATCTCGACTGTAGTCAGGGTTGATTAGGACCGGCGCCTGAGCGATTCGAGCCTTAATCTCTTTGAATGCTTCCTTTCTCTCTTCTGTCCAGCTGAATTCGGCGCCCTTCTTCAGGAGTTGGGACATTGGCTTGATGACTTGGGCGAAGTCAGGGACAAACTTCCTCACGAAGTTAATCTGGCCGAAGAAGGATTGGAGTCCTTTCTTGTCTGCTGGGAGTGGGAGCTTCATTAGGGCCTCGGCTCTGTCAGGATCTACAGCAAGCCCTTTTTCTGATATCGCATGTCCCAGCAATTTTCCTTCGCTAACTACGAATATAGACTTCTTTGGATTGATTGAGATGCCAAATTCTCGACACTTTTCAAAAATTTGTTGTAGATGTAGTGGATGATCCTCCCTTCTTCGGGAGAAAATGGTCATGTCATCCAGATAGATGATGATAACCTTATTTAGAAGCTCGCCAAAAGCAAGATCCATCGCCCTCTGGAAGGTGGCACCAGCGTTCGAAAGACCAAATGGCATTCGCTGGTAAGCAAATGTCCCCCACTTGGTAGTAAATGTTGTTTTATGCTGGTCTTCGTCCCTGACCCAGATTTGATTATACCCAAAAAAACCATCGAGCAGGGAGAAGCGTTGAGCTCCAGCCATCGAGTGCAAGATTTGATCGATTTGTGGGAGAGGATAGTGGTCTTTGAGAGAAGCCTGATTCAGGTTGCGAAAGTCCACGCATAACCGTATATCTCCGTTCTTTTTTTTGACTGGGACCAGATTCGCTACCCATGAAGAGTGCTTGATGGGATAAATGATCTTTGCCTCGAGCATCTTCAGGAGTTCGGCCTTCATTAGGACTTCGATCTTAGGATTAACCGGCCTTTGCTTTTGTCGAAAAGGTTTGACCCCCTCCTGTAGTTCGATTGTGTGTTGAACCAGCTGCCGATTGTATCCTCTGAGATCTTGATAGGACCAAGCAATTATGTCAAAAATTTTTTGCACAAATTTTGTATCTGTTCTATCTCTTCTGAAGTGCAGTCGGTTCCGACCTTTATTGCTTTTCCAGGTTCAATCTCTAAGTCCTGATACTGCTTTTCATTGACTTTGATCATGTGAGAGAGGGCTCGGTCATTCTGATCAAAGAGGCTTTCAAGAGTGACCAATCCCTTGGGAACGCAGTTGTTCTTCAGTTGAACCAGCCCTTCATACTCTTCTTCATCAGAGCTTCTGTCCTCGATTGTGGCGGCTTCTTGGATCATGAAATTTACAATCTGCTCATCATTGTCAAAGACTTGCCAATGCAGATCTTTGTCTAGGACAGAGGGTCTATAGATCATCCTCACAGCTTTGGGCTTGTACACCATGTCTTCTGTTGGAGAGTACTTGGCTGCGATGGATGCCAGAACATCGGCATGTCGGTTCTTTTCTCATGGGATTGACCATAGATTGAGAGACTCGAACTGGTCAAGCAGGTCCCATACCCTGTTGCGGTATGACTTTAGATAATGTTTCTTTGAGGTACACCTGTTTGTGACCTGGTTGCATACCAGTTCAGAATCTTCGAAGATTTGGAGGTGCTTTATGCCTAACTTGTCAGCTTTCTTAAGTCCTAGGCATAATGCTTCGTATTCTACTGCATTGTTAGTGCAGCTCCATGTCAACCGGTAGCAATACTCTTTTTGCTCTCCGGATGGTGAAACTAGAAGAATCCCTGCCCCAACATCATTTTTACATCGGGCGTCGTCGAAGAACAACTTCCATAGTCCTTCCTGGGCACTTGTTCTATTCTCTGGTTGGGAGTGTTTTTTAGGCTTGGCGATCGTATAACACCCTATCTCGGTCTCCACCATGGCGTTAAAGTCTGCCAATGAGAACTCATCTTCATAACTTAATTGTGCAAGAGATTCCTCGACCAGGTCTACCTGCTCTATTTCCTCTACTAATGCATTCACTGGTTCGCTGCTTTCCTCCTCGGACATCTTCTGTACAAGAAAAGAAGAAGGTTTTTCATTGTAGATCTTTACCTTCTTTCCTTTGAATGGAACCTCTAGGTGAGAGTAATCCATAGATAGATATCCACCCAGTTTTGTCGTGAATTCCCTTGACAAGCACATACTGAAATATGGCTCTAAGTCGACTACAACTACCTCTTGTATGACTGTGATCTGAGGCATCTTATGCAGCCGGATAGGAATGTCCTTGATCACCCCTACAGTCTTCACTGGAGTACCATCCAACTGGAGTACACCTTGGCTGCTTCGCGTATATTCCATCCCTATTTCTTCGTAGACTGCCCTTGGCATGACTGTCGTAGCGGCCCTAGAGTCGATCATGCAGTTATGTACAATATACCCTTCCATTTGTAGGGTCAGGTAGAACGGAGGTGGTCTGTTCTTTCCCATGATAGATGTGGATAGGGTCTGCACAAGAGCAAGCGGTGCCGCCTTTTTTGCTTTAATTGTCTTCAATGATTCTTGCAGCAAGTCCACCTGTCCAGGTAGTTGCAGTGCATCGTACAAGCTGATCTTGGCTGGGATCTTCTTCAACTCCTCTACAATGTTGTATGCCAGGGATTTGAGCACTTCAGGTTCCTTTCTGGGCTCGTATCTAGTACGATACTGCTCTGTAGCTTCAACTCTTTGCCGCTTGGTCAGGGAAGGAAACTTGAGCTTTTCCTTAGCCTGCTCCTTAGTTTTTCCTGAGGTGATTCGACAGAGGCCTTTTGAGCCTTTTCTTTGATGGGTGCAGGCGGAGGAGCTTCGTTCGGAGCCAAAGAGGATGATTGTCCTTTCTCGGTTTGAACTTGTGCTTTTAAAGGAGCCATCTGAGTAGCATCCGCTTCTATTGCCTTCCTTCCTCCTCTGGTAAGTACTGCAACCGGCTCCTCTTCGCCAATGGTCGGGTTCTGACTCATCTGCCTAATGACGTTGACTTGACCATTATGACTACTGTTTGCCAGTGTTTGTACATAGTGTTGGTGCAGCGTGCAGGTATTCTCTTCATGCGGATCATTGCATGTAGAGCACCAATATACATAATCGAAAGTGCTCGGAGCTTCATCAATCGCAGCATTTCTCGTCGAAGCCTTTCCTTGCTGGACTGCTTGGTCTTTGGTAAGCGCAGGTGTAGGATAAGATCTTCTTGGTAGGAACTCCTGTTGCGCTTGCTTCTTCTTTACAATGGTCATGTCATTTGACAACATCTGAACTGTAGAGTTCAGAGACTGCATCTCTTGCAGAATTTTAGTTTGTATATCATCGACTTTCGGAACGAGTGGCAATGAAGCCATCGTCGGTATTGGAGGCAGGGCGGGGTGTTGAGGTGGTGCTGGTAGCATAGGAAATGCCAAAGTGACGGTGGGCTGTGGAGTTGAAAATGTAGGGAAATGAATTTGTGGGGCGGTGATTTGAGACACGATAGGATTCGGATTCCAAGATGAAATCGGGAGTGCAGGGGTTGTGGAGATTTGTGAAGCGGCTGCGCTTGCATACTGGAATTGTAAGAATTCGGGAAGTATGGGCGTCGGCATCCTTTGGGGAAGCTTGCCCATAGCTATCAAATCCATTTTTGCTCTCTTGGCTAACTCATACAACTCGGGAAAAGTATTAACGTTAGAATATCTTACCATGAGACTGATATCGGGATTGAAAGCCCGAAGGAAATAGAGTGTTGCAGCTTCATCGGTTGGCCGAAGTCCAACTGGCACTCTCTGCCGAGTTCGAGCGAACCTAACATTGAAATCTATGATTTCTTCTTGTGGATGCCTCTTGATCGAAGTGAACTGATGCGAGAAGAGAGGTAGGATCGGAAGACTCATTGAAGTTTCCCATCATTTGCCCAGCTAATTGGTCCCATCCCGTAATGCTACCGGGTGGTAGAGATCTATACCAGTAGAGGAGTTTTCCTCTAAGGGAAAGAACCAGAAGCTTTACCATAATTTGTTCTTCTGTAATGTCATGGATCGCCGCCAGAGATATTATGTCCTGGATATGCTCTAGAGCAGTCTTCCCAGTTCCATCGAACGTTGGGATCTTCTTTATGGCAGCAGGCGGCACTTGCCCTTGTCCTGCTAAATTCAGTGGTGACAAGGAATCCCATGCTGGGCACAACCTGGGTGGTTGTGGCTACTGCATTTGCTGTTGTTGTTGTTGTTGTTGCTTGTGCCATACTTGCTCCTGGATTTTGAGAAATAGGAATTCTCGAAGCTCCCCCTTGATTGTTAATAGGACAACTAATAGGAATGGAGGGACTAGGATGCTTCGGAGAGTTGGGAGGATTGGGAGGAAAACTAGATGTTGTACTATCAGAAGTTGAGCCTTGTCTGCCAACAGAGGATGTTCCTTGTAATAGTGACTCGGGGGTGATCAACCTTGATTGTTCCCCGAAGGCGTCAATATCTAGCTCAAAGAACTCGGTTTCCTCTCCTCTATTCTTAACTCTCCATCTTGTTTGCATGAAGGCACAGACTTTTGGTACTGGTATTTTTGACTTAAATATTCTTGGGTAAACAGAGTCGCCAGATGCTAAGAGTCTTTCAGTAATGAGGGCATCGGTCCTCACTACCACTAGTTAGGTGAGACTGACCGGGTCACACCAGGAACTGGTTAGAACTATTGGCCCCGGTGAAGATGGGTTTTGCATTAAAATATGGGACCTTGACTGGTTATGGATCTTACTAAGACAGATACAGTAGGTCCCACCGGGCGTGCCAAAAACTGTTGGTCATCAAATCCACCTAGGAAAGGATTTTGGGTGAGTGTATGCGCCCTAGACCTGGACCAACATTGAAAGGCCGAAGGGAAGAGATGCCCTCCATGCCAATCTCCGGAGAAAGGCCGGCTCCTATACTAATCTACTTGGGTGTTTGAAGATAAGAGTGCGGGAAAGAAACAAAAGGGGTTATGGGAAGAGAGATCGGTGATTTAAGGTGGGGAAGAACAGGAAGCACGATCACTAACCGGTAACTCGAATGGAAGCAAAGAATACCAAGAATAAATGAAGGAAACGTAATATCAATCTTCCTATGTATCCTCCAGGCGAGTTTCAGGGTACAGTCCCCGATCGCACATCGGACGCAAGGTTCAGCTTTCTCAGTATGCGAACGAAGAGAGACAAAAGAATCAAGCACAGAAGGCAGCATAAAAGAAAACCAGTATTAAGTTTTTCCACTCCTATGTATCCTTCAGAACGAGTTTTAGGGTACAGTCCCCGATCGCACACCGAACGCAAGGTTCAGCTTTCTCAGTATGCGAACGAAGACAGACAAAAGAATCAAGCAAAGAAGGCAGCATAAAAGAGAGAAATTGAGCCCAAAGATCTTTAGTATTAATCGCAGGACATCAAGTTACAGTAGCTTTCTAGCAGAAAGTTCCCCCCTTTTCTTATTACAATGCCTAGGTTTTTATAGAGGACCCGGGCCTCTGAGTCATAATTACATAGCAAAGAAGAGTACGCCCTCGAGCCCTGAGAATTCGGCTCCCCGAGGCTCTCGTGACCGAGTTTTCAAATCTGTTACCAAAACTAGCAACTGCAACCGGGTCAACCATGGAAAGGTGCATTGATGAGCCGTCTGGACGTCCTTGATCTCTGGGTGCGGTGCTCGAGTGGCCGTCATGCTCGTCGGGCTCTCCATCATGGCTTGATACTTCATTTTTGATTGCCAAAAATGAGCAGCGGGCTTGCTGGGCACGAAAAATTGCATTTATGAGGCACTGCATCGCCTCGGGAAAATACCCGGCTTGGAACGCGTGCCCGTGAAGCGCTTCGCTAAGTTTTCATTCACAACTTTGCTTCGCAATGGTTCTGGGCCGAAGCAAAAACTCCTCTTTGGTATGTACTTCACAAAATTGAGCTTCGCAAAACTGCTTCGGGGGTGAGGAGTGCCGAAGCATATTCGCTTCGCAAAATGGGCCTCTTCGTCTTTGCCGCTTCGCTGACCAAATTACTTTGCTGACGCCCTCGGGAAATGCTTCGCTGCGACCTTCTTTCTAAACTGTGGTTCGGGAGAATTTCGGCCGAAGCAATTGTCTTCAAAAGACATTGCATCCTTTTACTTCGGGCAGAAGTACTTCGCACAAAATTAGCCGAAGCAAATGCTTCGCAATGAGCTTTTGGCGAAGTAAAAGTGGTTCGGCGATGGAGGGGCCCGAAGTGAGTACTTCGGCAACTTCCTGGCGAAGTACTTTCAATGCTCCTTGAGTTTCGCTTCGCTGATTTCCCGACCGAAGTGACTGATGGAAATACTTCGGATGCGAAGTAGTTTTACCCCCTTTTCTTTGTATTTCACTTCGGCACACCGCTTCGCAGAAATCTTACCCGAAGTAGCTTCTGAAAATGCTTCGGGCCCGAAGTAGATTTCTTGCCTTTGCTTTTCGGCAAAGTTGTTCTTTCGAACGTTGCTTTTGTATTCTACTTCGGTGATATTACTTCGCAAAAAACTCCACCCGAAGCAGTGTTGAAAATGCTTCGGGTGCGAAGCTTTCTTTTCTTCTGAACGCCGCTTCGCTCAACTTTCGCCCGAAGTAGCTGCTGGAAACGCTTCGGGCGTGAAGTAGTTTCATTCTCTTTTCCTTGTATTTTTCTTCGGCGAAAACTACTTCGCAAAACTTTTACCCGAAGTAGTGCTGGAAATGCTTCGGGTGCGAAGCTCTTTTCATTTTCCTTCGGAGAAGCTCTTTTCCCTAGCTTGTTCGGCAGTGAAGTTCTTTCTTTTCTATTTTTATATACAAAGGGGTGGCATTGGAAGCCAAAATTGCTGCAACTTTTCAAAATAAAAATAACAAAGCAAAAACTTTACACAACATTGTACAAAACTTGTTTCTTTTTCTACCCCTTAAGAAATGTGACGAGAATTGTCAACAGGACCTTGTGGTAATAAAACTTAGTTTGAATGCACTTTGACTCCATATTGATGGGAAAATTAAAGATAGGGAGCCAAAATCTAATTCTAATTATAAGCATTTGTTGGGCACTCTCATTTTAGGAGCATGTAATTTAGGATGAAACATAGATTAGTAGTAAAGTAGAAGTTATCTCATGGAAAAAATTCAAGATTAAGCTACATAAAATATATTTTAAACACAATTTTAGCCATTTTTGGAGACCTCGCTATTGTGAAAGAAGGGAAATATTCACACTCAAATAAGCCAAACCATAAATTTAGGAATAATAGCCAACGTGGAAGTGAATCCTGGCAGAAAAGGGTTTTTACATAGAAATTTTAGACCTCTATCATTGTTGACCAAATAGATACCAAAATGAATTTTCTCCTCCAATTTTAAACCTCTAGAATATCCTCTTACTATGTTTTAATTGGAGTAATTTTGAAAGATAAATAGTTAAATCCCCTATTATTTTGAATTAGTGGGATGCTTGGTTTCAAGTGAAAAATGAGTTCTTTAAAATTTGTGAAATGGGTTGTTTGCAAATTTGACATGTTGATTTTTGCCTACACATTTCTCTTCTTGTTGTCACTATATTCATTTTAATGGTTTTATCTAGTAAAAAGATAGACCCTAATTAAACATAGGATATTCAAATTATTTGAGAAAAGTCCTTTGGTTATTTATGGGACTGGAAACAAGATATCCAACTTGAGTTTATTTAATTTTGTAAATACATGGATTATGTTGTTGTAACTTGAACTTGTTTGCAAACTTTATATTCAAAATATTACTTTTGTTTTTGAGGATTTATTTTGATAAAAAAGATAAACTTAGCTAAACTTATCGCATTCAAAGTGTTTGAAAAAAATGTTTGTTATTTTTTATTTGGAAACAAAAATTCATGTTCCTTCCTTCTTAAATATGTATGTATACATATTTACTTTCTATGAGAATAATTGTGAAAGAAAAAAATAGAATCTAGAGTGAATCCTATGGATGATGGAAGTGGAATAAAGAAATATTCAAATCCTTGGCATTACTATGTTAAGTGGAAGAATAGGGAATCTTGAATAAAATATTTAGTTTTATTTTTAGATCCCTAAATAGGGTAATCTACAATCAATTCTCTTTGAACCATATATAAGTACTATAGGGTCTATTAAAACACTCTCTCATGAACATAAATTTGACCATCATATAAAATAATGGTGATATTTGTAAAAGGAAGCACTCATTATATGAAATACAATTATGAAAAATTATGGTATAGCCTTGATGGATATAGTAGAATTAATACCATCCATGTTGAAAGTCCAACAAGGGAAAATATGATTTCAAATTATAAAATTAAAAATAAGTACCTTCTAGTTGTTTGACAACCAGGTTTAGTAATGGATTTATTAAGTGGACAACATGGTATATTGTAAACATTGTAAATGCTTTTATACACTTGTAACTACTAATAGAACAACAAATAGGCCATTGTGATATGTAACTTGGTAAACAAATTTGTTGGCCATGTTTATATTTTTTCATTTTTATCAACATGATACAGGTTGCTAAGACTATGAATCCAATTTAGGAAAACATATTTAGATTGAATAAATCATTATTATTAATATTAATAGCATTTTTTTATTATGCTTACTCCAGTGGACCATGACTATTGGTATAACATAGTAAATTACTAATGATTTTATGACCCTTGTTGATGACAATTGATGAACATTTATTTTAAGAGAATCATGACTATTAAAACAACAAAAGTGAGCATGAAAAACACCTTTACACCCCTGTTGCATATAATCTATTGGACATGTACCTATAAAAGAACCATGGTGTTTAGTTCAACTTATTAAGTTTATAATACATTTAAGAATATTATTTATGGTACTTCACACGTTTTCTTTTGGACCCATGATTGTTAGAATAGCTTGGTGAGGTGATAATTCCTCTTATTATCATTATTAGGGGGTAGATACTAAAAATGAGTGTCTGGGATAACTAGAAAGTTTATAAGCAAGAATTATGCACATGACTAAAAATATCTTATTTTCACCATGGTAAGAAAGTACTAGAACTTGAATCATGTTCTTGCTATACATTACCTTGAAATATTATAGCTATTTTTATAAAGCTTGTCTCTAAGTCCATTTATCATATATGTTGATAGATAAAGTTATCTCCTACTTGTGTTGAACCAATTGAATTAGAGGTGTTGTAAGTTGGTGCATAAGTTTATGCTATTTTTATTCTTGAGAATGTGTCATACAATGGTAATATTACATTGTGTTGACTATGCATGAATAAATATAACTCACAAATATGAGTGGATAAGGGGAATAAATTAAGAGGACATAGATGGATTGCAGTTGTATTCCAAGTTCTATATGGGTGAATACAAAGGATGGCATGCTTGAATGTGAGCATTGATATGCACCTACCATAATTTTATAGAATTATGCTCTATGGAACATGTTTGGTAGATTATTATGGTAAGATATTGGTAAGGATATGAATGGACTAGTCATATGTTCATAAATTTTTGCATGATTTACTATTGAATTAAAGTAAAAAGAATGCATTTATGATATGATAGTTTACCTGATTTATATTGGCTTTATGTAAATAGGAAGAATTCATGATATGATAGTTTCATAATTTACCATTGACTTCATGTAGATAATGTGACACATCCATTGATTTCACTTTTTTATCATGCCATTTCCCTATATTTATTTTCCTCATAAGACGTTTGATTCTCTTAGGTAGGGAAAATAACCAAGGGAATCATTCACAAGAATTATATGGTTGGTTGGTAAATTTATCCAATGATGCTCTCCCTCCTCACAATTCTATATGACTCAAGTATATTCCTTATTTGGTCATATTAAATAAAGAAATTCACAAAGGGTATAATGATCTATGTATGATGATTTGAAAAAGGATTTTATTCAAAGTGGCCATGCCTTGATTTTTTTAGTAGCCAATCAACTCAATGTAATTGAATTATTTGAATTCAAGTATTAATTCACAAAATTATATGAGTGAATATAGTAATGTTATTCACTATAACTATTGAATATATTTGTCCATCTACAAAAATGTAGTGATTGGTCTTTGAAGTTGTGATTTTTTGCATTGTATTTTATGTATCTTGAATTACTTTACCACTTGGTATTTATATGTGTATCTTTTTCTTGCATTAAGGTGTAAGAAAAAACCAATAACATGTGGAAACTTGCAAAAATACATTCAATCTAGCTTAATTTTTGGAAAAGTTCTATAATAGAAATCCTATGCTTTCACTTGTTAGTTATGGCCTTGAATACTTACTATATAAATTTTGGCTATTTGAATAATTCATGATAATATTGGGAATTTGTTACTAGCGGTTGTTTGCCTTAGTAAGTAAAAGCTCATGATAGTGTATAACTATAAAATTCTTTGTGAAACCAATGAATAAACATGAGAATAGTTCACCTATAATTGTTTTGGTCATGAACCCAAAACGAAATCTGTGTTAGTTTATCATGCTAATCAATATTAGAGTATATTTTTATCTTAAGTATCTACTAGGATATTAGGAATATTTTATTTGTGGACGAGATTCATTTAGTTATTTTTAGAAAATTGTTTGTTATGATCCGATGGCTCATGCACTTGCTATTTAAACAAAGCCTCTCCATGGAATAAAATTATCAGTTTTTGAGCTTCTCCATTCTATTGTGATATTTTGTATTTCTATTCACCTAGGGCTTTAATATTATTTACATGGTATCAGAGAAAGGGTATATTATTGCAGAAATTCGAGAGTTTTTGAAGTTTTTTATCTGGTTAATATTTATCCGTTCCTTTCTGCCTTTTAGATGGATAGTCAATTTTGTTTTTGAATGATATTTTTTTTTAAAGATGTAGATTAGACACTGTGTTTTCTCTTTTTTGAAAATTGTTTTTCTCTCCACGACCCAAATTTTTTTTTTTTGGCTAACACAGGGTTTTACCGAGCACCCACTATTTTTTATATAAAAAAAAAGGGAAGATCCACTATTTTTTATATCAAAAAAAGGGGAAGATCCACTATTTTTTATATATAAAAAAGGGGAAAATCGGTGTTTGTTTTGTTTTTACAGGTCCCTATGAGTGCTGCGTGACTATGTTGTCGCACAGTGCTTGATGCGATGTAGCTAGCAGATTCATGTTCGTGTGGCCATAGCATATTCAGCGACGTGGAGTTCTTTTTTTTTTTTTGGCGCTCTCAACTCATTGTGATTTTTCAACACTATGATTTTTCAATACTCCTTTCCTGCTCAGTGTACAAGTTTCTTTCTTCTAGAAGAAATCGATGACGTAGTGCATGATTTCAGAAAGCGATTGTTCAGATTTTTCCTAGTGATCACCCATTGCTTTCAAAGATTTTTTTTATCCTCAACATGCTAGTTTTATGCACAGGCTCCACCTATTAGTAAAGTACCTGGTTTGATCATACCTACATTAAAAAAAAAATAGGCCAGACAATTTGGTAGTTGAAGGTTGTGTAATTTTTTGATCGACGGTGCTAGGGAGGAGGCACACAAATGCGCAAGTGACACTGTGGCATCTCACCAATTGTTCTTTGGCATCCTTTGTTCTCAGATTTACCACCTTTTGTCACATTTTGCATGGGGTGCAATGTTTTTAATTTTGAAACAGTGCTGCTCTTCTTTTTCCCTCTTCCTCTATTTTCCTTTCTTCTGCTCTCCCTTCCTCTTTCTTTCCCACATTCTCTTTCTTCCCCCTTTCTTGGAGCCCCTCAGTTGAATTTTAAACTTTCCAGCAAGTTACCTGAAAAATGGCTAAGTGTTGGTGCGAAGTTCGCACTTCGCCCAGTTTTGGTGCGAAGTTCGCACTTCACCCAGTTTTGGTGCAAAGTGCATACTTCACCCAGTTTTGGTGTGAAGTCCGAATTCGCCCCTCTTCTGGGTGCACCTTGTAACTGGCAGGCTGGCAGGCTGACAAAAGAGTGTTAAGTGCTGGGGCAAAGTCCGTACGGTGGTAGACACCAGTTTTCACTTGTGCGTAGTCCGAATTCATAGCGAAGCTGGAGTGCGCCCTTGACAGGTGCGCAGTAAGGAAATAAACTCAGAAATACATCTAAGGCATGAAGGCCTTCCCGACTGTGCTGTTCTCTACCCACGCAACTTGAGACGCTCTGATCCCAAGCGAAGTTGGACAAATTGCCTTTCAAGGCAGACACATGTCACATGGCATCGTCCATCATCTGACAAGTGTCCAGCTTCGAGATTTGAGCCGAGACATGCCGAGCAAAAGGACGAGCATGGGCTGCATTACCTGTGCTAGTGACCTCATTTAAAGTCGATTGGAGGTTCTACCTGCTCCAGCTACCCGCATCCCTGTCGAGAAGAAGTTCTGCCCAACACACTGCCACGTAGCTGTCCAGTTTCCAGGAAGACCATGCTGCGGGTACAGTCCGATCCAACAAAAGGTCAGCATTTGTAGCTCTTTTGTCGCTTTTGTCAGCTATTGTTTGACTGGGACCTTGTGCCCATTAATGTAACGGGAGGGACTCAGGCTATAAAAATCTACCTTGAATTCATTGTAAAGGGTGGAAGGGGAATTTCTGTTAGGGAACCAATGTAACCGTGCTTCTGCTTATAAATATAATTTGTATGCTTGGTTTTGTTCTACTGCTTTTATTTCTTTACGCTTTATGCTTTACGCTTCCCTGTGTCATGGCTCGTTGATTCGTTTCAGCATTTGATGATCAGGCGCCTTTAGCATTGTTTGTGCCATGGCTTGTTAATTTTAGCATTTGATGGTTAAACACTTATGTACTTCATAGACTAGATGTGGTAGCAGTTCCATCAGTTGTGTGTTACGTTGCTGTCCATAGTGGTGATTGACACATTGCCGTGCTGTTAGTTCTCCTTGTAGGGATAATGTTTGCTAGGGGACCATTGTAGCTGTGCGGTTAAATTCTTTGCATAACACATATACCTGGCTCTGATATCTCTAGGTTGCTTTCTACTTATGTTAGTGTCCGCAGTGGTGATTGATGCGTTGTCATGCTGTTAGTTCTCCTTGTAGGGAGAATGTTTGCTAGGGGACCATTGTAGCTGTGCGTACACTGCCTAGGTATCGAAAGTACACATAGATTTTGCAGTTCTCAGTCATGCTTTGTATTTATAATGTAGTAAGTATTGGTGATTGCTGGTTGTCGTACTGTTAGTTCCCCCCCACCAATTCCAAGTATATTTGTATATTCCTTTCTATTCATTTATCTCTTTCCTGCACTTTTAACTTGAACATAAACCCCCCAAAAGGAGCCGGCCTTCTCCGAATATTGGCACGGAAGGCATCTCTTCCTTCCGGCATTTCATCTTTGGTGGGCGAATCTGGGCGCGTTAACCCAAAATCCTTTCCTCATGGCAGATTCGTAACCAACAGTTTCTCTGGCACGCTCGGTGGGACACGGGTCCCACATTTGAAGAGAGATTTTCTGATTAGTCTCCACCTGGCACTGACAGTGGTTTCTGAGCACTTGGTGAGACAAGGAAGTTTCTCACCCCCGACAAAATTGAAGCACCGGTGTTCGCTTCATTGCTGTTCTAAATCTGAACACCTGGCAACTCTGCACGAACAAATATTCTGAGTCTGAAAGACCGATCCCAGCACCTTCATGCACACAAGAAGGTGGCAAGCAAGGAATCCTAGAAGCCCGCCTGACTTTTATGAACTGGACATCAATCTCAAGGTGAAGTTCCCAGGTTGGCTAATCCGCGAGCTCGTGTCGAAGAAGCCGAGGCTGAAATTCAAGAATAAGCCAAAGCTGAAGTTGGTGAAGCTGAGTACAAAATAGAAGAGGTCGAGGAAGAAGAAGCACCCGCATCCTCGAAAAGTACCGACACTGAGTACACAACCGACGGAGGAGAAGAAGAAGAAATGGTTGCTCAATAGCAGAATGACGATGATCTCTTCTCGACGGTGGACTCTACGGGGCCCTTGGCCCTGATCGGACAGCAAGTTGTGCCCCCTGCTGCTTTAAAGTCTATTCCCACATACGACGGATATGGTAAGATGGCGTACAAGCACATCCAGGACATCCTTGCCCTGGCTGCATTGCATACCATTACCGATGAGAGTGTGAAGACCTGTTTGCTGGCCCTTTCCCTGAGGGGAAAGCTTCTCTACTGGTGGAGATCGTTGCCAGAGGGATCCATCATAGGGTGGCCCTAGCTTGCCAGAAGGCTCGTAAAAGGATGCAACGAGTTTGCTGACCCTACTTTTCTACTGCATCAGTTCTAATCTATCCAGAGACATCCTCAAGAGGAGGTGTTTGATTTTAACATCAGGTTTTCGAGATCCTGGAAATGGGTACCTCGTGAACTTCGACCTTCAGCTGGCATGGCTACTCACTACTATCTGAGATCCTTCAACTCATACATATGCCTGCTGCTAAAGATCACCAAAATTGACAAGTTTCTTGCGCTGTACAAGGTTGCCCAGCAAGCTGAAGCTGACATTATTTCCATCGGCAGACTCCCATCCAGGGTGCAAGAACCCATTCATCCCGACTTCCCCAGATCCTAGTATCCTCCTACTTCTGGTGGTGCATCGTCCACATCAGGGCAGCAACCCCAGCAGTAGTGGAATCTAGTGCTGATCGTAACTCCTTATGGCCCGCCTCAATTACATTACCCTCACCTGCCTCCTCCTGCTTCGCATTTTCCAGCACTTCCTGCTCCCCCACAGTATGCACCTTATTATAACCCTCCTCCATTAGCCGCATTGCCTCCACCGGCACAGTTGCCACCTCCTGACAGTAGCATTCAGAACACAATTCTCCAAGAGGTGCGGGCTTTGGCCTCGGGATACCATGCCATGTCCATTGACATGACCGCTCTAAAGAAGAAGCAGGCCCAGATGGACCTTGCTCCTAGGAGGTCATATGCGCCCCTGACGCTAACAAAAGACAAGCCCCTGAAAAACCAGTCGTAGAGGCATCCGCCTCCGAGAAATGCTGCTATAGAAGACCCGCCTGGTCCTCCCGACCAGGTTAACTGGTGCACTACGTGCAATGACCCACATTCGGAGGAAGACTGCACTTTGCACCAGCACTACATCCAGACCTTGGCCGGCAGCGCCATAGAGGATGACGAACTGTACATGATCTTGGACGGCGAAGCCAAATTTGCCCTCCCAGAAGAGAATCTAGTGTCGCCTGCCAAGGAAGAAAAGAAAGCTATGGATGCGGCCAAGCCTTTGCAAGTATACGCAATAAGAGAAAAATTGCATCCCAGTGGGCTGCCACCGTACAAGCGACTGTGGCCTTACACAACCCAGGAGAAGGCATCCAAAGATAAAGCTCCAGCCAAGCCTTCTCCGGCAAAGGCTGCCCTTGTTCTAGCCAAACCTCCAGCAAAAGTCCCAACTTTGACTAAAGCTCCCGTACCTCAGCCTCTAGCCAAAACCAAAGAACAAGCCTAGGAGAAGCTGAAGTACCCGTCTCTGACCAAGAGACAGTGAGTTGAGGCTACCTAGCAGTACCGAATGAAGTATGATCCGACAAAACAAGCAAAAGGAGCTAGTACCTCGGGCTACAACATTGTAGATGAGTTGAAAAGAACACCTGCTAGAATCAGTATGTACGATGCTCTTCTGCTCCCAGGCCAGGTGGATCTGTTGCAAGAATCATTGAAGAACATGAAGAGTGGAAAGAAAATACAGCCCGCTGTCCTGGTTCAACCTTTGACAGTCTCAGCCACTGGGAATAACAAACCGCCACCCTTTTATCTGTCTTTATGAATGCAAGGGCACATAGTTCACAATTGCATGGTGGATTCTGGTGCTTCCTCGACTGTGATGTCGAAGGCCGTCTACGATGAGATCAGGATGGAATACACACAGAGTAGACAAGGCGTGCTACAATTAGATGACACCCCTGTCAAGATAGTTGGTGTCATAAAGGACATCCCTATTCGGCTGCACAAGGCTCTCGACATTGTGGTCATCCAAGAGGTCGTGGTTGTTGACCTGGAACCTTACTTCGACATGTGTCTCTCTCAGGAGTTCACAGCGAAGTTGGGCGGGTACCTGTCTCTAGACTATTCACACATGGAAGTGCCTTTCAAAGGAAGGAGACTAAAAATTTTCAATGAGAAGCCTTCCACCTTCCTAGTAGAGAAGATACCCGGAGGAGAGTTGGACTGCATGGTCCAGTTGTCAGAGGAGGAGCTAGTGACAGTAGAGCTAACTGAGAAAGCCTTCAAAGTGCTACAGCTTGAAGACGAGTTCTCTTTGCGGGACTTCAATGCCGTAATTAAGACAGATTAGGGCTGTTACTCCATTGTACAGCCCGAGAGGCTTGACATGTTAGCTGCAAAAGAAGTAGGACCTACACCCGAGAAGCTGTGGAAGCTTTTATTTGACGGCACACGATGCAAAAATGGCACCGGTGCAGGGGTACTCTTGGTTTCTCCAACTGGAATCCAGAAGGACTATACCTACAGGTTGGCCTGGAGCTGCACTAACAACTCGATGGAATACGAAGCCCTGTGCTTGGGTTTACGAAAGGTGAAAAGGCTCAAAATCAAAAACCTACAGATTTTTTGAGATTCAGAGCTGGTGTGTCACCAAGTTACGAAGAAGTGCGCATCCAAACAACACTATCTTAGAGCATACCACAACCGGGTGTGGGACCTGATGGAGTCATTCGACTCATTGAATGTAAAGGCAATATCACGTGTGAAAAACAAACATGCTGATATTCTGGCGTCTGTTGGAGCCAGGTACATTTCGGCTGACGAAGTTGTCCAAAAACTGAAGCTGATTCGCACTATCTACAGGCCTTCTGTGCCTAATAAGGACACCCATTGGCAGGTGTTCAGTTGTGACGAGGAGATCGTCACATTCCTGGTTAACGAAGTGTGTGTAATCGAAGGTAGAGACCCTGATGACGAGCAATATGAGGGGTTGATACAATTAAGAAATAATCATGTCCCAAAAGGACTGATTACATTGGAGAGTCTCTTTGATCAGAATGACAAAGCAATATATCACAGGATCAAAGTAGACCCGAGGCAGTATGCTGACCTGGAACTTGAACCTGGTAAAAATATCAAGGTCGAAACAAACTACACGTCGGAGGAACTTGAGCAGATCAGATTACTATGCCAGGAGTTCCCCGACATCGTGGCCTAATGCTATGAGGATTTGAAGGGGTATGACAGAACTGTCATCCAGCATACCATTGAGTTAGAGGATGGCGCCAAGCCATTTCGATAGAAGTAGAGGGCCGTGAATCCGAAGATTGAGGCCATGATGAAGGCTGAGCTCTTGAAGATGCTGGAGGCCAAGATCATCTACCCCATCAAACATTCATCCTGGGTTGCAAATTTGGTGCCCGTGAGGAAAAATAATGGCGACATTCGTCTCTGTGTCGACTTCAGAAACCTAAATCAGGCTTCCCTCAGGGACCACTATTCACTTCCCCAAATCAACCAGATTCTACATATCATTGCTGGAGCCCAGATATTTTCACTTTTAGATGGATTTTTTGGCTACAACCAGATTTGGGTCAAAGACGAGGACCAGCATAAGACGGTGTTTACCACCAAGTGGGGGACGTTCGCCTATCAGTGCATGCCGTTTGGCTTATCCAATGCTGGTGCCATGTTCCAAAGGGCCATGGACCTGGCCTTTCGAGAGCTGATCAATAAAATAATTGTCATCTACCTTGATGACATGACTATTTTCTCTCACCAACAAGGAGATCATGTCTTGCACCTATGGCAAATATTCGAGAGGTGTCGAGAATTCGACATTTCTATAAACCCGAAGAAGTCTATATTTGTAGTAAAGGAAGGAAAGCTACTGGGACATGTCATCTCCGAAGAAGGCCTTGCCATTGACCCTGACAGAGTAGAAGCCCTCGTTTGCTTGCCAGCCCCCATCGATAAAAAAGGGCTGCAGTCCTTCGGTCAGATTAACTTCGTGCAGAAGTTCATTCCAGACTTTGCACAGGTGATCAAGCCTATGGCCGAACTGCTGAAAAAAGATACAAATTACGAATGGACTAACGAGAGAGAGCAAGCCTTCAAGGAAATCAAGGCTAGAATTACGCAAGCTCTGGTGTTGACAAACCCGAACTATTCCCGGGACTTCATCCTGTATGCAGTGGGAGAACCCGAAAGCTACGTTGCAGTCCTGACTCAGAAGGGAGATGATGGTGAGGAGCGCCCCATAGCGTTCCTGAGCCAGGTGATTCTATCGCATGAAGAAAAGTACAACTTTATAGAGCGGCAGGTTCACGCTGTTATGAAATCCCTTCGAAAGTTCAGGCATTTTGTCTCCCAGAGCAAAACTACTGTCTTTGTGATTCACCCGGACGTTCGAAGCTTCATCTTACAAGGAGAACCGGGTCACAAGAGAGCGGGATGGATTGCAAAAATCCAGGAGTTCGACATCGAAGTGCAGCCCACCAAGCTTATCATAGGCCGAGCCTTGTGTTAGGAATTGGCCCAAAGCGCTGTAGTCGGCATCTCTGCCTATAAGTGGGAGGACACAGCGACACACATCTACCTAGCCGACTCATTATCAGAGGGGAGTGATTGGACAGATGAACTGGTGAGATTTTTCTGCATCGAAAGATGTCCCGATCACCTAAATGCCTCACAATGAAGGAGATTTCGGCTAGGTGCACTTAAGTACACTCTTCGCCCCGAGGGGCTTTACTTCAAAAAAATCGACGGCATCCTGTTGCGGTGTGTCAAAAAATTAGACCAGCCTAGGCTCCTCAAATATTTTCATTTCGGGATGCCTGGGGGTCACCATTCTTCAAGGCTAATGGCCTTAAAAATAATTAGAGCTGGGTACTATTGGCCCTCTCTATTTACAGATGCTCATGCGGTCTGTTCAAAATGTGATCAATGCCAGAGGTTTGCTGGTAGAAACAGAAAAGCACCCCTGCCCCTTCAACCGATTTAGGCCGAGACTCCGTTCCAGCAATGGGGTCTAGACTTCATTGGGGTGATTTCACCTAATTCCTCTGCTGGACACAAGTTTATTCTTACAGCCATTGATTATTTCACACGGTGGGCAGAGGCAATACCGACCAAGAACGTAGACCAAGAAACGGTCATCAGGTTCATTGAGAGCCTGATTACTCGCTTCGGGGTTCCAGATTCGATTGTGACAGACAACGGTCCGGGATTCGCAGGCGCTATGCTTACGAAGTACACTGGAAGACTTGGCATCTATCACAAGATGTCTTCTAATTACTACCCACAGGGGAATGGCCTTGCCTAGTCTATTAACAAGAACCTCCTAAAAATCATCCGGAGGACCACTGACAAAAACAAGCGGACTTGGCACTTACTCCTGAACCGGGCACTGTGGGCAGACAGAGTTGTGTTCAAGAAATCCATTAGAACGTCCCCCTATGCGCTCGTCTATGGAAAAGAAGCTGTCATGCCATCCCACATCGAGATCCCTGCCCTATGGATGTTGGACGAAGACAGGAGCAGCGGAGACCCGGTGGATGACAGACTGTGCCAACTCTTGCAGTTGGAAGAAGATAGAGAAATTGCATACTAGGCCTTCACCGATCATATTGCAGCCACTCAAGGCTGGTTTGCCAAAGGCACCACTACCCGAGTTTTTGAAATCAGGGATCTGGTGCTGAAGTGGGACTCATATAAGGCAAAGCCGGGCAATCACGAGAAGTTTGATGCCCTCTGGGAGGGCCCTTATCAGATTGCCCGGGTAAACTAGTTTAATGCCTATGTCCTTCGGGATATGGAGGGTCAGCTCCTGCCTATCCCTGTTAACGGGCTCCACTTAAAAATTTACCGCTGCTGAAGGTGCTCGAGTGGCCCTTCTTTGTAAAAATTTCCCTTATGCATTTTTGTTTTCCAGCATGTACAGTTTCCAGCTTTCAGTTTTTTTAATTTCGTTGAGCTTAACTGCGACATGGGAGAAAAGACAGACTTCGCAGCGAAGTCTGTCGTCACCCCTCAGAAGGGGCAAAGTTTGGGCTGCTTGGTTAAGTGAAGAAAAATGAAAAAGGCAAAAAATGGCTAAGTGTTGGCCGAAGCCCGATTTCATAGCGAAGTTGGGCTTCACGCCAGCCGAAATGCGAAGCTTGAACGAAGAGAAAAATGCAAGGCACAAAGAAGAACGGACTGTGCTCAGTTTTGAGCGAAGTCCGACTTCGGCCAACTTGCACGTGAAGTTCGAACTGCGCACAACCTCCGCACAAAGTGCGAACTTCGTGCAAAAGTCAAACTTTGCCCAAAATTCGGGCGAAGTCCGAACGCGCTGCATTTTCAAAGCGCAGTTCGAACAGTCCGGTCCAAAAGGAGGCAGTTAAAATGCTAAGTGTTCGCCTCCTCCGAAGGTTGTAAGGGACCGGACTGCGCTCAACCCTTGTGCGCGGCCAGAAAAAAGAAAAGGCAGGAACAGTCTCAATGCGAACTTCGCGCGAAGTTCAAACTTCACTCGAAATTCGGGCAAAGTCCGACTTCGCCGGCGAAGTCGGATCACGCCTAACCTCGGGCGAAGTCCGACTGCACCTCATTTTCTGGGCTAGTTTGGGCAATGGTTTAAAAAATGAATAAAATATTCAAAAGGTTCCAAGCTGGGCCCAAGGCGCATTGTGACTGTTTCAAAGTGGGTTTTCGCACCAAGGGTTCTGTCTTGAGCAGTGTGCCCAGATTGCGGTAGTGATGTCAGCCATGGCGCAGCATTCAAAGAAAAGTTAATGATTGCACAGTCCACAAGGAAAAGTGTAATAAAAAGAGCATGGCACGACTGTCGGGATACCTTTTTTCAAGCTTCTCCTGTGCAGCCACCCAAGAAACTTAACTCCAGTCGACCTACCCCCTTTTGCGTGGCATTAATGATGCTATCGTTGTCTAGAAAAGGGGGTCAGATGCATTCAGACAAGCCAGACTGCACAGATTATTCCTTGAACTATGCAGATTATTCTTGTGACAGAAAAATCTTCTGTAGACGCCTTGAACTTGTAATTATTGTTGATTCGGAGAGATGGATAGAGGAAAGATGCCAATGTCAGCGCAATCCAGCAAAAGTAGCGAGCACAAGGATTTACCACGGCCGGGTGTTTTCAGAAGTGAAACACCGTCGGAGCAAAAGTCAAAGTCCTAGCCTAAAAAAGTATAGCATGGGCAAGCCCCACCACCTCTGGTAAATTACCTAGTGGGATATGTGGATGGCTCGTTTTCTATGAGCTTGACTAAGCTGCGGACAAATGTGGAGAGCTGGGCTGACAAGGTTTCGCCCTCCCACCATTTTAGAGTGGCGTACAAGTCCAACCTTTTCAGATTCTTGTGCCCTCCTGTCCATCAATGCCCGAAGCTGGTAGACATCATTGTCAGACACTACAGACCAGTTACCCGGCAGATTTGCAGCTCCAGTGGTAAACCCTTGTTCGCGCTACGCAGGGAGACTGTCCAGCCAGCTTTCGCCCTAGGGTTGGAGTATGACTCCAGCATAATTGTCAGGAAGATAAATCTGGGTGAGCAAGCGGGACATTTTATGCAAACAAAATGGATGAGGGATTTCCTCAATTCAGAGCTGAACGCCCTGCTTGCAGCTGGACAGTGGCCAACCGGCCCCATGCCCTTGGCGAGGTTTTAGAGCAAATATTTGTACACCATTTTGACATGGATTCTCGGCTATGACTCTGATGAGCTGGTACAGCCATACCAGCTAGCGCTGGCAGAATGTCTCCTGTGTGGAGAATCCTATGAACCAGTAGCGCAGAGAAGTGGAAAGCGTCCCATATTTTTTGACTCGGTGGACTAGCTGGCATACACCATTCATTCCAGTCTGGTGAAGATCCATAAGAAGCAGTCCATCGATTTTCAATTCAGTTCTATTTTAGCTTGGCTTTGTTTGTACCATTTGCACTCCCAGATGCCAATCCTAAACCTGAAGAAGGTCAATGAGAAGGGAGAACCATAGCCTGTCTATGCCTGGACTGATGAATTATACCGAAAAGGGTCCTACTACAAGTTTAACTTCAACTTTCTGGGATTAGTCATGTCAGTCTTCAGTGAAAGCGAAATCCCCCGCCCCCCGAGAGAAATGATGAACTCTTTGCTAAATCAAAAGCTCGAGGACGTTTTCAGACTGACGCAGGGAATTATGGTCAGAATCTACGGATTCAAGGGCAAACCCCATTTGCTGCCCTACTGGTGCAAGGAGCATATATTTGGGAAGGAGGTTGCCCGGTAGATGGACTATGTTGAGGAAGAGTTCGGCCTAGGAAAGAAAAGAGGACAAATTTTTCAATATCCTCTTTCCTGGGCAAACATTGAGATTGCTGAGGTAGGACAGCATGTCTACCTCAAGCAAGAGTTTTCCCGTATTGGCCTGGTTCTATTGCCATGGCGCTGGAAGTACAACCCATACAGGATAAGGGGAAAGTTCACACATCTCTGCCCCCGGGCAGATATAACCGAAGATAGATGCGATGTGGTCCATGTGGACCTTGATTGGGAAATTGAATTGATGGAAGCCTCTCCTCCCTGGCAGGATTTTTACTGCGAGGAGGTGACATATAACCCTAAGTGAAACCCGGACCACTACTTCTCATCTCCAGGGTTTAAAAAATTCCTATCCAAGATAGCTGGCCTTAACTGGCCGAAAGAAAAGATTATTGAATGCTGGAAGATGAGATGCCGCACACAGCACGAAAAATCCATGAGGAGAAATCTGGTCGTAGATGATGACTTTTCAGTTCTCTATGACCAGCATCATGATAGCTGGCGGCCGTTCGCATATCAAGGTTACATTCCTCGAGGTCCCTTTGAGGATTATAAGGGAGGGTCTTCCTCCCAACAATTGTACACTTTGGCAACTGCCAGCGCGGGCCCAGCAGACATCCAGGTGGATCCAATGCAGCCCGTGGATTCCAAGGCGATGCCTGAGAAGGCAAAAAAATTAGTCAAGGCAACACCTGAGGTGATTCCTTAGGCACAAAAGACGCCAGCATCGCCAGAGGGCAGACCGATTGCGATAGACCTTCTACAAGTCAAACCTCGATACAAGTTTATCATGGGAGCATCAGCGCCTGCTGCACCTGCTTCATCTCCTTCCCTTGATCCGACCATTGTTCCAGAAGAGAATAAGAGGAAGAGATTTGAGAAAATCAGGCGACCTAGCCTGACAGTGCAGCAGCCAGTCGCAAAGCTGCAGCCACGTTCAGCCATTCCAGAGACAGTTTCTCTGGGCAATCCCAAGCCCGCATCGGCTCAGGCAAAGCCTGTAGGTATGTTTACTGCCCTAGTCTTTTTGGTCTCATCTAGTCCTACCCCCACTCCATCTCTCGCTCAATCTGAGCAAGCCATGGCCGCATATTCCTCCCCGTCTCCACACCCTTCTAGCGGCCCCCATTCTTTTGATCAGTTTGCTCAGAACCCCAATGTTTCCCTATCTCTGAGTCAAACTCCAAACCCTTTGCCTGAAGTTAGTGCTGAAGCCATGCGTTCACCGTTACATCCACCGCCTCAGCCGCTTCAAACCCTTTCAGCATCAGCCGCTCCCATCTCCACTTCTCGGTCGCCCCCAAAAGCGGTCGATCCTTCCAAGGTCCGTCCGGTTCCTCCTGATCCCATTCCCACAGGAGAGACGTCTCAGTAGAACCCTAGGCTGGGGGAACCAGATTTCATGGATGACCTCCAGAATACAGACGACTTGCCCCTGGCAACAAGAGCTGTAGAGTACTCTATCTCTTTCCTCTAGAACCTGAAGCAGAGGAGACCTGAAGAGATAGCCGCCCCGATAAAGCGCACCAAGTAAAATTTCAAGAGGAGAGTGCTTACAACAAAGAATATAATCCCAAAAGTGAAGAAGCCTCTCCAGGAAATGACTAGGGCAAACTATGAGCTCCAGACAAAGGAGAAGAGCTTTTATGATATTGACAAGCGATACGAGATTCAAGGAATCATTCGTAAAGCTGACAATCCCCTTGTCAAGAGTCTGGAGGAACAGGAAGAACTTTTTGGGTTGTAGGATAAGACAAGACAGCTTGAAGAGGACCTGTCCAGGTCCACTGAGCAGCTGGAAGCGACGAGGCAAGAAATAGATGAACTTAAAGCCCAACTGGCTGCTTTCCAACAACAAGCTACAACTGAAAAGCAGGCAGCCTTGGAGCAGATTTTTCAGCTCCAAGAGTCTTTGAAACAGGCACAGTCACAATCTGCAAAGAGAGCATCTCAAGTGACGATCTTTTCGAAGAAGAAAATTAAGGAGATGAGGGCTGGTTTGCTACAAGGATGCAAGCCCCACACCTATAAGGCGATGTCAGTTCTATATTTTGCATCCATAATTCAAGAAGTTTCTGCCTAGGGAAAGCCTGTGGTAGAGGAGGCCAAGTGCCAGGCGAAGCAATGGCTGGACCTGGCAATAAATCTTCAATAGCATGAGCATGATGGCCTCCAATTCTCCCCCATGTCCTCATTCATTGTAGAATGGGCAGATGCAAGGGTAACCTTGCATAAATATTTCAAAAAATTAGAAGAGATGAGAGTTGCCAGACGAATGTTAGACGCATTCGAACATGAAAGAGACATTTGTATGGCTTCTTTTCATGCTCTTTCTGAACTAGGGTGCCCAGGTTTTGTTGAGAATGACGAGTTTCTCACCCTAGATTAGGTGAAAAGGAATTGGCAGTCCTTTGAAGCAGATATAGCTAAGATTAATAGCTGGACTGAGCCAATTCAGGAGAGTCAGGTCACTCAGATGGTGTCCAAATGTTGCAAGATCAACTTCTATTTCCAGGAGCTAAGAAAAAGATACTACACCATCGACCTGCATGCGGTCTCTGATTTCCATTCAACACTATAAGAAGTTGCTGACTGTAGGCCATTCGAAGCAGAAGCCTGGGGCCAAGCCCAGGCCGCATACAACCGCATCTGTGAAGCAGAAGCAAAATCCAGAGAGCCTTCGAAAGGTAATTCTGAGGGGGCAACTGACAAAAGTGAATCTGAAGAACAGTTGCCATGAGGAGAATAGCTAGAGCAGCAAAAGACAGGGGAGGCAAGTTCCTCTGCACCCAATGGATGAAGGCATGGATTCTTTACGCCGAGGCGAGCTCGACACCCCGTGAGCCCCCAGAAATGTTGTCACATTTTGCACGGGGTGCAATGTTTTCAATTTTGAAACAGTGCTGCTCTTCTTTTTCCCTCTTCCTCTATTTTCCTTTCTTTTGCTCTCCCTTCCTCTTTCTTTCCCACATTCTCTTTCTTCCCCCCTTTCTTGGAGCCCCTCAGTTGAATTTTAAACTTTCCAGCAAGTTACCTGAAAAATGGCTAAGTGTTGGTGCGAAGTTCGCACTTTGCCCAGTTTTGGTGTGAAGTGCGCACTTCGCCCAGTTTTTGTGCGAAGTCCGACTTCGCCCCTCTTCTGGGCACACCTTGTAACTGGCAGGCTAGCAGGCTGACAAAAGAGTGTTAAGTGCTGGGGCAAAGTTCTTACGGTGGCAGACACCAATTTTCACCTGTGCGCAGTCCGACTTCGCAGCGAAGCCGGAGTGCACCCTTGATAGGTGCGCAGTAAGGAAATAAACTCGAAAATACATATAAGACATGAAGGCCTTCCCGACTGCGCTGTTCTCTGCCCGTGTAACCCGAGACACTCTGATCCCAAGCGAAGTTGGACAAACTGCCTTTCAAGGTAGACACATGTCACACGACATCATCCATCATCTAACAAGTGTCCAGCTTCGGGATTTGAGCCGAGATGTGTCGAGCAAAAGGACGAGCATGGGCTACATTACTTGTGCCAGTGACCTCATTTAAAGCCGATTGGAGGTTCTACCTGCTCCAGCTACCCGCATCCCTACTGAGAAGAAGTTTTGCCCAACACACTGCCACGTAGCTGTCCAGTTTCCAAGAAGACCATGCTGCGGGTACAGTCTAGTCTGACAAAAGGTCAGCATTTGTAGCTCTTTCACCACTTTTGTTAGCTATTGTTTGACTGGGACCTTGTGCCCATTAATGTAACGGGAGGGACTCGGGCTATAAAAACCCACCTTGAATTCATTGTAAAGGGTGGAAGGGGAATGTCTGTTAGGGAACCAATGTAACCGTGCTTCTGCTTATAAATATAATTTGTATGCCTGGTTCTGTTCTACTGCTTTTATTTCTTTACGCTTTATGCTTTACGCTTCCCTGTGTCATGGCTCATTGATTCGTTTCAACATTTGATGATCAGGCGCCTTTAGCATTGTTTGTGCCATGGCTTGTTAATTTTAGCATTTGATGGTTAAACACTTCTGTACTTCATAGACTAGATGTGGTAGCAGTTCCATCAGTTGTGTGTTACGTTGCTGTCCGTAGTGGTGATTGATGCGTTTCCGTCGTGCTGTTAGTTCTCCTTGTAGGGAGAATGTTTTCTAGGGGACCATTGTAGCTGTGTAGTTAAATTCTTTGCATAACACATATACCTGGCTCTGATATCTCTAGGTTGCTTTCTACTTATGTTAGTGTCCGCAGTGGTGATTGATGCATTGTCATGCTGTTATTTCTCCTTGTAGGGAGAATGTTTGCTAGGGTACCATTGTAGCTATGAATACACTGCTTAGGTATCGAAAGTACACATAGATTTTGCAGTTCTCAGTCATGCTTTGTATTTATAATGCAGTAAGTATTGGTGATTGCTGGTTGCCGTACTGTTAGTTCCCCCCCACCAATTCCAAGTATATTTGTATATTCCTTTCTGTTCATTTATCTCTTTCCTGCACTTTTAACTTGAACATAAACCCCCCAAAAGGAGCCGACCTTCTCCGAATATTGGCATGGAAGGCATCTCTTCCTTCCGACCTTTCATGCTGGTGGGCGAATCTAGGCGCGTTAACCCAAAATCCTTTCCTCATGGTAGATTCGTAACCAACACCACCCAGTGCCTATCCCTACAATGTACAACTCCACACATAATCCATACATCATCGCAACAAGATCCGTAGATCGATTCAGCGTGAAGATTGATTTTTTTTTATGAATGAAAGGCGATGAACTCATTTGACTGTTTGCGTTCTATCCAATGTCAAATATTTCATGGGTGCTAAATTTGAATCTCATAGGGGTTGATTTTTTTATCACCAGGCCCTTTTTCTTTTTAAAGAGAAAAACCCTTTGTGGGGCCGCCTTGGTTTGAACAGGGGGTTCTACACCGTCAAAGTCACCCGGGAGTCGCACTCGACCCTGCCCGCACCAACATTATCAATTGGATTTTGGATACCCAATTCATATTTTTTGTAGGGTGGAGATTTGAACTTGGGACCTCCTTTGGAGGATTGCCCTCTCCTCTCCAACTCACCTACAACACCTGGGTAAAACTAATTTATAGTGGAAAACACCCCTTTCGAGGTGCCACTTTTGACAAGTTGGGCATAGGAGGAATGGAGCCTTGTAGGCCTCTACCAACACATAGGACATTCCTAACTATACCATATATCTGCAGGATGGAGACAAGGGGAATGGAACCTAGGTCGACCTCTACCAGCACCCAAGGCATTTACCAATGCACCACAACAAGTAGATTATATATATAGCAAAAAACCCCTTGCAGAGCTGCCTTGGTCTGAGAGACCACGAACAGGGGGTTCTACACCGTCAAAGTCACCCAGGAGTCGCACACGACCCTGTCCACACCAACATTATCAATTGGATTTTGGATACCCAATTCAGATTTTTGGTAGGGTGGAGATTTGAACCTGGAACCTCCCTTGGAGGATTGCCCTCTCCTCTCCAACTCACCTACACCTTGGGTTAAAAAACATGATGTTGTGCTCATTGGCATCGAATGTAAGAGACGTGTGGTCTAAGAGAGGCCAGCTATAGGAGGAAGCCCCAATTCTACATCATCACAAACTTTAGATCACTCACTATCCATAGTGTAGGTGGAATTACTAGTTTTGTGGAGGAACAAATCATGCTATTTGCATTGCCCAACCATGGAGTGGGACTAAAGGGCCCCAATGAATCACCTTGGTGCGCCAGATTCATAGCTTCAACTTTTTCCAATTCGACAACATTTGTTTCACAACTGGTGAGCACATGCTCGTAGTCAAGCTCGATCAGCAAGCCCATTCACGTTGGGTGACGCTTATCGCCAAATATTCCAATGTTCCACATATTTTGGGTGAAGATTTGATTTATTTTGGAGAACTTCCTTTTTTTTTTGTGTGTTTTTGACTTCATAGACTGTTACTGGAGTTTTGATCCCGTATGAATCTACGTGAAAGAAATTTGAGCAGTGTAGTCGCTCGTGCCTGAGGTAGCAGAGAAATGAGAGAGATTGTGTTGAAGATTGAGTAGGATTGAGGCATCGTTTCATGTGCAGCTCCGATGATGGTGGGTCCAGCCCAAATTTTTTTCTCTCAGACAGTTACAGTTCGACGAGATTAATTTTCGAAAAAACAAAAGCACCTACTGATTTGACCAGGGAATCAATGATGGACTGTGAGCATAGGAGTCTTGTATATTCGAACACATTCAAGGACTATTTTCCTCCACATTCAACCATCGTAGATTGTCTCTACCACTACGTTATTTTATTTGATTTGGAGGACACATAGCGCCACCATGGCCAATTTTCATTGTTGAACTCAAAATGCGCCATATTGGTCATTGTTTCCATCCACATGGCCATTATTCTCTTCATCCATGTTGAGGACCTACAATGCTATCATCAACGTTATTCTCCAACGTGGCACCACCAGCAACCCCACTACACTAGGCTATGTTTTTTTTATGTTTGAAAGATAGTATTGGCTACGATTGGTGGGATAGTCACCCCCCAAGCAACTTAATGCAGTGGATCTAGAGCTGTGTTAAGTGGTTCTTGACAAATTTTTTTCCAATCATCGTACCCAAGTCTGTAATGCATCGATGAAGGAGGGTGAAATTTTGGTCGAGCCATAGCATTGCATCGGATCTGAGTGCGCAGAGATCAAGAAAATTGTTAGAGAGTACTACATCTATTAACTGAGCTTTTGGCCTTTGTTTCACACTATGCGGGAGTAAAGCACATAATTTTATGTAATGTGGTGTCACTCGTGCCTACCATCTTCGTCGATCTTAAGACTTTGACTAGATATTCCCATGTCGGGCCTTTCGTTCAACCTTTTAGCCCTTTCCATCACTCCATGCACTAATCCTGATTCATATCCTGCTTGACAAGATAGTCTTGTTGAGCACTTGTGCTCAATTAAGCTTTTGCCATATTTTTTTGGTTTTTTTCCTGAGCCTCACCCTTATACACAACAGTGGTCTTTTTGGTGAGCTAGATTAAATCATGTGTGTACTATCATAAGATTCACCATTGACATTGTTTTTATGATATTTTACCACTTGTAAACTAAGATTCACAAGCATCTTCCCATACATATTTTTCCATACTTTGTGCACACTTCGAGGATATATTATCTTGTGATGAAGAATCCTTGATGCATAAATATACTTTGGATGAGGTCAATATTTCTATGCCAATTGAAGATATTTTGCACGATATTGATACAACTTCAAAGACTTTGGAGTCCTGACATTATTCTATGGATCGTCCCAAGTTATCCTCACTTGAAGCAGACATTTTGGATGGAGTTTCTTCTCATTTCATTGAGTCATACATTTGGATGTTGTTGATCTTCACGAGGAGCTTACATCCTTTTTTGATGTCCCTCCACATGTTTCTCATATAGAGCATTTTGAGAACTTTATTGTGGTGTGCCTTCCTTGTTTTGATTATCCACCTTGTCCTCCTACTCTTGTTGCCTTGGAGCCTTCTTTTTCTTCCTTTATCTTGCATTAAGAGTCTTGTAAGACTCTTTCACAGGTATCTTCAGTTGGACTCTCTTTAGGAGATTTTGAATACCATTTTACGACTTCTTTGCCTTCTCTTGCTGCTTCCTTTGTTATTTTCCTTTTGCAGTAGAACATTGAGTCTTTAGACTCAACACTTCCTAGTTTGTTGATGACTTCTTCACTTCAACAAGGTTCACAACCTTATTCATCATCACAAACAACATATTTCATGTTGTTCCCTTCTCATACATTCTTGGAGTGGGAAGATTTTTGATGTATGTAACCTGGCTTCTTTCTTCCTCGTGGGAGACATTCATTTTGGTGACGAGGCATCTATACTTTTTGGGGACATCACATGGATCCTTTGTAGGACCTTCTTGATGGAATTTGTCCTCAGGGGGGTGTTTATGAGGACATCTTCCTCTCCATCCTCTCTCTTCTTCTTCTTTCTCTTCTAGTAGATGGTTTTTCCCATGTGGTTTTTCATCATCTCTCCAGCAAAGTTTTCTTTATGGATATATTGTACATGAGTACCTTATCAGGTCTTGTTGTTGGGACTCATATCTATGGATATATCACTTGTTTGTTTTTGTTGTTTTTCATTAGCTTCTAGTACCACTTAAGGGGGGTGTTAGAGTATATTTTTATCTTAAGTATCTACTAGGATATTAGGATTATCTTATTTTTGGATGAGATCCATTTGACTATTTTTAGAAAATTGTTTGTTATGATACGATGGCTCATATTGCATGCACTTGCTATTTAAGCAATACCTCTACATGGAATAAAATAATCACTTCTTGATCTTCTCTCCATTCTCTTGTGATGTTTTGTATTTCTATTCACCTAGGGCTTTAATATTCTTTACAATCAAAACTAGAAAGGTTCAAAAGGAACCTTATTTAGTAATACCTATTATAAATTACTATAATTTCAAAAGTTGTTGTGAACTCAATTATTGAGATCCTTGTATATGTTAGTTTACCATTATGATAACCTAAGAATGAACAAAATACACCATAATATGTTTATTCCAATGTTGAGGTAAATAAGCTCTTAGGAAAAGAGTCCATATATGTTGTACTACAACTTGTTTATGTTGGTCACTGAAATTGAAAATTGATTTTTCAATGGTCATTATTTGAGATTTATTTAATTTGCATGTGATTATGCTAGAATGAGCAATAGGATAATGGAATGTTGGGGCTCTTTCATATTAATCAAATCGATGAGTCATGATTTATTTGGATTATTTTTACCTTTGGTGGCAAATACAATAAGACCTCAATCTAAGACTTAGCTCACTATGAGTATGAGGGTCCTTAAAATTTATAACCTAATAGTATTTAGTAAATTTAGAACTCTTTAGAGTATATATGTATCCATATTGTGGATATACATGAAACTAAGGTTTCATAACCACTATCCATTAGATTCACATCCTAGATAATAGAGAAGGATATAATTATCAAAGCTAGATGAACTTGGTTGAATGAAAAATGTGAAGAGGATGAGTACAAGATACCATATATTTAACATACCATATTAATATTATTTTACACAATTATTTTGTAAGAAAAGTGATGATTAAACTCCTATTGATGTTAAAGAGAAAAATATAAATAAAGTGATCTACACATAAAACTTCAAAGGGATAGATAGAGAACCTAATTTACCATTTTTCTAATATGATATTTTGAGAGATAGGAATGAGATATTTTATCTTATTTGGTCAACTAGATTTGATAAGGAGGTTTCAACTCAAGTTTGGGTAGAAGCATTGTCACTAGCCCTAACAGAACAAATAGTGATCGAACTTCATTTAATTATTGATGGATATTTTCAAGGATCATTAATATGGAGACAAAGAATAACATAGCGATTTTATCCAAGTAGACTACATCTAGGCTAAATGAATATATAAAGTGGTTAAGAAAGACTTAGGATTGACATAATACTTTTATTACATATTGAGTAGATTAGTACATTATTTTTTTGTCAATTGAAATTTTTTTATGACTATTTATTAGTTGAGATAGATATAAAATAAAATAGATAAAAAAATATGCTATTTTTGACCAACCTAAATACAAGGGTTGCTAGATGTGGTATCAAAGCCTATATTAAATACTAGGGATATAATGACATCACTAGTACTATTCTACATATATTTGTGATGTGAAAGGAAAATTGTTAACTTGACTAAGGTGGAACACCAATGGCAAAAACCCTAATGGAGGAACAAAAGCTAAGTTGCATTAAATTATAGCCATGGAAAGCAAGACAAGGGAAAGAGTTGTCATCCTATAAAAAAAGGGTTAGGAACAAACCAATGGAAAGGAAGAGAATGGGGGATAGGGATCATCATTTACAGACCTTTAAAAGTAATAAAAGCATAAGAAGTAATGATTAAGAGACCATAAAAGTTAAACAATATTATAGGGAATGGAAAAAGTGTAAGAAGACTTACTTTATAGAATGTTATCCAAGGATATCAAGAATATTACACTACCAAAATAATGGTAGGGATCTAAGTCATGTCCAATTAATATGATGAAGTATTTTTTAACTTCAAAACTTTTTTGAAAAGGCCAAGGTGGTATGGGTTACATACTAGCTTGCTAGAGAAGCCACATATTAGTCGGAGAAACTAAAAACTAAAAGAGGTTTAGTGGAAGGAAATATCACTTGGGATTAGCCTATTTATATATTCCATCAAAGGTGATTATTACAACTATACATTGAAAAGAAGATGTTAAAAGTTTATAATCTCCGTTATGGAGATAAGATGGTAACTCAATACTAGGAAACTTTCATGAAGATCCTAAAGTTTATAACTCAATATCATAATGATTAGATATTCTAAATCAAAGGAATTATTATGAGGTTGAATCCCAAAGGGGAAGACATGGATGGTCAAATCCCAATGACCATGGAGTAGGTATTTGAGAAAAAAATTAAGAAGGAAATGAAATTACAAGCAATAATTGTTTATCTTTTTTTAAAGGAAAAGATTTATTTACTTAACAAAAAATACAAAACTCTTTGATCATAGAGATCAAAGTGAACAGAGCATTATAGAAAATAGAACATGAAGATAAAAAAGGACATCATTATTGGAGTCCTCGTCATCCTCATTTACCACCCATGCCCTTCTACTTCTTGAATATTTGGTGGCAATAACCAAGGGCTATGTTTATAGCCTGATTCACTAGTGTGTTGGCCTCTTTGTTGAATTCTTGCCTTACATGTTAATTGGATATTCTGCCAATTATCTCACATAGTTGTTTAATCCTATCTTGAATAATCTTTAGTTGTAAAGATCTAAAATATTTATTTTTGGTAAGAGTTGTTATTATCAATTTAGAATCCTCGTAAATTATGACCTAAGTGATTCCATGCTTTACCACCAATTTTAAGTCAATTTTACATCCAATAGCCTCTACCATGTTGTTAGAATTTGTTTCCAATCTGATCATATATTTGAGAATGATATCACAGGGTCCTATAAGAATCAATCCCTTAATATTGCTTGACCAAGGTTGGACATGGAGGCACCATAAAAGAAGAGCACCAAAAAATAAATGTCAGGTGAGGAATTGTTTGCTCTATGGCCTCCTTTTATTAGGAAAGCTCGGAGATTAAGTTGGTAGATCATTATTATTTTTATGGGTGGTAGGTCTTCTTCATACTGGTGTTGAGAAAAACTAGATTTGAAATTTAAGACTAATTCTTCTTTTATCCTTCGTATTAATGTTCTATTATCCTTACCTTTGCCTTCAAATTCTTTTTTGGTTTTTATCCAACTAGATGTGCCAGATGAAAAATATGGTAAATATCTCCACAAGTATTTCAGAAGGGGCTTACCCACCAGTTTACCTTTATATTATTTATTCTACTTGGTAAAACATGTGTCTATGGTTAACCTTCCAGTGTAGGAAGTGCCAAGAATTTTGTTTATTCCTAACTAGATTGAAATTGGCTTCGGGTATTCAAACAAAATATGGGAAACTGTTTCACTATCCTGCACGCACTTGTAACAAACATGAGGTCTTGCTATACTCTTCTTTTGAAAATTATCACTTGTTAATATTTTTTTTTGAGAGACTAGCCAAGTGAATGCTTACAGTTTAGGTGGTGCTCGATTTTTACATACTATCGATAGTTTTTTGTTGGCAGGCCTAATTTGCTGATGTTGGACTCCTAGATGCATGAATTATTCCCTATTACTGTTGATGCTATCCCAAATAAGTTTATCTGGAATAATAGGATGAAGAGATATAATTCTCACCATGTGGGATTTAAAATAATTACAATCTCCTTGAAGCTGAGATGGAATGAAATGGGAGATCTAGTTTAGAGTTTCTGAGGTCTAATAGAACAAGTCTCCTAATTTGAGTATTATTTGGCTTTCCAAGTGATTATGTAATTTGATTTGAGTTCTCTCTCTTAATGGTGGATTTCCTAGGATCAGGTCCTCTCATAGATTAATTGACTCACCATCTCCCGGTAGCTAGAATATTTGATCCTCTATTATGCTCTTTGCTACCACTATATATTTCCAAACCAACAAGGCTCTGGGAAGTTTTTCTATGTGTTTGAGCATTTTGAAAACCCAAATTTTTAATTACATACTTGTTGACTAGTATGTGTGGCCATGCTCGATTGTGCTTAAGCATGTTCTAGAGAAGTTTTTCTCCCAGTGCAATCAAGACTATATCGACTTTTTTGATTCCTAGTCCTCCTTGAATTTTACCTTTGGTGACCATCTCCCAATTGACCAAGTGGAATTTTTTATCTTTTTGATTGCCTACCTCCATTCCATAGTAAGTTGCATATGATTCCATATGCCTTTTACAAAATAAACTTGGGATCATGATATACTAATAGTTGGTGGACTGGAATAGAAGCTAACACTAATTTGATCAATATTGCCCTTCCTACAAGACTGAGTCAACTATTACTATAACTTTGTATCCTCCTAACCATCTTGTCCAATGTTGGTGTCTAATAGACTAAGGCTTTAAAGTGGAATCTCATGGGTAATCCTAGGTATCTGAAGTATTTTTCTATGCCAACTGGAATCTTAGGATAGTGCAAAAGAGTTTGAATATTTTTGCTGCAATATTTTGTATATAAAATTGACTCTTTTGTTTTTTTATATGAGCCTCGATAGCTTGTGTGAACCAATATAGGCATTTATTGAGTTGTCTAACATTTTTATTGGTGGCTTCACCTAGAAGAATGATATCATCCACAAATTAGGCATGTGTTACAACTTCGCATCCTGTTGCAACCTCTATCCATGTTTTTTTCTTTCTCTTCAAATATGGTTTATTTAATCTTCCAAGAGTCTCAACTAAAATGATGTAAAATTATGGTGATAATAGACACCCTTGTTTAATTCCCCTTGTAGCTTGAAAGAAATTTGTTGGTTCTCTATTTTTTTTCATTTGGTTATATGGGATTAAAACAAGTCCCACCTGTATTACATCATCACCACATAGTGGTATTACAACAAAGCTTGGATATTATCCATGTATTGCTTGGCAAGATTTGAACCTTGGTCTCCTCTTTAAAAATTGAGGAATCTAACCTATTGAACTAATGCCACTTGATTGTTGGTTCTCTATTTATTAAGGGGGCTATACATGGGTTTCTGATGCATGCTCTGATCCACTTGATAACTTGATGTGGTAATCCAAACTTTTATAGGACGTATTCTATAAATTGTATATTAACTCGATCAAAGGCATTTTCCATATCAAGTTTTATAAAAATTTGTTTATTTTTTATTTTCTACTAGTATGGAGGGATTCATGCACCATTATGATATTATAATATATTTGTTTTATAGGCATGAACCCACATTGCTCTTTTGATATTAGTTTTTCAAGTTTTTTCTTTATCTTATTAGCCAACAATTTGGCAATAACTTTATAGGAAGAGTTACATAAAGAAATTGGTCTAAATATGGAGAAAGTAATGGCATTTTTTCTTTAGGAATCAATGATAGAAATGTGGATTTGATGGCTCCAAGAAGCTTACCTTTCATGCTAACATCCTCAATCATGCATAAAAAATCTTCTTTGATGATGTGTAAGTATTGCTAGTAAAATTTGTTTGTGAATCCATTAGGTTTGGGAGCTTTGCCCTTTGGTAAAGCTGCTATATTCTCCTTAATTTCCTCCATAGTGACTAGATAACTGAGATCCTATTTGTCTTTCAAACTTAATACTATCGGTATTTGCTATAGTAGTATTCCCTACGAATGTGGGTTTCCATTTTCTCCAGAGAGTAGATCCGAGTAATGCTGATTGGAAAGTTTATTAATTTTTCCCCTATATATATAAGTGGTTTCTTCATGCTCTATCTCCTTGATTATGTTTCTTTGACAACATTACATGATTTTTAGATGAAAATATTTGGTGTTTCTATCTCCCTTGCTTAACCAAACCATTCGAGATCTAATCCTCCAATGTGTTTTTTCTTCAAACCTTATTTTATTGAGCTTGTGAATCAGGTCATTTGTTGCATCTTCTTTCCATGGTTGAGGAGGATGGTCCCTAATTTTTGTTTCTATCTACTCTAGTTGTTGCATAAACTACTTTTATGGTTTGACTCATTTTTTTTCGACCATTTTTTTATCACATGCTTCAATTTTTGAATTTTGCTTTTCCACTTTTCTTAGGGGTTGGTGGACTAGACATGTTGGTTCCAAGTGTTTTCCACAAGTTCACTAAAATATTCTTTTGTCACCCATTCAGAGTTGTACTTAGAATTTTTTTTTGAGGTTGTAGGTTTTGACCACTATGCAAGAGAATTGGCTTATGATCTAAGATAGAGTTTTGAATGATGTGACTAGAAGTGAGGGGAAAGTGTATTAAGAGATTTTCACTAATAAAAAATCTATCCAATCTTTTTACAATATTGTTTGAACCTACTATTTTGTTGCTTCAAGTGTACTTCTCTTTGGTCGATCAAATATCTTGTAAGCTTTCATCCACCATAATTTGATTGAGCACATATTTGTTTGGATCCCTTACTAAACTCTTCCCAACCTTCTCCTAGTGATAGAGTATCATGTTGAGATCTCTTTCTAGTATTATGTTGTCAAAATTCTTAGTGTCTAGCCATTGTGCTAAGTTTTTCCATGATTCTCTTTTTTGGATAGGATGATTTGGACCATACAAATTTATTACTGCTATACTGGTTCTATCTAGTAAGAGGAATTTTATTCCTATCTAGTTATTGTGCATATGTTGTAAGCTACAAACTAATTGTTGCAGGTCCCAAGCCAAAGCCAATCCCCTTGAAGCTCCCATAAAATCAACAATTATCAATTCTAATTGTGCCCATATCTTCTACCATTTTGTAGTTAGTGTTGCCTCTGCTATTTTCATTTCTAGAATACAAAATATTGTTGGATTTTGCTCTTGTATTAGAACTTTGAGATATATATATTTTTAGAGGGATTTTCAATCCCATATATTTCCATGACATAATATTCATTTTTTGGATTGCTTCTTATTTTTTATGAAGCTCTCCTCAATTTTGACTTGTGTTTTGGATTGCAAGTCTTTCTGCGCTTGCTCATTTATGAGTTGTTGGTTCAGTTTTTTCCCTTAGTTGTAGATCATGTGGTCAGAAAGCCCTTAGGAATCACTATTTACTCCACTTGTGTTTCTTCTACCTCTTCCTATGAGTTCCCATTAGTTTCTTCTCCAAATATTGTATTCTATGGTGTATCTCCTCAGATCTTTGGTGATTTGTCAGCTTCAATCACATGTGTCTTCTATTTACCTTTAGGAGCCATCACATCTAGAGAGGTGATTTTATTTTATCCTTCACTAAGACTTGCAAATTTATTTGTGTTGGATGCTTTTTTGATCCTATGGTTGAGGTTGTCACTTCTTGCTTCTTGATTTGTGTGATCTCCTTTTGAATTTCTAGAATCCAGGTTCTTCCTTTTTGTTTCTTATGCTTGTTTAGATGGGAAGAATTGAGAGAAGTTCCCATGCTCATTGTAGGTTATAAATTTGAATGGTATATACTTGTAGTATAGGGGTTGGTTATATATCCAATCAAACACCTTTATTTCAATATTCTTGGGTAAACCCTTTTTCATATTGACTTACACACAGATGCGTGCACATATAACATTATTGGCCTTTGGAGGAGCCTAGTCAATGAATGTTATGATAACATTCCCTATTAATTCCATTGAAGGTTTATTCCATATATGCAATGGTGGAAATGGTAACCTCACCTAGATAGAAACTTCTTTAGTCTCATATTCTTGAGGATCAAATACCATGCTCCACGAGGTCATATAGAGTGGATTGAATCCTAGAAACTAGGGACCTCCATGAAATATAGTGCTATTTTTCATCACAAAGGCAAATGTAACAACAAAGTATCTCCTACCTATCATCATGAATTTAGAAGAGGAAAATTTACACCTCATTTTATGTTAATCCATTTATAGATTGTGATTGGACTAGGCCATATACCCATAAATTTGTGTGCAAGGGCTTGGGTGGAAAGCATGAGTAAAGGATGTTGGAAGAGGGTTGGAGGTACTTCAATTATCGAAGACTCATATAAATTGGGTATAATGGTACCATTGTTAGAGTGAGCAGGTGGTTTTTGATGGGGTAATTTCCTTGCTTTAAGCACTTGATGCATATGATTCAACTTCTCTTGATCAAATGGAAACTATTGCAAAAACACATAGAAGACCTTATTGTCTACTTATTTGAAAAGTGAGGCCACTATCGTCATTGCAACCAATAGACTGCCACGAATCACTTCTCAAAGAAGAGGTTCCTGTTGTTTGTATTTTCCTAACTCAAGCCCCAACTAGTGAAAAAATTTCAAAGCTAAATTCAAAGGAGTACCATACCTAAACTAATACTAGTGATCTCTCTTGGTAAAACTCTATCAATGCTAGGGTTTTTCATCTTTCCACAAATTCGTTCTTCCCCCAATTTGATATTGAATATAAGAAATTCTTATCATAAGGAGAATAATAAGAACCAAATTTCTTTTCAATGATATTTTCATTCTTTTAAGAAAAAGTTCCTAAAATGTAAATATTTCGATGGAAATAAATAAAAGTTTAGAAAGAGATATTTCAAGAAAAAATTAAGACCTACAAAATTTTTAATTGATAAGATAGTTATACAAGAATGGTGGCAATAAACTTAAAACAGGTTCCATAGATGGATGATTTGTTTATGGAGGAGATCATTATATTAATTAGTGTCATAAAAAAGGAAGCAAATCCTTTAAGTAGCCAAAATAGCATAATCAACTCTAACACCATATTCATAAAATGGTAGACAACTACCAAGTTAAACATAAAAACACTCTAATTTAAATGATAGGTATAATTTTTGGATGCCTCATAATTATTTTAATAAATATCAAAGCAAAAAAATACTTTGAAGATCCATAGGTGATAGGGAATATTAAAATAAAAATCTATTTTATAAAGAAAACATGGGTGGTTCAATAAGAGAAGAGTAGAGCAAAGCTTGGGTATCACTAAGTTGGAATTTTAATTTTACCATAGAATAAAACCTTTATATGATCCCTCTAGGATCATATGATAAAATAATTAGAGTCAATTGGCTATGACAATTTAGAGCCAAGGTTGGCTGCTATGTAAATATGGTTGAATATCTTAATGAAATGTGATACAACACCACCATATAAGGAGTCTAGTTGGATGGAAATTTTAGCTATACACTTTAGGAAAGCTCATGAAAGGGATGAATATTATATGCAATGCATATTGATGATTTAAAAGAAGAAAAAGAACCTACTTTTAAAGCATAAACTAATCTAAATAAATATTATAATGCGTTTCCCAAGGATATTCCAAGACTACCTTTGCGAAGGGAGTGAGTTTTTAATGAATACTCTTCTAAGAATAGAGATGCAATAAAATATATCTATTGAATAGAAACAACTAAGTTGTTTGAACTCAATATGGAAGTAAATGAACTATTATCAAAAGGGATGATTAAATCAAGTGTATCACCTTTGGTGCACTAGTAATCTTCATGAAGAAGAAATATGACACTCCTAGGTTATGTGTCCACTATTAGATGTTGAATAAAGAAACAATTAAGAACCAATAACCTCTTACAAGAATTGATGATTTGTTTGACCAAATGTGAGAGAAAGCTATACTATTGAAGATTAATCTTTGATCATAGAATTAACAATTTAGATTAAGGAAGAAGACATTATGAATACAATATTTAGAACACAATATGGGCATTACAAATTCACAATGGTCTTATTTGAACTCATGAATATAAAAATAGTTTTCATGGATTTTATAATTCGTTATTCAATGATTACCTAGACAACTTTATATTGGTATTTTTAGATGACATGTGTTAGGTACCAAAGATAGGTACTTAATGATTAAATATTGTATTGTATAATTGTAGGAGCCATAAATTAACTATTAAGGAAGACCACATGCCAAATTAGAAATAGATATCATAGAATCATTCATGTAACCATTGAGGAATATTATCATATGTAACCACAAGGAATATTGTCATACACTTTGTAATTTATGGAAGGTGAAACACCACATAGGTGATCTTGTAACACATGGAAGGTGAACCATCACACTCTTGTATAAAGAGAGATATAACCCCATTGTAAAATATATGAAGTATTCTTGTAGAATTCTTGGCTCATGGAGCTGCAACTTTTGTAGAGTGGCTTCCTTCCACTAAAGAGCATTGTACGATGTTTCCCTACCTCAAGGGTATTATCAATCTCTAATTGATTGTGTGAATTATTATTGTGCAATTTATTTGTGGATGCATGTTGAAAATTTTTACATATTGGTGAATGATTTTGTGTAATTAGAAGAGATGTTCATAACATTTGGTATCAGAGCAACAATTTTGGCAAAGTGGGGTTGTTTTTATAGAGCTAGGACACATTTTTTTTAGAAAAAATATCACATTTTGCAGAGGCCATATTATTTATTTTAGAAACCATTTTCAAAATATTTTTGTTCCAACATGTAGATATTTTTTAGTACTATAAAAAAACCTACTAATTTGTTAAATTATGATAAGTATTAAGAAGGTTATGGCTATTTGAAGTTGGATATTTGTGTTGTTTTTTGACCACACGATTTATTTTTAAAATAAAAATAATTGTATTAATTTTTCTAGCAGTTATTTTTAGATGATTTTGGCACCAACATGTAGATTATTTTGAGTACTATAAAAATGACTACTCACTTATGAAATTATGATAAATATTGAGAGTTACAACTATTTGAAGTTGGGATGTTGAGGTTTTTTTTTGGCTGTGATTTTATTCAAAAAATAAAAAATTAGTATTAAATTTTGTAGCTATCATTTTCAGAGTATTTTTTCACCAACATGTAGATTATTTTGAGTACTATAAAATTACTACACACTTGTAAAATTTTGATAAGTTTTGGGAGAGCTACCACTGTTTGAAGTTGGGCTGTTGAGGCTGTTTTTTGGCTGCGTGAAGTTTTTTTCAAAAAGAAAAACTTTGTATTAATTTTTTTAGTAGTCATTTTTAGAAAATTTTTATGCTAGCATGTAGGTTATTTTGAGTACTACAAAAATTACTGCTCACTTATTAAATTTTGTTAAGTATTGAGGAAGTTACAACTATTGCAAGTTGGGATTTTGGTGCTATTTTTGGGGCTATATAAAAAATTTATGCACAGGATAAAATATTCATAACTTTCAATTCAAGTAAGCCTATCAGTTGCCATTTGTTTTATTTTGAGGAAAATCTACATATTTAATTGTTTGAAGAAAGAAATAGATGAGATCTCAAAATTTTAATTTTTGAGAAATTCTAGTTATTTCAAACCCTAGCTACTTTGGGGAAAAAAAATCATGGTGTTACCAATATTCAATGGAGAGGATGATAGTGATACTTGGGAATGGTGGAAAATTTATGCCTTCAAGATCTTTTTTTTTTTAGATGTGATTTTTATCTTTGTTTAGAAGGACCAACTTTATCTTGGTTTAAGGAGATTGCTAATGAACCTATGTATACATGGGAAGAATTTGAAGTAGTTTTTTAAAGCAAATGGAGATAAAAATAAAATGATGATAATGTGTAGGTTAAGGAGACTACACCTTGTGTGTCAGGGTCAAATAGTGGTTTTGAATTTAAAAATTCTATTTTGCAAGTTCATGGTTGCTTTCAAAATAAAAAAGTTATTGTTTCCATTAACCCTAGAAACAAATATAATTTTATCAATATGTATTTGACTAAGAGGTTGCAAGTTCAAGCAAAGAAAATCAAAGACATATAACTTGAGGGTAAAAATATTCAAATTTTTGAATATTTGAAGCTTGCCATGGATAAATATATTTTACATTCAGATTTTCATGCTATTGATATGAATTATGTAGATATTGGTCTTGGTTATACTTGGTTGCATTCTTTGGGTACTATTAACATCAATGTGCAAAATAAGTTCATGAAGTTATGGTACAAGAAGAAGAAGATAACATTGCAAGATATCTCTCAGTCTAAGGTGCAAGAATCAGTGGAAAACCAGGAAGTTATGGTAGGGACATAAGTTATAGAAGATCATGAAACAAAGTCTATGGAGGAGGTAATAATAGAGATCAAGGAAGAAGCAAAATCTGAATCCAAGGACAAATTCCAAGATGGGAGCTTAAAAAAAGAACAAGATGTTGAAGAGTCTAAAAAGGTTGAACATCAGGCTAAGGTTGGAGTATATCGCCATCCACACCACCATGAGAGGCAAAAATCATGGAGATAGGGCTTGAGGTAGTAGAAGAACAATGAGGGCCATATAAGGAACTAGAGGAGCCAAAAATTTGGATATTCTACAAGTCATAAATGCAAGTAGGTATGGATAAAAAAGTGAAGTTTTTTCTTTAAACACATGGAATTAGCATCAATGAAGACCACCACCAATTATAGTTTCACTAGGATGGACGGACGATCGAGCTTGGTACCAGTACTCAACATGACTCAGAAGATCATATTAATGTTTTGAGGATGAAACATTTTATGTGGGGGATGGAATGTTAGGTACCCAAGATAGGTACTTAATAATTTAATATTGTATTGTATAATGGTATGAGCTATAAATTAACTATTGAGTAAGGAAGGCCACATATTAAATTAGAAATAGATATGTTATAGAATCATATATGTAATTATTGAGAAATATTATCATATGTAACCATAAGGAATATTGGCATGCACTTTGTAACTCATGGAAGGTGAACCACCACATGGGTGATATTGTAACTAATGGAAGATGAACCATCATATTCCTTTATAAAGAGAGATGTACCCCCATTGTAAAATATGTATGAATTATTCTTGTAGAAGTCTTGGCTCATGGAGTTGGAGATCTTGTGGAGTGACTTCCTTCCAATAAGGAGCATTGTATGGTGTTATCATGCCTCAAGGGTATTATCAATGTCTAATTTATTGTGTGGATTGTTATTGTGCAAATTATTTGTGGATGAATGTTGAAAATTTTGGCCTATTGGTGAATGATTTATTGTAATGAGAAGAGAGGTTCATAACAATATGTTAGTTTAATCCCGATGGTATTTGGTGCACTAATGCTAGTATGTTCACATGTAAAGTAGTTTTCACATCCATGAGGTGATAGACTATATGGGATGATCCTCATAAAGGATGTTATTTATATAATATTTGTTTAGTAGTTTTAACATCCAAAGGGGGATAGCCTATATGGGATGATCCTCATAAAGGATGGTGTTTATCTAATATTTATTTATTTAACCAAAATCTAGTTATGAAAGCATGGTGTAAAACTTTACCCCATTGGATTTGAATATTAGACCTCTTAATTAAAGTTCCAAAGTCTTTACTACTAGGCCAAATCAAGTTGTTAATGAGAATGAACATTTTGAGCCTCTACATATGGTGATAAAAATAGTGATGGAACATGCACTTTATGAGAAGTTGTTCAAGTGTGGATTTTTTCAAATTAATGTGCATCACTTTGGTTATATCATCTTGGTAGACGATATCTTAGTAGACCTTATAAAAATTAAATCCATTATAGATTGGATAACACCTCAAAATTTCTATGAAGTTTATAGTTTTATAGGATTAATAGGATGTTATAGGATATCCATTTAGGGACCTTCCAAGATAGCTCACATGATCACCTCATTCTAGAAGAAAGGAAAAAAAAAATTGGATTGAATAGTGTGAAAAGGACTTTTAGCTACCAAAAGAACAACCAATGATAGATCCAATACTTAAGGTATATAATATTAATGGTTATAAGTACTCACTAATGCTTGCAATGAAGGATTAGTAGTATTAATGTAGGAGGATCGAGTAACGGCTTATGAGTATCACAAATTAAAGTTGCATGAGAAAAATGATGAATTGCTTGTTGAAATTATAATTTGATTCATGACCATGAGTAACATTGTATGATGTAATATTGGATAGGCCTAAGGTCATTTGTTGTACAATGCATTGAATTTATTGTAATATTTTATTATGTAATTCCTATGAGTTGTGGTTAACCTAATTAATGTTAAACCCATTTATAAACTTATAATCAAATTTAAAGCCTTTCTTGTTATGTCAACTTAAGGTTAAGTTCATTTATGCATTTGGGATTCTAGTATTGCTATAAATACTCCCCACCACTCCTCATTTCACCATTAGAGTGTTGTGATTCTTATCTATAGATAATATAGTGAATATATATGGTGACTACAAGTGCCACTACATCTCTCTTTTTTGTCCTTTTTTATGCTTTTTGTATAAGATTTTTTTTGATCAAGATGGAAGAAGAGGTTTTGAGAGGGGTCCCAAAATTTTTACAAGAAATCACCTACATATTTAGTAAAAATATTAAAATTGAGATATCACAAACAAGACAACCCATAAAAACTAAAACATTTCGAAGTGCAATAGTCCATAGAGTGAAAATGTCTCCTAGGACCAAACCAAATAGGAACCCAAAAGAGCAAAAAACCCATAAGCGATTGGATTAAAATCTCGTAACACCAAAAGGATAGATAGATCTCTATTATCAGACTCAACATGGCTTACATTATTATATTTTTCCTCCTACCTTGAGTGCCTTTTTACTTCCCCCATCTAAGGCTATTACTATTTGGATTCCATTGGCAATATCTCTGTCTCTGTATATTTTTCTTTGATTTTCTCATTAGAAGGTCTCCCTTGAGATATAAAAACACCAACATCAATTCATAACTTCTTTTGATGTCTAGTTTTTGGATTTTGGGCAACTTTTTTCAGATCAACTAAATTTCCTAGGTTCTTTTTTATTTGATCTACCCACTTTTTCAAAAATATTTGGTTTTGCTCATCTTCAACTTCCTCATTTTCTAACTAAATATTTCCATCATCCAAATTTTACAAAAGGCCATTATCTTCATCTCCAAAAGTATTCTCTTGAAGCAAATCAAAGGAATTTGGAGAAATAATAATATTCATTTGCGGGGAAGGTAGAGTATCACACACCTTCATCTTATCTGTCATAGCTTGATTCTCAAAGGAAGAATCCTTCTGCATATTAGCTTTACTTACATAATTTTAAGGGATCCAAGCACCCAATATATCTTCCTTTATGGGACCCTCTAAGGATAAGGTATTTTGCATTTTTTCTCTTAGTATTTTTAGCTTCCAAGATATATTTCTACCTAGAACTCTCTTCTCTAATTTGCTTTTGTTGCCAAAATTTATGACCTTGGGAAGAAGGCTTCTAGTTTGGGTATACCTGAGTCATGTGCCCTAATTTCTTACAAATATTATATTTCATAGAGGGATTATCATATTCTAAAGGCTAATTCCAAACACTCAATTTTGAGACCAATCAAATTGCATCTAGTGAATTCCCTCACAACTCTACATTAACACATATCTTGGTATAGACAAGATGAGAATTGGACTTGGTGGTTGAATCCATAGCAATTAGATGGCCCATTTCCCTAATAATACCAAGAAAAACCTCATCATTTTAGTAGTTAAAGGGGGGATTTGGTAATATCATCCAAACTAGATCCTACAGAATGTTTTGGGTCTTCGAATTGAAATTAGGTCCCCATATCCTTAGGAAAAGGCCATGCCTTCCAAAGAACCAAGGCCCCCCATAAAATTCTCTCTGAATCAGCAAAATAGTTTAGCTTCACCATAAAAAACCCTAGAGAGGGCAACAATCTCCATATGACCATTTGACCTTCACTTAGTAAAAGCCCATTTTCTAACTGTATCCAAATCATGTCTAACCCCCTTAAATTTGCCTACCAAGTGATGGGAACCTTGTTCAATGGCCATATTAACCAAATCATCTAAAATAAAAAGTTAGCCCTTTTTTGGAAGTAGATCAAACTTGGTCTGTGAGAACTTAGGATTTCCCAACACCACTTGAGACCAATACTATTTTCCATTATCTTTTGGAACTAAAACATCAACATTCTAAAGAAGATCCATACTATCAGACTCCGCCCCTTTATGTATAAGATTTGAGTGGATGTATTGCTTCTATTTGTTTCTAGAAAATATTGTGAATTCTAAAATGGTATTAGAGCAAAGTATGGAGTAGTTTCAATTTGTCATGTAGAAAGTTAACTTGGATCCTCCAATGCTTCTTTCAAGATCCAAGATAAATTATTCCTCAAAATTTCATAAGCATTTTCCATAGAAGAAATAAAGCGATTTTTTCTACAATATGCTACTCATTTTTTCAGGAATCATTGAGAAGATATGTATACTTTATTCTTTTCAAGGTAATCCTAAATGTTTGCTTGTAAATCTGATTCACTTTTTGTGTAAAAATGATAACTTTGGCTTCTTCTAGTTTTGGTGCTAATTTTTCAAATTTGATTTGCACATTAATGCATATATGCCTATTTTTGTGCATGCGACTCCACTATGCACCTTAAAAAATGGAGTCATAGTGATTCCTCTTTTTCAAGGTAGTGAAGAGACATGTGGATGTTGTTATGGCACTACTATAATGGCTAGGGAATACAAATATAGGGTTTATAGTAGGGAGGGTTGTGGGTTCAAGCCTTACTCATTGATGCTTTGGTGTAAAATGAAAGAATATTGTGAATATGTGTCATTGTGCAAGGATAATTTATTTTAGATAAGATACTCAACAAATTTCAAGGAATCATGGGCATATTCCACCATCTAGAGGCTCTATTTTATTGGTAAGTGTACCTTTTCTAAGGCATTGGTGACTCAAAAGACCCTAGTTTGGGTCCAGAAGGGGTATGCTATTTTTGGTTTGACTCTTCCTTCTAAAGGCATGGAGATTATTTTTCTTGGTTAACTTGTTTCCTTCTACATGTGTAAGGGAGGAGAATTGGTTAAAGCAATGATCTTCATAGGAAGGTGACAAAGGTTTGATTCTTTCTCTTGGTATTTTTAACAAAAAATGAATGGGTAGTTTTATTGGCCAATGTGGCACTCTCGTAGATCACATAATCTATTATTTTATGTATTTATACCCATATAGCCAATCAGATGCAACCAACTATCAAAGTCACATAGGTTTAGATGCACTAAAGTGATAAAAACTAAGTTGAAGACACTAGAAAATTGTAGATCACCAAGTGGCAATCGGTAATTGGAGATCAATTATCTAAGATTTAGACCTTTAATTTTTTATTTTTTGGGGTCTATTAGGGCATAAATTTTGCACATGAAGTCATTTTGAGACCATTTTTTCAAATCACACAAATTTTTAAGCTCTACTCATTGGTGGCATCAATTCAAGGATCTACTAGAATGTTAGAGGTTAGGTTGTATAAGATGGGTCATCTATTGGACATTTTGAATGAATAAGTTGTCATTGATGTCAAGAGTGAGTGGTCATTGATGTCAAGCTTTCAACACCAGTCAGTGGCAGTTTTAGTGGGCAACATCAGTTTTAGGTTCTCCAATAAGTGCAAAAGGATAGTCCGGTTTTAGTTAATCAAGACCCGATTCCAAAAAGTCAGATATGGTTCAAAGTGCAAAGAAGAAGCCCAAGTGAATAATATTATAATATTTTTTATAATATTATAAAGGGAAGTTTTAAATTAATTATAAATTAATTAATTATTTTTTTATTATAAATTAATTTATCATTTAATTTACTTAAGTTATTTAAATTAATTATTAATTAATTTTAATATTAATTATAAGTTAGTTTATATTAATTTAACCCTAAGGTGGGTTATCAAATTATAATTTGAATTTTTGAAATTTGAATTCCAAGCACCGACGTGGGAGCAAATTTCCAAACGTGTATAAAAGGGGGATCATCCCACCTTAGCAAATTACCATGCCTTAAATTTTAATTAACTCCAAAATTTACGAATCATGTTGCATCTAAGTGGAAAGCATTGTGGTTTTCATGGGAAGTCAATGGTGCACGAAGGCATAAGGTGAAGGAAGTGTTCCTTCCTTCACGTGGGCATCAATAGCCCACGCGGTGGACTCCCAAGTGCTAAGGTGCTTAGGCTTGGGGAGATAGGGGATAAAATCATGTTGAAACCCCTTTTGGGGGAAGCAAAATGTATGCATTGAAATTGAGCACCAAAATTTTTAGAAGGGTTAGTTGAGTATTTAAAAATTATGTTTTGCATTTTTATATTGGTTTGTAAGGTAGTAAGGGGAGTTATAAGGGTTATGCAAAATTAAATTTTTGGTGTTATTTGCTTTAGTGTTTGGAAAGGGTAGTAAGGTGTTTTAGGAAGATTGTTTGAAGTATTGTGGTGTTGGATATTATTTTAAGTTGGAGTTTATAAGGTGTATCCAAGGAATTATTATTTTTCATGTATGATTTGATGGTTGTTAATTTCAAAAGGGAGCAATAAGGCATAATTGAGCTTTGAGTATTTTTGTGTCCAAGGAATATTTGAGAAAGTGTTAAGAGTGAGATTTTGTCATCTAACCATTGAAATTAGAAAGAAGGAAATTATGATTTAGACAGGTTTTCCAAGGGCACTTCTACATCAAACAAAAGGTATGGGCATATTCTTCCTAGTGAGTGATTGTTGAATGTTGTGAATGCAAAGTTGGAGTGAAAAGGATTTTTTGGTAAGCATTGTTGAGTGTGTGTTGAATTAATACTTTAAGATTTTTTGGAATAAAGAGTTGTTGATAAAACCTTGTTATAAGCATTGTTGTTGAAGTGATTGGTTGAGTGAAGAACTTGAACTAGGCTTTGCAAAGATCATGAGTATCATTGCTATGTAAATATTATTTATAAGCATTCTTTATTGGAGATTGTTTAGTCTCTTGGCTAAGTAAGAAGCAAGTTTTAGTATCCTTATCTACAATAGAAGCAAATATATTGCAGCGATAGCCAGTTGTACACAAGTATTATGGATGAAGTGAACTAGAATTAAAGATAAAACATGATCATCCTATTCCCATATTATGTGATAATACAAGTGCTATAAGTATCTCAAAGAATATAGTGATGAACTCCAGGACAAAGCACATTTTGATCAAGTATCATTTTCTGAGAGAACAGGTGACAGATAAACAGGGCAGGCTGGAATATGTTACTACAAAGGAGCAGATAGCAGATATTTTCACTAAGCCACTTTCAAAGGAAACCTTTGAGTATCTTCGAGAAAAAATAGGAGTAATACTCCCACCCCAAAATTAACCACCTCAATAGGAGGTGGGGGAGGGGCTAAACTAAGAGACTCATTCTTATCCCCGAGCCCCAAAGATGACCCTTTGTAATTGATGTCAAAGGGGAGATATTTGAGTAAGGGAAGAGATTTGGTTTAAGGAGAGAGCATTGAGTCATGGGGAGCAATGCTCCAGGGGGAGCAGAATAAAGAAAAAGGTCAAGGTTTGGTAAAAAGAATTTGGGTTGCCATCAATGACAAAGGGGGAGATTGTTGGAAATTTTGAGTGGATAAGTTGTCATTGATGTCAAGAGTGAGTGGTCATTGATGTCAAGCTTTCAACACCAGTCAGTGGTAGTTTTAGTGGGCAACATTAGTTTCAGGTTCTCCAATAAGTGCAAAAGGATAGTATGGTTTCAGTTAATCAAGACTCGGTTCCAGCAAGTCATATATGGTCCAAAGTGTAAAGAAGAAGCCCAAGTGAATAATATTATAATATTTTTTAAAGTATTAGAAAGGTAAGTTTTGAATTAATTATAAATTAATTAATATAATTATTATTATAAATTAATTTATAATTTAATTTACTTGAATTAAGTTATTTAAATTAATTATTTATTAATTTTTGTTGGAAATTTGAGGTATTTTATGTTGTCATTGATGTCACATGGATCACACTGAGTTTTGGTGGCCAAAGTATTTCATAAATAAGCATTTATCATATTTTGGAAAGCATGAATATATATAGGGTTTTTGTGAAAACCAAGGTAGGCAAAATAAAAGGTTTTATTTAAAACCATGGATAGCATATTTGAAATGGGTTTTTCTTAAAACTCAGGTTGTATTTTCGTTTCATCGAAAAAGATGCCCCGGTGATGGAGATATTTAATTTTAAATATTTAAGTTTAAATTTTAATTATTTAAATTTAAAATTAAAAGTTAATTTATAGCGCCGACATCAAAAGAAAGGAGGAGGCACATAATATTAAATTTTAATTTATAGCGCCGACATCAAAAGAAATGAGGAATGCATATATAAATATGCCACCAAATACTTTGATTTATTCCCTATGTCCTCGATGATGGTGATGCGTTCGAATTGCTAAGGAAGTGAAAGGTGCCATCGTGTTAAAGAGTGTGCAAAAGGTTTTTGTTCGAAGAGGGAGCAAAGGTGTTGCAACTCATTCGAATCTAGCAGAGAAAGGAGGCAATAAAAGTAAGGGAGGTCCCTTACCAAGCATCGTAGGTGCTTGTGGCCTAGCGGTAAGAGGAAAACAATGTACAATGTGTATCCATAAGGTGGAAAACCATGTAAACCCCTTCGGGCGATCCGGAGAAGAGTGGTAGGTGGTCCCGCGAAGCTTTCGGAGAAGGGTAGCCTAGTGTGTAAGCACAGCAATGAACCGCGAACCCTCGGACCTATCTAAGATGAGGGGGGAGATCCCAAGTACAAGCCTTCTCCACCCATGCATGTACCGAATGCTCATACGGGGAAGTGCCGGGTTGCATTTTAAAAGAAAGGGCTCAAATTTGAACGTCCACAACTCTCTTTCTTTGGGGTGCGTTTGGGGTGCGGACACACCTGCGCGGATTGCAGGTGACGGTTACAAGAATGGCGGGGAAGTGAACAGTACCCGACGACAGGGATGAATGTAGACCCATCGGACAGGGGTAATCATTCCGGTCCCGGGGATACTCATTAGGAAGAAGGTTGTAGACGACACCAGCCAGTCACAGGAGGCGAAGCGCACCTTACTCGAAAACACTGCTACTGGCGTCGGGTGGGATCAATAAGTTAGTTCTTAAAAGTTGCCCCCATGTTGAATTTAAAAGGGCCTTTGCCTTGCCTTTAAAACAGCCTGCCTGCCGAGGGGAGGGGGAGAGGAGAGGTGTTAAGCGCGTAGAGGACATTTCATATCATAAAGGCCTCTTTTAGAGCTTTTTGATCCTTTGCAAAGCACCTGGGAAGAGGAGTTCGGCTAGCTCTTTAATAAATAAGGGCCCCTTTTATTTTATTTTAAAGGTCAGATTGCGATTTTTTCTTCCCTTCATTCCAGCTCCGATAGGTGGGGAAAGCATACTGATCATTCAGACTGGATTCTTCTTCAACAAAAAACAATAGCGAGGCCTCAGATCAGAATTTTAGAGAGGAGAGGGCCATCCCCCTTAGAGATTTTAAGAGCTGGGATCGAACGGATTCGTAACAGCACCCGGAACAAGGCATTTCCCCAATCGCCTCTATTATTCAAAGGTCCTGCCCCGCTCTTAGAAGCGTTCTGAACACCCTAAGCTTGCTTCTTTTTCCGCTCTTGTTGGGCCGGGGATCAGGGACCCTGCGCGTGAACCCCTCCACCTGGGGAGCTTTAAATTAAAAGGTCACGAGACGGGAACCGCTCTCTATTCTAAGGAAAATAGATATGGGAAAGAGTCGTTTCAATCTCTTAAAGCTGCTTTCAAGCCCACTTATTATATTGAAGAGGTCGTGCCATAGAATAAGGTTTTCCCATGCTTCTCTTCCCCATCAGAGTCAGAGATTATTTATTCAACCTTTTGAGGCATGGGTGCCTCATTCTGAATCAATTCATTATGTGCTCATTAATAAAAATCCCCGCCCCCGCTTTTATAGGGATAAGGATAAGCACCCTTAAAGGAATAAAGCGCATAAAATAATTAAAGCCTTTACCTCTCTTTTTTCAAAAACGGGCTCGGAGAGGAACTTTGAAAGAGCACTCGACCCATATGAAACGGGGGGGGACTCGACCTATATGAAACGGGAAAGGACTCGACAAGGGAGAGCAGGTCGAGGGAGAGGGCTCGGGAGAGGATTGGTTGATTAGACAACGGAAAAACCGCTCCATGCCTTACCTGAAAATAGAGAGGGTGAGAGGGTTCTTGCCCTTCTGTACGAGCCTACGAGAATAAGGCCCCCTCTCAATTTTAAAGAAAGTGTGCTCTTTATGGGGGGAGATGCTGGCAGAGATTTGTGCAGGCACAAAAGGGGGCTCCCTGGATAGGAAGTAGAGTGGTTTCATCGATGGTTTTCTTTAAAGAGGACCAGAGAGAGGCTTTCTATTTCAAGAGGTGGGGAAGTGATCGATTGGATCGAAAGAGATAGGGCAATGCCTCTGGATCCCTCCCATGTTCCGCTGCTGTCCGGTTGGTTCTTCCCATGGTTCGATTCTTTCCAGTTCCGTTCTATGTTCGAGGGGGGCCTACCCCCGTCCGCTAGCTGATGGAGATTTCTCATTCGACAACTATAAAGGAGAGGAGTCCGTAGCTTCCCCATTCACGGACAGACGGATTTATTTAGACAGCAACAGAAACCCCATTCACCTTATATAAGAGAGGACAGATTTAACATCACACTACCGGGAAGAAGATTGAGTATCCATCTCATCCAACAGGATTTTGACACTCCCGAAGTGCGAGGGTAGAGGGAATTCCTTAGGTTGACACCCCATTCTGGGTAGCCTTAGCAACAAACCCCATTCACGGGCAGGGAGATACCGCTCTCTATCTATAATCGAAAACGCGTAAGACCTTTAGAATAAAGGCGGCAGGGAAGAAGATAGATGCCATGATGCCTCGGATAGATGCCATGGATTGATTTACACGTTTTCTCGGAGTGCGAAGGGGGGGCGGGACCTGCTAGAATTGAACCTGCTTCCCCTTCAAAACCTCTTCAAAACTTTTAAGAGCTTTTTTAAACCATCAATGATATGACGCTCTCCTCTCTGTTTTAAATGCCCTTCTCTTTAATAACCCCTCCTCTCCTCTCTAAAAATATGATATGAGGTTTTAGCTCATAATTTGAAAAAGGGGCCTTTAAAACATAGGGGAGGGGAGGAGCGCTCTTTAAAACAAAATTGGGACAGAAAGGTTGATTGGACAGATAGAATCAACCGGTCATGGTGCAAGAAGTAATGGTCATTACCCCCTCTAACCGGTGTTAGTCATGGTATCTATTACCAACGTTAGATCGATGCATCCGTCATTACTCCTAACCGGGCCTGGTCATCGCTGTCGGAAAAAAACAAAAGTCGACTGATAGAAACATGTCATGGTCTTAAAAAGCTGTTGGTTATGGTCATTCGCATCCATGCCGCTGGCTCTACCACTTCCATTCGTACACTCTCGTATCCATGCTGTTGGTTCCGGCTGGCGCCAACCGCATCCGGAATCAGTCCAATCACAAGGGAGCCCGGCATATCGATCGAGATTTAGAGATCAATGATATTACCTCTACAATATGGATGGACATGATCAATGATATTACTACATGCTGGTGCCCGTCTCGTCTTGTCGGTCCCGTTCTGTCGGTCCCGTTTCGTTCTCATCACACCGACTTTTGAGCCTTTAAAAATGGAGAGGTTCGCCTTATAATAGACGAGCGTTCATCATACCGGCCCGCCCTTTTAAGCAAGCCCTTTATGTCTCAAGGGCCCCGGCTCCTTTCAATCTCAAGCTGTAGCCGGGCTCCTTTTAATTTTAAGCTGTAGCCCTGGCTCCCGCCGCCGGCCCACTCGGCTCTATTGCTCTATTCTAAAGTAGCTCCTCTTATTGAAAGCGCTCAATAATTTCGAGGTTTGCTTTAAAAATGTGGCACCCTTTAAAAAATGGTAGAACCCTTCCCCTTCCCCTTCTAATGAGAGGAGGAGGATTCGTTCTCCTCTAGCCATATCAAGAACCGAGAGAAGGTGCCATATCGAGAACCGGGGGGAGGGCGAAGACCTAAAGGTCATAAGAGCGCATCTATCTCTATCTCGACCGGGGAGAAGTCAAGAACCGTCAGATCTCGACCCATCTTTTTAAGGTCATTTATGCGCCGGGAGGAGGTGCCGTATCAAGAACCGGGGAGATATAATATAAAGGTCTCGACCTTAGAGAGGACGGAGGGCGCATAAATCCAATCAATAGGTGTAGTATTAAGCGGTTGAGCGCTCATCTAAAAGCTATCTCTATCTCGACCAGAAGGGAGAGGACATTCAAGGGCTCGACCTAAAGGGAGATAGCTGCACTCGACCTATTGATTGGGTCTCATTCACTAGGGTGGGGATTGGGAGGGGTCATGCTCGACCGGGACCACCACCTTTTTAGGGTAGGGCCACCTATCTCTTTAAGGTCATTTATGTGCTCGACCTTTAAAAAATAGGGCGAGTACGACCTCTCATATGTGCTCGACCACCGGGCCACCTATCTTTTTAAGGTCATTTATGCGCTCGACCTACCTTAAAAAGCAAGCCGCGGGTTTCCCCAAGATTTTGAAGGGGCGGGAACAATGACTTCATGAGTGACGCGAAGACCCAGTTCGATGAGGGGGGGCCGCTCAAGCATAATATTCCTCTCCGGCCCGGGAGAAGGGAAACGTTGAAAAGATCCAATTCTTCTGGATCAATATCTATGCGATTGAAGGTTTATCTCATCCAAAGAGCACTCGCTTATTGATTTGAAAGGAGAAACCGATTTTAAAACCTCATAAAGGTTGAGGGAAGAGAGGCCCTCCTCTCTCTTTTCAAAAAACAGGATAGAGAGCTGCTTTTATAAAGGTTGAGAATAAGCCTCAACCTTAAGGTCGAGGGATAGGAGCCCCCTTAAGAGGAGATGCCTATAGCATCTCTTTCCTTCGCTCTGAGCCAGGATCATCAAACTCTTTCTTTACGCACGCTAAAAAACCCTGCCAATAAGAGATTGGTACTGCTGCTTATATAAAGAGCGTTCCGATCCATTGTACCGTAATGCCAATAAGAGATTGGTACTGCTGCTTATATAAAGAGCGTTCCGATCCATTCTAGAAAGAATAACCTTTCCACATTCCGAGCCAAAGCGGATTGAGGGGGCCACCTATCCATCAGGCCCAATGAGTGAGTGATTCCGGAGCCACATTCCTATTCGACCGGAGAGGACAGGACGCGACTATGGAATCGATCACACAGCGGCGGCCGCTCTCCTCTATTAGAAAAGGCGCACACGGGAGGAGAGGCACGGTGGCTACGAAACCATGGGCGGGAGGAAGAACGATAATCGGCGGCCGCTCTCCTCTATTAAAAAAGGGTGCAGGGGAGAAGGCACTCTAGTGATCACCGAAGGAAAGAGAATGAACGACCTCTAATAAGGATTTTAAGAGGTCCCTCTTTCTTATTCCGGTTCAGTGCTCGCATCGTTTCCTTGCATCAAGGGGCGTCCATCCCATAGCGAGCTTTTGGAGATCACACCGCTATTCTATTATGGTCAATCGTGGATAATACATCCGGTCAATCCCCTCGCAACTAGGTAACACTCCGGTACAGCCTCCTGCTCCAGCTACAGTTGCAACTGGAGATAGCCTTAAGGTGGGCGGGCGGAAATAATACAATGGCGAATCCAGTAGAAAGACGAGACATGGAGATTGAACGGTCCATGAAAGGGTCACAGTCAGGGGGGAACTCCGAGGAAGCTGAAGATACCCCACTGGGACTGAAACACAGTCCTGGCGGAGATTTTAAGAGCAAAAAGGGTTGAAGGCTGAAGCTTGAAAACTGCCAATCCCCCCCATGTTTTGCCTTTAAAACATGGGGGCCCTTTTAAGAGCCCTTTGAAATGGTGGGGGAGGGGAGGGGGAATGTCGGGTTTTAAAAACGGAATAGAGCGGGACCGATCGGGATATTTTTAAGGGATCCTTTGGGATTATCTGGTAAAAATGGCGATGAAGATATTCTCATGCTCTCTATCCATAACCGGGGACTCCGGAAGAAGTTCCGAAGACGCACCCGAAGAACTCAATTAAAAACGCGAAATCGAGTTGATATTGTTTTTTTACAGGAAATCAAAGTCTGTCTTACGATGATCCAACAGTACTTGACTGAGATCAATCTCCCATGGCCCTTGATTAAGGTGAATGATCCGCGAGGCTCGGCAGGAGGGATTGCAATTCCTTGGAATCCCAACAATTCAATAAGTTTTAATCCTTCATTAAAGCGGGAGGCTCTCTAATGGATAGCGGGTATAGCTATGCAAGATTCGGATACAGTTCCACTTTTTTAGAGCTAATTAACATCTATGCCCGGGATGAAACACAATACCGATTATGGGCTTTTTCGAAATAATTTGTGGCTCACTTCCCAGATAATAACTAGATATTGGGAGGTGATCTGAATGCTTAAAGAGTAGTCTCTCGGAAAAGAGAGGGGGGAATAGAGGATTAGACAGATCCTCAAAAATGGGAGCTTATCAATTTCGTCAATGAATGCAAGCCCCTTTTTTAATTTTAAAGAGGATCCCGATGAATGGAACTTTCACCTGGACCTTTCAAAACAAAATAGAGGCCTTTTATTTTAAAAGGGCTTTCATCGCTGAAAGGCGTTTCAAGATTCCCGATAAGCGAGAATTGGCGTTTTGAAAGGATTTTTTGTTTAAAAGGGCCTTTAGCCTTTAAAATGGAGGGGAGAGGAGAGGGCACCCAAGCTCAATCGCCTTCGAGAGTAGCGGGCTCGGACTTATGGATAGAGAGCCCCATCACTCTCGAGATTTCTGGACAAGGTAGACCTGTGAATGTTCCTTTCCGCTTTGAGAGTGGCTGACCCCTTTAAAAAAATCTCGGCGATGATGCTCTCTATAAGGTGGGACGAAGGAATCACACGACATCCATCTGATACGGTCACACTGCAGAGGAAACTCGCAAAACCTTTTTATAAATTGAAGCAGCAGCTTATGAAGTGGAGGAATCGTGAATAAAGGAAGCAGCAGCTTATGAAGTGGAGGAATCGTGAATAAAGGTCTTTGGGGATATACATAAAAAACGTCATGATTTGGAACAGGCTTATGATAACATCATCCGCCAGTTTGACCGAGAAGAAGCGACTGAAGAGTTACGGGATGATAAAGGATTACGACGGCCTTGGAAGACCTAGATAGATTAGAAGAGATCCATTGGAAGCAGGAATCACGAGTACTATTATTTAGAGCTGCGGGAGGGCCCTCTCTATTTTGAAAGGGAACACCGCCGGGGGAGAGCATAAATCAACTATTCAAAGGCTCGACGAAACCTTTTTCAAGGATCCGACAAGTGATTACGCCTACAGGACAGATTCCAGATTCCAGAGGGGAGTTGCAGCTGGAAGCTATCAATTACTCCACAACCTCTTCGAGTACAGAACACTATGATCGCAGTCAAGCCCAGCCTTTTGATTCTGAAAAACCAGGTGACTGACTCTGGGAATGGGGCTAAGCTCAAACCAATGCCTTATAATTTCAAAAAGGAACTAAAAAAGAAAGTTTTCCGGATGAAGAGAAACAAAGCACCTTTAAAATAAAACCTTAGGATAGGATTTCCCATCGAATTCGCCATTATTTCTCTGGGATGTAATCAAGTCTGACTATTTTGATTTTTAAAATAGAGAGCCCTTTTAAAATGGAGGAGTCTAGACCTTAAAATAGGGCTCCATGAACAGAGCATTCAATAGTACATTTGAATGTCCGATACCCAAGAAAAGCGACTCTAATTATTTCTATGGATATCGACCCCCTCTATTTTAAAACACTTTGCAATACGGTATATAAAATCATTACCAAGGTGATTGCCTTTAGAACTTTGAGGGCTGGCGAGAAGACTTCCCCCCTCGCCCCGTGGGGGTTATTAAAGAGAAGGGCTTTAGAAACCCTCGCCCCTAGATGAAGAATAGAGTAAGGAATCCTCTTTAAAACGGAGGTTTGGAGGGGGATTTCACGGGACGAGAGCCAGCCCCGGCTCTTAAGGGGAGGGAAGTGCCTTTTAAGGATTCGGCCCCCCTCTTTTAAAAGGCAAAAGTTGTAACTATTATTTCCCAATCATTCTATGCCGACGGGAGAGTGAGTCAAATCTCTTTCAAAGGTGTGTCGCAGCCAACAAGCATTCATGAGCGAACGGCCAAGCATTTCTCCCCTATAAAGGTATGTATCCAGAAGGAATATTTCCTATGCTTTTTACTGAATTGAACCTTATTTATTAGAGGAACCTTGAGCCAACTAACTCTCTCTAGTTGACTGCTTTCGTCCCGGATTCTCAATCGTAAGACTGGGTGGGTCCCAGGCGAGATATCGAATCGAACCTTACTTCACGCCAACTGGAGGAAAGAAAGGGAGAATCATAACCTCTCTTGACCCACATCTTAGCTAGCGAAGGTACCTTTATATGATATCCAATAACCAATGAAATCTATAAGTTAAGTTTGCTACGGATTTTAAAGCCCTATCCAATAATTATCCCTCCTTAAGAGCGTATCGATACTCTACTTGAAGGTATTCTCTGAGGTGTTTCCTACCACAAATCAAAAGGCGAACACTATATGCATATATAAGCCTTGCCTATTCTTCGTTGATTCCTTGCGCCTCTCAAAGGCGACTTCCACTATCCAGTTGGGTGCGGGTAGAGATAAGGAATGAGTTCATTGGTCGAATCTATTCCTATATCTGTATTGGACTCAGACCTTTATCGTACCTGTACTGAACTAAGACCGAAACCGCTTTCTCGCTTGGAAAGCTTATTAAAAAGTTCCTTATTTACCCTTTTAAACGGTGGGGGAGAGGAGAGATACTCCGATCATAAAGCCGAAGGGCACCGAGCTACTCCTACCGAGCAGGGGACTTTGGACAAAAGGCAACTACTCCAATAAAAGGTATCTATGTAAGTCGTTCTGCGCCGCCCGCCTTAGAGCTTAGAGCTTAAAGCTTAGATAAAAAGGTCTCTACTAGATAGTTCCCTACTAAGCCCACTCCCCCCCTTCCGGTTTGGTAGCGAAATAACCTGGAGCTCGGTAGCCGGAATCTCTCCTATTCCTATATATCCATCGAATTCGCTCGATCTGCATTCAGATCTGGCCATAGTCACCCCTCTATAAAACCGGGCCCATCTATCTTTCTTCGGGGAGAGGAGCGCCCCCTCTCTTTTTAAGGAGTATGGGGCATCTTAAATGGACGGAGCCTTTAAAATAGTTCTTCCCTACCACCCATAGGGTTAGGAAGAAGCCCGAATCCCTCCACCCCATACCCGTTCTCCCTTGGTATGCGACCATGGGGGGAATAACCGGGACCGGGCGCTCTCTATTTTAAGAGGGGAAGGAACGGAGCAGAATTATTCGTGGAGCCAGAGCCCTCCCTCTCTATTTTAAGGTTGAAGAATTCGAGAATATCGTTTCGTTCGGAAAGAAGAAAGCCCGAAACCCCTCAAAAAGCCCTTTTAAATGGTGGGGGAGAGGAGGCCTCGACCTGGAACAGAAGTCTAGTTTGCCATCTAGAATAGACGAATTAACATCGGTTGGCTTCTACAGATCTTGCAGGTTCGGACCTTAGAAATACTTAAAGGCTCTTCCTATTCCAGAGGGCTCTAATTCAATACTCTGATTCTCTTTTCCGTCTAGTCCGCTGCCTAATTGAAGGGGTGGGCGGGAACTATATAAAAGGTTCCAAGGTCACCGAGTCATTGTCATGGAAGCTTGAATAGCGTGTATCGGGAGCCAGTACTAAGTCGCTCCTCTATAGTTCGTTTCAGTCAGTCATATTAAAAGCGTCTTTAATCTCTTTAACGAACGCGGCTCAACACCGCTAGCTATATGCTGGCTAGGGCTATCTATCCATATGCGTAACACATGCAAAAACCTTCTGTGCTCTTTGGATTAAAGAGCGGGCAGCAAGCTTTTTGGCGAGATTACACACACACACATGGGGAATAAAGGGCAACCACTCAACCTTTTAAATTGGAAGCTTCCGACTGGGGAATAAAGGTAAATGGATCGCTCTATTTTGAAAGGGCAGATTCCCAGCTTCAAAGGGCTTTTAAAGAGCGACCCGGGCCGAGCCGCCTGCGAATAGATCTCCGATGAAAAGATTGTTTTGTACCCCCCGTTCTCTTACCCCCGCCTACAGCCGATCAACGGAACAAGGGGGATCTGCTCCATGACACCACTGGTTCGGTCCTGCTCTTCCAAGCTTATGTACACCACGGTTGAATTCGGAACGCAATCACCAGAGGATTTTAAGCTCAGCACCGAGCTTAAAAACAAACTACAGTAACCTCTCCTCTATTGAAAAAAATTAGATATTAGAAAAATGAGGTCGCTCTTTAAAAGGTTATAGATGGAGAGGAAAAAGCTTTTCATTCCTTAGCAAAAAGGCCTTAAGGAGCCCCGACCCCGGAACCCATTCGATAAAGCTTTGGGATCGAGGTATCATTGGCCAAACCGCAACTGTACTCTCATAATTCCGTAATCCTGAGATAGGGGGAGCAGGGCCTCTATTCTCTCGACCGTACATTTATGCAGTCAACCTCGACCCGTCAAATTCCGTATATAATAGACACGGAGAGAGCACTTGAAAAGAGACCTCGACCTCTCGGTTTTTAAAGAGAAGAGGTCGAGCTTTTTTAAAGAGTCCTTATATAATATAGGAGTCTCGACCTCGGCGAGAGGCTCCTTTTTTAGGAGATCGAACCAAAGAAGCTTGCCCTTTTAAAAGCTCTCTATCTATAATCTCCTGATTCACATCGCTCCATCTATAATCTTGATCGCTTATCTCTCCATTCTAAAAGGGGAAAGCTCGCTTACCTTGTTCAACGGAGGGAGAATCCTCCCTTGTTCGGACTATCTCGGGTCCGAGACCGACGTCAGGAGGTTGAGGGAGATAGACTGATTCAGGTGAGTCCCGAAACAGGGGAGATGGATTCGTGTGAGCGTGTGAGTCGGGGAGATAGATTCATGCAGGTGAGCCGGTCATATTGGGATTCATGTGAGTCCTCTAATAAATAAAGGCGACCGATTAGAATAAAGAGGTGTCAACCTTTTATTTTAAAGTCGCGTAGAGGTGGCCTAATAGATGGCCTTCAAGGTGGTCTATTACATACGCTAATATGACTGACTGAAACAGATAGATTCATGTGAGCACTCGACCTTTTAAAAGGAGGATTCTCCAGTCCCCCGCCCCCCCTTCTTTCGGATAGGGATAAGAATAAGCACTCTTGAGATAGGGGCCTCTATCCCATTTCCAGTGAGCGACAGCGCTTAAGATTAAAAGGGCCTCTCTATCTCCCTATCGGTAGAGGGAATGGCGCGGGTCCGCGTAGCTCCAATTCTATATCTTAGTGGGATGAGTGAACACATGAACCCAATATGACAACATAAAGTGAAAACAGTCCCAATTGCACAATATTGTAAATCTAATATTCTCACATTGAAGCCAAGATAGAAATATTGGAGTAGTCACAACCCCCTATAGAAATATACACAAACAATTAGACCAAGAAAATGTTTTTGGAGTAGTCACAATAGGGTATTTATGTTAAATTTCATTATATTCATGTGCAATTAGAAGAGGCTCAACGACCTATACATACAAAATCCCAAGGCTCAAGTCCAAACTAAAGTACAAAATGGAAAAAGGAGGAAAATTGCTTAAGATCATATACTAGACATGACAACAATTCAAACTCCTTTTCTTGTCTTGAATATGATTATTTATAATATCTACATCAAAATTTAAAATTCAAAAGTCCCCTAAAAAATGGATATGGGTAGGGGTGACTACATCATTTGTGGTTGTTGAATTAGATGGATTGCATTACATTTATTTCTAGGAGGTTTGGCTCTGATTAGGGGTTTAAATCACCTTAAATGCATCGATAGGCAACATAACCTCCTTATGGAAGTGCTAGTAATGGGTTCACCTTATCCCATGGAAAATCAAGTTTGGGTGGTGATTGAGAATTGGATCTAGTGATTTTGGCTTTGTCTTTTCTTAATTTCCAACCCATCTTAGCATTTTCCCCTTGTTCATGTTGGTCCATTGGCTTCTAGAAATATCTTGGTCTTGAATTTCTCCTCTAGTGATCCAATTGCTTCGATGGATCCCATTTCTATGTTTTTGGTTATCCTCTAGCTCGATTGGTGCCACTTTTGATTGCTAATTCTCTGAAGACTCCTCTATGAAGGATCCCATAAAAACTAATTTTATGAATGTGCCTTCAATCCAATGTGGCTTTTCATGTTCTTATTTCCCCTCTTACCATTATGCCTCTAGGGAATCTGTATGTGGACCAACAAAATATGGTGGTCTCATCGAGTCCTTACTTGACTCATATCATCCCTCTTTTTATTCCCTCTAAGGTCCTTGGATTTCCCCTTATGGGTGCATGTATTGTGTCATTGAGAAACTACTCCTAGGTGTATGGAGTGTTACAACCCAATTACTAAAGAAGGGCAACTTAGTATTGGGATCTATCTACCAAAGGGGAAAATAGTTCTTGAAAAACCAAGCTATTATAGGCCCTACCATCAAGGAAACTTTTTAGTATCCATTGGAAGTGTTCTATAGTTCCTATTGATGGTGGTATGTGACTTAGTCACAGCCAAAAAGGTTGTGATCATTTATTAGCTTGATACTAGTGAATGACTTTACCTCATGGTGTAGGGAGCTTTGATCATGTTTACAATATTTGGTACATACTATCCTATGCTAATGTCTTCTTCAAATTAGCTACTCAATATATGGATGCAGCTTTAGGGCCTCTCACCTACTTAGCTTTGACTATGGTAATAATTAAATTTTTATTGGGGAAATTGACTGCCCCTCTATAGTGAAATTTTCACTACATTTTGGCAATTCACATGGGACTTATGCTTGCAAAAGTTAAAGAACCCAACAAAAAAAGTCTAATACTTTGGAAATAGAGTCTATAGGACAAATATTGGTGGATTAGGGATTTGGAAGAGAAAAATTGGCTTATAACATGTATCAAGGGGAACCCTCCTTTTATATACTTCTCATTGGTAAAGCATTGAATCCCTTTGTATTGTCAATCTTTCTCCTCAATCTTTCCCATGTGGCTAGATCAGTGATCACATGATTATCTGTTATGTTGCTACCTATTGGTCATGAAAAATATCCTTTTACCGCCTTTATGGCCATTGGGTGAAACAAAATAAATTATTACCCTAATCCATTCTCACCCATCATTGGTCCTTTTACTTCATGCAAATTTCTTCTTTTTATGCATTCAGCCATGTGGTATATTTTCCAAAATATTTTGCTTGGGTATTTTAAATTTTTGCTCTTTATTTACATGTCACCTATTTACATCAACTAATAATTATAGTTCTTAGATCTTACTATATTTATTTAGAAGTTTCCTATGTACAATATTGTGTCTTCACACATTAACCACTATCTACATAATGTCCTCATCAAAACCTACAATACCTAGACCAAAACTACAATACCTAGACCATAGTGATCCAAAATTTTGCTCATCTATGTGGCTTAGCTATTAGAGCATATGTTCTCTTGGCATTGGTGGGTGGTGGGTACTTGTAGGTTGATAGAGTTTAGAGAGGTGATTTGTTCTTCTTGGATTGTTTTTTTAAGCTTATGTTGACCCAAGCTCTCCATTTAAGTTTGCTCCCCACATGTTTTTAGCCCACTTGTCCATCTGGTCATCTGGTATTTGAGTGTGTAATTTTTATTTAAGTGTCTTAGGCTCTATCTCTTCTTCAGAGACTAGGAAATTCCATTCTCCTTTATCTTTTATTGACAAAATATTCTCCACATGATGAATGTGAAAGGGATATGAGGGAACCTTCATCTTGGTGCCATAGCAGATCTTGAGGAACATGTGAGTCCAATCCAGGAAAAGGTACCTCTAATATTTATAGTAAAATTGTGGGAGAGGCATAGACCAAATGATGTAGGAAGATCAATTATTGACACCTATTGAATAATAGTCACATTGGGGTAAGCATATAACAAGAGTTGCAAGTCCTTGATGAGGCTAAGGATAGGAACTAGAGTCTCATTCAACTACACTAATCCTTGTTTGACTAATTTATAAGCTAGATCCAAGGTATTGGCCACCCTTTTAGGCATGACCAAGGTTCTTTCCCCTGAGTCTCCTAGGAAATTGTGGATGAGCTTATCCCTACACATGACTATCAAGTAGAAATATTACATATTAGGCCTATTGGACTATGACCAAATATCTATAGAATAACCTACTCTTTTTATTTTCTAGTAATCCTTGGTAGTCCTCTACTTTTCTAGGGCTTCTTCTAGTTTCTTCATCTATTCCAAAAGAGTAAGGACATCCCATAATGGCATAGGTAAAATGAACCCCCTTATGTGTTCAACCACATTGAAATAATATAGTGGCTTGGAATTCGATAGGATATTTAGAATCCATTGGGGACTAGGTCATTTGATGCTAATATTGGGTGCCTGAACTAGTTTTGGTAGAAGCTACATCAACATTGATCACTCTAGAACTGGTAGTCTTGGCTCTTCTTGATTTAATCCTTGGGTTTGATTGGTTTCAATCTATTGAATTCTAGTGCTAAACCTTGTTGCCTATGAGCTTCTTTGAGTACTCTCTTTTTCATCTTGTGAGAACATCAAACTAAATTTGGGCTTGGTTGTCTAGTGGAGTATTTGTTCATATAGGGATAGCATATATTTCTACCTTGTCCCATATTACCAAGGTTTGTTTCAATGCTTTGGTTACCAAATTAGGAGGATTTTAGTGGTAAGCTCTGAATAGTTGGCCTCAATGCTTACATTAGATGACTCTAAAATATGGGTTGAGGCATTAGGCAGATTTCCTACTAGATTTATTTATAGTTGATATAGTAGGGATCAAGATGATAATATGGTCAGCCATATGGATCTTCTATATAATTATTTTGAGCAAGGACCATGGTTCTCATTGAATTTGAGGGCATTAGTTGCATAGGAATGGGAATAGGTACTATTTACCTCCTAGGATCTTGAAGTGGATCAAAATATCTATTGGGATGAGGTGGGTACCTTTAATATCTATTTAGGGGGATAAATATCCTTAGTTGCATTGTTATTATGATGGCATTAGGTAGTTATAATAACCAAACCTCTAGAAATTTTATTGACTCTTAAGGGATATGATTTCATTTTCATGTCCCTTGTCTAGTTTTGCATTCTGCTTATTTTTAGGGATTGAGAGACTACAAAGGATGTGCTAGTAGTGGATGGAGATGTTTGTATAGGGGCCTAACCAAAATAATGACTGAGTAAAAAGTGGTGGGTTGTATGGTTGGAGGAGGCTGATAGGGTGGATGAACATAAGGGAAAAGAGGTATAGGAAGTCTAGGAGATAACATTATGATCTAGATGAGATCCTTTTTGGCTTGGTTGGATACCCCATAGTTTTTGGCAATGAGTTGTCTCCCTTGGTTTTTACCATCCTAGATATTTTAGAATTGATTACCTTTAGATAGTATATGAAAACCATACCTAGTATGGGCTTGATTTCTTCTAGGATAGTTGTAGGCCAAACAAGGTTGACTTCTTTCCTACTTTTGTCACATGCCTGTGCATTTAATTTATCAAACCAGGGAGCTTTGTAAAATTGCGAAGGGTATTGAACAAGATTGCTTACAATACCACTTGAGATGAGTCCACTAGTTCTACTATTTGGGGGTGTTTCAAAAGATCGTCAATCATTCATACACTCAATAATTTACGTAAAAAAACAATTAAATCTACAAAAAGGAAATATTCACGCATTCCTGGAAGTAAACCTACTACAATACTAGAAATAAAAATGCAACAAACAATCTTATAAAAGTGGTAAACTAATCTAGAAAACACTGGAAAAATAGGGGAAGAAATACTGGCTTGGAGTGGGCCCAGGCTCCAGCAGCTTCCTCCCAGCTGAACACGCACTTAGAAACTCTTAGGACTGTATTATAATGATCAAAGTATTACAATGCTTCTTCTGTATATCTCCCTATAATTACTATCAAAATATTCTATATATTCAGAGAGGTCTGCATGTGTTTATATAGCACACCCGTAGATCTTCTGTTACAAAGAAGTTATAACAATCGATTCATTCCAAACTAAACTAAGACAGTTTGGTAAATATGATCGACATCTGCTAAAATTGGCATTAATTTCTAACAGTGGCATGTTCACTGATTGGTTTGTGCTTCGCTTGGCATTGGTAAGACCTTCTCATACATAGGTGTGATCCCCAATTTAACTCTATATGATGTAGAGTTGGAACTGCACTAGTCGTTGTTGTCCATGTCGTGCTTGTCTGGTCAACGGGAAAAGAACAGGGGTACCTTCCCTATGAGGAAGGTGCCTAAGTATGTCGGGTGCCTTATCTATGCGGAAGGTGCCTTACTACCGTTGGCACCTCCCTGGAGGAGGAAGGTGCTTATCTTTTGTTGGTGCCTTCTTGTGAGAGGAAGGCGCTTGCCTTCTAGTGGCGCCTTCCTGTCGAAACATTCCTTATGGGAGGAAGGTGCTTGCCTTCTAGTGGTTCCTTCCTATCAACACCTTCCTTATGGGAGGAAGGTGCTTGCCTTCTAGTGGTGCCTTCCTGTCGGCACCTTCCTTATGGGAGGAAGGCACTTTCCTTCTAGTGGCACCTTCCTTATGAGAGGAAGGTGCTTGCCTTCTAGTGGTGCCTTCCTTATGAGAGGAAGGTGCTTGCCTTCTAGTGGTGCCTTCCTGTCGGTGCCTTCCTTATGAGAGGAAGGCACTTCTTTTCCTTTGGCACCTTCCTGGAAGAGGAAGGCGCTAGCCTTCTATTGGTGCCTTCCTGGGAGAGGAAGGTGCTTGTCTTTCCTTGGCACCTTCCTGGAAGAGGAAGGTGCCTACTTACGCTTGGCGCATTCCTGGAAGAGGAAGACATATACCTTCTCTACATTGATTCCAAAAGAAACAAAGTTCTAGGTCCATGAAAAGACCTTGACTGATCCAAATCTAACTAAATCAACTACAATTCCATAAAAACACATTGAAAATACATGAATTAGATAACACGCATAATTTCATCAAATAATTATATAATCATTCATAAACATATGTAATCCTTATTATACAACCTCATAATAATCAAGAAAATGTATACAAAATATGAGCATTTATGATGCTCATCATCTCCCCATGCCTAACATATGCCATGCCCTCATGGCATCAAAACTATAGGTAGCCCTGTTGACCCCTCATCGTTACCATTTCTTGGTGGATCCAGATGTACCTGTGGCCTGTGTCTGCCTCTTCTACGTGCTAGAATCTGGAGGTGTGGCTCTTATTTTTGTACACAAAGCTGAGGGTGCTGCTATTGGCTATGCTTTCCTCGTCCTTGCCATTATCAGAGGTGATCAAACCAATATCATCTTTGCTGCCTGAAATGCAGCTTCTATAGCTTGCCATAGGTCAGCATCCGGAGGTCTGACCATTGCAAGAGGGATATCTAAATTATCCCTCCTGAGATGAACTACTTGGGCTTTGTATAATCGGGCTACTTTAGGAATAAGCCCTACGTTCTCCTTTGCAATGACAACGACCTCCAATTTGGGACCATATACCCACCACCATTAAAAATACCTTCTTATCATGGAGGGCCATCCCCGGGATGACTCGTAAATATCCCAGAACTATCTGTCCTCTGCCAGATTGATGAAGATACCCGAATCCCACTACATCCTTGAGGTTGCCTTCCTAGTCTCCTTAGCTTCTGTCATCTCTTTGAGCAGTCGTTCAAACTATTTTCACCTCTCCACGAATGACTGCATATCCCATTTGTCTTCTTCTGTCTTGGTGAAGGTCACCTTCACCTTCTTTTGAGTCATCCTAGGCCCTTTTCCTCTGGCCTCTACAGAAAATGTGGTAGCTCAAATAAGGGTTTTCCATTTCTCCCTGGTGGATGTCTTCTCACTTTGAGGGGCCTACTCTACGGTCCCTGGAGCATTCTCTTCACTCTATGCTACCATCCCTAGGGGTGCTTCTTCATCCCCCTGTCTATCCTATGTCGACCCCTCAGGTTCTTCTCTTCCTTCCTCAGGTTCGAGGAGTTATTCCTTATCCCCCAGTCCTGTCTACTGTTGTTGGCCCTTGTCCTACTCTGTATCACTCAGGACAATGATAGGGGATGTTGTGGGACTTCTTTCCCCTTCACTATCAAAAATAGAGGAATTCTCCCCTGCCTCTGGGCTGCTCTGTCAGGCATCTGATAAAAATTCTCTCAAAGAAAATACTCATTCTACAAATGTGGGAGAATTCATTGGGACTTCGATTGCCCAGTTAGTTTGGGTCAATGCGTCCCTTATTTCTGTTCCCCTGTCCTGGATTAGCTGGTTCTCCTCCTGCAACTATCTAACTAGGTGCTCAAGCTAGGCGATTCGTCTTTCTCACTCTTTCAATTCCCCTCTACGCTTGTTCTGACAATCCTCCAAAATTTGTTGGGCCATACAACAATTGGTTTGCCACTCCAGTGCTTCCTCCAATGCTGCGTTGACCTGATAATTGCTCTTGGAAGTCCCTACATCTTGTGGGCTCTGATTTGTCAATTCCCAAAGGGTTTGGGCTGCAACATCGACTTCTGGGTCGCTCTGTTCTTCTTCTATCGAGAGGAGGAGTCACCATAGGCATTTCCTCTTGGGGACTAGTTCTGGCAACTGAAACTTGGCCTCGCTGCTAATAAGAGGTGCTCCTTCCTCTTCATATTGGCCACTAGGGAATGTTATCTTTCCTCTGTGCATTTAGGCACTGGTGAATGCCCTCTTTCTTTCGTGAAATAGGGCAATGCCAATTGCTCGATACTTGTCATCTCCTCTACAGGGCTTCCCTCTTCTTGTCCTATTTTAGAAACAACATCATGTTGCCTTTCTTGGCCACCATATCCCTCTACATCGGGGTTCTGCCTCTTCACTTCTGCATGGCAGACCAGTGCTGATATCAGACCATGGTGGGCCAAGGTAGATGGTGTTCCATTCTAGTACCTAGTCGCTTCATCCTTTAGGGAATTTTCTAGGTAGAAGGGCACGTTCAACTTCCTTCCATACACCAGGTGATTTAGAAACTGCACATGGTTAGCGTGCAGATGGGTATACTTCCCGGTGCATGTAAAGAATTAAGCAACTTGCTTGAATATCTTTTGCAGATTCATGGGAAGGCTACTTTTGGGTAGTCCTTCCTTATCTATCTACATATTTTCCCCTGGAAGTAGCACTTCGGCATACGGTTTCAACAGTCCACCTTTGTATATATGCATTCCTCTATGAGGGGCAATCCAGTCGCCTATGAGATGTATTCGAGAGTGACTGGAATTTCTACCCCTCACACCTGAGCTACGTCACCCCTCAAGGAGGCAAAAAATTCCTTTGCTACCTCTATATCCTGGCCCTGACTAACCAGGGTATAGTATTCGAACCATACCTCGACCTCGAACTATGTTTTTACCGCCCCCTTGATTCCTTCCGTATCACTCAGCTCATTCTTCTTCATTGCGTGATTCTCCGATCTTCCTCCCATGGTGCCTTCCCTTACTACTGCATTTTTTTTCTGTCCTTGCTTCTTCGAGAAGGCACCTTCTTATAGGGAAGGCGCCTAACCTTAGAATTTAATTCTAGGGTACACCTTTCGAGCCATATCATTGGCACGTGGTTTCGGCTATGGGGGGATATGATTTTTATGACGACAATATTTTTTTCCAGTACTGCATAATTTATAAATAATTATATAAAAATTTGAGTTAGTATGCACATACCTTATTCGGTGTTTCATGCATTGTGAAGAGCTCTGATTCACTGATTTGTGACATGGGGGAGGGGTATGGGCATCTGATACCACTCGTTCATGTGGTAATTTCATTTCGATTGAGGCATCCGAGAGACTTAAGTGCCAGCTGTACGCAAAAGGCGCTCTTTGGTACCTTCCCAATGTGGAAGGCACTTATATGGCACCTTCTCGATGTGGAAGGCACTTATGTGGTGCCTTCTTGATGTTGTCGGTGCTCTCTGATTGGATGCACCTTCCGGTGGTGGAAGGCACATCGGCGCCTTCCCGATGTGGAAGGCGCTCTTTGAATGGATGTGCCTTTCGGTGGTGGAAGGCACCTCTGATTGGATGCACCTTTTAGTGGTGGAAGGCACATTTTTGATGATGGCGCCTTCCTACTATGGAAGGTGCTTCTGAATGGGTGTGCCTTCCCGATGTGGAAGGCACCTCGGTCTGTATGCGCCTTCCCAATGTGGGAGGCACCTTAGGCTTTTTTTTATTTGTGTGGCGCCTTCCACCCATGGAAGGCACCTATTATATATATATATATATATATATATATATATATATATTGTGTGCCTTCTCTATAAGGAAGGCACCTTCTTCTGGTGGGGCACATTCTTTATAAGGAAGGCACCTTATTTTGGCTGGGTGCCTTCTTTATAAGGAAGGCACCTTCTTCTGGTTGGGTGCCTTCTTTATAAGGAAGGCGCCTTCTTCTGGCTGGGTGCCTTATTTATAAGGAAGGCACCTTGTTCAGTCTGGGTGCCTTCTTTTTGACAATCATGTTGTGATTGACTGGGAAAGGGTGATCAAGCCTTCTCAGTCTCGCTTCACGCTGCCTCAACTTCTACCTACGAGTGCCGATGTCAAAATGCTGAGCCGAATTAGGCCTAGTTTCCCAGATACCTATTCCTCGTGCTGTCAGGTCTTCCACCTGTAAAAGCAAATGAAAATAAAGAAAAATAAAGGTAGTTAGACACATTCCATGCCTATTAGGCCCTCGATTAGGATGCCTGCAGCTTGCATGCGGGTGTCGTCCCTACAAAACACACCATAAGAAAAAAAATAAATTAACTAATTTTTGGTGAGCACCTCCATGCCCACCGTTTTGCTTGTTAAGAGTTTGGTCCAGATCTAACAAGATGGGGTCTCCCCCATGTCTATTCTAGATTCCACCTATAAGGTTTCGGATGTGTTATAGGGGTGCAGTCGGTGGCCATTGACCGTTAACACGGTGTTGCTATTGTCAATTGTTCTAACGTGCACTGCCTCATTCTTGATGAGCTCTACCACCTCATACGGTCCCATCCATATTTGCATTAATTTACCTTTTATTTCTTGGAACCGAGAATCATACAACAACACCCATTCTCCTTCTTGGAACTGCTTCAGTTTAATGTGGCGATCATGCCACCACTTTCTTTGCTTTTGTATGATTTTTGTTCTCTACAAAGCATCCATTTGGATTTCATCCAGCTGATCTAGTTGTCGAATCCTTTCTTCTTGAGCGTCATCCAAGCTCAAGTTCAATTCTGAAGTTTTCCTCAATGTCTTGATTTCAAATTCAATGGGCATCATTGCACTTTTCCCATAGACCAGTTGGAAGGGTGTGAAGCCTGTGGTGGATTTCCACATGGTATTATATGCCCAGATTGCCTTCAGCAACCGTGTAGCCCAATATTTTCTATTTTGCTGCATGATATTCGTCAGGATGTTCTCTATTTCTTTGTTCGACATTTCCACTTGCCCATTTTCCTGCGGATGGTAGGGTGTAGTTTTATTATGCCGAACTCTGTATTGCTCCATTAGCTCCTTGATCAAATTGGAGGTAAATTGAGGCCCCTGGTCTGTTGTTATCTCTCTAGGGACCCCAAATCATGTAAAAATATGGGAAAATAAGAAATCGGTGACTGTTCTTTCTTTTTAATCTCTCAACGCTTGAATTTCAACCCATTTGGTGATGTAATATGTACAGACCAAAATAAACCTCCTCCCTATTGAAGGTGGATTAATTGGTCCCACGAAGTCCATGCCCCACTTATTGAAGGGTTCCAGGTGTACCTGAGGTTGGAGGGGCATTTCATATCAATGGGTTGGTCTACCCATTCTTTGGCATTCATCGCACTTGTTGGCGTACACAGTCGCATCCTTGAACAGAGTGGGCCAAAAGTACCCAGCCTGTAGGATTTTGTAGGCAATTTGTTTCCCTACAAAGTGTCCTCTGCATGGTTCGTCGTGACATGCTTTGAGTACTTTTGAGAACTCCTACTCTGCTACACATCTCCTTATAATCTGGTCATGTCCTATTTTGAACAAGAGGCCATCAATCCATAGGAACAATGCACTTTTCTCTATGACCGCCTACTTTTCTTGAAAAGAGAGAGCAGGTGAGGTTCTTTCGGTGGCCAAGTAATTGGCTATATCTGTGTACCACGGGATTTGCTCACTAATGGTGAACAAATGTTCATCTAAAAATTGGTCTTCCACTACTGTATTATCTGTCGATATCAATCTAGATAGGAAATCTGCTACGACGTTGTTCTTGCCTGGTTTGTCGACTATTGTGATGTCGAATTCCTATAATAACAAGAGCCACCTGATAATTCTTTCACCAATGGCTGGCTTTCTCATCAAGTATCTGATGGTCGCGTGGTCCGTGTGGACAAATACCTTATACCCGATGATATAATGGCAAAATTTGTTTATGGCATGCACAACTACAAGGAACTCCTTCTCTATCACTGTGTAGTTGAGCTTGGATCCTACCAAGTTTTTGTTGACATAGTAGATGGCATAAAATTCTTCGCCATCATTCTATCCGAGGACTGCTCCAATCTCACCGTTGGATGCATCATAGTATATATGGAATGGTATGGCCCAATTTTGTCCTCTTAAAACTGGTGTAGATATCAGTTTATCTTTAAGCAACTGAAATGCTTCTTCACAGTCTTCCGTACAATTGAACTCCACATATTTGGATAATAGAGTGTGCAGCGGTTTTGCAATTTTGCTAAATTTGATGATAAATTGTTGGTAGTACCTGGATGATCCAAGAAAACTCCTCACTTCTCTCTATGTTATAGGGCTGGGTAGGTCTCTGATGACCTCAATTTTCCTTTTATCAACCTTTATTCATTCTGTAGAGAGGTGGTGTTCCAGTATGATGCCTTCTTGCATCATCATAAAGCATTTCTTGTTGCTCAGGGACAAATTATTTTCCTTGCTTCTTTCGAGCACTCTTTCCAAGTTCATCATTTCCTCATCAAAGGTTTCTCCATAGACAGTGAAGTCATCCATGTATAATTCGACCACGTCTCCCATCATGTCTGAAAATATGTTAAGCATCGCCATTTGAAAGGTGGCAGGTGCATTGCACAATCTGAAAGGTAATACCCGATAGGCAAACGTTCTCCATGGGTAGGTGAATGTTGTATTGTCTTGATCCTCTTCTCCTATCTGGATTTGGTTGTATTCATTGAATCCATACAGGAAGGAGAAATACTTCCTCCCTGAGAGTGTATCCAAGACTTGATCAATGAACAAGAGTGAGAAGTGGTCCTTCTTGGTCGCTTTGTTTAATGCTCTGTAGTCCACACAGATTTACCACTTCCTATTATTTTTAGGGACTAACACTAATGGTGATACCCACTCGTTGTCAAAAATTAGATAGATGAATTTGGTAGTTAAGAGTTTTTGTAGTTCTTCCTTGACAATGTCTTTCATTTCCAAATTCATTCTTCTCTGTGGTTGCTTGCTTGGAGTTGCTTGATCATCGAGGTATATACGATGGGTACATATTTCTAGGATGATACCTTGTATATCTAAGTAATCCCATGCAAATGCCTATTTTTGTCCAACCAGGAGCTCTTCTACTTTCGTCAATTGTGTGGGAGTCAACCCACTGCTAACATTCAACGTTCTTCCTGGCCCGACGTGTATCTGCTGAACATGGTGATATTGCGTGCCAGCCAACAGTGATCCAGGTGCGGAGATGGAGGACTCCCCATGGAGGAACTCTACAATAGCACCATATTCATCTTCTTCTGCCAACTCATCCAATGTCATCACTAGCTGGATCATGGATAGCTCAGGATTTTCATGCTCGATCAATAGGTGTTCTCCTATTGAGTCAATAGACTACGTTGGGGGTGAAATAGTCAACCTTTTAACATTTTGTCCATCGAATATGGTCATCAGCCCATCCCGAAAGCTGATGTAAGCATCGATTGTTGCTAGCCATGGCCTTCCCAAGATGAGCGGGTAATCGCCCAACCTAGTTTTATATTGCAGGACTAAAAATTTAGTTGGGTATTCCCATGCACTGACTGTCACTATTATGTCTTCCAACATTCCTTTCGGTGCCATGGTCGATCGATCGACCAGCTGTAGCACTATCACAGTGGGTTTTAGGTTTGTGAGCTGTAGCCTCTGCATGGTCTCTTGAGGCATTACATTGATGGTTGCTTCAAGATCGACCAACATATTAGACAGGGAATATCCCTCGATTTTTACAGTCAACACTGAGCTGCCCGGGTCTGCATACTTCGAATGACATGTTTTGCCCATCATCAAATATGCTAGTTTACCCATGACATTGATAGTCTGGATTGCTCTTCATCCTGGCTTCCTTAGACACATCTCTCTTATCGCCTTGGTATATATCGAAACATCTCGGATGGCTTGAAATAATGGAATTGTCATGGTGAGGTTCTTCAAGCTAGAGAAGATATCAAACTCCAGCTGCGTTACTTTCCTTTGTTATTGCAACTAGTTGGGAAATGGAGCCTTTGCTCTCTCAGGCATTTCTTCTATCACCTCTTCTACAAGAGGTGTTTCTCCTACCTCTTCCTCCTCTTCTACCAGTGGAGGCATTCCTAATCCTAGCTATCTACTAGAACTAAGCTGAATATGGTACATCGGATACATCTCACCCTCCATGTTGTATGTTGGCTGGTTCACCCTGTTATTTGGATTTGTCATCGGTTGTACGGGTAGCTGCGCAGGTCTCACTGCTGGCAACACTAGTAAATTCTATTGGGGGTGAGTTGGTGCTACATTCTGTAGAGCTTGATTCCATGGAGTGTGGCCTCTCCACTGCTGCCTAGGATATAGATATGGCATCCATGGCTACTGGTTTGGGAATGCTGCTAGGGGTGCGTTGGACCAGGGTGATGGCCCTCACCACCCCATGTTAGGTGGTTGAGGTGGACCTTGGTGCATGTATGGTCCTCCCCCATATGACAACATTTTGGTTGGCATATTCCCCATAGGGGGTTGTGGCCAACTCTTTTGATTGCCTATGAAATAGGCATCCACGCTTTCAACATCCTCCTGATTACTGGGCAATTGCGGGCACAATCACTTTTTATGGTTTAGCCTGCAAACTGTGCATACTCTAACTTTGTTCTCCGGGCATGCATTCTTTGCATGCTTCCCTCTGCATTTTGGACAAAAATAAGCCAATGTTGCTTCGTTTTCTTGCTTCTTTTTCTCTAACAGTAGCATATCCATCTGCAATGCTAGAGATGAGAGCATTTCGCTCTTTAAATATTCCAGCATGTTACCTATTTCTGTCTTCGTGACTGAAGTAGTCACTTTCATGGTTCTAGAAGTGGTCTTGCCTATCCTTCTTAAGTAGTTTCGGCATAGTTGTCGGATGTATTCCATAGCATGCTGGTAGACATCACCTCTAGAAATTATGTTAAGAGCCTCCAGTGATTCATTGGTAAGTCCTCTCAAAAAGATGCTTTTGAGGGATTTATCATATAGTTTCGTGTGAGGAGATCATTGAAGATTGAAGTTGAATCTCTCCCAATATTCCTCGAGAGACTCATATTCTTTTTGCGTCATGCTCAGGACCTCTTCTCTGTAGTCTCTTGCTCTCCCAAAATCTTGGTACTGCTCTAAAAAGAGCTTATTCATTTGATCCCAAGTGGTAATGTGTTTGTCTCCCAAATCGATGAACCATCGTAGAGCTACATAATCCAACGTAGAAGGAAGGAGTTTCAACTTTTGCATATCAGATTTGTAGTCCACAAACCTACATAAGACATTCAACTTAAATAAAAATAGATCAGGGTCTTAGTTGGGTATCCTCTGAAGGTCGGAAGGTGAGCAGGGGTTATGTTTTTAATTTTGGTATCTCCTACTCCTTCATCAATTGGGAAACTAAATCCAGATGACACTTCTTCATTGTCAGCCCTTTTTTTAGGAAATGTGGTCTCTAATGTAGTATTTATGGCCTTACGGTCGTTTAATATTTTCTGAGTCAAGGCTCTAAGGTTATCTGGTGTTATCGTTCGATCTTCTAAAGCTTTCCACAACAGGGCTTCCTCTAAGGGTGTCCTATTAAATAAGGGATTTATGATGATTCATTATTCCCCACATTTATAGGATGAGGAGGCACTTTGCACAAAGTGTGGCTCCTCACTCCAATGGATTGTTGGAGGTGGGTCGGGCGAGTCTAATTCAAATTCAAAATGTTTGGCTGACTCAGGTTCTAATGGATTGGTTTTTATAAATCGACCATCAGGTCCTCTTCTTCTCGAAGAACTCATACAAGGTCAGATGGAAGGTTTCTAGGTATTGTAAATAATCTAGTTGAGACGCTTCCCCGGTAATGGCACCAAAATGTTGTAGGCAAAACAAGGTTAACTTCTTTCCTACTTTTGTCACATGCCCATGCATTTAATTTATCAACCCAAGGAGCTTCATAAACTTGCGAAGGGTCTTGAACAAGATTGCTTACAATACCAATTGAGATGAGTCTACTAGTTCTACTATTGGGGGTTGTTTCAAACGGTCGTCAATAATTCATACACTCCTCAATAATTTATGTAAAAAAACAATTAAATCTACAAAAAGGAAATATTCACACATTCTTGGAAGTAAACCTACTGCAATACTGGAAATAACAATGTGATAAAAAATCTCATAAAAGCGGTAAACTAATCTAGAAAACACAGGAAAAATAGGGGAAGAAATACTGGCTTGGAGTGGGCCCAGGCTCCAGTAGCTTCCTCCCAGTTGAACACGCACTTAGAAAATCTTAGTACTGTATTATAATGATCAAAGTATTACAATGCTTCTTCTGTATATCTCCCTATAATTACCATCAAAATATTCTATATATTCAGAGAGGTCTGCGTGTATTTATATAACACACCCACAGATATTCTGTTACAAAGAAGTTATAACAGTCGATTCATTCCAGACTAAACTAAGATAGTCTGGTAAATGTGATTGATGTCTACTAAAATTGGCATTTGTTTCTAATGGTGGTGTGTTCACTGATTGGTTTGTGCTTTGCCTAACATTGGTAGGACATTCTCATACATCGGTGCAATCCCCAATTTAACTCTACATGACGTAGAGTTGGAACTGCACCAGTTGTTGTTGTCCATGTCATGCTTTTCTGGTCAATGGGAAAAGAACAAAGGCACCTTCCCTATGAGGAAGGTGCCTATGTCAAGCACCTTCTCTATGTGGAAGGTGCCTTACTGTCGTTGGTGCCTCCCTGGAGGAGGAAGGCATTTATCTTCTGTTGGTGCCTTCTTATGAGAGGAAGGTGCTTGCCTTCTAGTGGCGCATTCCTATCGATGCCTTCCTTATGGGAGGAAGGCACTTGCATTCTAGTGGTACCTTCCTTATGAGAGGAAGGAGCTTGCCTTCTAGTGGCATATTCCTTATGAGAGGAAGGCGCTTGCCTTCTAGTGGTGCCTTCATGTCGGTGCCTTCCTTATGAGAGGAAGGCACTTCTTTTCCTTTGGCGCCTTCCTGGAAGAGGAAGGCGCTGGCCTTCTATTGGTGCCTTCCTGGGAGAGGAAGGCACTTGTATTTCCTTGGCACCTTCCTAGAAGAGGAAGGTGCCTACTTACGCTTGGTGCCTTCCTGGAAGAGGAAGGCACCTACCTTCTCTGCGTTGATTTCAAAAGAAACAAAGTGCTAGGTCCATGAAAAGACCTTGACTGATCCAAATCTAACTAAATCAACTCCAATTCCACAAAATCACACTGAAAACACATGAATTATATAACATGCATAATTTCATCAAATAATTATATAATCATTCATAAAAATATGCAATCCTTATTATACAGCCGCATAATTATCAAGAAAATGGGATTGGGACGGTTGGCGGGAAAATGAGCTCTGGTGATTTTTTCCTTTGAACTAGGGTTTTTGGAACTTTGAAAAATCTAGGGCGTAAGCTGGTTTGCAGAAGTACCTTCGGGGTTCGGTGGATCTGAAGGCTAGATCGGTGCCCCAGGAGGGTCCAATGGGGACTTCTTCGGCTCCTTTTCCAGGGAGTAGCAGCTCTTATGCAAATTTGTTTAAAGAAAATTCTCCTCCTAAGAATGACGAAGCACAGAAAATGGCATATAAAAAGCTCTTCACGGCTGCTGGGAATAGGTCAACAGCATCTCGTGTGAATGGATGTTTGCCGTAGGCTGAAACCAGGCAAAAAATTGTCATTAAGCCAAGTATGGTTGAAGAATCAATCATTTACAGAGCTAATCACGACTTAATCTGCAAGTTCATGGGTATTCGTCCTTCCCTGAACTTTCTGCACTCTTGGATCCGCCAAAAATGGGAGCCTCACGGTGAGTACTCATTGTGGTTTATTAGCAATGGATATTTTATTGTTAGCTTTTCGTATTTGGCCGATAGAAATAAGGCTTTCGAGTTAGAGAAGAAAATTCATGGCTCGACAGGGCTATTTGTTCAGCCATGGAGAGTGGGATTCGATCCCCGAGTTGAACCTACTGCTGTCCCAGTATGGATCCGACTATATGCTCTCCCAATGGAATTCTGGAGTGAGTAGGTGTTGGCAAGGATTGGCAATTCTATTGGAAGACATCTGGGTGTTGCCAGAGACACACTTGAAGGGAGTATGGTGGTGTATGCAAGAATATTTGTGGAGATGGATCTAAGCCAGCCTTTGTCGGTAGAGATGGAAATTGAATTGGCAGGTCTCTCGTGGATTCAACAACTGGACTATGAGGCCCTACCCTTTAGATGTAGGGTTTGTCACAAACATGGACATTTGGCCCGTTTCTGCACTAATAATATGAATGCTAAAATGGAGGCCCCTTTAAGAATGCCAAACCTGCCTAAAGAGGATAAGGCAACACTTAAAAAATATTCTAATAGAACCGTTTAGGGCCAGGAAGCTCAGAGAGAGGGTTTTGAACAGCCCAGAAGAAAAAGATGAACAAAGAAAAAAGAAGGAAAGGAGCAATCCCATCTCAGACCTGCCAATAGGTATGAGATATTTAAGTCATTGGTTGATGATGAGGAACAATTTATGGAGGGCATGGAGGGTATTAAGGAAACTTCTAATATTCCCGGGCAACTCCCTCTCTCTTCTCCTCCCGTCATACAACAGGTAGTTGAACTCTGTGATGTATCACATCCAGTGTGTTTAGGTGCTTTAGTAGTGCATAACTAGGAGCAGACAGTATCTCAGGATGTCAGCATGGGAATACCAGAGAAAGATAACCCAGGTAGAAAAAAGATCAAAAAACAACAATTCTCAGGGAGTAGGTAGAAGATCCAATAAGGAGTTGCTAGCAGCCCAAGGAGACAAATTGATCATGGGAGGATCGGTGAGGACAATAGACTCTTATTGCTCCTAGGGTAACCAATGATTATACAATCATGGAATGTGAGGGGTTTAAACAGCATAACCCATCAATTTGTTGTTCGAAGACTTTTAGAGAATTGTAATACTTATTTTCTGCTTTTACAGGAGACTAAGATGTCATTAGATCTTATGTCCAAAATAGTCAACAAAATTTGGAGGGGTGCTGGTCATATGGATGTGGCTGCCCAAGGTGCCTTAGGGGGGATTGTTACTCTGTGGAACTCTCTTGAATGGTCTACAATAGAACATATTTCCTGGAGGGGGGTTCTCACTTCTCTTTTTAGGAATAATGTCACTGCAGAACACATTCTAATCACAAAATTTTATGGGTCTCAAAACCTAGATGGTCAGAGGTGGCAGTGGAAGGCTGTGCATAACATGCGAACCTCAAGGGAAGATTTATACAAGATTATAGCGGGGGAATTTAATGCTAAATTATATTCTAGAGACCAGGAAGGGGGAACACCATTTTTGGACCCAGGGGACCGTTTCATGATTGCCCAAGTCCAGGCTTTGCACTTAGTGGACATTAAATGTCCTGGCATTAACTACACTTGGACTAATAAAAGGTGGAAGCCACATAGAAGGAATGTTAAGCTAGACCGTTTTCTGGTTTCAGAAGAGGCGTTTGTAAAATGGAATATAAATTTTTAGATTTTAGAAGGCCCAGTTTCAGATCACTGTCCCATTATGTTGGAATGCGGGACTAGGATGGGGCAGCATCACAAACCTTTCAGATTTGAGAATTTTTGGCTTTAGAAAGAAGAACTTCGAGAGAAAATTCCACAGTGGTGGGAAGAAGGTCGCCCAGCTTATGGGAGAGAAATGTTCAGAATCCACAAACAACTACAATATGTCAAAGCTCAGTTGAAGTTTTGGAGGCATGCTAATAAAACCGACTTCTAGGCCCAAAGAGCTCCATTGGTGGCCAGATGGGATGAAGTCCAAAAACAATTCAGATAAGGAGTAATTACAGACCAGCTCAAAGCTGAGGATGATGCCTTGCGTTCAAAAGTTGAGGACATTGACAACCAGGAGGAGACCTATTGGAAGCAGAGAGCAAGAACCACCTGGTTATTAGAAGGGGACAGAAATAAAAAATTATTTCATCGGACTGCTTGTTATCGAAGACAAATGAATAATATGGAGGCCCTTCAAGATGAGAACGGTCATTCCTTTGATACCCTTCCTGGTATACATTCCCATGCTATGGATTATTTTTCTAAGCTTTTTAAGGAAAGTGTGGTTCAAGATGTAGAGGCCCAAAATGAAGTTATTTCTGTCATACCTGCTATTATTTATGAGGATGAAAATCAGGCCCTCCTCAAACCCATTGATAGAGATGAATTGAAAACTGTGGTCTTTGGAATGAGCATTGGTAAAACTCCAAGTCCAGACGGCTTCCCAATTGAGTTTTTTTAGGCTTTCTGGGACTACTTAGAGGAAGATGTAAGGGTTGTTGTTGAAGAGTCCAGAGAAAATAAGAGAATGCTTAAAGCTATAAACCACACTTTCATTACCTTAATTCCAAAAGGGGAGGAGGGGGTTCATATTTTAGATTATAGGCCTATTGCCTTATGTAATGTGTTGTACAAAATAATCACAAAGGTAATGGCTTAGCGCCTAAAACCTCTTCTTCACAACATTTTCTCCTCTGAGCAAGGGGGTTTTGTTGAGGGACGACAGATTCTGGATGGGGTGGTTGTGGCCCGGGAAGCAATACATTCAATGCACACTTCGGTAATAAAGGGATGTTCATAAAACTAGACATGTCAAAGGCTTATGACAGGGGTGAATGGAGTTTCCTGGCTAAAATGATGGCAGCCTTTGGTTTCTCTCAGGATCGGATAGAGTGGGTCATGAGTTGTGTCTCTACCCCGACTTACTCTGTGCTAATCAAGGGCCTTCCTTCGCAACCATTTGGAGCTACTCGAGGACTGCGCCAGGGGGATCCATGTTCTCCTTATCTTTTTCTCATTTTGGCTAAAGGTCTTGGCAGACTTTTCTTGAGGAGAAGACAACAAGGTAGATTATTGGGTATCAGGGTGGGTGACAAAGTTTTAACGCACCTGCATTTTGTGGATGACACTAGTTTGGTAGGAGTGGCCAGCTTCAGGGAAGCAAGAATGATTAGGGATTCTCTTAATGTCTATCTCAGGGCTACTCAGCAGGTCATTAATGACAAGAAATCCAAAGTGGTTTTTTTTAATCTGGAGCAAAGGCTTCATAACAGAATTTTAGAAATCCTGGGATTCACTAGGACTTCTCTCCTAGTGGTTTACCTGGGGGTCCCCTTGCACTTTAAGAAGCTAAAATTAGACACTTGGAGGAATCTTTTGGAGTGTATCAAGGACAAAATTAATCACTGGTCTCACAAGTGGTTAAGTTATGGTGGTAGATTAACGTTTTTATAGTCAGTAATTCAAGCCATGCCAATTTACAAATTCTCTATCGTGGCTGCCCCGTTCACAATATGGAAAGAGTTGGACAGGATGGCTAGAAAGTTTTTGTGGGAAGGAGCAAAGGGAGAGAGAAAGTGGGCCTTAGTGGGCTGGGACAAAGTTACCCAGCCCAAGGTTAAAGGTGGTCTGGGTTTGAGAAAATCTAAGCTGAATAATAAAGCTGATTAGCTTTGGTTGAGAGATCCATCACAACTACTCAGCTAGGGGAGTGTAAGTTTAAGCAGTTCAAGAAGTTGGATGAGTGGCCCATTTCAATCCCTCTGGATTTGTCACCTATCATGACTAAAATTTTAACAGAAATATTTCTTTCAGGGGGAGACATGGAGGATGAATTAGCCTGGGGCTTTGGGAGTCTTGGCGTCTATACAGTAAAGGACGAATATGATAGCATTCTCCCAGTGCCCCCCCTCACACTTTTCAGGTTGAGGACTGGAGGAAAATCTGGCACTCTAAAGGCTAGCCAAAATTTAAGTTTTTTGCCTGGTAGTGCATGCACAATGGAATCCTCACTTTTGATAATCTCAGATCAAAAGGTATCATCGGCCCTTCTCAATGTGTACTATGCTACAAGAGTGAGGAAATTATTGACCATTTGCTATTTGGTTGCCCTTTCACTCGACAGATTTGGCTACGTTGGTTTGCTTACTTTAAAATTCAAGTGGTGACCTGAACCGGATGAATATTTGGGCAAAATGGCAAAAAGGTAGATTCAAATCTAAAGCTCTTCGTTTTGGCTGGGAGATCAGTTTAAGCTTTATCTGGTGGCAAGTATGGCTAGAAAGAAATGCCAAATTTTTTTGAGAAACTTTTACTGCTCTAGAAGGGGTTTGGCAGACCATTTGGAGCAAGGTTACCGAAACTGTGGCTGTTCATGCTGAGGAGGAAGCTCAAATTGGCATTGGAGCTTTGGAAGAACGCCCTGAACTGCAAGAGGGACAACAAAAAAATTGTTGGAAACCTCCCCCTGAGGGTTGGATTAAAATCAATACTGATGGTGCTACAAAAGGCAATGCGGGTAGAGCAGAAATTGGAGTGGTGTGCCGAAACCATGCTGGGACTGTGCTCTATTGGGAATTGCAAGGCCTGGGAAGATCCACTAACAATGAAGCCGAAGCCATTGCCATCAAGTCTGCTTCTATTTGGGCAGTGAAACATGGCCACCGTAGGATTATTCTTGAATCAGACTCACAAATAATGGTTGGAACTCTAGACTGCATGCGGAACTTTTATCTGAAAGCTTGGAGGTTGAGGGCTCTTGTTACCCAAATTAAAGAATTATGGAAGGAGTTGGAGGACGTGATCCCAGTTTATGCGAGTAGATATTTGAACAAATCGGCTGACTTTCTGGCTAAGATGGGTGCGAAAAAGGAGGTTGGAGTTTAGTTGCACAGTGACATGGATATTGAGGATGAGGTGATTAGACAGGGTCTGGAAAGGTCCTTGAGCCAATGATCAAAGAAAGAGCAAAGGGAGGAAATTTGTCACGATATCGCGACATGTTGTGCCATCGTGGTCGTTGGAGGAAAGTTGTCACGATATCGCGACATGTTGCACCATTGCGGTCGCTGGAGGAAAGTTGTCACGATATCGTGACATGTTGTGTCGTCGCGGCCGTTGGAGGAAAGTTGTCGCGATATCATGACATGTTGCATCGTCGCGACCACTGGTGGGAAGTTGTCACGATATCATGACATGTTGTGCCGTCGCGGCCACTGGAGGAAAGTTGTCACGATATCGTGACATGTTGCGCCATCGCGGCCGCTAGAGGAAAGTTGTCACGATATCATGACATGTTGCATCATCACAGCCATTGGTGGAAAGTTGTCATGATATCATGACATGTTGCGCCATCACGGTCGCTAGAGGAAAGTTGTCACGATATCGTGACATGTTATGCCGTCATAGTCGTTGGAGGAAAGTTGTCACGATATCGTGACATGTTGCGTCGTCGCGGTCGCTGGTGGAAAGTTATCGCGATATCGTGACATGTTGCGCCGTCATGAGCACTGGTGGAAAGTTATCGCGATATCGCGACATGTTGCGCCATCACGGCAGTTGGAGGAAAGTTGTCATGATATCACGACATGTTGCGCCGTTGCGGTCGCTGGAGGAAAGTTGTCATGATATCATGACATGTTGCGCCGTCGTGGTCGCTGGAGGAAAGTTGTCACGATATCGTGACATGTTGTGCCATCGCGGTCGTTGGAAGAAAGTTGTCGTGATATCGTGACATTTTGCACCATCACGGTCACTGGAGGAAAGTTGTCGTGATTTCGCGACATGTTGCACCGTCGCGGTTGCTGGAGGAAAGTTGTCGCGATATCGCGACATGTTGCGCCGTCGCGGTCGCTGGAGGAAAGTTGTCGCGATATTGTGACATGTTGCGTCGTCGCAGTCTTGGGCAGAAAATTGTCACGATTTCATGACATGTCGCTTCATCACGGCCAAGGGAGAAAAGGTGTCGCGATATTGCGACATGTTGCTTCTTCGCGGCCTAGGGAGGAAAGGTGTCATGATATCGCGACATGTTGCTTTTTCGCAGCTAAGGGAGAAAAGGTGTCGCGATTTCGTGACAAGTTGCTTTTTCACGGTCAAGGGAGAAAAGGTGTCATGATTTTGCGACATGTTTATTTTTCGTGGCCAATGGAGAAAAGGTGTCGCGATATTGCGACTTGTTGCTTTTTCGCGGCCAAAGGAGAAATGGTGTCGCGATTTCATGACATGTTGCATTTTTGCGGCCAAAGGAGAAATGGTGTCGCAATTTCACGACATGCTTCTTCTACTATTGTAAGCTTGTGTTCTCTCTGAATTCGGCTGGGAAGAGTCTCTTCCCATATTGTAATTGATCTTTGTTTTAATACAAGTTTTTTCAAATTTTTCAAAAAAAAATAATCAAGAAAATGTATACAAAATATGAGAATTTCTGATGCTCATCAAGGATTTTATAGCATGTTTTTTGAAATCTACCATTGAAGTCATCTATGGATTCCATTATGTCCCTTTTGATGTTTTCTAGTTGTTATAACAATGACACCCCATCCACCTTCTCATCAAACCTATCCATGAACAAATTTGTGAGTTGGTACTAGTTAGTAACAGAGTGGGGTGAGGGAGATATACCACTCTCTTGCTTCTCCTTTGAAAAAAGCTTTCAAAATTTTGAGGGTGACATTCTATTCTCTAATGCTATAGAGAGCATATAGATTGACCATATGTTGGAGGTGCTCGATCATAGTCATTGTGTGTTCTCTACTAAAATATGGTAGGGATTTTAAAGTAGAGGTCATGACCTCATTATAGGTGGTTGGTGCTACTAGTGGACATAAGGGACCTCCATAATACCATGGTAGAATCCTTCTTTGATTTATATTAAAATAAGTTTCCATGTTATATCATCAATTTCTTTATTTGTTGCTAAAGTTGAGAGGAGGAACAAGTAATTGAGGATTTACGCTTGAGTTGGATCTTGTGGTAGGCCATTATCTCATGAAATAATAGGCCTGCTCCCCATCATATTATTTAGGTCTTATTTTATTTCCTTGCAAAGTAGAGTCACTAGGTTGTAGGTACTTATTAATCATATAGAGATTCATGTAGTGATGGCTCACTATAGTTAAAATATACCATTCTTAGATGATAGAAAGTGAAGGTCAAAGCAATGGATAAACACAAAATAAAAATTTAATCAAAATTTCCAAGGATCAAAATGCCAACAAGGATAAGGTCTAAATATTAGACCTTTATAAATTCCAATAAAAAAATGAAAAGCAAAAGCTATGGTGGGGAGGTCCAATAGTTAGAAGTCCCAAGGTAAAAAAAGGTCCCAAAGTCAGATGGTGAGGAAAAATTCCAAGGAGAAGCTGTCACATCCTAAAAATCTAAGATTTTATAAAGTGCGCAATCTATAAATAGGAATAGTATTATTTTTGTAAAGGATCAATGAGTTTGTATTTGTAGAAGTTTGTAATATTTCCTTTTATTTATTTTTGTAGAATAGTCGGTTCCTAAGCAACTTGTGGGAAAATATAACCCCTGCTTTAGCACAATACTTTGTAAAATTTAATTGCATATATATGGAGGCCTATGTTATTTTTTGGACTAGCCATCTGTGGTTCTCCTATTAACCCATTTTTGTATGTGTTTGTAGTTTTTTGACCTATTTTAGGTTTTTCTTGCATATGTGTGTAGGGGAGGCTTGCATCAATTTTTGGACTAGCCATATGAGTTTCTTCATTGATCCATTTTTTATGTGCATTTATGTCAATAAATCTCATCTATGCTTAATTGTGTCAACGATATAAAGTATTTATTTTTTGCACATAACATTTAGGTCTGTTGTGCAAGGAGATCTTAGCGGATCATTTTGGCACATCATCACCCTTTTCTTTTGTTGAGTTGTTTTATTTTTCTCTTGCATCCATTTTCCTCCCCCTTGAGTTTAAGTACACCCAAATATCACATCCTAACAAGGATTTAACCTTATAAAACTCCTGAAGGCCCTTGATTGATCCAAACATTGCACTCTCGACTATGGTCTTACTATGTGACTCTAAACAAGGTATTATTTTTCTAACTAGGACAATTAGATACAACAATAATTTAATGGCATGATTGGTGGGACCCTAGTGACATATCATTGGTCCCATAATTAAACTATAAGTTAGGCTTAGTATTGGTAAAAGTCTTTGGCTATCCATACCTTTTGAAGCACCTCTTTACCTGGTGATTCTTCTCCAAGATGAACGTTAGAAGAAGCTAATGCAAGAGATATTAAATTGAGGTTCCAATGAAGACCTTAATCTACTTGATTTTAAGGATCACAAGCCATATTCACCTAGTGATTTTGTTTTAGTCCAAAGGATCTATAAATCCAAGATGACCACTCTGCTCCTAAATTATCCCTTGTCTAGAGAGATAACAGTCTACTGTGACCTCCAAAACCACTAGCCATTTGTGGAAGTTCCCAAAATCACTATTGGAAAACCTACCAAAATAAACTAGTGAAGTCTCATCATCTCCATTAAAGCACCTATAATAAATGGTATTCTTATACCAGGTGCACAATATCATAGAGCAAGATGTGGCTCTTAGACTACTAGTGGCTTCCCTGAAAGGAAATGCTCACCAAAAATATGACTTTTTGTCTCCACATTCAGTCACTAACCAGGACCAACTTGTTGCATTGATCATATATGAATTTAAAGGAAAGGTAGATATAGTGGAACATAAGCCACCCCTTCTATAGATGCACTAGAACAAGAGATGAAAATATCATTTTGGAGGCCACAAAGGAGGTTTATGAGGCCCCCAAATAGCAAGAGAAGATCTTTAATGGGCCTCCCCACATATATCAATTGGGGTATGGATCTGGAGCTTAGCCAAGAGCTAATAAGATCCCTAATGGGGAGGAAATTTTTGGTTCACAACTCCTCTACCTCTATGATGACCAAGTAGTACAATGGATGACTAACATCTTGGACAAAGATTCCTATGAAGAGGTTGATCCAACTCTTCATCCATAAGGATGAAGAGACATTAAGAGGATCGATCGATGAATAGGGACCATAATATGGTAGTACCAAAAACAAGGAAGGAACCATTAATAGCATCTATCCATTTTTGCTAAAAAAATATGCTCAATAGTCCCACTCCAATATGGGTAAAATTATTTTACCCAAGGAACTAGAAAAGAAGTAGAAAGAAAGAGTAGTTAGTGGGGGTCTCTTTTGACTCCATGGCTAATGGATAAATTACACCTACTTAAAGATTTGTGCATATGTATTATATGTAATATATGAATAGCATTAGTTTCATAGGATGACAAAAGTCCTAATATCTACAAATATATGCAAATAAAGATTGATTGCTAAAATTCCAACCTTTGTATTTATTCCAAAAAGGGGGTACTTTTCTTGAATTCACACCCAATGAACTAAGGCACCAACTTATTTGGTTTCATTATATTTAGTTGGCTAAATATCCCTTATGAGTTACCAAAATTATAGTGATGGTTCACTACACTCAGAATATGCCATTATTAAATGACAAAAAGCTAAGGTCAGAGCAATAAACAAATGCAAAAGAAACCTCTAGTCAGAAATTTTGGATCAAAAGGTCAAAAAGGATAAGGTTTGAAGGTTAGACCTTTATAGATTATAATAAAAAAAGGAAAATCAAAAGATCTAGTGGGGAGGTTCAACTATTAGAAGTCCTAAGGTAAAATAAATCCCAAACTCATATGGTGAGGAAAAATTTCAAAGAGAATCCACCACATCCCAAAAGTATAAGATTTACTAAGGTGTGTGATATTCTAGAAGTATTGTCATTTCCTATAAAAGAAATATTGCATATTTCTTGGAAAGGACAATAGTTCTTAGAAGCCACAACAAATCCACTCCTAAATTTAGAGCATTAAAAGTAGAAATCTCCTACACCCAAATTGTGGGGATTCCCAAAAAGAATATTTAGAAATAATGATGATAACTACTCATCCAAGGTCTTAGAACCATTTATAATTTATGATACTAGATCTAGAGACCTCAAAAGGACTCACGAATTAAACAATACATGACCAGACATCAAATAAAATAGTCACCTTGAAATCTGTACATGAATTTTGGGAGGGAAACCATCCTATTTGTAATCTATAAATAGGAGTAGTATTAGCTTTGTAAAGGATTTGTGAGTTTGCATTTGTAGTCTTTTGTAAGATTTCATTTCATTTATTTTTGTAGAACAAATGGTTCTTGAGTGACTTGTGGGTAAATCAAAATTTTGCTTCTAGCACAATACTTTGTAAAATTTACTTGCATATATACATAATGAGTCCTACATCAATTTTTGCACTAGCCATCTATGGTTCTCCTACTAACCTATTTTTGCATGTGTATGTGTTTGTATTTTTTTACCTGTTTTGAGTTTTGCTTGCATATGCATGTGTGGGAGGCCTACATCAATTTTGGACTAGCCATCTATGGTTCTCCATTGACCCATTTCTTTATGGTAATATATGTTGATAAATATCATTTGTACTTAACTCTATAAAGGAGAAAGTGTTTGCCATAGGCACATAGAATTTAGACCTATTACGTAGGGAGATCTTAGCAGATCTTTTGATGCATCACATCCTTTTCCTTTGTTGAGTTATTTTATTTTTCTCTCATATCCCTTTTCCTTCCCCTTGAGTTAAAGTGTTCCTAAAGATCACATCCTAACAAGGATTCATCCTTGTAAAAAACTCTTGGAGGCCCCCGATTGAGCTAAACCCCATGCTATTGGTTGTGGCCCTATTGTGTCATTGCATGCAAGACAAGATTATTTTGACTCAGTAACCTTGATCTATTATTTGGAAGGTTATTTATTTAGTTCTTCTATAGTGGAGTCACCAGATGAATATTTTTGGTTCTTCAATAAGCAGGGGATTGAGGCCCTCATTGAGACCTCAATTTGACTTCAAATTAGGGGATGGATTTTACAATTTGGACCCCATCGAGCATGCCATATTGAACTATTGGGGTTCAAAAATGACCCTTGCATCTTATGTTCCTGCGATTGTCTACATGATGCAATTTTTCTCTCTTACATAGACATGTCTGGTTCCTTACACCTCACTTGGGGTGCCAGTCCTAGGAAGTATGGGAATCATGGGATGCAACTACTTTGGATGACCTTTGGGGTTTTTTACCAAGGCTAGCTCCTTATATGGATGCAATATTTTATTGCATTCCTTCTAAGCTAGCCTAACCTACTAGGTGCCAAGAAAAAGGGAAATAGAGGAATATAGTAAACAACTGAAAAGAAATAATGGAAAACAATAAGAACTATCTAGCCTAACTAGTCTAAGCTACGGGTATTGATGCACCAAATATTGTGGTTCCCATTCTACCTCTCAATGGGAGAAGTTAAAACATGAACCCAACATGACAACATAAATTTAACACGGTCCCAATTGCACAAGCATGCATATCTACTAATATCCTATGAAAGCCAAGATATAAATACTAGAGTTATCATAGCCCCCCATAAAAATATATGCAAGTAGTTAGACTATGAAAAAAATGTTGGAGTACTTACAACTCGTATTTATGTTAAGGTTCATTACATTCATGTGCAATTAGAAGAGATCCGCTGGCCTATACATACAAAAGTCCAAATTTTAAGTCTAGACTTAGTACAAAATGGGAAGAGGTGGAAAAATTGCTCAAGGTTAGATACTAGACATGAAAATAATTCAACCTCCTTTTCTTACCTTGAAGATGGCTATTTATTATATTTACATCAAAATTTGAAATTCAAAATTCCTTCCAAAAATGGGTATGGGTGGGAATGCCTATGTCATTTTTTACTGTTGAATTAGAAGGACTATGTTGTATTTATTTCTAGGAGGTCCGACTCTAATTGGGGTATTAATTCACCATAAATGCCTCCATGGGTGGCATAACCTCCTTACAAAAGTTCCATTAATGGGTTCTCCTTCTCCCATGGCAAATTGAGTTTAGGTGGAGGTATTTTTTGATGAGAGTTAGCTTCAATAATTTTGGCTTTGTCTTTTATTAATTTCTAACCAATCATTTTCCTCATTTTTATTTTGGTACACTAGGTTTTGCCAATGGCTTGGTCTTGAATTTATTGTTTGATGATCCAGTGGCTCTCATTTTTGCATTTTTGGTTAGCCTCTAGCCTAGTTGGTGTTGCTTTCGATGTTGCATCATTCCTTCTAATTATTGATTCTATAAAGAATCCTCTACACAAGATCCCATCAGATCTCATTTTATGGATGTGCCTCTAGTACAATGTGGCTTTTCCATGCTCTTCTCATCCTTATTAGCACTGTGACTTTAGGAAATATGTATATAGACCAATAATATTCAGTGGTCTTGTTGAGTCCTTGAATCATCCCATCCCCCTTTTTATTTCCCTCCAAGGTTCTTGTGTTTCCCCTTATAGATGTGTTGCTTGTACCATTTAATAACTGCCCTTGGATGTATGGAGTGCTACAACCCAATTATTGAAGGAGGGTAGCTCAATTCTAGGGCCTATCTTCCAAAGTGGCAAATGGATCCTAATAAACTAAGATATTAGAGGCCTTACCATCAATGAAATCCTTTTAGTATCCAACAAAAAGGTTTTGGGGTTCCTGTTGATGGTGGGATGTGGCTTAGTCACCATCGAAAGTACTATGATACTTTGTTGGTTTGATCCTAGTGAATGTCTTTGTGTTATGGCATGGGAAGCTTCAAGCATGTTAGTAGTATTTGGCACAAATTATCCTCTATTGGTGTCTTCTTCAAATCAGTTGCTTGATATGTGGATGGAGATTTAGGGCCTCTCATTTTATTAGCTTTAATAACAATCCTTATTAAATTTCTATTGGGGCAAAGGTTTGCACCTTTGTAGTGAAATTTTCACTATAAAAACAATAAGTAAATCTTAATCATTATTTGATTTAGGAAGTCAATAATTTTGTATCACCTTTAGCTAAACTTACTACTTCCTCTAAGCATAGAAAAGAGAATTTAATTGTATGATCATCAGTCAAAACCCCTCTATTGGCTATATTATTTGCACATTTGTTTCCTTCCCTTAACGTATGTGTAAACCTGATTTCTTCAAACTCTGTAGCAAGATCTTGTATTTCCATTGTTATCTCTTGTATGTTCTATGGAGCCTTTGCTTTCCTCAAGATTTCATTTATTACTATTAGTGAATCAACTTCCATACATATTCTATTCCACTTCATTTTTATGTATATTTTTAACCCTTCCAAAGTTGCCCAAGCTTCAACTTCATTATTTGTCTCAAATCCACTATTGAAAGTGTAATGAGATAAAACATATTCCCTATTATTTCTAATTTTTCCTCCTCCTCCTACTAGGCTTGGATTTATTTTATATGTTCCATCAAAATTTAATTTGACTAACTCCACTTCTGGTGGTTTCCACTTTATATTCTTTGCCTTCTTTGTGTTTCTTTTGTACCAAAAATCATAATTATATTTTATGACTTGACTCCATCTATCAAGGCTCTCTAATTCAATATTAGGGATTAGGTGATTTAAAAAGGTTGTTTTAGACTCCTCTATGTATAAACAAATCTTCTTTTTCGTTACCTCTAACTTGCTTTCTTTCCTTTAATAATACTTCTATTCCTTTCCAACCATACAATCTAAAGTCTTTTATCTTTTGATATATCCTGTATTGTTTGTAAAGCCTCACTTTTAAAAGTTCTTTGCCTCTGCTTTAACCATTCTTCAATTATGTCATTCATCACCATACATTTATTAAACATATTAAGAATCTATTGTCATAGATTATAGACTATTTAGTGGTGTCCCGAGAGATGGTCTATACTATCCTCATTTTTACATAAAATACATTGTGAGGGGCCATGAAACCCCTTTTCATAAGGTTATCCTAGGATAAAATTCTTTGACCTACTTGCGAAACAATTATTTTAACTTTAGGAATGCTAAGGCTATCCCAAATAACTCTCCATATTCTTGCAGTATTTCTATATTGTTGGTGCTTTATATTATATATACTTCTTGTTGTGTATTCTCTTGAGTTATTCAACTCCCAAATCAACTTATCCTTGGATTAATTCAAAATAATCATTGTTGTTATCATTTTGCTCAATTGCCTTCTAGCATCAATGTCTTGTGTATCTTCCTTCTTGATCCTTATATATTATGTTTGAAACCATATCATCATATTTATCTTGAAGTAATCTCATCTATGGTTTCATAATTGGATCTAGATTGAGTGGTTTTTTATCACACCAAGTATCCATCCAAATAGATTTTTTTCTCTAGTTCCCACCACCCATCTTAGACCTTTAACCACTAGATCAATAATGTTTTAAAATTATTCCATAGTGCAAAACCATATGTTAGTAATAATGCAATAAATATTAAGCTTGGGTCATTGGGCTCAATGTACTTAGAATAGTTCTTGCCCATTGTCTTTGAATCTCTTTGTACAATATCCAAATTACTTCTCTACTAAGAGCTAAATTTGCATCTGTAAGAACTCTTAAAACGACACCTCCCTTAGTTTTATTATCACACACCTTGCTACATTTCACCAAAGCAAATTTCTTTTTATCATGTAATCATGACCACGAAAATGATCACATAATATAGCATAATCTTTTTCTATTGATTTTGGCATAGTATACAAGGACATATAATATGTTGGAATAGCCTATAAGACTGATTTAATTAGTTGCACTCTTCTTGTTAATGATAACCATCTACCTGTCCATGCTGGTAGTTTATTCTAATATTTACTTATAACTAGATTTTGTATCCTCATTCTTCCCTCAAATAAGGTCATCCCTAGATAAGTCCCTAGCAAATTCGTCTCCTCCATTTGCAGTAACCTGCATATTCCTACTTTGATTCTAGATGGCGTTTAGGAAGTGAAATTTGGGTTTTGTCTTGTTAAATTTTTGCATAAACACTCTTTCATATTCCTTTTATAAGTTACTCAAAGTTATTTCTTCATTTATCCTTGCACTCCCAAAAAGGGCTATTTCATCTACAAACTATTGATGGGTGATGTTATCAATGTTATTACTAACCTCAAGTCCACTTATTAGCCCATATTTGTTAGAATCCTTAAAATTCCTACCCAATACCTCTGCCATAATAATGAACATATATGGAGATAGAGGATCTCCCCGTCTAAGACCTCTCTTGGATTTAAATGATTCTATTACTAACCCATTGACCAACATTGAATATGATATTATAGAGACACAAGCTTTAATCCATATAACTTATTTATTCCTATATCTAAACTTTTCTAATACTGCAAAAATAAAATCTCGTTTAACCCTATCATAGGCTTTACTCATATCAAGTTTTAATATTATGACTCTCTCTTTTCTTGAAGTTGTTGAATGCATAAATTCATGAGCTACTATGATATCATCCATAATATGCTTCCCTTTCACAAATCCTCCTTGCTCTTCTAAAATCATTTTATCTTATAGTGGTCTTGATTGACTTAACATTACTTTGGAGATCATCTTATATGCCATATTGCATAGGCTTATGGGTCTAAATAAATCAAACAATTCTGCATCCTTATTTTTTTGGAATCAAGATAATATATGTTGCATTTATTTTATAAGGTATGTATTGTTTAACCCTAGACTATTCCACTGCCACCAATAAAGAATCCTTCACTATATACCAATTATACTGTTTATGCCACTATTATAAATTTTTTGGTTTCTGATATTTACAAAAGGTGAATTTAAGATTAATTTTTAATTTGAGATTTGAATTTCTTCCCATATGTATATATGCATTAAATTATTTTTCCATCCTAAGCAATTAGGTTTGAATTATTTATAGATTATCTAATATATTTTATCAAATCTTAAGCAATGTTACTTCCTTGTTCATTAGATCTTGATTTAGTTTTAGTTTTCTATGGATACCAATATATATTCTAGTTCATTGACTCTACTGGTGTTTGAATTGTTAGAATACAAATACATTAGAAAATAATTTAACCATATAGTTTGATATTATTATTTATTTCATATTATGGTGATCCACTTAAAATTTCTTACAGATATTCAAAATGAATATTTCCTAGCAACACATAAAAAAATAAAGAAAAGTAATTCCATATAATTGAAGTTTAAAATGACAAACAATGAAAAATCCTAGATATGTCTTTTAAGCAATTGATAAATACTTGATTGTTATAAAAATTATTTTGAGATAAGCATTATAGTGGGATCATTAAAATCTATTGTATCCTCTTGCTTTGTAGGTACAATGAGATAAAAAGAGCCTATAATAATCCTCTTCTTCTTTAAGGCTCGATTGAATTTTTGTAAGGTGTGCATTTATCATAAGTAATTAAAATTCTCTCCACTATATCTTTCAACAAAAAAAAACATTTGCAATGTCACAAATATGATGCTAAAAAACCAAACATTTTGTTATCCAGATGGCATAACAAATATTTGAGGATATACGACTTCCAAACATGATGATTATCATACACCAATTTTGAATTTCTCTAGTGAATATTTGGTAAATAATTTTTATTAAAGATTAATAATGTACTATACAAGCATTAAATATCTTAGAGATAATTAGTTACAAATATAAGGGTCAAATCAAAATAATGAAATGAATCACCATTAAACAGAAATAACATTTATTAACTTGGGTCATATTTTGCATACCTTGGAAAGCATTTGCTAGGTTGTCTATAGCATGATGCGCATGATACATATATCTTCTTGTCTATATTATGATAGAACATTTCTTCAAACTTCTGAGATTATAATTAAAATCTAATATTTGGCTTCTTCAAACTTCTAAGATTATAATTAAAATCTAAGATTTGGCTTGTAGATGCTCTTGAAATCTAACATGGTCACCTTGTAATGACACATCTTTGGTAATAATTATGTAATTTATAATGATAAAAATAAGTCTTTAATACATACATTTTTTTTTGGTAGGTAATAAAATTTATTAATATTGTTGGGTTGAAGGGTCCCAATCCCTATTTACATAAGGTTATTATCTAGCGTCGAAGAAACAAAAACAGAACAACCCCCATAGACAGAGGGAAGAGTTGTGTTAGTTTCATGAGAACACGAAAAAACAAAACAGAAGATTCCAATAACTTTTTTTGACAACAGAAATAAACCAAGGATATATTCGACAAAACAGGGAAGGTTCAATAACAAAAACTAAATTCAAAAAGCCCGCTAACCCAAAACCTAGGACTACTGGGCTTTATCACCATACATACATTATTAGTGACAAAAAAAACCAAATATACCAAGTAAATAAAAATTGATATTTTGAATTGTAAATTGTCAATTTTTGATTACTTATTATAGCTAATTATTTAAATAATGTAAAATTAAAAAAAAACATATATCTAAATAAACTCCAAACTCTAAGTTTAAAAATATAAATAAAAATAAATAAATAAAATAATAAATAAATAAATAAATAAAATAACATTTTATAAAATCAGTTCAAACTTTAAGAATTGGATTTGTTTTTACAAGAATTTCTATAAATATAAGTCCAAATAACAAATGTAAAGCCAAAGTGTTGCAAAAATCTTTCAAAATTTTTAATTTAAATATTATCAAAATGAAAAGAAAATGAGATTCATTAAGGAAACCTAAATTTAAATATATTTTACTGCTCTACACCTCTAATTTAAATATATTCGAATGTTCTTTTTAGAAGCAATTGCTATGACCAAGTTGTTCCTTGAAAAAAACAGAAAACATGACAAATGATAGATGGCCTAGGGCAGCTAGGGATGAAGAGTTGCATAGGCGAAAGAATACATGGATGAAACAAAATCAGAAATAGATGAAACGTTGGGAAATCAACATAAATGAATGCCCAAATGTCAATAAAGACATAAAAATTATGTAAATGAAAAGTTCAGAAGTGGAATGTGAAAAAATTGCAAGCAGGAAAAGACAATATTATATTGCAAATTTTAACCCAATGTATGACCACAAGGAAAAAGCTTATATAGGCGCTGAAATCAAGTGGAAGGAAAAAATACTCATTGCTCAGATAAGGACTAGCTCTCATAGGCTTAGATGTAAAACAGGGAGATGGACAACGCCCAAAGAACAATGGGAAGAAATGATATGTACTCTATGCAACACAGGGGCAGTAGAGACAGAGGAACACTTCATCTATAAATGCCCGAGTTTTTTCAGATATCCGTGACAAATACAAAGAAACACTTGGAAACGAGTTTATGGCAGATTTATTTGAAGACAATAAAATAAAAAAGTTAGGGAATTGCTAACACAAATCAGCATGAGAAGGAACAACCTTCTCAAATATATTAAAGATCATATTATATGATTTGAGTAATTGTACTTCCATATTTGAGATCCCATAATGGGTCTCGCGGACGTAATTAAAATCTTTCATTTCATTTCCTATTTGATCTTTACAAGGAGTTAGAGCATATTTATTTTGATGGTTTTACTATTTTTTGGCATGTGATAGGTGTTGTAAAATTTTGATTCATGCTAAATCATGGTATTGATGAATAACTCTTTATTAAAAAATTAGATTAATCATCTATCTCGGTTTATTGTAGCTCTGGAATTTCCAACAGATATGCAAATAAATAGTTAATCTTATAAGAAAGAGATGAAGAATATAAGGCTATCCCAAAAATGTGAGAGAATTCAATCTTTTGGATAAATAATCACATTTCTACACAAGTGTTCCTTAACGACGTCGTCTCACAACGGCTTTAGTCGACGTGTGTGCATAGACAACTCCAAAGACTGACGGGCTGACACGTTTGCTTGCAACGTGTGAAACAACAACAATGGCAATGCTGGCTGAGTAGCCCCCCTTAGATTGCAAGACAACAATTATGAACCTCTATCGTTCCAATCCTAATCTTCAATTTTAAGATCTCTTCCTCAAATTTTCCTCTTAATAATTTTATGTTTCGTCTGACGGGTGCTGGAAGCAAATTGAGTTCTCAATTGCAGTTTTAGAGAAGAGAAGAAAATAAGGAATGGCAGCCTCAGGGGCAACGGTAGAGGCAGCGGCCAAGGAGTCGAGAGCAAACGCAATGGAGGACGCCGTTACCATAACGTCGGGCGCCAAAGAGAAAGTGGACCGCACGCTTGCTTCCGCCCAAAGCCTCGCTGAGAAAGTGGCGCATCCCTTCGACAAGGAGGCGCGCAAGCGGTCCGACGAGATGGCCCAGCTGCGTAAAGCGGAGGTGTCGGCCAAACAAGCGGGGATTCGAGAGATGGCTCATCTGCAGGCGGAGAACGAGCGCCTCGCCGCTTGCTTGGAGGTGGCGGACCTCCTCGCGCAAGGACGTTGTGGTGGCGACCGCTACGCCCCCCCCCGGGTGGCTCCACCGCATCCAGTTCCGCCGCCGGAGGGTTCTGCCGCCGTCGATGGGCCACCGGCCTCCACTCATCTGCCGGTGCACTCGCCTTATCCGCCGCCTCCGCAGCCGTTGAACTCCGCCGTTACGTCTGTATATGCTGACGTGTCTGCCGGTAGGAACAGTTCCACGTTGACACCGGTGGTTCCAGCACCGCCTCATCCCGGCTGCGGCGGTGGAGGCGGTGTGCCCAGGACGGTGGATGAAGAGCCAAGGCGACCTCCTATCTCTTTGGGAGGCGTGCATGTCGAGGTCGATAAACGTAGTTCTTAACCTCTACGTGAACATATAGCCGATATCTACACGATTTATATGTGATTAGTGGAGGATGTTATTTTTTGCCGATACATAGAGGAATTGGCAACTACCTTTCTTTTTTGAACAACTGGTCACAGAGTCAAGTAGCATTGCCTGGGATATTTAATCTTGGATTTGAAATGTTATTTATCAGTTTAACCTGTAAATTTGACGTAGAATTTGATTGTTCCACAGGCGTTGACAAGGAGATAGATTATCAATTTAATGTACATCATTTACTATTAAGAAGTTTTTAAGGGAGATTGAGATTTTTTTTTTATTTTTCAGTCTTATACAACATATATTGAATTGCATCCTATTTGTTAATTTTCAAATTACATAAATAAAATTCTATGCTATTTATTGGTTTTTAAATTCTTCATTATGGTAGTATATCATAAATTTAAATTGGATCAACTTTTTTTTAGTGCCAAAGTTATTTAGATCCACTTTTAGATTACTCAGGCTGAATTGAATACAATTTTTTAAAATATAAATACAAATTATTAATTTCATTTTTTATTTTTTTAATATAAACAAAAATTATTAAAATTATACCTTTCCTAATTGAGACAAAAATATTAAAATTAAAACTAAATTTTAATATTACAACAATTAAAATTATAAGTAACTTGTATTATATTAGTACCTGACACGTGGTATAGCATTACAGTATATATCACGGTTCAATATTCGAACCTTTATGTTATTTGTTGTTGATGTAATTTGTAAACTTTCTCCTGAAAAATTAAAAAAAACCTTAATGTTATTTATGTTATTAGCGGACATAGTGGTATAGCATTAAAATATATTACTTCTCAATATTTGAACCTGGTCTCCTTTATAGAGGAATTTAACCATTATAATTATTTTTCCTTTTTTTTTTTCGATCTTTCTCCGGTTACCAATATTTTGGTTATTTCAGATGAACTTTTGGCTCCAACAATGGAGGAAGGTGGAATCTGGTCGGCAGCAGACCAGCTATAGATGCTACAGTGGAATCCTTGGGTCTCGCTTAATATTGTTGCATTGTCAAATGCTTTCTTCCTCATCAGCTTAATATTGTTGCATTGTCAAATGTTTTTTCCTCATCAAATTGAACTGTGAGGAGGATTCTAAACTTAATATTGTTGCATTGTCAAATATTTTTTTTCTCATCAAATTGAACTGTGAGGAGGATTCTAAACGCATTTTAGCTAGGGGCTTGTGGTTCTTTGGTAAAAAGGGGTTTTTTCTACCTAAATAGGTCATGACTAATCTTGCTACGCAAATAGTTCATGACTAATCATGCTTCCCTCTAGGTGAGGATCCCAGATTCACGCTTCCATCTTTGGCATGAAGATATTATGAGGAGCATAGCTTCCATATAGTTCATGACTAATCATGCTTCCCTCTAGGTGAGGATCCCAGATTCACGCTTCCATCTTTGGCATGAAGATATTATGAGGAGCATAGCTTCCATATTTGGCATGAAGATATTATGAGGAGGATCCCCAAAGTTATTGGGGAATGGTTTTAATAGATTCGGTTACCAGAGCTAAAACCAGGATGATTTTCGTTAGGATATGCGTTATGGCTGACTCGGAGGTTGAGCTACCAGGTCATATAGAACTTGTCTCCAATCAGGGTCCTTAGCTTCAGCCAATTGTTTATGAAAATAGACCCATTAAATATTATTTTTGCAAGAAATTTGGCCACCCATCAGGGTCATGCTTGCGCAAGCTCTTAGAGGCGGAAACCCTAAGAAAAACTGGACCAAAAAAAAGCGAATCGAGGTGAGGCGGAAACCCTAAGAAAAACAGGACCAAAAAAAGCGAATCGAAGTGAGTTGGGGTCAAGCGGTAATTGATGGGAAAGCTCAATTTGAACCCTTAGTCCTGAATGAACCAGAGATGGAAGAAAATATAGTAGATCAGATTCCTTCTGTGGAGGTTAATGAGATAGGTACAATGGTTATCCAGTCTATGGAGCAAGGCCTAAGCAGGAATCTCGATTAGGTAAACCCAACAAACCTGGTCACAAAAATCACCAAAAATCATCCCTTCGGATTTCTTGCAAAATCCGTATCAATGCTTAGCTTTTTAAGAGCCAATTTTAGAGGAAATAAAATCTCCTTAGAAGCCTAGTGAAGTTGCAGCCCCTAGGCAAGAGTCTCCAACCTTGCTTGAGCTGAAACATTCTCCATGCTTTGGTGAGGGTTCTTCAGGAGCATCCAAATCTAGACCCAAGACTAGAAGCACTCGAAAAGTCTAATGAATGTTGGAGTAAATCGTAAAGCAGGCAAACCCTCTAATAAAGTGGTTAGAATCAGAGAGGCAGATTCAGGTATTGCAAATGGAATTCAACCTCAGTTGAAGTTTGAAAAGGAGGACAACAAAAACAAGCAAATTAAGATGGAAACTTTTTGCTAAGCTCTGAATCTTGTAAATGAAAATGCTTTCACGGAATATAAGAGGCTTAAATGGGCCCGCAAAGAAGAAAGTTTTGGTGTTCTTTAGGAAAGAGGTGCGATCGAACATTATCCTAATTCAGGGAAAAAAATGGATAGGCAAAATGCAGAGATAACTAAAAATATCATCTAGAAGGAAGTGGGTTTTGTGGCAAATTCTACTAATGGAGCTTCTGGAGGCCTCCTCTGCTTATGGGATCCTGCTAAGTTGGATGGATCAATTTTGTTGATATTTGATAGGGTGATTAATATCCTTTTTTGTTGTAAGGAGTCAAGATTCAAATGGATTACATCTAATATTTACGCCCCTAACTCAGGCCTAGATAGGGCAATCCTTTAGGACTCTTTGAGCTCAATGAGGGATGTGTTTAGAGGTGAAGCTTGGGTTTTAGCAAGAGACTTTAATACTCCTCTATACCCATCTGATAAAAAGGGTGGCTCTGAAACGTACACGAGGAGCATGGAAGAGTTTGCCTCCTTTGTTAATAATCAAGAGTTGATGGACGTGGATCTGAAAGGGTCCAAGTATACCTGGAGTAATAGGTGACTAGGGAGTCAGAATATTCAAATTAAGTTGGATAGAGTATTAATCTCGAAGGAAGGTCTTCCTTTTTTTGGAGATTCTATCATCTGTTATTTACCCAAAATAGGCTCAGACCACAACCCTTTAATTTTGGAGAAGATTCAAAATCAAAGCTTCTTTCCCAGGCCATTCAGATTTGAGGCTATGTGGTTGCAACATCCAGACCTAGAAACAAGAATCAAGGAATGGTGGCCACGTGCTTTCTTGGGCCCACTATTTTTTTAGGTGGCATCCAAGTTGAGGTATGTAAAGGCCAACCTTAAAATTTGGAACAAATATACTTTTGGTGATATTCAAAATAAAAAAATAAAATTTTCACCAATTTCAGGAGTTTAAAACTGCCTTTGAATTCGGGGAAGTGATCGAAAGTGATAGGTTAAATGAAAAAGAACTATTAACAAGGTTTCACAATTCCCTAGCTGAAGAAGAAATTTTTTGGCGCCAAAATTCTAGATCCTTCTGGTTTTGATAAGGTGACAGGAATACAAATTTTTTTCATACTTCCGCCCTGAGGCACAAGAGTAACAATAGAATCAAAGCAATACTAAAATTGAATGGGTCTGTTTTTGAAGACATTGAGGAAAATAGGGATGAAGAAGTTGCATACTTTAAAAGTCTCCTGTGTTCGAGAGAAACTAGGGACCTTCAAGTAGAGGATAGGCTTCTACATAATATTCCTGTTCTGGTATCGGAAGAAATGAATTTGGGGCTGGATGCCCCTTTAATGATGAGGAAATCAATATTGTAGTTTTCTCCATGGGCAAGCTTAAAGCCTCGGGCCCGAATGATTTTCCTCTAATATTTTTTCAAAAGTTCTAGCACATAATGGGGAAAGATGTTTGTGAAGCATTAAGGGAAATCCAGTAATTGAAGGTCATTTCGATGGACATCAATTCCACCTTCCTTGTGCTTATTCCCAAGACAAAAGGAGCTAAGGAATTCAAATACTTTAGACCCATAAGTCTTTGTAATACATTGTTCAAAATTCTTACAAAATCCTTAGTGAATAGATTGAAAGTCCTTCTTATGAAGATTATTGATCATCCTCAAAGCAATTTTGTGGTGGGCAGGTAAATCCTTGATGGCATTATCGTAGTGCATGAACTCATTCATTCAGTTGATAGGAGTGGTAGGTCGGGCACCTTCCTAAAACTTGACATGGATAAAGCATATGATAGGGTCTCATGGGGCTTCTTACTTCAAATCTTGTCCAAGTTCGATTAATTTGATTAAGGCTTGCATTTCCTCAACCAAATTTTTAGTTATAATTAATGGGTCCCGAGTGGGCTACTTTTGTAGTTGCTAGGGAATCTAGTAGGGGGATCCTTTATCCTCATACCTGTTCATTTTGCTAGCAGAGGCATTGGGGAGAGCGTTCAAAGCTGATCGTACTTTAACATGGATTAATCCAACAATTGATATAGACCCAATCTCTCACCATTAGTTTGTCAATGATACATTTTTGTCTTTCTTGACCTTGATACCCCAAGCAAGAGTTGTGAAAGCCATCCTATCAAACTTTGAGAAAGCAATAGGGCAGAAAATGAATTTTAGGAAAAGCAAAACAAAATTCTTTAACACACCTCCAAGGAGGCAGAGGAAAATTATTGATATTCTAGGGTGTGAGATAGATTCCCTCCCCTCTATTTACCTAGGATTGTCGATGTTTAAGGGTGGAGTTAAAGCTTCTCTTTGGGATTTAGTTGTGGAAAGAGTTCAGAGGAAACTCACTGGATGGAAAGGGGCACTCTTGAGCCAAGATGGTAAAGCCATGTTAGTAAAATCCACTCTTCAAAGCATTCCAATTTATTTTCTCTCCAATTTTAGGATGTTAGGGAAAATTCTTTAGAAACTTGAGCAAATTCAACATTCATTTCTCTGGTCTAGATCACAGGATAAGAAGAAATTCCCTCTAGTCACTTGGGAACACAATTGCTGCAAAAAATAGCAGGGAGGTTTGGGGCTAAGAAGAATGAAAATTATGAATCGAGCATTGCTGGCCAAACAGGGTGGAGACTAGCGTAGAATGAGAATGTAAATTGGGTTCAAATTTTGAAAGCCAAATATTTAAACAATGAGGATTTTATCCTATCTGATCCCAATCCATCATAGGGATCTACCTTCTAGAGAAGCATTGTCAAAAGTCATACGAATATCCTGGTGGGGGCGTTGGCTTCTGGGAAATGACCAGAGTATTAATTTTTGGAATGATAAATGGGCAGCTGATAGGCCCTTAATATGTTTTCCAAATTTCATTTAGGTTGAGCCTTTTTTGAGACAGGCCTTTCGGTCGATGGTCAACGATTATATTGAGGTGGTGGATGGTAAAAAGTGTTGGAAGCCCCTTGAGTTCCCTGGACTATCGCCAAAGGAAGACGTTGCCTGTAAAGCCCTTCACAAAATTTTGAAGTGGATCATTTTACCTTTCAAAAAAAGCAGGATAAGCTAATCTGGGGGGCTAAAAATAATGGTTTTTTCTTTGTTAAATTGGCTTATGCCTTGTTAGATATTCATGATGATCCCTGGTTCCCTATTCAAGATATGTGGCGGAGAGGCCTTATGCCTAAAATTAATATTTTCTTTTTGGATAGTGATTCAAGGAAAGTGCTTGACCTTGGATAATCTTTAGAAAAGAGGTTTAATTGTACCTAATAGGTTTTATTTGTGTGGTATAGTGGAATAATCTCCTGAGCACCTTTTTTCCATGTGAATTTTTTCCTTGGAAGTTCTACATTTGTTACTGAGCTATGTGGGTTTGTATTGGGTCTTTCCCGAAGAGTTGACCACTTTTGTGGATCAGTGGATTTTCCCATTCCTCTCTCCTCGCCTCCAAATTTTTTTGTCCTTTGCTCTGCTGCATTTTTGGTGGTGCATCTGGAAAGAAAGAAACTCTCGGGCTTTTAAGAAAATTTCCCATACTACGGAGTTAGCGTTCTGTGGGCGGTAGTTGCTACTGTTGAGAATGTTGATCTCTTTTCTTTGGACAAGGGCACTTCTAGTAAGGAATTAGAGCTTGAAAATATTTCAATATTTAAGTCTCTTATTCCAGTTCCTAGGGCTCATCAATATTCTAGGATAGATACAATTTAGGAACCTCCCCCCTTGTTGGGTAAAACTAAACTTTTATGGAGCATCCAAAGGAAATCCGAGCCCGATGGGAGTAGGGGAAGTTTTTAGGGACTTTAATGGTCAAATTTTGCTAGCCTTCATTGAAAATATTGGAAGCTAGACTAGCCACACAATGGAAGCTAGAGCACTTTTTCAAGGTGTTTTGCAACTGAGTTCTTTGGATTGTAGGAGGATTATTATCGAAGGTGATTCCCTTAATGTTATTAATATGGTCAAAGGAAATCATCTTCCAACCTGGACTTATAAATTTGATAGAAGAATTTCAAAGGATTACTCAAACTATGGAAGCTATCCAGTTCAAACATGTGTTTCGGGAAGGTACAAGGTCTGCAGACTTCCTGGCTAATATGATATTATCTCAGATAAGCCTATCAATTTGGTCGAATAAATTCCCAGAGGGATTAAATCAATTAGACAATGAAGGAAGAAGATGATAATATGCCTTCGCTAGCATCTTAGAAATTTGGAATGTGGTTCATGCTGAGTGGAATGGTGTGGCTTGTAACTTTTAAGAGCCCCCTACATGGGTTGTTTGGTGGTACTTTCTATGTGAATACAAATATTCTAGAATTCAACATCCTTCTTGAAATTTTTCTATAGAAACATTCACAATACCAAAAATCTACCCCTACTATCTATGCATTGCATCGTAGTAGAGTAATATTTCTGAAACATCGCATTGTCATAGTTTTCTTTACTAGATTTGGATTTCCAGTTTCCTTCCTAAAGTATAAGTGCAACCACAAAATTGTAATAAATAGTTTATATAAAAACACATTAATGTTAAAAAATAAAGCAAATATTACCAATGGAAAACATTAAAGTAAATCTTAACATTATTTGATTCAAGCAGCCAACATTTTATTGTCAACTTCACCTAAACTTACTACTTCCTCTAAATCAAGGAAAAGAGAATTTAAATTCACAATCCTCAATTAAAACCCCTCTATTGGCTAGCCTGTCTTCACATTTTTTTCCTTCCCTTAACATGTGTAAAACTAATTTCTTCAAAATCTATAGCAAGGTCTTGTATTTCCATAATTATCTCTTGAATGTGCCATGGAGCCTTTGTTTTCCTTAAATTTTATTTTATTACTATTAGTGAATCACCTTCCATCCATACTTTGTTCCATTTCATTTGTTTACATATATTTAACCCTTCCAAATCTGCCCAAACTTCAGCTTCATTATTTATCTTATATCCACTATGTAAAGTGTAATGAGATAAAATATCTCCTCTATTATTTATAGTTATTCCTACTCCTCCAATTGGTCCTAGATTTCCTTTAGATGCCCCATTAGAATTCAATTTGACCAACACCACATCTGGTGGTTTCCACTTTAGATTTTTTCCTTCTTTTCATTTCTCCTATACCCAATATCATAATTCCATTTGATGGCTTGAATCCATCTATCAAGGCTCTCTACTTCTAGATTAGGGATTAAGTGAGTTGATAGGGTTGGTTTAAACTCCTCTATGGCTAAATAAATATTTATTTTTATTACCTCTAAACTGCTTTCTTTTCCTTTAAATATACTTATATTCCTTTCTAGACAAACAATCCAAAGTATTGTCTCTTTTGATATATCCTAGATTGTTTGTAAATCCTCACTTTTAAAAGTGCTATGCCATTGCTTTCAATTTTCTATTCATAACCATGGATTTTTCAAATATGTTAAAAATCCATTGCCATAGTTTCTAGACTATTGAGCAGTGTCCTGAGATGGTCTATACTCTCATGGTACTTTTTACATAGTTTCTAGACTATTGTGCAGTGTCTTGCGATGTTCTATACTCTCCTACTACTTTTTACAAAGAACACATTGTGAGGGGCCATGAAAACCCATTTTCATAAGGTTATCCCAAGATGAAACTCTTCTTTGACCTAGAGCCAAACAAAAATTTAGACTTTTGGAATGCTCAAGCTATCTCAAATATCTATTCATATTCTTGCAATATTCCTATTTTTTTGTGCTTCACATTATATCCACTTCATGTCTATATTCTCCCGAGCTATTCAACTCCCAAATCACCTTATCCCGGGATTCCCTTGGAATAATTAGTGTTGTTATATTTCTTATCAACTACGTCCTCGCATCAATGCCTTGTATACTTGTAAAAAAACCTCCTTTCCATTTGTATCTTCCTTCCTAATCCTTGCACATAATGTTTGAAACCCTATCACCATATTTATATTGAAATAATATCATCCATTGTTTTAAAATTGAATCTATTTTAAGTGGTTTTTGATCAAACCAAGTATCCATCCAAATAGAAATTTCTCTCTAGTTTCCACCACCCATCTTAGACCTTTAATCACTATTTCAATTTATTTTTTAAAATCGTTCCATAGTGTAGAACCATTTGATAGTGATAATATAATAAATGTTAAGCTTGGTTCATTGGGCTTAACATATTTACTTAGAAGAATTCTTGCCCATTGTATTTGACTCTATTTGTACAATATCCAAATTACTTTTCCCCTAAGAGCTAAGTTTACATCCATAAGAAATCTTAAACCGAGACCTCCCCTAGTTTTATCATCACACACCTTGATCCATTTCACCAAAGAAATTTTCCTTTTATAATGTAATCTTGACCACAAAAATGATTGCATAATATAGATTAAATTTTTTTATATCAATTTTGGTATAATATACAATGACATATAATATGTTGGAATGGCCTATAAGACTAATTTAATTAGCTACACTCTTCCTACTAATGATAACCATCTAATTTTCCATGTCAATAGTTTATTCTAAACTTATAACCAGATTCCATAATTCTATCCTAATTCTCCACTCAAATAAGGGTATCCTTAGATAAGTTATCTTCAAATTTATAAACCATATGGCATATTTCTTGTAGAAACATAAATATATTGTAGAAACATTCCTTATAGAAATACATAAGGTCCTCGGTACCTATATAGGGTAAAATTCATTATTGGATCACCCCTAATAACCTAACTCAAACCCCTTATCAATAAGTAGGATGGACCCACCATCTAGGCCAATGAAAACTAATGCATCTACATATAATCTTATCAATTCAAATCCACCTATCATCACCATATCAATGGATTTTGGAACACAAATCCTCTTGACTCTATTGGTATGTCTTTAATCTATGCCTAACCTTGAGGAGCTATTACAAGATAATATTATTTGCATCTTACTAGGAAAGCACCAAATAAAATCTTAATTAAGATCTACCACAAATAGCCCTAAAATCTAATACCCATAATAATTTATCCTATGGTCATCATTCTAACCCCACAAGTGTAGGGATAGGGTTGGGACAAAACTCTAACCTTGTAGTTTCTCATCACCAATCCTCCAATCCTTTTATCTTTGAAATCCTAGGAGTAGATAATATATACTAGATTCAAAATAATATTCCTATGTATATCAACCTCCTTTGTTCCTCAATCATAAAAAAATTTCCTTTATCTATGTACATATACCTCATGTCTTATCAAATCCTATTTCTCCCAAACTTCAAGACTTAACCACTTAGCTAGAGCAATCAAGACAACAAATTGTTGCTATCCATGGGTTATCATCTAGTCACAAGTACTTGTATGATGACTTATACAATCAACCCATAGACCTATTTGTATCTAATCACACTTTTCCTCCTAATTTTTATACACCTAGGTTTCAAATGTGCAAGGGGAAAGACGATCCCATCAACCACCTTAGATTGTTTAGAATTGCTTGTAGTGACATTGTTTAGGATGAAATATTTCTAATTATTTTTTCTTAAGAGTCTTAGTGGTCTCACCATGGAATGGTATTACCAGATTCCAAGACACTCCTTAAAATGCTATTATAAATTCAAAATTTTTGTTAGGTAGTTATCTATCTACATTAAAGAAAATATCACCATCAATAACCTATACCAACTCAAATAGTCCATAGATGAGACATTCACCAAATTCTTAGCAATAATATGATCCCTAGTGGGAAGATTGCAATATATCCCCTCATCGAGGGTCCTATTGGATACTTTTGCAGGAATCCTTAATGAGCAATTGGCCTTCTACCTAGAAATAGCTCATGTTTCTTCCATTAAATATGTAATCAATATGACCAAGAGAGTGAGACTACCCTTATCAAGCATGGAAAATTAAATACTAAGTACCATAAAGGGGAAGATAAACCTTCCTCTAACCCAAAGGGGTAGTGTAGGAACAACCACATTGTAGACAATGGAGTCAATGAATCATGCCATGCCAACAATATTAATGCTTCCATGAATCTCCAAATCTTGTCTTAGGGAAGCCTTAACAATATAATCTCAAAAGGAGGTGCTCCCAACTATATGAATCTCTTTTGACCATTCTAGAGTAGCTCTTAAGAACTAGAATGATAGAACTCCCTCCTATCAAATCTATTAAATCCAAAAAGGTAATGGGCTCCATGGTTTCATGCTAATGAGTAATACATCATCCATTGAATCAATCATCCTGTGATCAATATATGCATGAGCCTCAAGAATGTGAATGAAGATCTTATCAATAATGACCAAACTATTCTTAATGGCTTTTAATCCTAACCGTTATCTAAACAAGATCTTGGAATCTTTTTAAATATATTACCTAATTACAATCATAATAAAAAACATAATGAATAACATTCACTATAGGAACATGTTATCTCCAAATTAAGGGATGGTGGGGATGATCATTCTTCTAATAATATATCTCACATCTATTTTGTGACCATACAACAACATAGGAGTCATTCACTTGATCAATCTTTAATACCTCCTTCGGTCCTTTGTAGAAAAAATTTTGCACCTAGAGGGTCTCCTTTGATCATGCAATCGAGGACCAAGGCTAAAGGTACATTTTATTTGCTCCAACAATTTAAGAGCACCCTAGCTAAAATCTCCCTCCTTGAACTTCTCATGTCTTCTCCAACCCATAGAGACCTCTTAAATTTTACATGAACAAATTATTACTCAATACCTCAACCCTAATGACCTTACTATTGTGGTAGGATCCATTGGGGTTAACCACACCACCATATCAATCCATGAGGATGATATTTCTCAATCCTCTATGGCCAAATATCTACCCTTATATATTATAGGCCTTATCAATAATAATTTCATTAAGCAAATATTAGTCAATAACGGTTTTAGTCTCAATGTCTATAACCTAAAATTCATTAATAATTTTAGGCTAACCAAATAGGATCTAGAAAAATTTGAACTTATTATAAAAAATTTTGACAATGGAAAATGTGAGGATGGTGGCACTACAGTCTTACCCCTCACACTTCAAACATTTTCTTCTATGTCATGTTTTATGTCTTGACAAACAACATTCTTCTAGGGAGGCCTTGGATCCATGAGACATGGAATGTCCCTTTAACTTTCCATCAATGCTTGAAATATGAATACAAGAATGAAAATTATCATATTCTAATTGACCCCAAACCTTTTGCCTATTACTAGGTAATAAAGAAAAAATACTAAAGCTCATCTCTACCCTTATCTAAATATAACTCTTGAATCATTTTCTTCTTCTTATATCATTGATGCATCACGATATCTCACTCTAAATAATTCATCTAAGAATAAACTTATGATTTAAAGTGCTAATCCAATCATTATTAATAATAACAAACTAGATAAAATTCAATTTATCCTAAGCCTATATAAGCTCCCCCCTTCTATCTCAACCTTAGGCTTACCCTCTAGCAATAAGGGTAAAACAATACAAATAGGAAGTTGCTACTTCATTTTTGTTGGAATTTTAAACAAGGAGAAAATCCATGGTGGTAACCCTTACCTATTTGAATAGTAATATGCTTCATGATTTTTTTCAAATTCATATGCCATCCTAAAATAGATGTTTTCCACCATGGGATATCAAGGCAAAGGGCTATATTTGTATGAACAGAATAAAAAAACCCTTATAGGCTAAAATTTTGCTAGGTCATTGTGGGATAGGTTATATTCCCAAACATACCGAGTCCTTGGCCTCTTATTTTTTTTATAGTGAAGAAGAAGTTGATCTCCTTAATCAAAGTGATAAGGCATCCTATGATGAAAAATGTGGTTGTTTCACAATAAATTAACAATTACCAATCATCTATAGATCCTATAAATATAGAGAGTCTTATATTTTAATTGAAGAAATTATAGACATCAATATCATGACTTTGAATAAGCCCAAGATATTTAATCTAGGTAAGGTCTTGATCCCAACCAAACAAAATGAATACACCAATATTTTAATAGATTACAAATACATATTGTCTTGGTCATATGTTGACATGCTCGGTCTAGATCCTTCTCTGGTTGTCCATTACCTAGTCATCACACATGGTGCAAAACCCATAAAACATAAATTATAGAAAATGCATCCAAAAGTCACATTTTGGTCAAAGAGAAACTTCAAAATGTCTTCAATATCAACTTCATCAAATCCATTAACTATTTTTATTGGATTTCTAACATTGTTATCATTACAAAAAAAATGTTTTCTTAGAATATACACCAACTTTGGACATATCCCAAGAATAACTTATCTCTATACAACATTGATGTCATCATTGATTTCATTGTAAGATGTTGAATAATGTCTCTAAGAGAAAGATTCACCATCCAATGGGGAACCTTCTACTATTAAGTTATGCCCTTTGGTCTAAAGAATGCATGAGCCACCTATTAGTGAGCCATGACATACATCTCTCATGACATGATGCATGACATTATAGAAGACTATGTAAATGATCTTCTTGGGTAGTCTTTAAACTAAGAAGACTATATTCAAGACTTAAGATGCATCTTTGAGTGATTGACTATAAGGTATGCCTCAAGTCTCAAAAATGTATTTTTGGGATCAAATCAAGAAAATTGTTATGATTTATTATATCTTGATGCAATGTCAAAGCTAATCCTAATAAAATATCAACTATTATCTATATGCCACCACCTCAAACTCTAACCCAACTTAGGAGCCTCCAAGGCAAAATCTAGGGTATTTAAAGGTTTATCTCCTAACCAGTTGAAAAGTGTCAACCTTTCACCAAAATTTTAAATAAGGATGTGATCTTGGAATATGATATTTACTATCAAGATTCATTCAATGATCTCAAATCTTACCTTTTGTTACCTCTCATTTTTTTGCCACCTAATCCCCTAATGCCCATGTTGTTATATGTAGGAGGTATGTTGGAATAATATGATGATCAACATAGAGAAAGGACTATATACTACATTATTTGAACTTTTTTCACTTATAAAGTCCTATATATGCTCTTAGAAAATATTTTCCTATCCATAGTATTTGTTTCTCAAAAGCTTAAACATTATATGCTCAACCATCAAACTTATAATTATAAGAGTTGATCCCTTATAATACCTCATGTCTAAACCTAACCTCTCGGGAAAATTTTCTAAGTGGATCATTGCCCTTAGTGAATTTGATCTTAAATTCATCAATCAAAAGTCTATAAAGGATCAAGTCATTGTTGAGCAACTAACAATTACACCTCTTGAAGCTATCCAACCTTTGGTGGTAGACTTTTCTATTTAGTCTTCAAACTCAAAGCCAATCAACCTAACACTTAGACCATATATTTTTATGGTGCTAGATGTATCCAAGAAATAGAGTTAGAAGTCTTCTTGGTCATTAAACAAGTGATCACTTTGGAGTTCAAGCTCAAGTTTTCTTGTACCAACAACATTTTTTAAATTTGGATCTCTTATCTTCGGGCTACATGTGGCACTAGTTCTCTAGGTTAAAATCCTTTCTATTTTTTAGGACTCCCAACTAATAGTCAACCAAGTCAATGGTTTTTATCAAACTAAGGATGATAAACTCAAGCCCTTCAAAGATATAATAAATAAACTAATGGATACCTTTAATAAAATTACTATTGACACTATCTCTAGGTCTAATAATTGCCATGCCAACACTATGGTCTCAACTAAACCCATGATCCCCTTAGATCTATATGATAAAAAAGCAATGATCGTAATTAAATAAATTAGGAAAAATTCAACCCTTGAGTCTAGTTAGATTTCTCTAGAAGTATTTTTACTATAGAAACAACCTCATTCCCTAAAACCTTAGTATAAGGATAACTTTTCTTACCTAAAAAACAACACTTTACCTAATGGTTTGAATCGTAATTAGTGCAATAAAATCAAGCAATGACCTATAGACATGTCATAATTGGTAATATTTTATATCATTATACCCTTTATGGAATTTTTTTAGGTTCTTAGACTCCATCAAAGCCCGAATGGTTATTAAAAATGCCCATTATGGATCATGCAATGGTCACTTTAGTGGTGTTACCATCATCAAGAAACTCCTATGAATGGGTTATTATTAGAACTCAATGTAAATTAACTCTTGTAACTATTTCCAATCCATCCCAAGTCCTTAATTCCTTGACCACACTATTGTCTTTCTGTTGAAATTTGTGGAATCTAATCTTGTTTAGACAAAGGTCAATTATGTGATGGGGTGATTATGAGTGCCATTTATGTAGCCCATAGGCATGTTATTATCTAATCCTATGGGTATGTTCATGTAATACTACATGCCCTTTTCATATTTCAACATTAATGTGATTGCTTAATCCATATTTATGGATAAACTTCACTTAAAATGGAAATTTATTCTTACTTTATTGTAAGGTTAACCTTAAGGTTATGTTTATGTCAGCCTAAGGTTTGCATCTTATTGGGGCTTTAGTATCACTATAATACCCCTAAATGAGGATCTATTTGTATGATGTGTGTGAATAAAATGTGATATATTGTGGTTCCCATGGGCACCCACCTTATACTTCTTATTGTCTTCCTTTATTTCTTTACATTATTTATTATTGTTATCTCTTAATTGTATTATTTTTATTTTTTAGCATATGATTATGGTGGATGAGTGATTTGGAATTATTTTGAAAAATATTCCAAATTAAAACAATGGTATTAGATAAATATCCAAATCAATATCACTCATCAATAAAAAAAAATCATCACAACAACAAATTAGGGCAACATTTTAGGTTCTTTGCTTCATTTTTTTTAATTTTAAATATTTAAATCTCTTTTTAACTTTATGTTTGATCCCATTAACATTATACTTGTATGCAAATGCACATTTTTCATGCAATTTATAGAAACTTATCCATGCATCCCAGTGTAGAAGTGGCACATCGACATGGATGGTGTGGCATCCAAGTCATGTGCTTTAGGGTTAGGAGAGAGCATGGTCAAACCTTGAAATCCGATTCTCCTTTTGGTAGTATTTATTCCTCCTAAATAACATGAAGAAACTTCTAATAGGAATTATTAAATAATACATAAATTCTATATCTCCTAAAATGAACTACTTCTAAGCACTCAATCAAGTAGGGAGTGGTGCATTAGAAGGGCATTTTCTTGTATCAAATAAATTCATTAGTTTGAATCACTAACAACATTTTTTGTGTGCATTGTTCTATAATTTAGATGCTACAATAAAACTTACCCCTATATATATAGTTATGTTTATGTGAATAGCACAATGGTTGGGTTGATCTCTTGCATCCTTTAGGTCTATGGTTCAATTTCGTACAATACAGATCTAGTGCACTATATGACATAATGGTTGATCCACATACTTGAAGATGGAATGTCCCAAGTTTAAACTCAACATAAGTATGTGTTCTTTTAGTAAAGGCTTGTGGCTCAACACATAATTTTAATAAAATCAACTCTACTTTGGTTTCAACATGTGTGCATGATACATTGATTAACACCTCTACTTGTTCATATGGGGTCTTGGTTTGAACCTTGTTGGCTCTAAAAACCCTTCAATTTTTCTTTCACACACAGAGACACACTTATATATATGAAGGTGCGAGTGATGATCCAATCATATTCAACAAAGTGTCAAACTCAAATTCATAGTCACAACATCCAATCCAATGGGAAACATGTCATGATTGTTGATTTGATAAACATATTAGATGGTCAGTCAATGAGGGGAATTATGGAAATTTTTTGTTTGATGCTTGGTTGAAGCCTTGTCTTCTTATCTCTAACTCAATGTAAACCCTTAGCTCAAGCTTGTATAGCTTGTAAATGTCAAATATTATATTAATATGCGCAAAAACTCCAAATCATGGATTTGAAATTAGTAACTTGGTTGAAGGAGAATTAAAATGAATTGTAGATGAACTTCAAAATATGCCTCAATATTTTATTTGTCAATTATTATAGGAAATGATGAGTTCGTTTAGAATCTATAAAATGATGGTGGATGCTCATTCATGTTGGGATATGAGGATTTAGAGCAATCATAATTTTCTTATTCCAAAGAGTTTCCTGGGAAGATTTGGTCACTAGAGGCTCTCCCCAAGGCCTCAACATTTCTTTGGTTAGTAGTTCAAACTAAGATTCTTATAGCAAAGATTCTACAATGAAGAGGATATCATGGACATTTCATATGTGTCTTGTGTGAGAAGGATTTAGAAACATCAAACCATTTACTTCTTTAGTGCCCCTTTGCTCAAGCCATTTAGGATCACTTTTTTGAAAATATGAAAATATATTTGGTAGCACCATAAACATTGAAAGAGTTGATAAAATATTGGAATAATTAATTCAAAGCTAAAGCATTATGTATTATGTGGAGGATTGGCAATGTCATTTGTTGAAATTTATGGCTTGAAAGGAATAATATTTTTTTTAAAATAAATTTTAAAATCATGTCCAAGTTTGGAATTGTATTATTGTCTCTTTACAAATATGATGCTCACCATAGAAAATCTCATTTGCAAAAAAAAAAGGCAATAACAACTTGGTTATAAGATTTTAACATACATGGAAGAGTCATTTGTGATAATGGAATTAAAACAAATGATCAACTTTGATCACGGTAAAATAAAAATTTATGGAAATTGAGTTTATCAAAATTAATTTTGATGATGCTTCTAAAGAAAATTTAAAAGTTGATGAAGGTGACGTTTTTACAAATAATGAAGGAAAAATTCTCCTATCTTAATCAAAATCATATGGAACTTCAACTAACAATTATGCAGAGGTTAAGGAACTTACAAGGATTAAAATTGCAATAGAAAAAGGATGGAATTATATTTAAATTGAGGCAGAGTCACAAATGATCATTAATGCCATCAACAAAAATGGATATGGAAATTGGATTAAAAATAATATTATTGATGATGTTCATCACCTATTATTGGATACAATCTCTTGGAAATGTGATTATATAATAGAGAAGAAAATTGTGTAATAGATAGTTTAGCCAATGGTAGTGTTGATCTTCATCCTGGTAAAATTTAAATTGTAGAAGGCAACTGGCCAAGTGAGATTTTATCTCTTAATCAAAATGGCATCAAGAAGTTGATTGTGGAAACATAGCATTTTGAGGAAGTTAAAAAATATATTAAATAAAAAGTAAAATAAAAAATATTTATAATAAAAAATAATGTTAAATATAATTTAATTGACTTAAAAACAACTATAATACTTTATTATTTTAATAAAAATAACCTCTAACAAAACCATGTATAATTTTTATATATTATTTATTTTTTAAACTTATATTTTCATTTAAATAAAATTTTAAAATATTTTAATTTAATGTATATACACAATAATCACTTGCATAAAATAATTATAACCTTTGAATTTAGCCTATCAAGATTCGTTAAACTAAGTTTTATAGGCTTTAACTAAAGATAGGACTAAAATTCCCACAAACCTCTCTTCATGGCCAAGGTTGGGTTTGGACAAGTAGGTCACTCATTTTTAAAGTCACCTTTAACTCTTTTTTCTCTTTACACCTTTGAATAGAAGATTTACATCTATCCTGATAAAGCTTAACTATTTGGACTACATCATAAGAGTATCCCACTTCGAAGAAGATTCTATGGATAAAAATCACAGGTATAAACTTATATAAAGTTATGTTTTTGAAATCTAGTTTATTATGGAGACCTCTTTAAATCGTGGATGCAGGAAATTAGGGAAGACTTTTACCGTGTCTTATGTCTTGATGTCTTGATGTGATTTACGTGTATATCATGGCTTAAAATAAATTGTTAGATTCCTTTTTATTTGCAATAGTTTAGTGCAATTAAAGCATTATAACAAATTTTTTATAAGACTTTAGATGAATGCCCTGTTTGCTTCAAAGGGGTGGCAATGTAACAATCTTGCTCATTTAAAAAATATATTATGTAATTTTTAAGCGAAAAACCCCTTGCGGGGCCGCCTTGGTCTGAAAGACCACGACCAGGGGGTTCTACACCATCAAAGTCATCCGGGATTCGTGCCCAGCCTGGCTTGCACCAACATTATCAATTGGATTTTGGGTACCCAATTCAACTTTTTGGTAGGGTGGAGATTCGAACCTGAGACCTCCCTTGGAGGATTGTCCTCTCCTCTCCAACTCACCTACAACACTTGGGTAAAAATATTATGTATTTGAATGTATTTATATAAATATAATTAAAAATTATAGGATCATGGTTCAATGGTTGAGACATATCGATGGAGTAGTTCACACCAAAGTTCAAATCCTAATGGCAAAAAAAGGGTTGTATAGCTCAATGTGACTTGTTGATGTGAAAGAGAAAGTACAACCCTTTAAAACCCTAATTTAAAAAAAAAAAAAGTATCATTTTAAAAATTTATTTTATTTAATTTAAAAAAAATCATAAATATCATTACAAAGGATGTTTATAAATTACAACACAATAAAATATTAAATTAATTTTGAATTTATGTTTATTTTGAAATTATTATCTATATATATTATTGATAGAGAAGGGGTTTTGAAAGGGACTCCAAACCTATTACAACAAGCCTTAATGACCTATAGAAGGACCCAAAAAAATTTCAACTCGACCCAAACTTATAATGATTAAATCAGTAGCTCTTCACATGTGACTCCTTGTGCTGGATTTTTTGAGCATGCAAGGAAATTTGTTTGGCTATCTGAATCTAAAATCCAATTGTTGATCCATCGCACAGGAAATATCATTGAAGAAAATGATTTGCTCATAATTCGCTTCCACCTGCCATGTCCACTTTGGAAAGGAAATGTAGCAAGGGTGAGATATTAACAAAGAAGGGGGCTTGATATTTAGGATGGGAACCCCTTTCAAAAACCATATCAAAACACATGATAAATCCCAAGCCACCACCTACCATTGACCAATCGGCACCCATAAACCATGTGGTCATCCAATAGACCTAGGCCTTATCGATCAAAATTTTGACTGAAATATGAAATATTTTTCATAATTACCAAAAATGATTGTATTTGTTGCTTTGAAGGTTACAACACAATCTACCTTTTTGATTAATGACTGTGTTCTCATTAATTTTGGAGGTGGGAGAGTCGATGAGGCATATTCTTTCACTACTACTGAAGCCAAAATGGACAACTGCCTTCCATTTTATTCTCTTTTAACAAATAATGTTGATAGCAGTGCACCAATTCCATATTAACATGATACATTGTGAGGAAATTAGAAAATTCTAATTGAACAAAATGTCCACCAATCCACTTAATAATTTCCATCACATATAAAAACATTGGGAATCCTTGCCTTGAAAAAATAAACTTGAATATAGAATTTATGCAAAACAAATTTCCTCAATAACTCCCATAAAATCGTCCATATCCAAGCAACCATTAACAAATCCCATAAAATCGTCCATATCCAAGTAACCATTAACAGGGAGACCAACTTCAAAATACCAAAAGCATTTTTGCTACTCTTTTGGGAATCCATTTCTTGGTTTCAAGCAAAAATCAAGTCCCTAAAAAAGAACTTCAGCTCTCCCAAAGAAGCATAACCCTAATCATGGGGTAAAACGGCAATGGGACAACCAAAAAGGAGTTCTCTAACCACACCTTCAACAAACCATACTATTACCATTCACAAGAAAAGGCATTTTCTTTCTCACAACCTCCATGAGATTTAGAGGAAAGTCATGATTCCAAACTGTAAGCTCCTCTTGATTCACCCTAATGTTGGCCATCATATCTGCTTCTACATTCCCTTCTTTAAAGACATGGGTCACCTGGGTATTACGCAGATCCTACATCATCCTCTTAGCCATTGTCAAAATAAATACTATGCTCCAAGTAGGATTCTGAAGACCCATAGCATAATTAATGATATTAAGGGAATCATATTCTATGATAATTTTATTAATATTCTATCTCTTCAGTAGAAGGATTCCTTGAAATAAAGCTCAAGCTTCCATAAAATGATTGGTTTGCAATCCCAGACCTTTTGCAAAGGCTAAAATTAAATTTCCTCTTTGGTCTTTATCACTCCCCTAACACTAGCCCTACCAAGATTATATTTTGCTACCCCATCAAAGTTTAACTTAGCCCAACCACCTAGTGGTGGCTTTCCACTTGGTCTAAGAATGGATAGAGGGAAAAACCTGGTCTGAGCATTCTATAGCCCTGGCTAGCTCCCAATGACTAGCAACATCTAATTTCTCAAACTCTTTGGAATCTTTAAAATTGATGCTTTGAATATTTTTGACTAGGGCAACACTTTTTATGGCACTAATAAAGTTGCATTCCCTTTTCTGATCACAAAATGCTCTTATGTTTCTTTCCTTCCATAGGCCCCGCTTGGTATGAAGAAGACTAAACAACAAGAGAGATTTTTATTTTGAGCTTCGAAAGGGGAAATACCACTAAAGGCATAGGTCAATCATATTGTTTGGTGAGACCCAAACAATACTAAACTTCTTAAAGATCTTAGAGAGCACTTCTAGCGAATAAGGACATTCTAAAAACAAGTGCTTAACCCTTTGAAATTTATTTTCACATAAGTAGAACCTATTGGGGATAATAATCCTCCTCTTTGGAGGTTATCAATTGTGAAGATTTTATTTTGAATACAAAGCCATTAGAAAATTTTTATTTTTGGATTAAGGGCTTTGAGCCAAATTTTGGAGACCAAAAACCAACCTCCTCCATTACCTTCCAATAACTGATATGTTGATTTCATAGAAAAATACCTCTTTTTTATGCAATTTCTATACAAGGACATCAATCTCCCTATGTAAATTTAGAGTATTAACTCTCAGTAAAGTTTTAAGTTCTTCCATAGCTTGTCTACCACTTTGGTCCAAATTTACAATATGAATGGGCTTTCAATGTTTCCCATTCCCATCCTTCAGAATGAAGTCTAAAACCAGCTTACCATAACTTTGAGTGAAGCAAGGTTCAAGGGAGGCAAGATTTTGATTCTCAATCACCGGAGATTGCTATAACCAACAGTATTTCCAAAAATCAACCTTTCTGTGATCTCCAATTTTCCATCAAGCTCCCCTCATAAGAAGGGTTTTGGATTTAAGTAGGTAATTCCAAAGGCAAGACCCTTGAGAGGGATTAATCTCTTCCACAAGATTCTTTTCATTTTTATTATTTATATATATATTGGTTATATTGGGTTTTATTAGTATTACATCATGATCGTATAATTACATTATAATACTTTAATAATTATGTATGTATTTTTTACCCAGATTTAAATGTCTTTTTCAACAGTTGAAGAATATAGCAAATAAAACTAATACCATTTAATTATAATATTATTTTTATTAATTATATAATAATCATTAATTAATTAATTAATACTATATTAAAATGTATATAGGATAAAATTTAATAAAATATTGAATGATTGTACATTCTAATCTTACAACAAATAGTATTAACATTAGGTAGGAAACATTCAAAGAGACCATGTATAATGTCTATTTCTTAAATTTTAAATATAGAAAATAGAAATTTAGATATTATAAAAATAACATAATGAGAGTCGCACTTGTTGGTGGCATATATTTAGAAGGTAGTTGGCAATAAATTTTAATATTAAAATATATATTTTAATTTTGTTAATTAATTAAGTTTAAAATTAAATACAATTATAAAGAATATTTTTTCTTTTTTTTAATAAATTATATGTAGTTCTTATTGGAGGTCACTTTCATCATAATACTAAAATAGTAAATTTATTGTCAAGTCAATTTTACCATATCTAATTTTGTCCTCTTATGAAAAATATTTTTTTATTTCCTTTTCTATTGAATATATTTTTCATCTTATTCAAAGTATTGTATTTATGCAATTAAATCTTTTACATCATTTTTATTAAGAGATAAAATCTCACTTGATTAATTACCTCCTAAAATTTAGATTTTACCTAGATGAAGATCAACACTATGATTGGTTAAATTATCTCTTCTAAAATAGGGATTTCACATATGATCCCTCCATGTATATTCAAATACTATAAATAAGTGGTTGACACCTCTTTTTACATACTTTGAGACTTTTCATGATGAGAAACAATAATAAGATTCTAATTTTAGTCATGATTTTGAGATTTATTTTAAAAAAATATATTATTCCCCTCAAACCATAAATTCCACTAGTTAATGGCAAAGACTAATCCTCCATGGAATACATAATGTTTTAGCTTTGAAATAATTAATCCAACATTTCATCAACTCTTTTAATTTTATTGAAGCTACCAAATATATTCTTATACTTAAAAAAAACAATTCTAAATGCTATGAAGAAAGGGACAATGAACAACTAAATAGTTTGATATTTCTAAATCCTTCTCATACAAGGCATCTATGAAAGGTCCATGTTATCCTATTCCTTTTAGACCCTTCACGTAAGAATCTTACTTTGGAATGATAATGAAAGGAATGTTAAGGACTTAGGGATAGCTTCTAGCAACCAAACATTCTTCCAAGGAATCTTTAGGAGTAGGAAATTTTGATTGTTGTAAATCCTCATATCACAACTTGACCAAGTGTCCACCATATTTTGATAGATTCCAAGCCAACTCATCCTCTCATATAAAATAAATAAATAATATTTTTGAAGCATATTTGTATTTCATTTGCTATTTGTTATAGTTCCTCTCCTTCAACCAAGTTACTATAAGAAATTCACGATCTAGATTAATTGCTCATATTAATATAATCTCTAACCTTTGGACCTTTATAATTTAAATATGCTCAATCCAATGTTTTCCATTTTGAATCGTAGATAAGAGGATAAAGTCTTAAACCAAGCATGATACCAAAAATTTGTATAATCCCCCTCATTTACTAACCATCTAATATGTTTCTTGATCAATTACAAACTATTTGATATGAAATTCCACTTTAGTGATCCTTTGGTTAGGGTATGTTTCTTGAATAATTTTTTTTTTGATAAGTAGCAATATATTTACAGCGGGTTTTTTGAAGAAGGATCCCAAAACCTTAGTTACATAGAAAGCCGAGGCTGAAATTAAGATTAAAAATCGGGGCTGCGCCCTTGGGCAACGATCCGGGGCCCAGGGCCCTGGTGCCTACAAAAATCAGGCCAACTAAGAAACAGAACAACAAAATTTGGCCTGTGGCCACCAAAACAAGGAAAAGCCGTAAAACGACAAACGCCAATATCGCAAAAACTGCACGCCGTCACTCCGGGAGGCCCTACAGTCGGGCCTGGCCTGGACGGGGCCCACCCTGTCAGATCAGCTCCACTCCCTATCAGGGCCATCGCCCAGCCTGCGTCGAAGTTCGACCAGGGCATTGGCCGCTGAGGAAGCCGCTTTGGCGGACGCGGTCAGGGAGCCAATCGTAGTGTCAAGAAGGGCCCTGATTGCCAAGTTCTGCACCTACTACCGGAGTTAGAGCTGACTTCGATGGGCTCCGGGGCCTCCACCTTGGCCTTCTTGGTGCTGCCAGCAGCCCTGCTGCTGCCTGGGGGTGGGCCTTTACGACTGGCACCAGGAGGCGGGGCCCGCCTGGGCCCTGGGCCGAGTTCTGCACTTTCGGGTGGGCCTGCACCGCTTCGGGGAAGGGGAGGCTTCGGGGGAGGGGGTCTCCTTGGATTTAGAAGCTGCAGGAGAAGCACCGGGGGAGTTAGCCGCTTCAGGGGGGACAGTGGACAGGGGAGGGATGCAGTGAAGCTGCGGCTGGTTAGCTAGGGCATGCCTATACAGGACAGCCATGAGGCCTTGGTGGGAGGGCCGAGAGTGGCTCCTGTGAGCTCGATCGATGGAAAGGCTCAGGGAGTACAGAAGGAACCGAGGGGTGCTGACCAGCGTGGCTCCACGGAGGTGGTTGAAGTAGCTAAGGTGGAAACTGTACAGCCGTTGGTCCGGATCATCGTAGGTGATGTACTGCATCACCGGGATGATGGCCTCGTCGAAGGGGGCCGGGAGGTTGGTGCAAAAAATATTGGCCTTATCCCACTGCTACTCCGGGAAGCGGGACAACTCCTCCTCCCAATTGTGCTTATCCCATCTGACGACTCTGCCTTTCTCCTCATGATGCAGGCCTGTAACCTCCGTCAGAAACTCTTTGGTCACTTTGAAGTGGAGACCCTTCACTTTGACCTCACCATCATTCCAGGTATCCAAAAAACTTTGGGTAATATCTTCGTCGGCCCCTACGAATTTGCTGAAGAAAGGGGTATATTTCTTGGCATTGGAAAATAGCCTGGCCGACTCGCTCAATTCAAGCATGGAAGGCTCGAGGAAGATGACTTTGGCAGCCATGAGGAGCGAACTGACAGCCCAGGGGCAGGGGAAACAGGGGTGGCCTGACCAGAGACGCGGGGACAGGGGGAGGGGGAAGCAGACAAGAATGCGGGAGAACTTTGTGCATGATAGGTTTAAAAACTTGCAGGGGGCACGGAGGAGGGGAAGGGCCACCGACGTCGGGAAGGAGCGCTAGGGGCAGGGGGCGACACGAGGTGGGAGGGGCTGAGGGGGCGCGGCTGACGGCTGCCACGCGGGGCAGGGGAGAAGGGCCAATGCCAGCGCTCCAGATGGCGCAATCTGAGTGGGGGATCAACTTGAGGGGACCTCACGGGATAGAGCCACGGGTGAACTGACGCAGCATGGGAATCCGATGGCACGACATCCAAGGCGGGAAGGTCGAAATGGGCCGACGTGCACTCTGACTTGGACTTGCCAAATCTGCCAGCGGAGCTTCGCAAATCCAGGCCGGGATGAACCGATCGTCTGACGTGGCCGATGACACTTGGCACCGTGAGGGGGATCTTGATGACCGGCTCACGAGCAAGAGGAGGACAGGGGCCAGTCGACGTGGTGGAGCAGATAGGAGAGGCACGACAGTGAAACTTTGGGGCCCCGACTCGGGGCAGGCTAAGCACCAGGGCCCTCATCGTTGCTAGGATAGTCTTGCAAAGCTATTTGGACCAGAGCTTCAGGGAAGTTCGTGGTCCAGGTGGTGAAGTCTTCAGCTGAGATGGCTTGATTTGCCATGAAATCGATAGCCCTGTTGCCTTCTCTGTACACATGTCGAAAGGCATGGTCGGGGAGTCCTTGGAGAATGGTGAGGACTTCCCGGATGGAGTTGTGAATGCGCCAAGAGCAGTTTCTCGGGCTACGGGCGGCTTTGATAATAACTTGGGAATCACCCTCAATGATGACTTTTGAGGAGGACTCCCTGAGGGCGGTCAGCCCACTGAGGAGAGCTGCTGCTTCGGTGAAGTTGTTAGTCTGGATGCCAAGCGGTGCAGCGTACGCCATGATCAGGGCCCCGTGACAGTCTCTGATGACCCCGCCCACTCTAGAGGGCCCGGGATTCCCTTTAGAAGCTCCGTCAAAGTTAAGTTTGACCCATCCGGGGGGGCAGTCCACCTCGTCATAGATCGATGGGAGGGGGCGAGGGGGACCGAGGGGGGAAGCTGAACTTCGAGGGAGGATAGGAGGGTGGCCTCGCCCAGCCATCGGGGCGCCTCAATCAAGGGGATGGAGCGAGAATTCTCAAGGGCGAAGGACACCGCCTTGGTCGCTATCCACTAGGGGGAACGGGCCGGGGAGGAGAAGGCTCTACTGTTGTGCTCAAGCCAGAGTTGCCAAAGCAGATGAGGAAGGCAGGAGCCCCAGAGGAAGTGGATGAAAGGATGGGCAAAGGGGTTGGGCCACTGAGATAGGAGGTCAGAGATGGAGTTGGGGGCCACCCACTGAATAGAGAATTGGGAAAGGATGAGGCCCAGGACTTCAGAAGAGAAGGGACATCTGATAAAGAGGTGATTAGTGGACTCCCAGGCAGCACAACAGAGGAAGCATCTATTCGGGATCTGAAAGCCCCTCCTGATCAGGTTCTCGATAGTCAGGATCTTGTTTTGGATGGCCGCCCAGATGAAGTGGCTGATTTTGGGGATCAACTTCTTGGCCCACACCTATCGGGCTGGAAAGGGGGCCTCGTCAGGGACTCTTTGAAGGTTGTAGGCAGATTTGATAGAAAAGACGCCACTGGGAGTGCCATGCCAAACGCATCTGTCATTTCCTCCGAAGGACGAAATAACAGTCACCTTGAGGAGGCGCTGAAGCCTGGAAGCTTGGAGCGGGTGCCTGGGGTTCAGGATGGGTTTCCAAGTAACCCGCCCCTGGTTCTGGGAAAGATAGGCCAAAACTCTGGGCCCTCTGTCCGCCAGCCCTGGTTTGAGGATGAGGAGATCTCTGTCAGCAGTCAGGGCCTCATCATGGATCCACCTGTCTTCCCAAAAGTCGATCTTGGCTCTGTCCCCGAGGATCCATCTGGTCCCTTTTCGAATAATGTCTTTGGTGGAGATCAGGGATTTCCAGAAGGCTGATCCATCTCGGGGCTGAGATTCACTGAGGAAGGGGTGATGATGGCAGTATTTCCTACGCACGATGCTGACCCACTCATCAGGGGCATTGGTGAACACCTTCCAGGCGTGCTTGGACAAGAGGGCCTTGTTCATGAGGGTCACCCGCCTGAGACCGATCCCTCCCTCGCCTTTGGGGTGGCAGACCAGGGGCCAGGAGACCAGGGGAATCCTCTTCTTATCTTTGCTACCCGACCAGAGAAAGCATTTCTGAATTTGTTCGATGTGGGCTGCAATGGAGGTCGGGATTCTGAAGACTGACATGAAATATATCGGAATGCTTTGAAGGACCGCCGCCAAGAGGGTGGCTCTGCCAGCCTGAGAGAGGAGGTGACCTTTCCAGGGGGCCAGCTTCCTCTGAATCCGCTCTATCATCCCGCCCCACAGGGCCTTGGAGGACGCACCTGTAAACAGGGGAAGCCCGAGGTAAGAGGAGGGAAGGGAACCGGGGGTACAACCCAGAATTCGCCCAATTCTGATTTGCCTAGCCAAGGGAGTATGGATGAAGAAAATCTTGCTTTTTTGGAGGTTAATTTTCTGCCCGGCCGCCTCCTCGTACAGGGTCAAGATTTGCTTGAGGGCCTTGGCTTGAGGGATCGAAGCTGAGGTGGCGAGGATGGTGTCGTCCATGAACTGCTGATGGGACACAGGGGGTAGGCCCGGCGTAGGCCTGATGCCCAAAATGAGTCTACGGGAAACAACACTCGAGATGGTGCATCCTAGGGCCTCAGCCAAGATAATGAAGAGGATCGGGGATAGGGGGTCGCCTTGTCGAAGGCCTCTAGAACTAGGGAAGAACCCGGTAGGGGATCCGTTGATGAGGATAGAGAACCAGGGGGAGGACACATAGTTGTTGATGAGCCTGACCCAGGAGGGGTGGAACCCAAACTTAAGGAGGACCTTGGAAAGGAAATCCCAGTCGACTCTATCAAAGGCCTTGTTCATATCCAGCTTGAGCAGAAAGGAGGCCTTTTTGGAAAGGAAGGCCGAGTGGATGGCCTCGTGCATGATTATAACTCCGTCTGTGATCAGTCTGCCTTTGACCGAGCTTCCCTGGTAGGGGGCAATGATCAGGGGAAGGATATCCTTGAGGCGGGAGGCCATGGATTTAGTCAAGATTTTGTACAGGACATTGCACAAGCTAATGGGGTGAAAATTCGAGAGGGATCTGGCTGCCTGGGACTTGGGGATCAAGGTAATGAAGGTGGAGTTAATACCTCTGGGGATGGAGCTGGCAGTCTGGAGGTCCCGGATGGCAGCACACACTTCTTGCCCAATGATGTCCCAAAAGGATTGGAAGAATCAGGGGGGAAACCCATCCGGGCCCGGGGCCGCCTCAGCCTTCATGGAAAAGGTGGCAGCATGGATTTCAGAGTCAGACAGGGGCTGCACAAGCATCTCATTTGCCATGGCCGAGACTGAAGTAGGGATATGTTCCAGAAGGGAGTCTGCCACTTCTGAGGACATGGGGGGCTATCGCCAAGGAGCTCCTGGAAGAAGTTGGTGGCTTCAGTCCGAATGTCCTCTTCTTCCTTGATAATTCTATCGTCACTGCCCACCAACTCAGCAATTCTATTAGAGCCCCTATTCTTGAGAGTCGACGTGTGGAAGAACTTCGTGTTAGCATCGCCATCTTGGAGCCACAGGGCTCTCGAATTCTGCCTCCAAAATGTTTCTTCCCTGGCCAGGATGTTATGATACTCGCTGAGGGCTAGGCGTTCCTCTTCCCTGGTCCCCGGGTCTTGGGAGCCTGCCTGAAATCTGAGCTCAAGGTCTTCGAGTTTTTTCTTAACTGTCGCTTTGTTTTCAAAGATGTTACCGAACACCTCTCTATTCCATACCTTGAGTTGCTCTTTGAGGCATCTCAGCTTGTGGTAGACTTGTTCAGCGGGGCGCCCAGGGACTGGGGGAGCCCACCAGTGGCCTACCTGGGCCTTGAAGTTGGGATGATGCAGCCACATGGACACGAACCGAAAGGGCCGCTTGGGGGAGGAGCGATGATCGATTTCGAGGAGGAGGGGGCTATGGTCAGACCTAATTTTAGGGAGGGCCAACAAGGTTGCATCAGCAAACAGGGGAAGGGCTTCCTTGGATAGGAACACTCTATCCAACCTGACCTGGATATGGCTTGCTCCCGCTCTTCTGTTTGACCAGGTGAACCTGGCTCCTTTCAGGCTGACGTCCATGAGCTCGTTGAGGACGGTGAAGGCTCCAAAGTCCCCCATGCTTTTTCTCGAAGCCGCTGAGCCCCCACTTTTGTCAGAAAGGAATAGGGGACTATTGAAGTCCCCTACCAGGATCCAGGGGAGGGGGGCAAAGGCTTCTCTCATCGAGCTGATTTCCTTCCATAAGCCCACTTTCTCAATAGGGTTGTTAGGGGCGTAGACGTTGGACAGAATCCACGAGCGCCTTGACTTCACGCAATGGACCAGAATGTTGATTATTCTGGGAGAAGATGATATGAGCCTCCCCTCGTAAGACCGGGGATCCCACATGCAAAGCAGACCCCTAGTTGAGCCAGCCGCAGGGGTAGACAGGGACTCGCAGTTGCGCCAGGTAGCTTGGGCTACTCGTCGGGCAACAACGTCATCTATTTTGGTTTCCTGGAGAAGGAGGAAGGACGGGCGGTGATCCCTGTGGAGTTGGTCGAGGATCCTTTTCTTGGGGGCACCATTGAGCCCCCTGACATTCCAGGTGATGAGCTTCATTTGACACCCTTGTGGGGTCGCTTGCCCCCCTTCCCGGCCTGAGCGGGGGGTTTGGGTCGAAGGGCGTCCATCTTGGAGAAGCTCGCGGTAACGTCGAAAAGAGTTTCCTGGGAGCCATTGGCTATGTCATCTTCAGTGATCCTTGTTCGTTGGTCGCCCAGGGTGGGCCGACCTCTCTTGAGTTTGCTGCCAAAGTCTATGGTGAAAGTCCTGCTTTGGGTCATCTTGGGGCTGACTTCATCGGGCCCGGATGGAGAACTGCCTTCAACCTCTTCGTCTGACCTCTCGGATCCGCACTCCAAGGGGGGAAGCCCAGCAGAGACCACCGAGAGGGCCGGGAGGGGGTCGAGGGGGGATAGCGAGGGTGGGGGGGAGGAGGGAACCCCGACAGAGGAAGATGGGAAGGTGGGAGCCGATGGGGAAAAGAGCCCGGGTGGCTCGCAGGCCTAGGGGGCACAAGCAGGGGCCTACGGGGAGGGATTCGCATCGAGCGGGGAGGGAGAACCTGGGATCGGGGCCCCGAAAGATGACCCAGGGGAGGGAGCAACGAAAGGGGAAACCTGGGGAAGACCGTCCTCCAGGCCAGGGCCCACTTGGGAATCCTTTGGGACAGAAGGGGAGGCCTCCTTGGTGGTCCAGGCCTAGGATCTGTGGCCGTCGCGAGGGGGCCCTCGGGATGGGGCCCGGCCTGATCGGGAAGGGAGTTTGGGGAGAGGGCCATCAACCTTTTTGGATACAGGGCATTGGTGGGGGAGGTGACCCTGAGTGCAACAGAGGGGGCAGAAAGCAGGTTTATTTTTGTAAATCAGGGATTGGCGCCAAAAGAAGGACCCAGAAGAGATGGTCACAGAAGAGGGAAGTTCGGATTCGAGATTTGCATTGACGCAAAATCTGGCATGAACCATTCGGGATCCTGCCTTGGTAGCGGGGTCGAAGGCCACCAGGTCCTCGACCGACTGAGCAATAAGTCTTAGGACGTCTTCGTGCCACAGGTGGAAGGGAAGGTCTGGGAGCCGGACCCAGACCGGGGCGAAGTTGATGCTTTGGGTGTTGGGGTGGAAGTCAGCTCCATATCGCCTGAGGAAGAGGCTTTTGCATCCCAAAAACTAGGGCCCGCCCGACAGGATATTTTCGGCGTCATCGTTGTTATTTAGTTTGATGATGAAGAATCCCTTGGTAAGGGCAACCAGCTGAATATGCCCGAAAACCTTCCATTTGGAAGCCGCCCATCTACGGACGGTTTCCATGTCTGGTCGCCCTCCCAAGAATTTCCCAACCAGGGAGACAGAGGATCCAACGACAAAGGAGGAGTAGACCTCCTCTTGAATAGAAATGTGAGTGCCCTCGAGGGAAAGCCCTAGACCCAGGGCCCGAGGATGGGCCCTGGTGCCAGCCAAGATCTGTTGATAGGAGGGTTTGGGCCCGCCGGGACAGAACCCTGCCCAGGATCTGGAGGCTTTTTCCCTAGGCCTGCGCTCGCATCGAGGCTGGGCTGAGGGCCCGGGCCCAAGATGTCGTCCCCACCCTGGCCACCATTCTGCTCAGTCTCTGAGCCCTCCTCTGGGCCCGTCGAGGGCCTTGCGGGCCCGGGTCCGGGCCCTGACGTGCCCGATCCCGATCCCGATCCCGCTCCCACCCAGAAACCTACACCAGTCTCTGAACCTATTCCCAGTCCTGCTCCCGCTCCTGCTCCCATTCTCGCTCATGCCATCATCTCATCTTTTTCACAATGATTTTATCATAGTTATTTCGTTTCTTGAATAATTTCATTACATCAAGAGAACCTATTTATTTTTTAAATAACTTTTTTTTCAACTCTTTCCTTTGAATCTCTAGCCAAGTTTTTATCCCAAGGAAAAACTCATAAATTTGCATTTCCACAAGCCTACCCCTTATATATTCTTTCTTTTGAAAATCAAATATTCAAAGAGGAAACCTAAATTTTTCCTCACATGCTCTTCAAAGAAAGTATTTGAATTTAATTAATATCTAATGCTTTACCTTCTAACAATTTTAAAAATGACATCATATAAACATTGTTGGATTACAATGTAGTCTTAATGAGTTATAGCCTTCTCACCATTGTTAAGAATTTAAATTTTCAAACTACCAAACATGCTTTCATTTTATCCAAACATAATTCCCAGAGGTAATTTTTCTTTCCTTTATGAGATAAACTTATACCCAAGTAGGTTGATGTAAGATTTTCAATTTTAAACCCTAAAATATCTATAATAATCCATTGTAAATCTACAGTACCAATAATGAAAAAATTATGGATTTTGTAGTATGAACCAAATGTCTAGTAGCCTTGTCATAACATGATAATATTAATTTAAACTCCATGGTCTTACTGACTAATGGATAATCTAAAAAATATATCATCAACAAATTAGAGATAATATTTGAAGCTACTATCCATTGTAACCTAAATACTTTTGAATTTTCCTTCCATTTTTACCTTTGAGAAAAATCTCCTAATGTCTTCATAAGAAAAATAGATAGATAAGGAGATAGTGGTTCATCTTGGCATATTCTATAAGATATCTTAAGTATCTACCAGGGAAACCATTGATAGAAATATAATATTTTGGAGTGCTATAGCAGCGTCCAATCCATTCACACAAACCTTGATCAAAACCATACCTTTTGAGAATATCATGTAGAAAACTCTAGCAAAACCTATCATATGCTTTGTTAATATCTAATTTTATAAGCATACATGATTTTTTCATAGAACAAAGAGAATATATGACTACCTATGCATTGATTACATCATCAAGAATTTGTTTACCATGAACAAAACACCTTGTTCTCCTAAGATAACACAATCTAGAATATTTTTTCAACTTATTTTAAAATATTTTTGAAAGGATATCATAAATCACACACACACACACACACATGTAATTTGAAATTTTTGGATGAAAGCCATGTTTTCTTAGGAAGCACGATGATGTAGGTTTCTTGCATGCCTATATGCATTACAAGGAAATATGAACATGTGACTTTCTTCTAAGTCACTGCCTACAAGAATCAAAGTTGCCAACATCGATATGGAGTATATGGTAGAGATATTTCCTAGTTTTTTGCATCCACCATCATGGAGTATCTCCATAATAATTTAGATTCCTATACTCTAAAACCTATTTTACCATAGCATTTATGATATTATTTCATTCTTGAGGAGCATGAATAATATCAACTATTTATGAATCTAGATTAAAGTGCATGTATCTTGTTGATTACCCTTTGTAACCTCCAATCCTAAGAGGAGGTCCTTGTGGGCACCTTCAATCGATTAATGATTACTTGTGAGTCTGATTCTACTTGTACTAAAGGCTAGCCAATACTAGTAGCTTTCTTAAGTCCACAAAGGATAGCACACACTTTTGTTAGATTGTAAGGGAGGATACCAAGGTTCTCCACAAAAATAAAACCATGAGGACCATTTGAGAGTCTTCCTATACCTCCCATGCTTTCCTTTCCTATGTTACCTCTTGATGTGCCATCAATGTTGATCTTCCAATGAATCAAAGAGACACTAACCGAGACCATATATTTCATCAAACTATCCAATCCATTCACCCTAGGTCAAGTCCTCCATGCTTGCTTGAGGGAGGCAAAATGAAGGAGTATTAAATCTAAAAAGGTTGTCAACCATTTCCATAATTGAATGGCTAGGCACTAAAAAAAATGTGGTACCATGTCTTGTTCTCTACAAAATATAGATCACATATGAATGAAACAAAAGAACCATACTTAATCAATTGGTCACCTATAAGAACCCTCTTGTGAAGTAGGATCCAAATAAAGAGTCCCACTTTAGGCCAAATCAAAAGTTGTTAAACATGATTAAAGACATCACTACATGGATTCTCCCCATGGTGAGTGAGGAAAGAGTATTCTCGAGCTATAGTATACACATCATTAAAATGTTAGCCCCATCCTTGTTTGTATTTATATCTTGATAAAAATAGGGATTGGGTTCTAATAACTTGATGAATATCCTCCTTGACATCCTTTGTTTCTAGGATTAACTAGTCCCTTACTAGAATCCAAACTCTATACTCATTCTTTTCCACAATTTTTGTAGTAGTGTGATATCTTTATCCATCCTTGAGTATGGAGTTATTCCATGAGGTATCACCATTATAAAAATTGTTGAGACCATGGAGGTAAACCATCCCAAACATCTATTTAAAAATTTTCTTAATGGTCATTCTCCACTATTTAGATTAATTATATTTTGATAATTATCTCCCTTATCCTCAGTACCTCAAGAACTAGATATCCTCATTGAGGAAGCTAATATCTAGTAAAAAATTTTGGAGCTTGATGTTTTGCATACTTGGATATTAACATCCATCCCCGTAACTCATTAGGAAAAATAATTAACCACCAATATAATTTTTCTATTAAGGCTAAGTTGTTATTAACATTTCCTGGAGGCCCAAATATCTAATTTTTTTGGAAGATATAGTTGATCCCACTTCACTAGAGCCCACTTACACTCTACTTTTAGCCCACTTTGTAAGAACCTTTGATTAATCTTGTCCAAATTTCTCAATATATTATTAAGAATAATTGATACCTAGGATACATAGATGGGAATAGATTATAAAATTTATTTAACCAAAGTGAACCTACCTCCAAGGGAAAGCCTCAAATTGGTCCAATTATTAAGCCTACTATGTATATTCTCTATCAACCACCCCCATTCATCCTTTTTTTATTTTGTCAAGTTTTAATGGGACTCCTAGATACGATATTATAAGAGAAGCTCACCTGAACTTCAAAGTACTTAAAATAATGATATACATTATAGTAGTGAAATGAGAGAATATGATTATAGACTTTTCCCATTAATAAATTGTCTTGTGGCTATCAAAAATAGGTTTATAATTCTTCTAAATATAGATTCTTGCAATGCAGTATCTTGGGCCATCAAGGTTGAGTTATATACAAAATATAAGTAAGAGAATGAATGGTATTCCAATGCACATTTAATTCCTTGAATGTATACATTATTCCTTTCCTTAGAAATAATATGACCTAGATATTTTACCAAAATTATGAACAAATAGGGGGAAAGAGGATCCCCTTGGCAGAGTCCCTTGGAAGTGGTAAAAAGGATATGGACTACCATTTATCATCACATCATAAGATATTAAGGATATAGTGCCTCTAATCCAATCCACCCAACCTTGGGAGAAACCAAACTTCCTCAAGACCTATAGGAGAAAATCCTAGTCTACCATGCCATAAGCCTTGGTGAGATCCAACCAAACAAAAATGGAGGGGGATATATATGCTTGCATGGATTAAAAGGGCTACTGGGAAAACACTATTTTATTAATAAGTTATTCCTTCCTATAAATCCTCCTTACTTTGGTAAGATTATCATAGGGAGGAAGGGTTTCAACATTTGAGTTGTCACTATTGTAATGGAATTGAGGAGAACATTACATAGGGCTATTAGTCTAAATTAAAAAATTAGATCTAGCTTTTAGGACTTAGGTAAGAGCATAATGTAGGTTTTTTTAATTTACTTCAAAAATAAATTTTCCATCCTTTCTTCCTCTACCACCATAAATAGATCATCCTTGAGAAAATCCCATAATTATTATATGAACTTGATGGGGAAGCCATTCAATCTAGTTTTTTTTTTTTCTATATTGAAAACCACTTCCTTAACTTCCTCCATAGAGACTGACACTATCAATACCTCATTATCCTCTTCCTTAATAAGGTAAGGGATTCCATATAGAATTTTCTCTTAAGCCCTAAGGTCTAGGGGGACTGTAGAGAAAAATTCCTTGAAGTAGTCAATGGCAATTTTCTTCATCCCATCCCAAGAGTAAATTGGGTCACAAATGTTAGTCTTATGGCAAAAATTGAGGCTTGTCTGGCTAGTATTTATTTATGAAAAATAATATATTTTTTGTCCCCTTCCTTTAACCATTGGATACTATATTTCTAATTTTATGTGAGCTCATCCCTCCTTTCACATTTTGCTAACTTGGAAGTGACATGGATTTCCAATTTATTGTTCTCCTCTATAAGTACCAAGGAGAAAATTTGAGCTTTCACTTCAATTGGAAATCCAAACCTACCTTTTTAGACCTCACATACCTAAACTCTTATACGTTCCATTCCTTAATTTTGGTTTTGATGAACTATAACCTCTTGAAAAAGTAATATATTTGGGTGTTGTATCTTAGCTTTTCTTCCCTCCACCACTAAATAACTAATGGCCTAAAGGAAGTATCTCTAAACTATATAAGCTATAATTTAAAGGGCGAGTAACTATTGGAAAACTACTAGAGGTCTAGAAAAATAGTCTAATGGTATAAACTTGCATTATTAAGGATAAGAGATTTTGAAATTACTTCTAGAGAGAGAAGGTCATTGAATATTACAAACCTATCCAAGTGCTCTAGGATGCATGTGGGTTCCTATCTTATATTTTATGTTATCAATCCATTGTCCCTCATAAAAGCCTGTGTAAACTCATTGAATTTTTTTTTATTAAAAATAAATATTTAAAAGACCCACGAGGGATACCATAGTGATAAATACTTAGGTTTTCATCTAGGAGACCCAAGTTCAAACCCTGATAAAAGGGGATCAAGGCCCCTCATAAAAACTTGTATAAATATGTTTTTTGACTAATAGTAGCTCATGAGATTTATTTCTAACCTAAAAGTTTTACCCCCAAGGGCTAGGTGGATTGGTAGTTGTCTGTCTAGCCAAACACTTACCAAGAAGAGACCTAGGTTCAAACCTTGGGGGTATGCATGTTTTTTTGCAAAGGTAGTAGTCTGATCTAAATCCTTTGAATGTGTGCTAGATCGATGATGATGGTATAAATATCAAGTGATCGGTGGTACCCCTCATGTTAAATCAACAATAATGAGGTGGTATAGACCTATTGGGAGTAGCCATTGTGGTTTGAACCATGCACTCGGTAGTTACTAAAATAGTGTGTATGTAACCAACTTCCCTATGTATCCAAAAAAGTCCATTTTCAGGCTTGGAATCAATCAAGTGGAGATGCCTCAAGTGCTCATGAATTAAATTAGTCATAGTTTCCAATGTTTTCATTCCTCTCATATTTTAATCTAAGGAAAGAATGATGTTAAAAATCCCCTCCTAGGACAATATATTCATTGGGGAACTAGATCCTAAGGTGTAAAATATAGTCCCACTAATTTTTTTTATCCTCTGTAGTAGTGGTTGCATATATATTAATACATAGGATTTGTTGGTTCTTTTGCCTCCATTACCCCTAAAGTCCAAGGATACCCTAGCTTCCCACAACCACATGCACCATACATTTCTTTGGATACCATAGATAAAAGATATTCTACCCAACCTATGGGCTATAAATTCTTATCCACTATCTCCATATCCTCTATTGATAACCTGGTATCCTAAAGAAGGACTAGGTTTGGCTTATTTCTTTGAATAATCCTCCCAATTTCATTGTTTTTAGGGGATTTCCTCTTATCCCCTTTATGTTCCATGAAAGGAGCCTCATGAGGAAGGTTGAATCAAGAGGTTGGTGATAGAAATCACCTTACCCTTAGAGATAAGAGTTTTCCTTTATTTTTCTAGGTGGTGTTGATTGGTATTACACCCCACTTTTTGATTGGTGTCCATCTTTATTTCATTGAGTTTTTTTGCTATATACCAAATGGATCTTAGGAAGCTCCTCATTTATGATTCATTGTGTATACCACCAAGGCCTTAGTAATGGGTATTGAGGTATCTCCTCCTACTATAGGCTTGTGGGTGAAATTTTACACATTCTCATCCACTCTTCTTTACAGGATGATGGCATTTTAACCCGATCTTATTTTAAAGCTTTGTATGTAGGGTGAAGGAGAAGAACTAAGGCACAATAGGGAAAATGGATAAATAGGTGGATATATTATCAAGAAGAATCCCAAATCCCCACCTCAACATTGGGTAAAAAACTAGGATCCTAGGCATCTACCTAAAGGGGATGGAAAAATGGGAAGGCAACATAGAGATTATTTATCCCAAATTCCCATTCAAAAATTAGATGGAACTTTGGGAAGGTAAAGGTTGGAGCCTGATTGCCCATCCATAGGATGGAGAATTGGGAAGTAGGCAAATAGTAAAGTGTGTCCAAAATACCATCCACGACTAAGAGCATAACACATCAATATGGAAGCTTTGCGAATCCCTAGAAGTGAGAATTAATGACCTCAGCTACCTGGTACAGACAGTTGATGAGTGTGAGGAATAAATTTGAAATGTACAACTTTAGAGATGACCAATATTTGATATTTCTATGGCATGAAGAGGTAAACTAGATTTAAATATTAATAAGCTGTCAGAATGATCAAGGGACCATATCTATGGAGAAGCACCTAATTTTCTCTAAAAAACCACCATCCTTCCTAGAGTAGAGCATCAACAGATATTTCAATCGTTCCAGTATGATTCTTTTTGCCAAGTGCCATCAATGCTATATTTTGAATCTATTGTAAAATATTTTATAAATAGTGGAATGTTGGCCATTCCAAAGCATGGCTCTATGGCCATTATAATTCATATGTAATTCTTCTTTACCTTGTAAATAAAAGCATATTACAATTTGATCTCGCAATTTGTCTTCAATTTTGTTTTTTTAAGTCTAGATTCTTATTTTTATGATGGCCACTTAAGTTGGTTCACTTAGTTATGATATATATATTTTGTGGGTCTCGTTGGGTGGTTCTAGAATTTGTATCCATCCCTGGGCATCAGGGTTTTATTTCTACTAAATCCTATCAAGTGGGAGTGCTCTAATTTTAGCTGGATTTCATGCACCTTCTCATTGGTTCTGGAATTCACCCTTACCTGCTACACCGAACGATAAGTGAATATGATATGAGCTAATATTTTAGGTGGTGTGCTGCTATTTCCATTAGCAATGTCGAACATGTGTGTCTTGATACATCCATATCCCATCCTTATTAGTTCTAGCTATAGCCTCCCTTTGCTTTCTCTCTCATTCCATTTTCCCCTTTCCTCATTTATGACATAGGTAGCTAGAACCAAAGGAGCTAACCTTCTCCAGAGATCGATCGCCCCTACCTCTATCAGGCCAGGTGATCATTCAATGCTAGTTGAGGACAACTGGGGGTGTTCTCGCTCATCTGGTGCCTATTTTTGTACCAATAGTTTTTAGCGACTCTATTGGGGAACTTATTGAGTTTCCATGTTTGAGGAAATTAGAGTTTGATGATACTTTGATAAATAACCTGGAGACTTTGAAGGTGCAACATTTCCATATCATAAGACTAGTCACCTTCCTATGCTGAAAGATCCAAACATCCTAGAAGACTCAGGGTTTGATGAGCAACCCTAACATTGTTAGTGGAGAAATAATGTTCATCTAGTGACTTTGACTTCAACACATGAACCGGGATTTTTGAAGGCTAGTACCTCAATGGTTTAGCAGTACTACCCATAATGGAATTATCCTAGCCCACTAAACCTCCAATGTTGGCATGAAATTATCGAAGCTAACCTAGAATTTTTGACAAAATATAACATCACCCTGGAAATTACTCGAGATCACCTTGAATATGTTGTTGCACTAGAACCCCTCCATGGCATAACACATGAATATATCATGATTAGGATATTGGTCTTGTACTCGTAGGTAGATAACCATATGCTCATTAACAGATTTGGCGAGAGCTCTTATTGACATATTTTATAGCTCCATTGATCCCTTCCAACTCTTGATGCACCTCTCATTCATCAAGAAGGCCCCTTTTGAGTATATCATAGACTTAAATATATGATTAGGAAGGAGCTGGAAGAGGATCCCCTTTGAATACCAGTCGTCCCCTGCCCAATATCACTTGTATTATATTCAAGTTTTCAGCTCGGATATAAGCCTCCTACTGTATCAATCTAGGGAAAGAATATTCCCTTAAATATTTTGAGAGGATTTACAGGCTAAGAAAATCCTACTTCAAGCAAGAAAAATATCTTCAAGAGATCCCACCCTCCCATCCAGATTATCATCCATTGTTGTTACCCTTACAATAACATAGTATCCACCATGGATGCCATTTTTGTGTACTGGCCAGGGCCATAGTTAAGCAGAACACAAAAGGTGGATCTCTTATCTATCCCACTGAAAGGGGATGCAAGCATGACTCCTACAATGAGCAATTTTATCACTTACACCTCCTCCCAGAAAATCGAGGACCTAGATCAAACAAGGAATTTCACTTGAAAAGAAGGAATAATTTTACACCCTTTTTGTATCAACGATAAGGGACCAAATCATCTTCATGATGACTTAGATGATCAACATACAAGTCTTGAGGAAGTCCCATATGTAGTAAGCTCAATCAATGAGGTCTATAGGAGGAAGTGTATAAATATGATAGAGGTGTGTGAATATGGGAGTTCACATCAGGTGAATCTCAAGGAGTGGCAACATTGGAGCATGTTACCACATGAACCAGTACATGAGAAAGGCTCTTGTATGGCAAAATTTATTGCCACATTGATCATTGACTGTATAAGTATTGGTATGCATGATGATCTTCCAAGTTGTGATCTCTTTTTAGCTTGAAAATCATTTTGGTAATACTGACTGGACTACAAGAAGAATATCAAGTTTAACATAATAATATCTGGTCATTGCAAATATACTGGATGATTTATAGGATGAATCAATGGTTATGGTGTGCCACTCACATCGTAATTTTGTGTACATAAGCCTATAGTTAAATAAAGGTGTAGGCACACGGTAGAATGACATCATCCTATATATTGGTGATTCATGATGGATTTCCAGAAAGTATGTTGGTTTTGAAGCTCCTCCCTTTGTTCCCAGTGTTCTTATTTGTATTTTGTTGTGATACCTTGCCCAATGGACCATGGATCAAAATTCATGCATCACTTCATGTAATCTCCAAAAATATATATGCTACATCATTGAAAGCAGTGCCTACCCCTCCACCCAATGGGAAGATGAGCTATAAATCACATTTTAAGAGGGTAAAGAGTAGCATTTGTTAAAGCAAGAGTAAGATGAAAATAATGTTGTGATGAGATATTCTTCGAAGGAACGATGATAGAATGATAAATTTTTTGTGTGATTGTGTCAAAAATAAATATTGTGAAAAATGCTTCTGGAATTCTGTCTTCTCTTGAATTAGCCTTGGTCTTTGGTCGGGTATGTTGATGGAAGTCCAATCCATAGAAATATCCTATGAACTGCATTCCAATTCATACTTTACTCTATCTCGTGTCCTTCCTTTTCCCTTTCCCTTTTCTTCCCCCTTGTCCTCCCTCTTTTTTCCCTTTCTCTATGTTTTTCCCAGAATATGCCTGGGTACTTTGCATTTCCTCTCCCTTTCTTCCCTTGTTTTCACAACCTTCTTTGGTTGCCTTTGTTAATAACTCTCCCAACACCATTTTATTCTCCCTTCCCTTGTTAAAAGGAGATTTAGAATCAAGATCTCTTTTTGGGTTCCTCTCTCCCACGGAGTGGAAGACCCTTGTGAGTC